>OY728143.1:33190000-34440000 GCA_963277665.1 Viscum album
CTATGAAAGTTATGAATAAATTATAATTTAGATATAAACACAATAAAGTATATAATTTATAATTAAACATTAAATTAAATGAATTAAGATAGGATATTGATAAAAATATTATTGAATATTTATATATTCCATTTCAAATAAAACAAGTTGTATAATAATAATTCAGTCTCAAGGGGTAAAAAGATTAGTCAGGAAAACCTTAACATGTCCCATAAAAATTTTATATATGTACTTAAAATCAGTATTATTAAATAAATATTATTATATAATTTTAATAAAAGAAATAACATATATTTTAAATCATATATACCACTAATTATACCATCTAATTTATTGATTATGTTTTTTTCTTATGTTTCCATAAATATTGAATTTGTATAAGTTCACTTTAGTAATTTCAATATTTAAATATTGTATCTTAATAATAAAATAATACATTATATAACATTCAAATGACCTTAAAATAATCATTATTTGATTGAAATTTATTAATTAAATTATCTATATTCTAAAAGTCATCCATGACAGTGTTTTGATGTGTTGTTCAAGTGGATGGTTAACCAGACCCAAATCATGAACACGTATTATAAAAAATGGTTGAGTATGGTTATAGAAGATTATAATATCATCATAAAAAGAAGAATAATAATATTTTATATATTTTATTAGGATATATATTTTAATTTATAAGGATTAAATATGGCATTAATATCTTGTTGACAGAACAAATGATCTTTCATAGATGGGATGTCTATAGTGTGCATAGATGATGATACTTTTTTTTAACTTTGTGGACTGAAAGGATAAATTAGTTTTTTCTTATTTATATAATAATATTAATTTTACTAATTATAATTAAATTATTATATATTTTTACGATATTGAATAATAAAAAAGTATATGGATTAAGTAATACCAAATTAGCGACCATGAATATCTATTAAATGTTTTCTTGTAAAATATTGATTAATATTAAAAAAATTCTAAAATAGGATATTAAATACATAATGATATTTTATGTGAAAAAATGAAGAATATTGGCAATAAATATTATATATTTTGGGTTTCATGAGGTGGTGGAAGTGTCTCCTTTTATAATTGCATTAAATTGAATTTTTTACACCCCCATTAATTTTCAATAATTGAATGCCATTATTCATGATTCAATTATTCCAACTAAGATAAGTATTAGAGTATTTTTTAAATTTTCTATATAAAGCCTTAAATATTTATTTTAACACATTTTATTCAGTTTTTTGAGTTTATTTGTTGTTATATTTTTTTCCCTGTCCAATTTTTTACTTTAGAATGTAGTTATTACCCTTAGAACATATAATTTAATTAAAATATAAAACAACTCTTACTAAAAAATATCACTTTGATGGAGTTAAATTTTTATTCATTTAATATAATTCACCTTTTAATTAAGAGAAATAACATTATATTAAAAACGTTATATATAGAAAAAACTATATTCAATGAAAAATATATTTTAATTATTAATTATTCGTAATCATATATATTTTATAATAATAATAGAATGTATGATAATTTAAAATAATTTATATGATGAAAAATTATAATCATGTCACATTTGATATAATATTAATTTATTTTATTAGATAAAAATTAAGTAATATTAGTAAACAAAATTCGCAAATTATATTTACTATTATAACAGTTATTAAAAATAATACTAGTAATCATACATTTAATGAAAAATGTAAACTTTTAATAATAGAAAAAAACTGTATTATCATTTTGGTCTAAAATATGGAAACCATTTTTTGGATTTAATCTCTTTCATAAATGAAAGTTAGTTTTTTAGTATAAGCGAGTAAATAAACATATAATGATAAATGATCCTTTAGGTTCCAAAATAATACACATGGTTATTAAAAAATAGTTGTATAGTTTAGTTATTTTAATTATATATATTTGTATATTATATAAAATGGTTATTCAATATTTTATATCTTTATTTTATAATTCTAATGTCTTCGAATTAATAGTTTTACCAATATTATGTTTTCAAATATTCAACAAAATAACATTATTTTTAGGAAGATTATGAAATTAATATTTATATAATATATTAATAATGAATAAGAAAAAAAAGTTTACTTTTTTCACAAACAATTCTTAAATTTGAGAAGTTATCTTCGAAAAGAAAATAATTTTATTAATTAATATTACTTTCATATGAAAATAACATATCATAGTAAAATAATCCTTATTATTTTATATGATCTGTTATTAATCAAATTTGGTTTAAAAATTTAATTCTTATCATGTGTATAATTAAAAAAATATATCTATTTAGTAAGAAAAAACAAAAAATATGATTTATAATTTTATTAAACTTACATTTTAATGTAGAAATCAGTCTAATTAATTATATAGATGTACTAAATTCATTTTATCAATTTGTTATGATTAAGAATAAATTCATTTTTTATTTTCCTTTATAGTTCATAATTCATCTACCATTACTGTTTTCAAAAAATAATAAAACAGAATTTTAAAATTTATATAATATTATTATGTTTATTGGGAATTCTTGTTGCCTGTGAAAAAAATCAAACAAATTTGAATATAATGGAAATAAATTATATAATATTTAATATTGTGCTCTTCAATTCCATTTTTAAACAATTAATACTTTGGACTATCAATTTTAAATATATATATATCAGTGTATATAGTATTAAAACACTTAAATGATAATGTCATGGATTGATTTTTTAAATAAAATTCCCAATATAGAAATATTATTTATATTCCTTGTAATTCATTATTTCAAATCAATGTTTACCTTTCTATTAGAAATTAAAAATGAATAAAAATTAACTTTTATAGAGAATAGATTAACTATATCACATTTTTAGTACCATCAAATGTAACAAAACTTTTAATCAATAATTCATAAGTATTATGACATTGAGAAGAATCATTGAACTCATGGGATCATGTTAGTGACATGATAACCATCATTGTTTTTTAATTTATATAGTAATATACCACTTTATCAAACCCCTGAAATTCTACTTCACTAAGAGGATGATTCTAAGGATTAACGATCATGATGTGAACATTTGAACCATTATTTTTTAGATATATAATATTTATTATGTTCTAAAAGCTATGATTATTAATATAAAAATGATTCTCTATTACAATTTCTAAAAAAATCATTGTTCAACCATTATAGTAATAAAAGTAAATCTATATATTTTAACTTACCAATGTATAGAACTCAAAATATAATCTCAAATACAGAGATTTTTCTTATTATTTATTTTTCTAAAAACATAGGTTGGGGTGAATTTTGTTTTTCAATTTTACATCCCAAAAATTTAACAAATTTTTTATTATTTTATTGTTACATAAATGATTTAGTATTTTCAATTTATTTGAATCACATATTCTCTGTAAATATAATAAAATTAAATATCCTCATGTAAAAAATTTATACTTGTTTCTACTTTTAAGAAACTTCAAATAATTAATTCTACCAATACCTAATAATTTTATAGTGATTTTTTGTTTATTACTTCATATATACATATATGTTATTTTTGAAATAATCTAAAAAGTATTTTTTTATATTAAAAGGGTTTTAGCCTATTTTTAACAAATCATTTACATGTCCCCACTTTTATATACAATATATGAATTTTATACTCCAGAAAATAAAAGAACAAGATACAAATTTGATATTCTAAATGATATCCCACAATTATATTCATTAACCAAGAGAATAAAAATACTATACAAAGAAAAATATGTTTCAAAAGAGTATAAGTAAAAATGTATATTGTAATATCTTCAAATATATAGAGCCAGACAATATTAAAAGTTTGATTACATCTACATTTTTCTATATTAATTATTGTTTTATGGTAAAAAATTGAAATAACATAATTTACATATTAATAATAATAATCAGATGACACAATTGTTAATAAATTTTTTCCTTGGTATATATTTTCAATCTATCAAGATAATATATATATATAAACAATAACCAAACTAATTCAAAATAATCCTTGATATTCTCTAGGATAATATGGTTTATAACAGTTATAGAACTTATTTCAATAGAATTATTTTCTTATAAATACATGGTTATAATATTCATAAATCCATTTATTTTATATGAAATAAAAATAGAGTTTATCAATATTAATCATTAAAATAGAAACAATGTTCCTCAAATCCATCCTCATTTCTAGTCGCATCAGCCTTGATTTGGTTAAGGCGAGGCCTTGGCTCCATTTTCGTCTTCAAAGGTGTAGATCTGGATTTGTTTCTTGTGGATGTTCTGGCATGGGTCCATCTAGAGCACCTGCTTGGCCAAGGCGTGGATCTGGACTTGATGAAGGATATGGCGTGGTTTCGACTTCGACTTCAACTGGTATTGGAGAGTTTCAGGCATCTGGATCATTAGGCGAGGCTCAGATCTGGCCCTCATGTTGTGCAGAGGGGGCGGGATTTTCAGTTCAGGATTTCGGCGTTTGGAGGTTTTCATTATAGGTTTGATTTTAGTGTTTTTTCTTATGGTGGTGTTTGTGGTTATGAGATAGAGCATTGGTTCGTTGCACAATATGCGGAGTCGACTAGATTGTGGTTGTTCTGCAGTGTCTACGGATTAGGCTGCGGCATTCGAATGGCATGATATTCCTCATTCTGGTTTCTTCGTCACTCTTTGTGGATATACTCTTGGGTCATCTCACATCGTTGGAGGGTTTTGGTGTTCTCTGACTGGAGTCTGCTGGCGGGTTTTGGATTTGGGTTGGTGTCGACGGTCGCACCAGTGGGTGTTCGAGGTGACCAGTTATGTGGTTTATCGTGCTTTTTTGACATTTGTGCTTCTTGGTTCTTGGTTCCTTGGCCTTCTCCTATGATTTCAACTCAATCTTGAAGGTTTGTCTGCATGAAGATTGCATGGATTGTCCATCCATTATAATTGATTTTTGTTTGTTGTGAGGTCTTGTATGTTTAATGTGGTGAAGTGGTGAAGTGGTGAAGTGGTGAATTCATGTTTGTATTCTCACTTTTTCCTCAATCGTGTTTGCGTTACAATAAAAAAACAATTTTAGTCCAGTCAGGGTTATAATAGTTTTCTAAATTATAGTATTTTAGTTAACCTCAAATAAATAAATCAGTTTCAATTCTACCTATAAAATACATTAATTTTTTATCTTAAAAAATAAAAAAAAACATATTTCAATAATATTATTCAAAAGATGAATATATTCTAACATGATGTTCTTACATCTTGAAAAAAAATAAATGTAACATTTTCCATCCCATCACAAAATTTTTATGATATAATACATTGAAATTTTTTTAATGCAATATAAATCCTTTAATATTGTAGAATACATAAGATGTTATCTTTTATATACAATATTTGTTACATGAAAGAATTTATCGTCATATAATTTGATAAATAATGAATAAAAAATCAATATTGAAAATAATTTTAAAGCATTAGTATGTAAAAAATAGTTCACATAATTTATTTTCAATATAAATTAATATACAAACATTTAATAACCCAAAATAATTTGAATAATATTTTACTCATTCTAAACACAGACATAACATTATGCCTAAGAATTGATCTATCAGTCTATAATGATGTCTATGATATGGGAAGAAGAGGAAATAATTATCGATTAGGAAGTGATATTTACAAAATAAATTATAATAAACCTTTTTATTGAGTAATAATATCATAAAAATCATATCAATTGAACAATGTTTGATAGTTTATTTTTGTACACCAACATATCACTGTGTGTATTATCCTTGTACAGTTCCATTTTAGGTGAACTGAGTAAAATTATAAGGTTCATTTCTGCTAGAAATTTGTAATTTTGGTTGTTATTCATTGAGATTGTGTTAATGGGAATGACTTATTGGACATGTTTAATCTTATTATCTTACATGAGATGACGATGAATAGGTATAAATGATAAATAGTCTAATTTTTTAATCACATTCATCCACCCCCACCCCCACACATATGGTATCATGAGTCAAAAATTGTAACACAATTGTCATTGGAAGACTCAACAATATAAGATGGTAAAAAAGAGAGGAAAATGCTATTTTAGAGGGTTATTTGTCTTTATTGAACAATAAGAAGTAAAATATCTCATATAGGGGGGATATAGTATAAAAACCAACTGATATTTTTACAACCTCTATAAAAGAAAATTTCCCGGCCTCTAATGGGTTCCTGGTTGATAACCATTATACACTCAGGGGTTGACAAATATATACTACCCTAGGATTTTGATCCCCAAGAAACCAATGACACTCCACTAAATACCTGTTGAACTCAATTAACAAAAAAACCCACTTTTCCCCTCTAAATAACATCAAATAATATCTCTCAATATCTTTTAACTATATCAATATATTGGAATACTAACATATATATTCTTAAAGACAAGAAAAATGAGATTCTCCTCAATAAAATATAAAAAATCAAAATATTCTATATTTTCATTATATAATTCATAAATTTGATATCAAATTTTACATTTAATTAAATGATTATGATTAGATATCATTAAACATTTCCGTTCATAACACATTTCATCCCAAATAATCCCAAACAGTCTCCCATCCAAAATTATATATTAATCTAAATCACTTACTCACTATAGACACACTATATACTATCCCAAAAATCATCACATCACCTCAGATGCAAATTTCCCAAAACCCAAACATATCATGATATTAAATGGGTTTAATACAAAAATACTAAACCAACAAATATACCATTCTTAAAATAATTAAAATCAATATAATTGTAGACTTATAGTTCTAACCACTAATAATATATATTATGGTTTAAAATTTTCAGTCCTACAAATATTTTCAAGAAAAAAAAATAATATAATTAAAATCCAATAATTATTATTTAATCAGTATATATGGATTCACAATAAAAAATTAATTCACTTTCAAATGAATTTAACAGTAATTTATAAAATATTATGTTCATTGTTCGTTAATAACTCAAAATTTTACAAATCAAAATCTACATTATAAAATTTAATTTTATGTAATTTAATTTTATATTTTATTAAATAATAAAAAAAATTTAAAAAATTTAATATCATTCCATTATCCATTTCATTGTAAAGACGTTTTTTTACAAACTTAAATATATTGCCTTCAGAAATAGAATAAATATTTTACCAAAAGATTTTGTATAATTATATTAAAAAACATGGATAAACACATCACTAATAAGGGAACAAATTTTCAAAATAAATACAATCATAAATGATAGTAACTTTCATTAATTACATCACTCCTTAAAAGGTTAATATTTTCACACTAATATCATTTTTGGTTTCCTTTAACTACTATAATCCATTCATATACCATAATTTCATTAACATATATTAAAATTACTTATGTTCTAATGAATCGATGATATAGGAATAGATGAAAAAACTTGATATCAGTTATTCTCTATGACTCTTTTCTATTTTCCCTAAGTAGACCAAAAATATTAGAATAAAATTACATATATGGTCCAAGATTAAATAGTCAAATATCATGGCTAACATAAACTTCTATAATAAATTTTTTTATATATTTTTAATATTAGTAACTTATAAATCCCTAAATCATCCTATTTATTATCTGTAGGATTCTATAAAACCCAAAAATATCATCAATACAATAATATATAAAGGAAATAAATTATTTTTTCAACATGTATAGGTCTTCCACAATCCCCCATCATATTACCCATTATTTATGAGATGTTGACTAGTGAATGGATTCTGGTTTAATAATATTTAATGATTTAACCTATTTAGGAGAATATTTATATGAACACTGAGGTTATTTTTAGGTACATGATAGTTATAATTTTCCATAAATAATTTCTGAGAAAAATTTTGGGTTATCAATATGTTTATTTAAAATATAAATAGTATTTCTCATTTGATTTGAATTATTCTTGAGATTTTTCTATGTGATTCTATTGATACATTATGAATATATAATTCCATGTAATCATCAATATCTAGTTTGATCCCCTTAAATAAAGTAAATTCACCCATGAGAATTAATATCATTTAGATGAAAAATATATACTAATGAAGTTTAACGAACTCATTATTTTCATCCTAAGTATGATTACATATAAAAATTAAGGTGAAAATGAATGAGGGTCCATGTAAGGATCATTAAAGTAAGTGTTATTATTGTGAATAATCCCATATGTATGAGCACTAAATATGCCCCATTCGGAAAAGTTGTATAGTTGTGTTTTAAATATTATTTTACCCATAAATAAGCATTAAGTTTGAAAAATATAAATTTTATGAAGGATTGAAATCCAATTCTTTTTATGGTAATAATAAATTTTAAAAAATTATATATATAATGAGGTTAATGTTGATTCCTGAATTATTAAGAAATAAAAAAATATTATCGTTCTTATATTGGTTGTTTTGGGAAAATTGTTCTATTTAAAATTTGTTATGTTCAAAATATTTTTTTGAAGATGAATGAAAATTAAATAATACATATATTTAAGTGTAAGGATTATATAATTATTTAAATTTGTAATAATAAATTTTAGTATATAATCTAGTTATTCTTGGCATATTTTTGTTTATATGATATTAAAAATTATAAGAGGTGTATTGAAGAGTTTTTGTATGATTATATTTGATTTATAAGATGAATTTGATGGTTTTATGTGTTACGAAGATGATAGGAACTCATGCAATTCAACCAATCGTTATTTTTTAATTATCATTCTAGAGAATCAAAAGACTATGGTATTCGTGAAATATTTTTCTTATTAATCAAGAAGGAAGAATATATTGGAAATATTTAAATTATAGAATAGTTATCTACCCCTCTTACACATATAATTAGGAAAAGTATTAGGTAAAAATACATAAAGAAAGTGAGTTTCATGATCATTTTGAGACTATAAATCTATAGAAGATAATTTCAAGAATAATTAATCAATGTGCTGATCTATAAATCAAAATAAGGGCCCGTGAATTATAATGAAACATAACAAATAAGTCAAAAGGAACGACACAATGTGACTAAATAATGTTCTAATGATTAATTATATGGGAGAATGAAATTAATGAAATATCATTATATGATCATAATAATATTGGAATGTAAGAAAATATTAAACAACATGTATGTATAGATCAAGGATCTCTTCCAAACATGAAATTATAGTGTAAAATTCTCATCATGAATTATGTTTACTCAATATTCCCGTACATATCATCTCTTGACATATAATCATTTCCCAATTCATTGGACCACTATATAGGAACAATACTCATTACCTGTACATGAATATGTGCTCCACATATTGGAACCAGAAACAAAGAATATAAAAGGAAATACAGATTTAATATAATGGGTTTTATAATCATTCCTCAAAGAATATTCAAAGGATATTCCCTAAATATTCCAAAGAGTGTATGACACTAATTATTATATTTTAATTTATATTGTTATATAATAGAATATGTAACAATTATAAATTCCATTTGAAGAAAAAATAATAATAATTGGCCTAATTTTTTTTATCCAAATGACCTTTTTAAAATGGTGTTTTTAAGAAACTAGTAATTCCTTTTTATGAAGCAAAAAATATACCATTTTTTTTGAAACATGAGGTAAACCATAATTCATAGAACTAAAATATTATTCTTATATCAAGAATGCATGAATGGATAAAATACTATGATAAATTTCTTACTGAAGGTATTATGTGATAGAAATGTTCCCCATAATTTCTTACTATTTAAATGAAGTTATTACGAAATAAATGTAATGAATGCATGATAAAAAAAATTAAGGGTGAATATTATTGGAATAAATTTAAGATATATTTATAAAATATTTAATATCATTCCATAACATTAAAATATGTGATAATGTCGCATATAAAGAAAATGATATAACCTAATGAAAATAGGGTTAATCAGAGTTCCCTTTCCTTGGGTCCTTAATATTCTTAGTATGATATCCTAACACCATAAATACATAAAAAAATGTATAAAATACTCAATTAAGTAATTTTTTCATCTATAGTTAAAGAATAAGATATTTTTCAAATGTTTCATATGTGTTCTGAAATAGAGTTGATTTATTTGGTATAAATTTTATTAATATATTATTAGTTCATATAGATGGTTTTATCAACCATTGTAAAATAGAACAATATTATTTAACTAAATTATTTATAATGGAATAAGTATTGTGAAATATATTATACATAACTTATAATTATTATTTTAATCTATAATATTATTTCTAAAACCAATCATGAATGTAATGGATTAAAAGTTCATTGTTCATAGGGGTGGTGCACCCAACATGATACGAATAATCATTTTCATATTATAAAGAAATGAAATTATGGTTGAAAATTGACATTACATAAATATTATAAATTTTTTATATATTTATAATATTGGGGTCATTATGTCATGTTATGTGGAATATTTAATGAGTGTGTAGTGGAAGAAAATATTTAAGGATAGTTAATTTAAGAACATTACTTGTTTGAATTCTACCTCTTATTTGATTGTGTAAAACACCTTGGTATTTTATTTTAGTAAAAAATGAGCAACATAGAAATATCCCGAATGATATAAAAGGATTTAGGAAAAATATAGGCTTGGTGAAAAAATTATAATATATTAGGAGAAGGGGTGGTGATGAATGATATTCATAATGTGTTTATTTAAGTGTTTTTTATATAATATTGGTCAGTATAGTTATTTTCTTATGACTACAAATAGTATCAGTTATTTTAAATACATATAGTAGTTAGTTAATTCCATTTTTTTATAATTGTTTCATACATTATCTATGTCACACAATTTATTTTATACTACTCATAATTTTGAATACTACATTTTTCAATATTTAACAATTCCAAAATAAGATCATCTATTTTTTAATAATACCCAAAAGTCTCCAAAATCAATTCTCAATGTGTAAATTCAAATAATTTAATATTTTTTTTAAAAAATATTTTTTTTAATATGTGGAAATGAATGTTTATATAAAAATCTTATTATCTGACAAAACACGTATAAACATATTATTATCATTTCAATATCACATTAAAAAATAGTTTATCTATTTTTAAAATATTTTATCATTCTAGAAAATTTTAATATTTTTTGGAAACCAATTTTATAAAAAATATTATTAAACAAATTATAAATAATATTTAATGAAAACATAAGTGTGTTTAAAAATGTCCAAGAAATTATTTTATCATTTTGAAAACATTTATTTACTTGTACCATGAAATGTATATTAAATATTTCCATTTTATAAGAACACAAAATATTATAATTTTTTTCTTATATGTAGGACACCCAGTTTTGGGTACATAACCCATTTCCTCAGGTTTTTTTATTTTCTCTATCTTTACAATAGATTTTCAAAAAAATCGACTGTTTCCATAAAGTTGGGTGTTTCTATAATGTTGGTTGTTTCTACAAAGTGGGTTGTTTCCTTAATGTGGGTTTTTCCATAATGTGGGTTATTTCCATAATGTGCGGTGTTTCTATAAAGTGGGTTGTTTCACTAAAGTGGGGTGTTTTCATAAATTTGGATTTTTCCATAAAAATTTGGTTCCATAAAATGGTTAAATTTAAATAATGGGAGGGTTTGGGGGTTTATTAAGGAGTGTTGGAACCCGAAGGAAGGACGCACGATCCATAGAAGGTTGGCCCAATCCGTTTGGTCAGACCTTTCTCAAAGGTAAAATCTAGATCCTATTTACTAGGAGTTTACTCATTATATATATATATATATATTTTTTTTGTTTTGTCTAAAAAATTCCCTTATCTCGATATTACTCTCCGTAGAAGGCTTAATAACCCTCCCCACAAGAGTTGGTGCCATCCAAGAGCCTTCACAATGAGATTTTGAGTCTGATTCTGGATGTATGCCACCATTCATTAGGGATTTCTCATGTTATCTTAGATATTCTTATATCCACTCCTCTGATCTCCTTTCATTCAATGATCTGAACCTATAGTGGGTATATCTATGTTTTTGGATGCCAAAGTATTCAATGTTGAGTCGTGATCTTGCTTGGATAAGATAACTATGGTTGTTCTAGGATAATTGACCCTCTTTTTTCTGTGTTCTTCGTCTATTGTCAATGTTTCTTGAAATCCTTCAAGGTAGGTTGATTCACTCTCTTCTCCACTTGCAAGAATTGATTGGGTTAGATTCAACTTGGATTATTTATTTTAAAATTCAAAGAAGTGCTTCATTTGTGGTAAATTTTTGTTTTTGTGAAATTCTATGATCTTCGTGAGTAGTTGTTCAATAAGGGGTTTACATTCATGAATTTAAAAAGATGATTTTAAAATAGGGATTTTTTGGAATTTCTAAATGGTTGATGAAAAATATATTCCAAAAATAAATGTGTTTCAAATAATAAAATTATTTTTATTGAAAAGGTTTTTAATTGAAATGTTTTTGACATAAATGGTTTTCAATAAAAAGGTGTTTTTATTGAAAGGTTTTTTTGGCATGATCTTTGGTAATATGTGGTGTGTGTCCATGTTTCATATATGGGGCATGGTTGAAATATGACCTTGTGCTCAGTGAAAACTGTTTTATGGAACATGGGAATTTCATACATGGGGCATGGTTGAAATATGACCTTGAGGTTGATGCCAAAGGGTTAATGGAACATGGAAAAAAATTACCTTTTAATGACATGGTATATTATCAAGAAACCGCACATGATTACGGAATAGTCATAATGTAGCAAGCATGGTTGGTTTCATGGGATTATGGAATGGTTGGGTATGCTGATAACGGGATATTTTGAAATTTTTGTAAATATTGTTTTGTTTTTTTGTTGGAAAAATATCTTGCAGGAAAATTCGTCTTATTTACCTTGTATGCTTTTGGTAAGGAATATTTTTGGAAACTAGTTTATATTTATTTATAAACTATTTTGAGATATTGTTCTATATAACATTTTTTATATAATTGTTTCTAACTCTTATATCCTAGCAGCATGAGTAGGGAAGTCATTGGGGAAAACCTACTGAGATTTGTACTCACTGCTGCTTTGGCACATTTGTGCTATTGCAGATGCTATCTTTTGGGATAAGGGAAAAGGAAATGTTTCACACATGTTTAGAACTACCTCTTGATTTTTGGGTAGTTAAATGATTTTGAATCATGGAGCTTATTGATCATGAATTCTTGAGGTCTTTGGAGAGTCTTGTGTAGTCTATTCGCTATGTACTTTGATACTTGGTTATTCATATGATGTTTCTTAATTTGATGTGATTTTGAGATATATTAACTTTTTGAGCTGTCTTCCATTTGTTCATGCATCATATAGTGAATGTTTGGTTATGTTTGGTAGATTTGATAATTTATTTCATAATGGTTAAATCGTCCCCCACATTTACTTGAAACACTTCAACATTTATTGCCATCCTTTGGCATCTTGGGGATGTTGCTTAAAGCCTAGTAATTGCTCATTGAACTCTAAATCCAATAAGAATTGGTAGATCATTACAATATATTTGACGTTACTATTCTAATTGTCACTTTTATTTTCCAAGTTTTCATATTACAATTTCAAGGGTCATATTTATATTCCAAAAGCCATATTTTTAATTATAATATGCCTTCATAAAATTGTAATGACAAATAATTATTTTTTCATTGTATATTCACTAATATTTTTTCACTAATACATATATATATATATATGTTTAAATTTGAAAAATTAATATTTCATTTATAATATTTTTTTCTTCTCTATAGTATTTATCTAGAGTTTTTTCATTCTAGGGGACGGAGAAGATTGAAATTTTCATACTTTGGTTATGTTATTTACTATTTTCCATAACATTTCATTGATGATATTTTTATTCCATAAATTTATAATCTAAATTTAATGTTCATGTAAATATAACCAAATTGACATGGTAGAGTATATTGGTTAATATGATTTATATAAAATTAAATAATAAATATGATAGATTCATATAATTGTATTAGAAATTCTGTTAAATAAACTGTTGGGTCATTATATTCGTCCCACATTAATAAATTGTAAACATGAACTTTTATTTCATCCACTAAAATGAAAATTCATGAAGGGTCATCTGTTACATTACGTGATTGTTTTCTCATATTAAATCATTTATATTATTTTTCTAACATATAACATTTACTAGGTGATTTTTCTTTTTGCGCTATTTTTTTATATATATCATTATCTTCCCCAGTTTATCTGCAAAAGAGAAACAATGATTCAATAGTCACAAAACATGACCTATCACCATAGAAATACCTATTATTTACTACCCCAGGAAGGATTCATGGTAAATATCATATACAATATAAATAGTCTTCTAGAAATCTGGTTTATAGTGAATAACTATAACATGATCGAGAATCTCAAATTGCTCGTTATGTTTTGTGCATAATTTTTTCATCTTGAAAAATCTCATGACAATAATAAAATTTGTTATGAATAGTGTTCATTATATATAACACTAAATTCCATTTCATTATGATGTTATCAAATTATATCTTTTATTGACAATATGTTGACCTAATTCGCAGCATAATGGTCTAGAACCTTTTTTTTATTTTTACAACTATTTCTTATCCCAAGTGCTTTTTTTTCATCAACATTATCTCATAATATAGGTGTCTCACATAACCTCCTATATTTGGATTCGTATGGAGCCATTTGGATACTCTTGTGTGATCTATTATTATATTAGAAATTCTATAATGGAATACATTTATTTATGCCTATATTGATGTCCATTGAGAAATATCTCAAGATATCCTCGTCTGTCGAGAAGTTACACTCAAAATTGCCACCATAATAATGGTTATTAGCCAAAATGATCTTTAACTTTGTGTTCAATGAAATTTGGATTCTTTTATATTTTTTTAGGACAATCCCATATATTGATTAGGTATTTTTTATATTTGTGTTCCTTCAAGACACACATCATTTCTATTTAAAATCCTTGAATTTTGGTTGAATAAAAATTACTATAAAAACATAATTAAGTGATTATTAAACTATTGATAATATACCTCATCATATATGAAATTACATAATAGGGCTGTTTTCTAACGACCCGTGAAAAAATAATTGTGTATTTTTATCTAATATCCATGTTGGTATGGGTAATGGTGGTATTATTCAATTGTACATAACCCATTATAACATTACATTTTTATATATATTAACATTTACGAATATTATATTATCTATTTTTTGATAACTCCTCACCAATATTGATCCAAAAGATGTCAACAAAAATACATACATTGTGAGTGGATGAATGCTGTCAACATATGTGTTTCATTAAACATATCCTTCATTATCTCAGGAAATGATGGTTCACATAGTCATAAGTTGATACTTATAGATCATTATTCTTCATTTTTATATTATGAGGATATTCCTTTCCTTATTTCACCCACCCTCTTCTATATATACACATAATCCCTTATAGAATCATTTATCTTCACCAAAATCTATGGTTGATTAATAATTTCATACCAGTTGGATATTATTTCTTCTATAATAATCTACATGTTAGTTCATTCCATGTTTATGAAGAATGTATCCTTTTAAATTCTCATCATTGATATGGTCGCAAATTACTTAGTATTTACACCATATACCACTTTGTTGGTCTTACCATTATATAAATGGATTATAATGTATTATAAATTGATCAATAATACAGTTCTATGATTATATAGTTTAGGATAATTCAAATTGAATATATATTTATGTATCATGTGATATATATATATATATATATATTAATAATATTCCCACAGAGATAATATTTCCCAATAATCAATGTGAAAACTACTACTACCAACTCCAGATCTCCTATTGGATAATTAATGCCATAGACTATAAGTGTGTTAATATTATAGGATACCACTTTATCATATTTCATCTGTAGAGTTCCCAAACAATTAATTAAAAATTAATGGTTAACCATGAAATTTTACCCACATGAGACTACTATGACTACTAGTGCAGTGATAATTCTATTTATCAATTCATGGAAGAACTCTTCAAATCCATTGGTTTAGATAAACATTGCTTCTAATATGTTATTTTTGTTAGAGGAATTGAAAATAGTGATAAGTTTCTCATATATCATTGATAGTAACAAGAAATTCTGGGAAAATATAGATATTTACCATAGTTATTGGTCTATGACCGTTATCAGTCATCATTTCCTTTGATGAATAGATAGATATGACTTTGATAGTGATGAAATTACCTTAGAATGAGTCCTTTAAAGTCAAAAAATAAATTTACTTATATATTACATATTCCCCCTTCAATTATATATTTTTTAATAGTACTAAATGTCCCTTTACTTTCCACTTTTATTGTGTATTTTATGAAAATATCATCCATAAACATTATAAATCTATTTTCATTGTAATATTTGATTACTGTATTCATTAATTTGATGAATATTTATATATGATCATGAAAGTTTATGGAATTATATATGAAATCAAAATGTATATACAATTTTGAAAAATAAATCATGGTATTATTTTACACCATCACCATTAATTGTTGATATCTTGAATAATATATGAAAGAACATTTATAGCCAATAAAACAAAATGGATGCATATGATGGGAATCCTGTGATATTTCCTTCATATGACCTAATATAATATTATCCATTTTTGGTAAAATTATGGAGTAAAGTATCTATTTTTAGATATAGAAATTAATGAAAATATTTTTTGAATAACGTTTTAATCCTTTCCATTACATAAACATTTATTTATCATTTGAATTCATGTTCGTGATTAGTGTCTGCCACAAATTAACTAATTCATCAAAGTAATTGATAAATATTATGATGTTATCTTTTTCAAAGAATATGAGCATAGATAAAATATTTTCAATGGAGTTAATACACCATCCTGTGATGAGGGAAGTATATGCTCCATTACAATTTTGATTCCCATATTGCATAAAGGACTCAATCAGAACATTCTTTTCAAGTAATGAGGGTGTTCCACATGATACATGTTATTATAAAAAAATTATGTAAATATATCCAGTAATTACATGAATTTTTTGTATCCTCTTTCCATTATATTTGGAGATTCAAAATGTAATTCAATACATTTCCCATAAAATCTATTTTTTATATCATTCGTACTATTTCCATATATTAACAAATATAAAAGAAAATTGAGAGATGATAATTATGAAACTAATAACCATTCCAATTTAAAACTATAATAATATAAGGAATAATTCATAAATTTCATTTATATATTATCATATGAGTCTCTATGTTTCATTATAGATTATCAATGCTAATTTCCCTGTTATGTTTTCTAACATGACAACATATTCATGTCCTTATAAATGGTTTATAAAGTGGTCGATACTTTACCAAAAAATATCCCCCAGTAGAGTCACATTAGGTGTTAAACAAGTCATGTTTTTCAATAACATAGTATAGGTCATGTTATTACCCAAAGACCCATTTTAGGTTTCATACTGGTTAGAAAATGGTTCTTATTCTTGTGGTATGGGTGTCTTGTTATCCTTTTTCCATAAGTGTTTCATAGAAATTAAATAAAAATGGGGGAAAATATCAAAATTTGTGGGTACACGCTATGTAATTTTCCACAAGCATTGTATTTTGGCCATGTGGGATGACTATACAGGGCGTGTAGGCATGTCGGTGTTGAAGGGTGTAAAAACTAACTACACCCCATGTACTTTGTATATATAGGTCGTTTAATCACTCGACAGGTGAACATTAAGGTAGTAGGAGTAGCTGCCAGTGGAACGATGGTACATGCTGTGCACTTATTAATACACTCTATGTAATCAAGTCGATAGATAAACTACGAATCGGTGGAAAGTGGCCGCCAGAGGGAAAGTTAAAAAATGGAAAGTACACATTGTTTACATTAGAGTACATGTTGTGTAGTTATGTTTTTTCATTAAAATGTGGCAGTAGCCTCCTCTTTCAACAAAGGAATCTTAGAACTCCTTTGATCCATGGGAGAGAAGGAAGGATCATGGAAGAGCTCCCAATGCACAACAGGACCCCGATTCCTTCACCGTCGATCTTGTTTGAACTGCATGAGTGAATTCTTCTCTCTCCTTATGTCTTTCCTTCTGATTAATTTCCAAGGGAAATTTATTTGAGTTTGAAATGTTGAACGATTATCCCAGATCTACGTCGTTCTCAGTTGATTCAGGAGACGTCGTTCACGTATAGCGATCAGAAGAGATCGAGGTAGGTGGTCAGGTGTGAATTTAAAACTATTTAGTTGTTTTGGTGTACCGTTGTTCTATGGACCCATGTTTGGTGTGTCGTAGGGCTGAGGCCTTAGCTGATATGATATATATAATTTCATAGATAATCTAATGATAAATATATACTATTTTTTGGGATCGTTGCATAGATCTAGGGCCACCACGTGGGTGTGTTTCCCTTGTTTATCAGTTGTCCAGGATACACATGGGTATGACAAAATGATACCATGTTTTGGGTTTTCTTGAGAGGAAACATATGCATTTCTCTCTTATGTCTTGGGCTTAGCCCAGTTACTTGCTTAGCCTGATGGTAGTGATTTTCTTAGCCTTAGGGTATTTTTTTGTTCATCCTGGGGGCAGCGTTTCATTTAGCCTGAGGGAAACTATTCTCATGACCGTGGGTAGTAGCATCTGTTCTTGAGGGGGACATCTAGTATTCCTGAGGGTGATATTCATTATGCATGTGGGTAGTCACTTTTAGGATTCGATTCTGATTTCCTAAGGGTAAGAATTTTCATGTCTGAGGACAATGTTTACGTTGAATATTCACTGAGGTGATTTCTTATGTTGTTCCTAACATGATAAATCAGAATCTTGGAATTGATAAATAATTATTAAAATGGAAATGTAACTGTTAGAGATATTAATTTTTGAGTACTGCCAGGTTTACTGCATTTTATTATTGCACACTACTGTCGCACATTTTCACTGACAGTTGGGCACAGGCCTTTGGTGGTTGCCTACTGGGATTTATTTCTAACACCCTGATTGGGTCATGCCATGGGCCAAAAAATATTATATTTTTACAGGTTTTGATGAGTTCAAGGGTCCCTATACAGGTACATGATTTTTGTAGAGGAGTAGGAGAGCATTGGACTGAGCTTATGCTTGTGATGTTACTAAGTTCCTGTTGCACTATTTTAGTTTCCTTTGTTGTACTTGGTAATTTATATTGCATTGTATTTTATTGCAGTGTATATTGTTTTGAAAACTTTCTTATACGTATGAAATATTGAATCATCATATATATGTGACCGTTGGTTATATTTTTCTTTAGTACTGTTGTCCTTTCAGTTTTCTATTGTTACTGCTTCCGCTTTTGGTATGTTTATATATTTCCACTGCACTACACTTTGACAAATGAAGGCATAGTTTCCCCATTATCAGATCAAGGCCCTCACTGCTAGTCGGCAGCCTCTAGCGTTTGGGGAAATGTGCTTGAGTTCAAGTGACCAATTGTGTTCGGGGCACCCGTTGTGTGGCACTTGGATCTGGGACGTTACCAACTGGTATCAGAGGTATTTCATTTCTTCATGACATACTGTTTGGAGCCTATAATCTGGGATAGGATGGAATTGGTAATTTGTAATAAGTTGTTCCTGAGATTAGCTAACATGTCTATAGGTAATAGCCAATTTACATCTTGTTTCAAATTTTTTGATTTTACAATTTTACGGTTGATTTGATTTCACTGTTGGGTGAAGCACTTGTGGTGTGTTGTTTATATTTTTTTACGGGGTTCTATTTAGTTGAATCCTAATGAGATGAGGGTATTCCATCACATGCATCATTTAGGAACATCTGATAATCTCATTCCATGCATAGTTTCCATGGCATGTAGGAGCATTAGAAATTTCCTGTTGTTGTGATAGATGATGTGCCAGAACGTTCAAGTAGTTGTGATAGGTACCCTATTAGATACGCCTACTATGGATAGGGTATTTTTACATGTTATGGTTGGGTTTATGGGTGATAAACATTGGTACCTCAGAATTATGGGCTCTCTTAGACTGGAATTTAGTGGATCATGATCCCAATTTTTGTTTTGTTTTGTACTAAAAGTGAAAGGCCAGGTATTAACCTTTGCTTCACGGGGAGTATGGTCCCCCACGGATCAGAATTTGACATACTGATGCTTGAAATTAATGAAAAGGGGTCTCTGAAGTAGTTTCTGAGGTGTTCTGTTCAGAAACCCAGACAACACGGCGTGTGGTTCTATGAACACACGCCTGTACTCTTTTGTTTGGGAAGAAATGAAAAAAATTTAAGTACACTTTATGTACCCTATGTACACACCGTGTAGTTTCTAAACGTGTCATAGGCTGTGTAAGCAGAAACACATAATGGAAAAATTCTAGAGGGAACACGCCGTGTATCTGTTGTACACACCATGTCATGTTAACCTTGTGTCCGCCGTATGACAACCCTGATTTTATTACAAACTTAAACTTGATTTATTACATAAAACATCACTTGATACAACAAAGAAGATTGATAGGTTTAATTCCTTTGGGGCTTAGAACCATTAAATAAAAACTTGAAACATGAAATATAACATCTTTATTAAAAACATCCTTTACATGAGTAATATAATCCCTCGTACATAGCATTGCATGGGAGAACCTGCTAACATTCATAAGAAAATGGTGAGCTATAAATCCCAGTAAGGGAGTACACATGGAATAACAAGAAGAGTACAATACATGTTAGAAAATAGGCATATCAATAGAGTATATAAGAAACATGAATGTAAAGGCATGATAAATCATGATAATCATAACATGGAAATGTGGCAACAACACTTAACATGGAATTAGCATGAGCCAAAGCCCATTGCACATGGAGCATGGGTAAATCCTCATTGCACATAAAGTAGGAGTAAACCTTTGTTGCACATGAATTATCATGAGTCAACACTCATTGCACATGACATATCATGATACTATACTTTACCCAATGCATTGGAGCGCTATAAGGGAGTACCCTTCTTAAACATTTCATTTCATGCATAAGTGTGCCACATGGATCATAAATCATGGATTCATAAAAAATAATAACTTATTCCACGATAAAGGAATGTGGAATTAATACATTAAACATTCCAATCGATATGTAAATTTTCATAAAGTTGAATACCCTCGATGGTGGAATGGGCATGGTATTCACTACACAATGACATTGGCTTAGAAAATCGGTGTGATTTCGGCAGTGTAACGACGTGCCCTAAGAATTAAAAAAAGGATGATGAGAGAGAAAAGGGTTACTCATAATATTTACATGTAATGGACAATAAGGAGGTCATATAGATACATGTCCCATCAATTTTAATGGAATTTAGGTTCATGATACAAGAGTATTGCTTGAATGTAAAAGTAGAGAGAGAAGTTCCATTCGGAATTTTAGCATAGTAACGGGTGTACATGGGAGGCATTTAATGAGAGAGAAAGGGGTCTCCCATCATTCAAACAATTAGAGGGAAGTATGGGGGAGGTGTGAAACCATAACCCAACATTCATAATAGAAATTAAAAGGGCAATACAACTTAGAGAAAATTGACAAAATGAGAAGGGATGAAAAAAACCCTTACTTGGAAGTGTGCTTCCAATGGCTAGAGAGAGGCTTATGAGAAGATTATTGGGAGCATGGGGCACCTTGGAAGGTTTCTAGAGAGAGTAGGGTAGAGGTGTGACGAACTGCAAGGGATTTGAGTGAGGAGAAAGTGGGATCTTGGGTGGGTTTATATATGAAAGGTGAGGGAATTATTTATTATCTAGGTTTGGGACCCCTTATATTAAATTAATCCAAACCACAAAAAATCACATGGTTTTTGCCCATGGTTTTTGGAAAAGGTAAGAGGAAAAAATTATTTTATAAGTCCAAAGTCCGAACTTCCTAAAATATTAGGGTTGCTTATGTGGAGGTGAGTCACACTCCCATGGAAAGTAATTTAAAAAGGAAAAGTGTTGAATAAGTCTTTAGGGGTCCATTAATGCTTTGAAAAATAAGTCAAACAAACCCCAAATCACTTTATTTTAATGGTAAAACATATATTGGCCGAAAATAATGATTATAGGTTTTTATTACATCACTATTGGGTCATTATGATGTCATAAAACACATTATATATTTAAACGGTATTTAATTTTTACTCAAAAAATTGATTGTCTCAGAAAATTATGAAAAATTCACCGTTGGATTATTTCGATGTCCCGATTCCAAAAATAAAATTTATTTTATCTACATAATTTTCTAAATATATTAATTTCCACTTTTAAAATAAAAAACTGACATTTATCGAAAATTCACAGGTTTGGACAGAAATGGCTTTCAAACCTTAATAAAAAATTTAATTGCATTCATAAAATTATACGATCATTTATATTTAATAAAAATTAATTTGATAATAATAATAATATTTTATTAAAATATTATTTAATTAAAAAATCAATAATTTAATAAAATAGAATTCTTAGTTAAATAATAACTAAAAAACTATTTGTACTTTAAAAACTCTTTACAATGTATAAAAAATGACTAGAAATTATATTAATTATTATATTAAAAAAAAATAATGTACATGAACATATAACTACTTATTTGTAACATAACACTTTAAAACAGACGCATAAGACCTAAGGGTAAGGTGTGTGATGGTGACAGACTCTTGGGGTGGCTCGGACAACATCGCTCGAGTGGTAATTCAATCGACTTCCGCTTTTCCCATAGACGGTCACGTTCGAGATTGAAATGATGAAGCTCAGCTTGGGAATGGTCAAGGGTGAATCCCAAAGACGCCACTTCTTTTCCGAGCTCCATCAAATGGGCTTCGTATGGTGCAATTCTACTGGATGTGGCCATTGCTTCCTTCTGAGTAAATTGGATTTGTTAAAGTCCTATATTTGTACTAATCATGTGATCACTTTTCAACGGCTATATTAGAAACGGTCAAAATTATTAACATAAAACCAAAGACGTTGACATTTCATAAAAACATTTTATATAAAGAGACATTTAATAAAATAAAGAGGGATTTTCCATTAATGATACTTTGGGTCGTTACAATATTCCCCCCTTAAGAAATTTCACCCTAGAAATTTTTTTTCCCACTCTAAAAAATGTGGGTAACTTAGCTTCAACATATCCTCCGATTCCCAAGTCACTTCTTCAAACATGTAGTTTCTCCACAACACATTGATGAGGGGCATTGTCTTATTTCGTAGAACTTTTTTTCTACGATCTATGATCTTCACTGGTTTCTCCTCATAAGAAAGATCGTCTTCCAATTGTACCACCTCAGAAGAGAGTACATATGAAGGGTCCGGTATGTACTTACATATGAGGGATACATGAAAGACATCATGTACTTTGGCCATAGTAGGTGGAAGTGCTAGTCGATAGGTCACATCCCCAACATGATCAAGAATATCTAAGGGGCCGATGTACCTTGGACTTAACATCCCTTTCTTTCCAAACATCATGACCTTCTTCCATGGAGAAATGCGTAGAAAAACCATGTCTCCATCTTTAAACTCAAGGTATCATCAACGGTTATCTTCATAACTCTTATGTAGACTCTGAACTGCCTTGATATGATACTGAATGGTTTTTACCTTCTCCACCATTTCCTCGACAATTTTTGGTCCAAGCAGTGTACGTTCACCGACCTCATCCCATTATGTGCGTGTTCTGCAGCTTTTCCAATATAGGGCTTCATATGGTTCCATATGGAAGCTCGAGTGGAAACTGTTATTATAAGATAACTAATCAAGAGGTAGATGTTAATCCCATACTCCGTTAAAGTCTTTTGAGCAGGCTCTCAACATATCCTCAACTGTTTGGATAGTCTGCTCGGATTGACCATCTGTTTTAGGATGATAGGCTGTACTGAAATTCAGTTCAGTATTCAGCGCATGTTGAAGACTCTTCCAAAACATAGAGGTGAATCTTGGATCTCGGTCAGACAAAATAGATAATGGTACTCCATGAAACCTTACCACTTCCCTGATATATATCCGCTCTAGTTGATCTAATGAAAAATCCTCCCAAATAGCAATGAAGTGTGCAGTCTTTGTAAGACGATCCACAACAACCCAGATTGCATTGTTTCCTTTGGATGTCCGTGGAAGTATAGTGACAAAGTCCATGGTGATGTTCTCCCATTTTCATTCTGGTATGGTAAATTGTTGCATCATCCCCTTAGACTTTTTCCCTTCTTCCTTCACTTGCTGACACACCAGGCACATTGATGTATATTCAGCGATCTCCTTCATATTATCCCACCAAAACTTTTCTTGGAGATCTTGATACATCTTTGTGCTCCCTGGGTGAATAGAGAAATTTAAACTATGTGCATTATCCAAAAGTTCCTTCTTCAGCTCTGGACTTGATGGAGCACATAGTCTATTCCCAAACCACACAATTCCTTCATCATTAACATTAAACTCGGAGGATTTCCCCTTTTTTATAGCTTCAAATTTTTCATTAATTCCCACATCATCCTTTTGAGCATCCTTTAAACTTTCCAAAAGAAATGGTTGAGCAATCATTTGTGAAAGGATTGATGACGTTCCCTTCTTTATGATTCCCATTACATCATCATCAAGTCTAAGAAGATTGGATCCATCTCAATTCTCATCATTGATAGAATTAATGGGTCCCTTCTACATAGGGAATATGCCACCTTGTTCGCTTTCCCAGGGTGGTAATGTATTGAACAGTCATAATCCTTGATGAGATCTATCCATCTTCTATGGAACATATTATGCTTTTTTGGTGTGAATATATATTTAAGACTCTTGTGGTCAGTATATATCTCACATTCCTCTCTATATAGATAATGCCGCCAGATTTTCAAGGCAAAGATCACCGCCGCCAACCCCAGATCATGCGTTAGATAGTTTCGCTCAAGGATTTTCATCTACCTTGAGGCATAGGATATCACTTTATCATTCTGCATCAGCATATAGCCTAAGACCTTCTTTGAAGCATCACTGAATACCACAAAAAGTTCCCCACTTGTGGGTAAAGTGAGCATGGGCGTAGTGATAAGCCTCCTATTCAACTTCTTGAAGCATTCTTCGCATTCATCACTCCATGAAAACATTAATCCCTTCCGAGTTATCTTGGAAAGAGTGTTGGACAGTCGTGAGAAATTTCTCACAAATCATCGATAATATCCATGTAACCCCAAGAAGCTACAAATATCCGTTACCGATGTTAGCCTCGGCCATCCCTCAATTTAATCTGTTTTGGATGGATCCACAGATATCCCATTGCTTCTGATGATACGGCCCAAGAATGAGACTTCCTTCAACTATAACTCATAGTTGTTGTACTTTTCATAGAGCTTCTACTTGCGCAAAGTCTCAAGTACCATTCTTAAATGCTCATCGTGATCCTCTATGGTTTTGGAGTATATTAGAATATCATCTATAAAGACTACAACAAATTTTTCAACATAATCTCTAAAGACTATATTCATCAAGTCCATGAATATTACTGGAGCACTGGTGAGTCTGAAAGGCATTACTATGAAGTCATAGTGGCCATATCTTGTACGAAAAGCAGTCTTGGGTACATCTTCCTTCTTCACCCCTACTTGATAATATCCCGACTGAAAAATCCCCCTTGGAGAAGTATTGTGCACCACACAACTGATCAAACAAGTCATCGATTCGTGGGAGAGGATACATGTTTTTTATCGTGATTTTGTTATGTTCACGATAATCGATGCAAAGCCGCATTGACCCATCCTTCTTCTTGACAAAGAGGACTAGTGCACCCCATGGTGAAGCATTTGGGCGTATAATCCCTTTATCCAGAATCTCCTATAGTTGTTTCTTTAGATCTTCAAGATCTACAACAGCCATTCTATATGGAGTCCTGGAAATTTGTAGCGCCCTAGGTCTAAGTTCAATTGAGAACTCAACATCTCTTCTTGGAGGAAGACCAGCAGTTCCTTGGGAAAAACATCAGCGAATTCCCACACAATAGGCATTTCTTCAAGAATGGGTTCTTCCTTGGACTCAATCATTTGAGCTAGATATGCGTGCTCATAAGGAAGTAATATCCATGCTTGAGATGATGGAGATAAAAGAGATTCATATTCCTCCTGACACTTGTAAAGAATCGGGGGTCGATTCTCCATATGGAGTGTGATTTCCCCCTCCCGAAAATTTATATTGGCTCTATATAATGAAGTCAAATCCATGCCAAGAATTGCATCAAATTACACTAGAGGGAGTATGATGAGGTTTTTCATGAAATTCAATCCACAGATTATAACATGGGAGGACTTATATTCATGGGATGCAATGATTTCCCCATTTTCCATACTCACCGACAACTTTACTTCCATGATTTTTGGTGGTCCTGGGATTGTTCAAATAAACATTAGAGATATAAAAGAATGCATAGAACCTGAATCAAGAAGTGTGTTCTTTATTCCTGAATGAATAACTAGCGTACCTGTCACCACTTCGTTGTCGGGGTTCACTTCGGCAGAAGTGATGGCAAAAGCTCTTCCTTGATGTCTTGGAGGTTGTTGGTTGCCTCCGATAACCCTTGGATTAGGGTACTGATTTGAAAAATGATCTGGTTCTTTGCATTTTTAGCATTGAAAAATGCGTTGAAGTTAGAACGGATAATTCCTCTCCTCTGGCACCGCCGCGGGTCCTTTTTGCCGATAGTTAACATCTAGGTTCCCTTCTCTTCCACACCTGAATCATTTTCTCGTCCCCTTATGACAATTTACAGGGTGATTCTTTCCGCTCTTTTGGAAAGTGGGGTGCTGTATCTTCTTACCACCGTTGGATTTATCCATCGGACCACCAGCATTGATGTCCACCTTACGCTTCTTGTCCCCATAATAACCCTGTCATTCCCCGATCTCCATTTTGACCTTGAGGGCACATCGGACAATTTCTTCATAGCTGTCGAAGTCAAGGATTCCTAATGCTTTCCGCAAGCTAGGCTTTAACACACCAAAGAAGCAGTCGACCTTGCATTCGGGGGTAATGACAAATCCAGAAGCGTATCATGCAAGCCTTGTGAATTTTTCCTTGTATGCTCCAACATATTCTTTATCTTTTTTCTTGAGGGAAATTAAGTCCCTTTCCATCTTAAGCTGGAGGGTGCGTATAAAATATTTATCGAAAAAGGTATTTGGGAAATCCTTCCATTCCAATGCCTCGATCTCCTCCTCCGGCTTCATATTTTTAATCAATGTCCACCATTGATCAGCTTCACCCTCCATATGATAGGCAGCTAGGAGAACCTTCTTTTGTTCAGAATATTGAAGGATGGAGAAGATCTTTTTAATGGAGTTGATCCATTGTTCAGTGATCGTGGGATCAGATGATCCACTACAATTATGAGGCCTTTGTCTCCTGAAGCTCTCGATAATGACTTGTTCTTTCTTAGTGGGGGTTGAATGTTCCTCTTGAAACATGTTTCACTTCAATTCTTGAGTTAGCTGAGAGAGAAGCGTGACATGGTTCGCGATTCCCGCTCCCATTGGATTGGGAATCTCATTAGTACAGTTATCACAATGATCTTCTCATAGATTGTTAGCCTGAGTCCTCCTATTATAGGCCATTGGCTGGAATAAAAGGAATGTTAGGGGTAACACATAAAGAGTAATCCAAGGACAAAAGTTGATGACTGATAAATAAACTTTCATTTCCTTAACTCATGAGTCTATGAGATTCAATCTAGGATTTTCATGATCTACTTTCTAACATATTTTATTAGGGGAATTTTTTTTAATTCCATTAACAAGGTTTCATACTAAGCTTGTGAATTTATCAAAACATATCCCTCGGGAGTGTCGTAACCAAGAGTACAGCAAGGCCCATTGTCGTGCACCAGTTCCCATTCGAGTCTAGCTCAAAGCGGTGTTTTCGGTTTTTACCCCTAGGATACATCTATGCCAGAGCCACCTCTACCTGCTCGTATCCATACATGGATGTATTTTCTTGATAACCCACTTACTCAATACTCACCAAAACATTGGGAAATTTTTATTATACTTAGTCTTGTCTCTAGGGATTTACTAGGTTTTCCTAATCCCACAAATAACTAAACCTATCCTCTGATACCAACTATGAAAAACCTGCTTTTATTACAAACATAATCATGATTTATTACATAAAACATCACTTGATATAACTAAGAATATCGAGAGGTTTAGTGTCCTTGGGGATTAGTACCATTACATAAATCTTAAAACATGAAATACAACATCTTTATTGACAACTTACATTACATGACCACTACAATCCCTCGTACTTAGCATTGCATGGGATAACCTGAGGACATGCATAAGAAAACGGTGAGCTATAAAGCCCAGTAAGGGAGTACACATGGAATAACATGAGGAGTACAATACATGTTAGACAATAGGCATATCAATAGATCATATAAGAAACATGAACATAATGGCATGATAAATCATGATAATCATAACATGGAAATGTGGCAACAACACTTAACATGGAATTAGTATGTGCCAAAGCCCATTTCACATGGAGTAGGAGTAAATCCTCATTGAAAATAAAGCATGAGTAAAACCTCATTTCACTTGAATTAGCATGAGTCAAAAATCATTGCACATGACGTATCATGATACTATACTTTACCCAATGCATTGGAGCGCTATAAGGGCGCACCCTTCTTAAACATTTCATTTCATGCATAAGTGTCCCACATGGATCATAAAACATGGATTCATAAAACACAATAATTTATTCCACGATAAAAGAATGTGGAATTAATACAAGAAACATTACAATCTATAAGTAAATGTGCATAAAGGTGAATACCCTCGATGGAGGAATGGGCATGGTATTCACTACACAACGACATTGGCTTAGAAAATAGGTGCGATTTCGTCAGCATAACGGCGTGCCGTAAGAATTAAAAAAATAGGTGATGAGAAAGAAAGGGGTTCCTAATAATATTTAAATGTAATCGACAGTAAGGAGGTCATATAGATACATGTCCCATCAATTGTAATGGAATTTAGGTTCATGATACAAGAGTATTCCTTGAACGTAAAAGAAGAGATAGAAGTTCCTTTCGGAATTTCGGCATAGTAATGGGTTTACATGGGAGGAATTTAATGATAGATAAAGGGGTCTCCCATCATTAAAAAAATAAGAGGGCAGTATGGGGGAGGTGAAAAACTATACCCCAACATTCCTAATTGAAATTAAAAGGGCAATAAAACTTAAAGAAAATTAACAAAATGAGAAGGAAAGAAAAAACCCTTACTTGAAAGTGTGCTTCCAACGGCTAGAGAGAGGCTTCTGAGAGGCTTATTGGGAGCTTGGGGCACCTTGGGAGGATTCTAGAGAGATTAGGGTAGAGGTTGGATGATCTTAATCGGATTTGAGTGAGGAGGAAGTGGTATCTTGGGTGGGTTTATATAAGAAAGGTGAGGGAATTCTTTATTATTTAGGTTTGGGACCCCTTATATTAAATTAATCCAAACCACAAACCATCCCATGGTTTTTTCCCATTGTTTTTGGAAATGGAATGAGGAAAAAATTATTTTATAAGTCCAAAGTCATAACTTCTTAAAATATTAGGGTTGCTTACATGGAGGTGAGTCACACTCCAATGGAAATTAATTTAAAAAGGCAAAGTGTTGAATAAGTCTTGAGGGGTCCATTAATGCTTTGAAAAATAAGTCAAAAAAACCCAAAATCACACTATTTTAATGGAAAAAAATATATTTGCCGAACATAACACTTATAGTATTTTATTACATCACTATTTGGTCATTATGACATCATAAAACACATTATATATCTAAACGGTATTTAATTTTAACTCAAAAATTTGACTGTCTCATAAAATTATGAAAAATTCACTGTTGTATAATTTCAACATCCTGATTCAAAAAATAAACTTTAATTTTATCTAAATAATTTTCTAAATATGTTAATTTTCACTTTTAAAATAAAAACCAACATTTATCGAAAATTCACAGGTTTTGGAAGATATGGCTTTCAAACCTTAATAAAAAATTTAATTGCATTCATAAAATTATACGATGATTTATATTTAATAAAAATTAATTTAATAATAATAATAATATTTTTTTTAAAAATTATTTAATTCAAAAATCCCATAATTTAATAAAATATAATTCTTAGTTAAATAATAACTAAAAACACTATTTGTACTTTAAAAACTATTTATAATGTATCAAAAATGATTAGAAATTATATTCATTATTATATACAAAAAAATAATGTACATGAACATAGTACTAATTATTTGTTACATAACCCCTTAAAATAGCCGCATAAGACCTAAGGGTAATGTGTGCGATGGTGACAGACTCTTGGGGTGGCTCGGACAACATCGCTCGAGTGGTAATTTCAATCAACTTCTAGTTTTCCCGTAGACGGTCACGTTCGAGCTTGACATGATGAAGCTCCACTTAGTCTTGGTCAAAGGTGAAGCCTAAAGACGCCACCTCTTTTCCGAGCTCCAAAAAATGGGCTTTATATGGTGGAATTCTATTGGATGAGGCCATCACTTCCTTCTGAGTAAATTGGATTTGTTAATGTTTTATATTTATACTAATCATGTGATCACTGTTCAATGGCTATATTAACAACGGTCAAAATTTTTAACATAAAACCAAAGAAGTTGACATTTTATAAAAACATTTTATATAAAGAGACATTTAATAAGATCAAGAGGGATTTTCCATTAATTAAACTTTGGGTCGTGACACGCCTTGTGACTAACAACACAGACAAGGAAATCTTTTCTTAAACATGTTCTGTCAATGCCGAAAATGATGTGTAGTTTAATCTGGGGATCTGGCCGAGTCACTAACAACATGAGTTGGCATTACATCATCTTTTTCACGTCATGTACTTTTTGTACATGCCGTGTGGTCTTGACCTTTGAGAGACCGTGTTGACTTGGCTATATGGATGGTGAAACATGGTGGTGTACACACCATGTGTGGGTGTCACACATTGTGTAGTGTCAGCCGAGTAGCCGACCGTGTCACTGACTACATAGGTCGGTCAAGCTTGTCTTGTACACACCATGTAGTACTTATAAATTCCATGTAGTCTTTTTTTTAAGAGTGTCGTGTGGCGTAGCTGTGTTGAAGGACTCGGGCAGGAGAAGAAAATTCAAGTACATGCTGTGTGTGTGGACAACAGGCTGTGTGTTTGGGTTGTAACACAACCATTTCTGGATGAAGTACACGGCCATGTGAAAGACATAAAGGAAAACATCGTGTAGTTAAAATACATGCAATGTCGTCTTGTTTTTTAAAACTTCAATGGTTTCTATTCCATGTTCCCTTCATAATTTTCTAGTTCTTAGTCCTTGATTATCTTAATCTATGGCGTGTGTTTGACCTTGTAGAGTCATGCATCCAAAACGACCACAAGTTGTTCGCCAAGAGAGAGGAAATGATTATACTCTAGAGACTATAGGCCATGGGGCTCTGATGGATCCTCCAACAGTTCCAGATGCGGTGATAGCCGTTATACCGTACGCAGGTGAAGAAGCCCAGTTCTGTGAAGGCATTATGTGGTTCATGCAGACCTTCCAGGGACCACCTCTGGTTGCCACATCTATGGAAGAGCTGACATGTATATTCCAGAATCAACAGCTGCCTATGTTTTCATGGTATGGAAGACTACAGGATGAAGATTCATGGCTGGATTCATTGCAGACTATTTTAGTTCATTTTGAGACACCTCCAGGGAGGAGGGTCATGATCACTATATATATGTTGCGTGATTCCTCCAAGATAAGGTGGGATGTTACAACCCGGACCGAGAATCACTAAGACATGGCGTGGGATGATTTTCAGGTAGTGTTCTATGGTTTCTTCTTTCTGGAGATGCTATGGGAAAATAGATCTTGGGAGTTCATGAATATTCATCAGGGCACCATGTTAGTGATGGACTATTCTGCTCACTTCACCAAGCTACATCGTTTTTCACCTTTTCTTGTGGATGATGAGATGTTGAGGGCTAGACAGTGTGGTGATTTTCTTCAATATTACATCTGAGCACAGGTGAATGTTTTCAGGTTGCCAATAGTGCATGCTATTTTGAACCAAGCATTTATTACTGAGCTGAACCTTCTGGAAGCTAGTGGTGCAGGCCAGGGCAGTTCAGCACCAATTTCTATTACTATTTCTACTGGTAAGAGGAAGAGGCAGATGTATTTCATTCACAGTGTTGGTACTAGCCAAAAGAATTCTTCAGGTGGCCAGGTCATGTGCTACCAGTGTGGTATAATGGGGCACAAGAGACATCAGTGTCCATGTGATACAGTGGATTTACTAGCTTGCGGCAAGGTGGGTCATCTCCAGCATTTTTGTAAGGAGTTTCAACTAGTCACTAGTGAGAGGGGTTCTGTGTAGACTCTGCGTGCGTGTGTAGGTCCAGTTGCTTTATAACAGTTGGGGAATTGAAATGCGTCAGGACGTTTATGGAAAGATGGTGGTCATGGCCATGGTAGCCAGACACCAGAATCTTAGAGACAACATAGCAGTGTAGCTCTAGGTTTCCAAGATATTTCATAGGACCGCGGCACTGGCCAGGCATATGCAGTGCAACAAACCCAACAATATCCGGATCCTGGACATTCCACTGTCAGAGGTACAATTCTAGTTTTTTATGTTTCGACTTATGTTCTTTTTGAAATTGGTGCTATTCAAAACTTTATATCTGTGCCTATTGTGGAGAGTCTTGGGCTCTGTGTTTCTTCTTCTTATAATTTCATGATGCTAGACACTCCATTGGGAATTAGAATGGCAGGTGTGCGTCAGTTCACGGAGTTACCCCTAGAGGTTCGTGGGTGTCACTTTCATTTGGACATCTATGTCAAAGAGACGACAAGCTATTATTTTATTCATTGAATTGACTATTTGGTACCCTTTCGAGCCTTTGTGGATGGCTATCATCGTAGGGTGAGTTTTTCATCACCTGAGGGCGGAGAGTTTCTATACAAGGGTGAATGAGATGTCCAGGCAAGCAAAGGTGGACCTGATCATCGTGGGCGATGTGGAGTGACAGCCCAGATTGCATGTCTATATCTGGATGAACATGGAATTTTTCAGAAAGGTTTCCTTTCTGTGGTTGAGCATTTCATGGATGTATTCCCAGACAACTATCTGATCTTCCTCCTCAGTGAGAGGTGGATTTATCTATTGATCTTGTTCTAGGAGCGGCACCAGTGTCCATTAGTCCTTATAGTATGGCTCCACCAGAATTGCAGGAGCTCAAGAGGCAAATAGAGGAGTTACAGGCAATCAGTTGCATTCGACCTAGTACTTGTCCAATGTGTTTGGCTCTCATGTTCATGAAGAAGGCGGATGGTGCCCTCAGAATCTGTGAGGATTATCAGAAACTGAACCAGTTTTTGGTTAAGAACCAATATCCCTTACCGAGGATTAATGATCTTTTGTATCAACATTGAGGTTCATGTGTGTTCAAAAATATTGACTTGAGATATGTATATCATCAGTGTACATTAGTCCATTAGACATATCTCTTAGAGCCTTTCATAGATGATATGGTCTATATGATTACATGGTCATTCCGTTTGGACTCACGAATGAGCCAACAATATTCATGGCTCTCATGAATCGTGTGTTCCACCCGTATCTGGATTATTTTGTGGTATTCTCTATGGATGATATCTTGGTGTACTCTCACAATTGACCCGACCATGCCAACTATCTTGAGATTGTACTGATTACACTGAGAGAGAATTAGTTATATGCTAAGATTTTAATGTTCCACTTTTGGATGGACCATATTCACTTCCTAAGAAATATTATCTCAAAGGCAGGAGTTGTGCGAGACCTAGAAGAAGTGAGAGTAGTTTTTTCTTGGTAGAATCCAAAGAATGTGTTTGAAATATGGAGTTTCTTGGGGCTGGATGTTTACTACAGGTGCTTTATACAGGACTTATCCCGCTTAGTAGCACCGTTGATGGGTTTGACTAAGAATGGTATGAAGTTCGTTTGGTCAAAATCATGTGAAACATCCTTTCAGGAGCTGAAGTAATGGTTGACATCAGCACCAGTCCTGATACTTCTAGAGCAAGGGATGACCTATACAGTTTACTGTGATGCATCAGGTTTTGTGCTAGGAGTGGTGTTGATGCAGGGTGATCGCGTATTTGTGTACGGGTCTCGACAGTTGAGGCCACATGAGAGGAATTACCTGACGCATGATCTCAAGTTGGCTTCTTTTGTTCATGAGTTACATCGTTCGAGACATTATATCTTGGGAGAACATTTCATGGTATTTACGGAACATAAAATTCTTCAATACATCTTTAACCAGTGTGACCTAAATTTGAGACAACAAAGGCGGGTTGAATACTTTTAGTCCTTTGACATTGAGCTTGCCTATACACCTGGTGAAGGTAATGCAGTAGCTGATGCACCGAGTAGGAGGACACAGATACAGGCAGTGCAGGAGGCCAGTGGTGAGTGGCATCTCATTTCTTTGTTCTCTGAGATGCATTTGGAGATTCCCAATAGTCAGGGGTGAGCCTATATTTTATCCTTATCAATGACTTCTACCCTCCAGGATAGAGTGAGGATGAGACAACTATCAGATTCAGAAGGCCATGTTCTATGGGGGTTGGTGGGAAGTGAGGACCCTCCTCCTGGTTGGATGATATGAGAAGATGTGGTAATGTGTATCCATGGAAAAGTTTGTTTTATAGGGGATATACACGAGGAGATGATGTTGGAATTTCATGCTTCAGCTTGGGCAATGTATCTTAGAGTTACCAAAATGTACCATGACTTGAGAGGTCAGTATTGGTGGCTGGGTATGAAAAGAGAGGTAGATGGTTTTGTTAAAGATGTTCCAGCTTTAAATAAGTGAAGGTGGAGCAACAGAGGCCAGCTAGACTATTACATTATTTACCCATCCCAGAGTGGAAATGGGATGATGTCACGATGGACTTCGTGACCTGGTTGCCAAGGTCACGATGAGGCAATGATGCTATGTGGTTTGTTGTGGACATACATACCAAGGTAGCTCACTTTTTGCCGATCAAGGAGACATTTGGTGTTGACAAGCTTGTGAAGTTTTATATCTCAGATGTATTACATCTTCATAGGGGTCCCTAGTTATGTCATTTTAGATAGGGATGTTTATTTTATGTCCTGTTTTCTTTCAGAGTTTTCCGAGGGAACTGGGTAAATAGGTGCTTTTGAGCAGAACATACCACCCTCAGACCGATGGTCAGTCATATCGTACGATATAAGTGCTAGAGGACATGCATCATGCATGCATTCAAGACTGTTGGGGATCTTGGCAGAAGCACATACCCCTAGTTGAGTTTTCATAAAAAAATAGTTTTTGAGAAACTATTGAGATGGCACCTTACAAGTATTTTTATGGTTATCCATGATGATCAACCTTAGGCTGGTTGAAGGCAGGTGAGGTAACTTTACTAGGACCACGTCTCATGTAGGAGACTTCAGAGCAGGTCCAGTTGATATAGAAGTCGATGGATACTACATAGTCTCATCAGAAATATTATGCTGATCGTGTAGACAACCCTTGGAGTTTATGGTCAGGGATTAGGTTTTCATGTGTGTTTCACTAAGGTTGGGACACAGATGGATCAGAAGATAGGGTAAACATTCACCGAGGTAAGTGGGGCCGTATGAGATTCTGGAGAGAGTAAAGTTAGTTTCCTATTAGTTTCAGTTACCCTAGTGGTACTGAGCCTTGGACGAATTCTTCCATGTATCTCATCTACGCTGTTACCAGTCTGACTCATCTCAAATTTTTCAGCCCAAGAGGATGATCTTCAGGTAGATGAATCCTTTGAGAAGCATCTGATTCGTGCTGTTTATACGAGTAAGAAGGTTCTCTGAGGATGTTTATTTCCCCTAGTACGGTTTCTATGACAGCATGGTCGAGTGCAGGATTAATCCTGGGTGCGGGAGACCGACGTACGTGCTTAGTGGCTAGAGTTGTTCTCAAATTTATCTTCACCACCCTTAGAAGGAACATTCTGGGATGAATTGCTTTAAGGGGAGACTTTTGTAATAAATCGTTTCTTATTCATTAGGTATAGGTATCTTATTTCCCTTTTCCCTTAAGTGTTTTTGAGAAAATAAGTGAAAATGTGGGGGAAATCCCCAATTTTGTGGGTACACGACAATGACCGTTCCATACGCTATCTACTTTGGCCATGTGGGATGAGTATACAGGGCCAGTAGGCCTATCGGTGATGAAGGGTGTAAAACATGACTTCACATCATGTACATAGTATATACACACCGTCTAATTAGTCGGCAGGTGAACAGTAAGTAGGTGGGAGTAGCCACCAGTAGAATTATGGTACACGCCATGTAATCAAGTCGGCAGATAAACAGTGAGATGGTTGAAAGTGGCCGCTAGAGGAACGGTTAAAAAAATGGAATGTACACGCTGTGTACTTGAGATTACACACCATGAATATGTGTTTTTTAATTAAATACAAGAAGTATGCTCCTCTATCAATAGAGGAATATTTGAATTCTTGAGAGTCATGGGTGAGAAGGACTGATCGTAGTAGAGCTCCCAACCGCACACCAGGTCCCTGATTCCTTCTTCGTCGATCTCATTTGAACTATGCTAGTGAGTTATTCTCTCTCCTTGTGTCTCTAATTCCAATAATTTCCCAAGGGGATGTTATTTGAGTTTTAAAGGGTGAATTTTTATCCAAGATCTATGTCTTTCTCGGTTGATTCAAGAGACTTCATTCACGTATATCGATCAGAAGATATTGAGGTAGGTGGTTTGGTGTGAATTTCTAACCGTTGAGTTGTTTTTGTGTACCATTGTGTTATGTGCCCATGTTTCAGGTGTCATAGGGATGAGGCCTTAGCTGATAAGATATGTAGAATTTCATGGATAATCTAATGATAAATATAAACTGATGTTTGGGATCGTTGCTTGGATCCAGGGCCACCCCGTGGGTCTGTTTCCCTTTTTTAGCCATTTTGCCATGATACCCATGGGTATGCTGTAATGATAGCATGTTTTGGGTTTTCATGAGAGGAAACATATTTATTACTTTCTTATGCATTGGTATCGGCCCATTTACTTGCATATCTCAAGGGCGGCGTTTGGTTTAGATTAAGGGCAATGTTTCATTTGGCCTGAGGGAAACTCTTCTCATGCATGTGGGTAGTGGATTCTATGCCTGAGGGCAATATCTCGTATGCCTAGGGGTGGTATTCGTTTTTCCTATGGGCAGTCACTTGTGATGTTTGATTCTGATTTCCTGAGGGTAAGGATTTTCATGTCTAAGGATAATGTTTAAATTGAATATTCACTATGGTGATTTCTTATGTTGTACCTTCCAATAAAAATAAAAAGCATGGAATTGATAAATATTTATTAAAATGACAATGTAGCTAATGGAGATAGTTACTTTTTTGTACTACCTAGATTACTACATTTTATTATTTCCCACTGTTGTTCCACATTTTCACTGAATGTTGGGAACAGGGCTTTGGTGGTTGCCTACTTGGATTTATTTCTCACACCCTATTGGGGTCATGTCTTGGGACCAAATAGATTATATTGATGTAGGTGTCGATAAGGGCAAGGTTCCATATACAGGAACAAGAGTTTTGTAGAGGAGTAGGAGAGCAAGGGGCCGAGCTTAGTCTTGTGATGCTGCTGAGTTCCCGTGGCACTGTTTTAGTTTTATTTAATGTACTTGGTTCTTTGTACTGTATTGTATTCGATTGTAGAGTATCATGTTTTTACTACTTTCTTAGAAATGGGACATATTACATCATCATATATATATATATATATATGATTTTTGGTTATCTTTTTCTTCAGTATCAGTGTCCTTTATTCTTGTTATTGTTACTACTTCCAATTTTTGTATGTTTATATTTTTCAGTTGCGCTACACTTTGACAAATGAGGGCATAGTTTCCTAAATATCAGACCTAGGCCCTCAATGCTAGTTCATAGCCTCTAGAGTTTGGGGAAATGCGCTTGAGTTCATGTGACCAATTGGGTTAGAAAATCCCATTTGGGGCACCAACATCCCGAACATTAGAATACCCATGTACAAATTTTTTTTCATGATAAAAAACCAATTTTAGTGTCTATATACGGATTTCATTACTTGAAAATGAATTTCTTTATACTTTTACAAAATAACATTATGAATTTATATATTTAAGATTATAACTACTGTTTTTAAAAACCTATTATCCGAATAACCCTTAAAAATATCCACAAAACTCTTTTATACAGTCTTTAGTGACCGAATAATATTACATAAATCTATATTTTATTTTTTACATAAAAATGGACAAATGCAACTCTATAGGCCTAGAGGCCTAGTGTATTAAGTACAGATATTTCAGAATATATCAATGTTAAACTAAAATAATAATTAATTATTTTAATATCCAAAATGATAGGTTAAATCTTTCATATCTTCTAAAATTGAATATTTTGACCTGGGAAATTCATAATGAAATCGGTGATTTAAAATTCCATGTATGGGAATCATCTGGATAAAAAAATATCATATATTTAAAAAGAAATAAAAAAATATTATAAAAGAAGAGGGTCATGAATAATCACATGGGAAAAAATAATGAATATAATATCATTATATCATAGGAATATAGGAATTTGGAAACAATAAAAAAAATTCATTATAATAAGTCACATATCATTATGAAGAAAAAAATCATGGTGGATAGAGTCCCATGGCCGATTAGGTTTACTCCATAATCCCATAGAAAAATCTCATTGGATATTAAATTTACCCATGGAATAAGACTATTATTTGGTAACACCTATCATAACATGTAAAAGAATATTTCTACGAAATAAGTTAATAAAACAGAATACATAATCATAATAAATAACCATATAATGTAATGAGTTACAAAATATTTCCTAAAATCATATTCAAAATGTATTACTTAAAAATTTTAAATATTAGAATTGGTTAAATTTGGTTTATGACAGAATTTTAATCAATAATCATAGATATCAAACATTTACTTCATTAGAATAAAAAATCAAGAGAATATGTAGAGAATTAGTTTAAATAAAAACCATTTTATATATGTGTATATTTTGAATAGTTAATAAACATTTATCTAAGTGACTATTAAATAATTTTTTATTAATCCATAGGTAAAAAACTGGCTAACCTCAAAATTATTTTTATTTTAGGAAATATTGAATTATTGAAAAAATTTAAAAGATATTTTCATAAATGGAAGAAGAGATTCAATATTTCACCTTGATATTGTTTTCATAGAAATAACATATTTTAATATTTACATTAGTTGGGTATAATCCCATTATAAAAAGGGATATAATATATATATATATATATATATGTATCTGAAATATATAAATAATATATAATAATTTCAAAATTTTAAATATAGATAAGAATCATGGTTGACATAAAATTGTCTACCCAAATGAAAAGTGTGATATCCAAATAGTTCCATTTAATTGAAACCCTATCTTCATCAGTATAATTTTCTATATTATTTAATAATAAAAATAAATTTATAAAATAATTTGATAAGAAAATTTACAACTTATGCATTATTTAGTAATATTATTTTTCATGAAATTTAAATATTTTTTTGAAATATTTTGTTAGCTTTTACTCTCTCTAGGGCGATCGTTCCACCATTCAATAGTTTCTTTAGTATGAGGATAATTATTAAACATGTTTTCAAATATGCATACAACTAAATAAGAAATATTAAATGATATTAATTTAAATAAATAAAATTATATAATATGTTTATCTATTTGTGTTCTGATATATGTAAGATTAATTTATTATAAATTTTATCATTATAACTATAGTTCATTTAGGAAGTTTTACCAAATGTTGGGAACTATCTCTTTATTATTAATTAACTGATTTTTAATAGATTCTGTAACATGAATATTTTATTATATAAATATTATTATCAAATGTGACCATAATATTATTTCAATAAACCTGTATGAAGGTGGTAGATTAAAGTGACATGACTTGTTCTTTAAGGTGGTCAACCTACCATTATATGATCAATTGATTTCATTATAGAGTGAAATAAATACATGTTTGATAATTTAAAATACATTAATATTTTAAAAATCAATAATATTTGTAAAAATATTATTATTTTTTCATGTTATATTGAATTATTGATAAGGATCTTGATTAATAGACGATTAGAGGTTATTTCAGTTATGAGTCTTTCCATTTTGGATTTATTTTCCTAGAAGACACCTTTGTAATGCTTTTTATGGATTTATACCATGAATAGACGTCCTTAGATAGAGTTAAAGGTATTCATATATATTTTTAAAGAATATATGAAATATATTATGTTCGAAATTTGTGGGAGGAATGTGGGTGACTTTTTTCATAATAAGGTGAGGGGAAGAGCATTTTTTAATATAATATTGTTTTGGTTATTATTTCTTCTCAATAATACCAATAGTGCTAATTAATTCAACTATATGGATTAATTAGTTCATTGTATTTCTAGCTACATTTTCCTTAAATATTTCATTACTCACTAACCTATGTATTTATTTTATACATTTAAATAATATATTTTTTGATATTTTAATTTTCATCAATATATAATTCCTGTAAGTAAAAAAAATAATATTAAACTTTAAATGTTTTTTGTGTAACATTTAATATTTGAATTACATTTTTAAAAACTCATACAATACATATTATATGATAAATTTTTAAATAATGGAATTATTTATTTGAATAAAACCAATTTCCATTTGAAGATCAATTTCATGACCCTGTAATATGTTAATTACGGTCTAATAAAATTATATATTAATTTTATTTTACAATAATAATATTTTTTCATAACAACATATTATATTTAATATTTATTTAAAATTCATATATTTATCACAAAATTCTATAAAACATATTTGTTTTACAAAACAAATTAAAATTATTTTAAAATTTTTGAAATATTTATTTACATGTAAAATGATATTATATTTCAATAATTTCATTTTATATGAAAAATTTATATTATATAACAATTACATATATGTGGATAATATTCTGACATTTTGGTTAAAATTAATAATCATAAAAATCTACTATAATGGTCAAATTATTAGACTAATGGGAATATTTAAAACGATCATGTGGTTTCATTACTATCTATAAATACCTCATATATCATTCATTATCTATTCACTACTATTTCTTTTCAAGATTATATATATTTGTTCATCTTCTCAAGGAATATTTTATTACTAAAAATATATTTCATTTACAAAAATTATCCATGAATGTGAGAACTGTTGGGGATTGAGAATATCTAAATTTTCTAATTATAATAATCTTAATTTTTGATTTTTTCGATATTATTGTATATTTTTTGTTGTGTATATGTGTCCACTATGATTATTTTTTAAAACCATGTAATTTTGTTACGCATATTTAATATAGTTAATTTGATTAATATAATACTATATTATATGATATAAATTATTAGTAAATTTATTAGGATGTTACATAGAAGAAATTATTTGTAATTAAATATAATGGTGACAAGTTGTCACATGAAATTGTAGAATATTTCAATAAAATGGAGTGTGGTAGTGCGAATAACTAATTGGGGAATGAAAATTATTTTTATTTCTGATTATTTCGAGAGAACTCTCAATTAGACTAAGAGTGAAATATGTTATTTTAGAATTATATAATTATATAATTTTTAGTCATTACCCAACATGGTGGGTTTATGAGTTAGTGTTTTTCTGGTACTCTGAGAAAAAATATGTATTCTAACATGAAAAAATGATGTAGTGAAAGTGATTTTTCCCATATGTCTACAATTCATCATATAATTAAATTTTAGATTTAGAATTTTAATAATTTAATATATTCTTTGAAAATTAGATTCAGTTTTATATTAGTTGTTTTTAAAAAATAATAATACATAATTTTAATAATCTAGTAGATAATGGAGAAAATTATACATATTTTTTCGGATAGAAGTGGATCTATGCAGAGGAATTTTCCATTCCTCTGTTATAATTTTTTATCACATTATAAGGTTTCGTTATCCAATATGACTCTCGAATGGGGTAATTATTTTCTATAAATGACTCTATAATCTAATTTCACATGTGCTTATATTGATTAATCCCTTGATAGAGTGATTAAAATATCAAGCATAAGAATATGTATTCTAGGAATGATTGAAACCATGTAATAGAATCCTTTTTCTTAAATTTTTTAATTAAGTGAGTGCGGTTGAATAATTATACATCATTATGTTGGATAAAAATCTCACATAGTTGTTGTTTTACATGAAAATAAATAAATTATATATCATCAATTTTATTCCCTAAGTCAGTGGTGTAACACTATCTAAGGATCATCAAATTATTTAAAGGTTTGATCCCTAAATTTTATCTCGTAAGGTATATTTAATAGAAAATAGAAATTCAACTAACAGTATTGGAGTTTCCATGTTTAATGTTAAGAAATATCATAATTATAGGAGCATAATGTTTTCTTATTTTCTTACTCTTGTATTTCATGCTATATATATATATATATATATTACTTTTTTGCTTCCAACAAATTAATAATGGTGCACCAATTTCCTTGAATGAAAATCAGAATATTGAGGTCTATGGTAAGAAAAAACATGTTATTTTAATTTCATTTTCTAAAAACATATTTACAAAAGTATTGTTCTCTCTATTAGGCAATGTAATTTTGTAAAAACTAAAATGAAAATATAATTTTATTGTTATATTAATTTTGTTTCAATTAAATATTTATAGAATCCAAATGTATGATATCAAGATGAAAATGGAAGAGAAAATTGATTATTATTTCAAAATGACTAATGAAATTTATTAAAATATATAATTTTTTTGTGAAATGGAAAATGATTATTACATTGTTAGAAAAATGTTTCATAAAAATTCTAGGCAGAAATGAACTACTAATCAAATATTTTGAATATTAATATGTCTTATATATATTAATTACATAATATTCGACTAACGTATAAGAATGGTAAACATACAACCATTGAAAACAAAGCTATGCTTAAATGGATTTCTATTCCCCTAGAGTATTGAAAATCAATGAAAATTATAATGATATATATTTATGTATATATGATAAATAATAAAATAATATACACTTAAAAACCATTAATCTTATTTTAAAATATATTTAATATTGGTAATTGTAAAAACTATAATTTTCTTGTCTAACTCACTTATAGAATAGTTACTAAACATGAATGCTACTTGACCTCAGTAGTGCCACCCCAAATTATATAGGTTACCGTTATCTACAGGTGATCTATGATTGTTTTTTATATAGGCCATACCATTATAACTCATTATTTATTAATGGATAAAATAATTAATAATCATAAATCATCATAAAAATCGATGCATGTGTAGATAAACATATATAAGGATGAGAATAAATGAAACAATGGTCCAAAAACTCATATCATAATCACACTAACAAACCTCTAGGATAGTTTCACACAAATAATGGAATAATATATATAAATAAAAATTTTTACTCTATCACACCATTGATGCACACTACATCATGATCTCTAACCACATCCATGTTTTCTTTCTCGACAATGCTATCTAGGGTCTCATCATAAAATTTTACTAGCATTAATCTATTGATAAATCTTAAATTACCCATTTGAAATAGCCTCCCAAGTCTGGTATGAGTTCATAACATCATTTGGAACTACCAACTCAATATTATAATTAATTCCATATATGGTTATGTGTGTGTGTTATATTCTCATATGAAAAATAATTTTCGGTTAATATAAATACGAAGATAGAAAATTCATAAATTTTTGAACCTGATCATCCAATCCTATATTTTCTAACGCTAGGGTTTCACTGAGTATGCATAAATGACCATTCCTACCATTAAAGAAATAGTTTTAAAATATATGTGTACCGTATTATATATTTCTTACTCTAGTGTCCTATTCTATGAAGGTGAAAACATACATGTTTTATTTATATTGATTCTATATTTCCATGAATCTAACACCAACTTATGGAAGCTATAAATGATTATCCAACAACACTAGGTTCCCATACCACAATAAAATATTCACCAACCTCCATATCATAGATTATATATCTATATAAGCTCAACTCAAGGGACCCATCACGTTGTAAATCGTGAATCTATATCTAACTCATAGAAGCGAAAATAAAATACCACATTGATTAGGGAATACATCCCAAGGAAGAAACCATATTAGAATCCAAATATATATAATCCTTTACCAAAATAATTGTGACATACTATGAAAACTATAATATATGAATTAAAATCTAATCAATAGAGTATGACTATATACATGTCTCCATAAACATGGAAGCCTACCATCATCACCTGTACCATGAGGGTCCAATATGTAACAATATATAAAATGGAGAATTGAAAATGGAATACCGATTGGCCCTACCCATCACAACATTATACAAACCCTCACATTTTATATCAGATTCATATTCTATGGTGAAAACCACTTTTGTATCACTTACTCCCATGTAGGATCGATCACTCAATGAGGAAACTATTGCGGTCCCCTCAGTCTCAGTACATCATATCAAACATATAATGGGCCATTGATCTCAACTAGGTCATATGTCAACATCAAACAATATAATGGATACACATCCGACCTTATCATCAATTGGGTTTCATAGCCTTTTTAAATTAACTAGGCTCTTCCAACCAGACAATATTCAAGAGATTGACCATAACCTACCACTATCCTCAAGGATTCTATGTAGAGTACTCAACATTAGTATCATTATTCAAGTTTCTAAATTATTTAATTTTAATTTGATATATTAAATCACATTCCAAAGTAAAAAATTATTTTATTTACATTTTACAATCAAGACATGAATGAATTTTAAATTACATTTTAAAACATATTATACAGAAAATAAATTCATTGTGATCCCCATTACTCACCTTAGTGTAGACCTTCATATCAATCAAAAAAATAAATCACTGTATCAAGGGGGAAATAAAAAAACTAAATGGTTATCTAAGATTATCAGTAAGGTTATTCATATAGTTCATTTTATGAATTATTATGTCATAATAATTATAGAAATGTAAATAAATAAAACGCATTTCATTTAATCAGAATCATTTGAATATTATGTAAGTAATAAATTCTGATAATATAATTCTATATAGAAAATCAAATAATCAAGAAAAATAAAAAAATTATATCATCTTACAATTAGGGCCCCAATATATGAAATCACACATAAATGGGTAAGGGCTCAAAAAATTATCCAAGATATTCTTTTTCACGAGTCAAACTGATGCATAAAAGGGAAATTTAATTCTTGGACACACCAAGAAAATATAATGTCAATGTATTCTTCATTTTAATGTGTAGAAAAATAATTAATATAAATGATCATTTTTATGGTTATACGTACAATGTTCTAGTATTTACCTATATCAATAAAAATATTCCTAAAGAATCCAAAGTATTTTGGTGGATGGAAATATAATTATATGTATATATATATTTAAACAAGTAATAAACAATCTAGATAAATTATAATAATTATATCAATATAATATATCCCTCATGGATGATAAGTTTAATAAATGGTCGATGTAGTTGATTAACCAAAAAACCATAAAAATATAAGAATTTTAATGTGGAAATGAAATGTTTCAATATGTAATTATTTGTAATCCTAATCTATTAAAATAAATATTATAGAAATACTTTTAAATGAATATATCCTTTAAAAACATGTAGAATAAGCATTAAAAATTGAGCATTCATATCAACAGACTGATCCATTCAAGTTATACACAATAAAAAATATTTCATTCTAATTTATAGAAAAGAATGATAGTCATTCATTTGAAAATAACGTGAAGATTCCTTAAAAAACATTTAAATAGTAAAAATAAGTAAAAATTTCTATGAAATAAATTTTGGAAAAAATTTCTAAAAAATTTGGGAAATATGTTTCCTAATGAAAAAGGATTTTCAACCGAAGCGTAAAAAAGTAAATTATTCCGAAAAACAATTCTCATTAATATTAACATTCATTGAGTAGAAAATTGGTACTATCACTTTACAATTTTCATGAATAAATAGATAACAAGATTATATATTGTTCTTATTATATATATATATATATAATATTCCACCCAAGGGATACTTAAATAAAAACAATATTGAAAAATGATTGTACTGTGAAATAATCCATTAACACTTTGGTTATACTTTAATCATAATCCTTATGAAAGGAATAAATTGAAATTAATTATCAAATTATATCAATAAAATAGATTCATGATATAAAATAATTATTTTGGAAGTATAAATAGAACACAATGTGATAATTGGTGAATATGGTGTGGGTCTTACGCATGTAAAAATTTGGAGAGAAAACCTTAAAACTTGTTAAACAACATACATATGCTTCATATCATCAAATATAGAAAATATTGGTTTATTAAAAATATATTGAAAAACCAAAATGTTATATGAAATACTATATTTAATTCAAATACCATATTGTATCAATCTATTATTACTAATTCTTTACTAAAATCATTATTTAGGGTGATAATCTTTCATTTTTCATGTATATTTTGGTCTGATAAATTTGGTCCATTTAATTTTATCGTGGATAAATATTGTATATAATTTTTTAGAATCATATAATTATTTTAATATATATATATATTAATTTTAATCTATAAATGTTATAGATATAAAAAGGATTCTACCATTCATGGACATTGTATATTATATGTATGCATTAATATTGTTTCTATTTTTCTTTATTGATGGATAAATAGGGAAATAAAAATTAATTAAACATTGAAAATTATCTTGAATGTTGTATAGTAATAAAATAAATCCTTATTACAATCCACTGACAAATAAAATGAATAATAGTTCACATCATGATGTGGATGCGGTAATCCCCACATATGCAAGAGTAAAATTATTTTTTCGAATAGATTATATGGTAATAAGATAAATGTTATATAATATTACAAAGTGTGTATTTAGATCATAAATATCCCATATATTCATTTTATTTTTTCCTCACAACCATCCCTATATAAAGTAACTGAAAAATGAATCACATCACATCACGAGGCAGTAGTCCATTGTACACACATGTGTTGTCATCACATCCACCAAAGAAATTATAGTAAAAAAGGTATATGTTAAATTATATTTATATATGTATAATAATTTCATAAATATTATTTTTTTATTATAAATTAATCATTATATCATTCTTTGATAGTCATGATGGAAGACAAACTACATCAGTGTGTGAAACGGTACCCACCGTACAAATGAATACTGATTTCATTTCACATCTAGTAGAAGTGGAGAAGTATATAGATTTTTACATTATATTAATAACATATTATTATATATTATATTCTTTTCTATTATTTTATTATAATTTTTAGTGATTTCATAATGTTATAATAATAAATAAAACAAAAATTCATAGGTTAGATATTAAAAATTCTTTCAGAAAACATTTTTAGTTTTATCCTAATGCACTTTTAGACTGGAATTATGATCACTCCATGTTATCTTTGATTTGGAGTGGGATTAAATAAAAATGTTTGGTTTGGTCATTTCTGATGTATAGAGTTATTAATGCAAGAAAATGATAATACTTTTTATGGACTTTTATAAGTATGGAGAGTTGCACATATGTAATTTTTAAAAATAATAAGTTTTTTTTCACATTTTCCATAGTCCATAATGAAATAAAACGGGAAATTAAATAACCATAGAGGTTATATGTTCTTCATTAATCCATCCAATGGTATTTAGAAAAGTTAATTATACATATTAGGCATTATATTTTTAGTTTATCCCCCTATAATACTATTTTCACTATTACGGAAAAAATTAATTATTACATTATTATTATTAATTAAGGAAAAAAATTAAGTAGAATATATTAAATAATATAAATTATTCTGATTCAAAATAAAGGATCAATTTTAATAAAATCCATTAACAAAATCAGATTATTTAAATTTAAAATTAATTTCAGTGATGTGACGAAAAATCATGTTTTCGAAGAGAAAGGATGATAATTATTAAAATGTTTTTATAAATAAATTCAATATAAATTTGATCAAATGACATTAATTTTATTAATAGATATGTATTGAAATAATTAATCCTTTAATTCCATATTTACATACATATTTGTTTTTATATTCCTTGTATAAAAATAATGAATTTTGGACAAAAAACTGGTATTAATCTCTATTAACTAAAAATATAGTCATTTATAAAAATTATAAAAATTAACAAAACAATAATTTAGGATAATGTATTTAATAATAAATTATTATTACCAAAAAAAATAATTTTGGTAAATATTAATTATAAATCATGCGAACAAAGATTGATTCAAAGGCAGTTCATAAAAAAATATTTATTGAGAAAGTATTTATTTTAATTTTAAAATTGTTCTAATTTTAAGAAATATATTACCATTTAATTAATTATAAAATTTTTATACCATATAAATTTCATTATTTATGTAGTAAAATTTATAAATAATGATTTAACAACTAGGTTATAATGGTAATGATTAAAAAAATATTTCAATAGAGTATCTTTTATATTTTTGACCAGGTATTGAATGTAATGAAAGCTATTGAATTGATAGAATTAATATGAAAATAAATATATATTAATTTATCTTGGTGTTACATTATAATCTATGATTGCTATTTCATGGAATATACTATATCAAATATGATGTTCCTCTTTGAAAATATATGGTTGTCATATTCTACCCATTAAATTAAGTAACTAATTAGAATTTAAACATGATATTGGTAATCACTTATTCCAAATTTTAAAATAAAATTAATCAAATTTCACAACATGATAACGATCACAAGTACAAAATCACTTTTTCTACATCGACATTTTAGCCTTTTAAATTAGGTTTTGAGATAAAATCATTACGAACATTGTTATTAGTATGCTTTTCCATGCAGTTTATGAAATAATCAATGTAATTTTTTTTTATTTTTTACATAGGTTTTTTAAAAACCGATGTCAAATAGTATCCATTTTTGAAAAAATTATGTCAAAAAGATACTTTTCATGTCGATTTTTTAGAAACCAACATTACAGGTAATTTGTAATGTCGATAATTTATAGACCTGTGTAAAAAATGTTAATCACCTTGTATATAATTTCATAATGTTTTATTTCAGAGGTTGTAGACCTCAAAAGGAGTTATAGATCAAATGATTTGACCATCAAATGTGTGAAATACTTTTTCTGAGGAAATCTCGAATGAGCCAACCAAAGCATCATCTGGGAATGAATTTTAGAATATGGTGGATGTTTTTAGTTTTATTACGATACAAATCATTATTCATAATTATAATAAAATATGAATCATTAAATTTTGTATCAATTAAGAAAAATAATCATAAAAAACACAAATAATGGAAAAAATATTATAATTACAATAAAGAGACAAGAAAACATGGATATAGTAGATTCATGTTAAAGATCAAATGAGTCATGTTGGTGGAATGATTCTTGTTTAATGAAATTATTGTTAAATTATAATATTTTTTTAATGAAAACATATACATTAGATGGTAAAAAAACAATATAAAAATTTTTAGGAAGAAACTGAAAATTTCAATGTCGTGCTATAATAAAAAATGAAATTCTAAAATGATGGGATATTAAAAATAACTTCCACATTTGTTTTATTATTAATATTATGAAAAGATATTAAAAAAAATTTCACCATGGTTATATAAGTACCAAAGTGAAAAATTAATTTTCATCACTTTTCACGTTGCATATTTATTAACTAAAGTTGAATGAAATTTTTTCACGTCAGTTATTTTAAAAACTATGTGAAAATTGTTTACAAAAATGTATTTTATTTCGCAAATTTTTATTTAGTTTGTTGCAAAACTCAAACATATGTACAAATCAAATGTTATGGCAATTGGATGTCGCCCATCTCTAAGACTTCTTTTAGAGATGATCAATAATGGATATCCTTAAATTTTGATCTGTAACACCATTTGAGCATTCAGACAAATAAAATAAAAACATGGGAAATGAAATAAATGTTTTTCAATATTGTTAAGTTTTGTTTTCAAATAAAAAACATGGAAAATTAATTTTAATGTAAGTTATTTATAACTGCCATGAAAATATCATGAAAATTGTTTTTTCACATCGGTTCTTATATAAATAACTTGAAAAATCAGGGATATTTATTTTCATGTTGGTTATATAATAACAGTTATGAAAAATTAAGTTTTACATATTTTCATGTCGGTTATAATTTTTTTTTAAAATGTGACGTTAAAAATATTTTTTGTACTAGTCTGATAATAATAAATCAACTTGATTAGACTGAAAGGGTAGTATAATGGTCACCTTTAATAAAAACATAACTATGTTATCATATATGATAATATAGGTTGGTTTCAATGAGTTGAACTATGATAAATAGTATAAATAATTATACATATTTATTGAAATAATTTATTAAATTAAATTGGGTGATGAAGACAAGGTTAACAAAAAAAAGATCATAAATCTGTAAATGGTCAAAAAGGTCATTGGGTCATCAAAAATGAAGTTATTCAGAAAAATATTTTTGATTTTAAGTTCCTTTTCATAGAGTTAATGAATTATTCAATTATCTAATAATACATTGTAATACATTTACCCGATATCATACTATTTCATATGTAAAATTTCATCTTTTTCTTCTTCTTCAATTAATTTCTACTTTATCACGACATCCGAGAAATGAAAATCCAAAAATGTATTATTATTCTTAATCAAATAAAAATAAAATTTAATAGATTAGAAGATCCCTAAATGTGTAATAAAATATTTCAATTGTATTGAACAAAATGCTTAAAAATTAATCTAATAATAGCCAATGTTCAACTAAATACATTTCATTATTAATGGACCTTAATGGTCATACATAACTTGTCTGACTAAATTTAGAAGCAGGGTTCTTAAGTAACGATTATATTCTATTGAAAATATAACTTTTCTATAAATTTCATAGTCTAAATACATGAATACCTCTATAACTATAAGACATTAATTTGAACATTCATAATTTCACAAATAAAGTTATAATATTTCAAATATATTAAATAGATACAAAACATAGTAAAGTCCATAAAAGAAAACATAAATAATAAAATCAATAACCACATTCATTGCCACAAATATTAAAATATAAACCTATCATAATCATTATTATATCATAATAAATTTAATATTATGGGTTATCTTACATGAACAATTTTTTATCCCAAAACTATAACTTAGCACTGAATCAATTTTCTTAGTACCATTAAACACGTGCTTTCATATCGTTAAATAAATAATATTATTGTAAAATATATTTATTTTTTAATAATAATATAATTATAATATAATCATGAAAATAATTTTACAACATATTTCATAGATAAAAATATAGATGCATATTAATTACTCTAAATTGAATGAATCATTGACATAATCTTAGCCCTGATACTATTTCTTATTCTAATGAACATATCCTTGAAATGAGTGAAATTGGATTCAGCAATTCCCTATGTCTAAGGACCCGACCATAAACATTATATATTTTATTCAAGTAAGTCAAGAAATTTTCTTTATTTCACTTTTAGAATCTTATCATGATTAGTTATTTAGATAATTTAGTAATAAATCATACATAAGAAAACCATTAGAAAACAAAGTGGGAACTTCCAAATAGTACACTTTTTTTCAACAAATGAAACCATTTTTAAAAATAAAACATTATTTCATTTCAACATTCATATATCATACATTCATCATGACATACACTTTTAAATTAAAAATATTAAAACCTTTGAAAAACTTTTTGAAATTTAGGATGAGAACCAAAAGTTCAGTAAGTGGAATAAAATCAGGAATGTAATCATTATTCTGTGAATATTTTAATCCCATGAAAACATTTTCACAAAATCATACATTTCATCCATAAAACACAATTTCTTTAAAATTCCCGACGAATTCTTAATATTCCATAAAACCTTTTTTACGTCATGAATTGTAAAGGAAATATGTTTAATCCATATCATACATACATTGTTGCTTTTATAACTAAGCAGGGAGTAACCTTCACAGTTACATTTTGAATACCCATCCTTGTATATTCCCAATATCTCTTAGGTGAAACCCAATAATTTAACTCTATCTCATTAGCCAATTCTTTTTAGAGCAATCAGGGGCTCACACACCATTAATTATCATGTGACTACTCATATACATAGCAATTCCCAAGATACATATCATAATCACAACTTATTAATCATCCATAAAGGAATATAACATTTCCACTTTGCAATAAAAAATATCATTTCAAGATATTGAAATAATAAATACATTATCAAAACAATTTTCATTTCCTAAATTCATAAAAAGGAAATATTTTAATGATGTTTAATTTAAAATCATTACGACTTGTAGATGGATCCAAATACAAAATAACTGGCATGGAAGCTAAAACTTCATGGTTTCCATAAACATTATAATTACATTGCTTTTTAATTTTAGTAAAACAATTAATATTAAATGCTTACTTTTTAAAACATTTGAATTAAATTAAATTTCAATGTGGTCAATGTTCATCTATATAAAATAAGGGGGTTCAAAATATCAAAATATGCCTCAATTTCATAAGATTGAGATGAAGTCTCTAACCCTGAGTCAGACTTATCTAATACAATATATATATTCTTATATAAAAAACATGTTAACATATACATGATTTATACCTTTTTAATTTTTTTTATTAATTTTTATCTCTTATTTTGATGTTATAAAAATTACCTAATTATTTAATTTCATATCAGATGTTTTGTTGATATTGGGTACTTGATTCAAAAAATGAACATGGAATGATGTAAATAGTCCAAGTTTTGCGATGTGAATCATATCCATAAAAAAATTCATGACATAATAATCACATTTTTATGTTAATTATAATTTTAAATGAAAAAATTAATTATGGTTATGAAAAACTAATGATGATAAAATCAGGGATATTTGAGGTTGTACATATGCATGAGTAACATATTCACATTTCATTAATCATTAAGAATGTAAGGTAATTATTATTTTACCTTTAAATAATAATCATATAATCATTAATATGATATTTATAATTTAAATATTCTTACATATATTATACAAGGGATGTATTGAATAAAAATATGTCACATCGCTTCCTGTAAGGGATAGCTCACATGCACACGTGAACAAGGTTATCATTTTTATATTCATGGAATGTAAGCACATAATAGAAATATTATTATCTTATAATGGTTAATATTTAATTAATATAACATATTGAAATGAATTAAATAATTATAACAATTCATTAAATTATGTGATAATAAGTGATCTACATAAGTGAGTAGGGCGGTAGCCCACTATACACACAATTGAAACGTTCATTTCCCATTTGATGATATGGGAGATGTATTAAGGTGATTATATTAATATAATAACAATTAAGAATATTTAGGATAAAAGATTAATTATTTCATCATGGTTTATGGATATTTGAATATGTGGAAGATGGAATAATATATAAATACTTTAATGAAAACAGTACCTCTTTTTCGGTTGATTAACTGTGAAGAACAACATAGCACCTCTATTGTGGGTTTTATGCATAAATAATTTCCTAATAAATGTTAAGAGTGATTTAAATATTTTTTTTGGTTAGATCATGGATGATACAAAAGGATTTTGATGTTTTACTTTATAGATGAGTGGGTACCATTAAATAGGAGAGGGGAGCGGCGCCCTTGCAAACACTTACAATATTAAATTAATATAAATACATTTTTATCTCTAAATTAATCTAAATTGAGTTATTCGGAATATAAGTTGTATATGGATTGAAATATTCACATCTAATTATTTTTATACACATATTAATTTTACATTAAACCTTGTATTTTTAGTTTTCCCTTAATTAATATTTAAATTTTAATTATGGTAACAACATTTTATATGTTATGTGGCTATGAATTTTACACAGATGGGGTCAATTTCCCATTAATGGTAACATTATGTTATTTTCAACATTATCACAGTCATTTTTTAATTTTTAATTATTATTAAGATTTTTAAATATTCTAATAAATTATAGCTTTTATAAATTATCAATAGTGTAAATATTGACGCAATTCATTTAATTATATTTAAATATACTCTATAAAGAGATATATCATAAAAACATTTTAATAGACTAATAATATGTCTTAGTTACCTATAAAATTATTTTGGTATCCAAATTAATTCATATTATATTAATGTCGACAATTTTCATAACATTTATTTGATAATTAAATTTATAAAAATATTATTGTATGGCTGTTTGGTGAGTATTTATAGTAATTATTCAATAAATAAAAATTCATCATAAATTCCCATGATTTATATAATTTTTTTTTTCATTAGAGTATTTATTATCTATATTATATCGTATTTATGAATATATATAATTTATTGTCCTTATAAGAAATAAGAGGGATTCATTTTTTCACTTTCATGTCACTTTATTTTATTTAAATAATATTTATATCATTCTCAGAGAAAATATTACATTAAAATTTTGAATTATGAACCATATATGTTAATGTTTGATCTATGCTCATCCAATATAATTTTGGAAGTTATGGTAATTTAATTATACTTATCATATTTTTTGGTTACCTAAACTACCTGATCTACCATTAACCGCATTAAATAAATATTAACGTAGTTATTATTCACGATATCTAAAAAATAATATTATCCTTTTAAAAAAAGATGAATTGATTGATTCCAGATATGAAATAATTTTTTCAAAATTTAAAATACATAAGTTTCAACAATAAATTTTAATATAATCCCTAATAATAAAAATGAAAAAAGAGTTTTTTGAATGTAAAAACTATCAAAATATTGACATTTTTATATAAAAATTCAATGTATGATTACATAAAAAAATCAGATGAAATGAAAAATATATATAATTTTTCCTCCAAAAACATTAATAGGATAGTTTAAAATTTTAAAAAATTATATGGAAATGCAATTTTCATTTAAAATAGACTATTTTCAATATTCATTAAAAATGAAACATTTTAGAAAAATAAAAACAAATCAAAAAAATTAAATTTTGATGTACCTATTACAAATAAGATGTTTATTTGTTCATATATAACCCATTAATGGGCCAAAATATATTTAAAATATTTGAGCCATAAAAAAGCGGTAAACATAACTTTTTCAGAAAAAACTCTATTTATGCATAAAATTGAAATTATTCTTATATAATGTCAATAATATATATAATATATATAATATGAATGTTAGATATAAAATTGAATTTATATTTAAAAAATATAATCTAATTAGTGGGAGTTGATTATTTTATTAACAATATTATTCACACGTAAGTAGTTATTTTAGAAAAAAACATCCTTTTTATTAAATGTGTTTTATATTCATGTCTAATTAATTTTAAAACTAATTAATAATTATATAAAAATTTATTAAATGTTATTTTGATAATATAGTTGACATTTTTTATTCCCTCCATTCTAACATCTATGCGAGAACTACCACTTAAAATAATAATATCACAATATATAATTTTTTCTAGTATATATGAATCATGCAGGAAAAATAAGATTTCAAGGAAACCCATTGTTGTGTGTTGAGTAGACTATACGACATAGGGTCCATTTAAGGTAAAACCACTATCTATTTCATTAATATTTATAAATAATAAAATTATTTTTCTTTAATTACTTGGGATGTTTCATCCTTCCACCCTTAATGAAATTGTTTCCTCAAAATTCTAAATTTGGCAATGGTAACTAAGGTTTCACTTTTAAAACCCACATAATTGAAATACCAATGTTGAAAAAGAGTAAATAAAACCTCCACCTTAAAGTAAATAATGTTTAGTACAATGGTCACTGATATTAAAAATTTTAGGGTTACTTGTATCAAAACCTAGATATGGATGTGAAAACTAACAATAAAGTTCTTGTAGAGAGTGACAGAAAACATTGACAATAAAAATTTTAGAATAAAAAAACATAACCTTATGATGGGATAAACTGTAATAGATTTCATAGAAGAAAATTTAAATATATGATATTTTTTATGATCATTTTCATAGACATGTGGAATTAAATTACTACATAGATAAAGATATTAAGGAAATATAATTACTTGATATGAAATGTTTCAACATTTAATAAAATACAACCAAAAAATAATATTTTTCTCCAAAAATTGAGAATTCAAGAGGAATCAACTTATATAAATAATATAACCTAGAAATTATTAACTATATAATTCTTAGATCACGAAACATTACCCCAAACCAATTTGTATAGACCAATATAAAACAATTTTACAAAACAAATTAACCATTATATAAGGAAAAATAGCTTTTTATCACTAAATTCAATAGTAACACCAAATATTCAACATAGACCATACAATAAATAGAAATCCTTAAAACCCTTAAAAACAATCTTAACATTTTTTGGAACCCAAAACTCAAAAGAATTTTATTACATAATCGTCCCTAAAATATTTTATATTTTATCTTCAAATAAACTGATGTACCATTCAATTATAGTAAAAAAAATTAATTACCCTAATCATATATTCTCCATGTTAGGCGAATCATTTCCATACATAAACTTAATCATCACAACTCCATAATAAAATCATAGATTTTTCAAAAATAAAATTCAACCATTAATCTTGAAATAAAATCTCATATTATTATATTTTTCTTGGGTATATAGGGATCCCAAAATAGTGAACGTCTTCTAAAAAATTTATCACTAAAAACATAAATCATTTTACAGTAATATCGAGATCCATTTTATAAAACATAAGTTCCTTAAATCACCTTATTTTTTTTCCATCAACTCATTTAACTAAAAATATTATACTGTCCAGGGTCTTCACATAGGCCACTAGTAGGTGATGCACCATTTTCACATTTCGGTTGTGTGTTCGATTCCCACGGCCTTATGAAATGTGGGGTACATTCACCCATCTTATGGGTTTTACTTTTTCACAACATATATCATTCGGATGAAATTATCCAAAAATGATAATACCCTAAAACATAACCTATTTTATCCTCAAATTTATCTCATAGCTTTCGTTTTTCATAAAAAAATTTATTAACCATTAATTATAGCAAAAATCAATTACATATAAATCCTATAGGTTATGCCTTAATTTATAGTTATTTCCCAAAAAGATAATACTTCCTCAAATAACATTATCAAATAAAAATATATATGTTACATATTATAGAACTAAAAATTTATTCCATATTACCCCAATCATCAAAATAATATTAATACTTTTAATCATTTCCACATCCATAAGTATTCCATTATTGTGAAATCCTTTACATATAGACATCATAATATTTCAATGTTCTTCATAAAAAATTAACTATGAATTTCCTCATTATCTCTTGATACCTCAATCCTACAAATTAATTATATGGTTTATATTTTTTGGATTCATAAATATCAATCAAATCATGTTTCATACTTTATGGATAGATAGATAATTCATACAGTTAATCTATATTTCCGGATCTTCTTAATGTACTTTTTTTCTTTTGGAATATTTTCCCTACATTAAAAAATTTAACTTTAAAACAAATTTTGATACTTTACCTTTAGAAACATTTGGATAAGTTTATATCTTGAAATTATATGAAATGATACCATTAACGATAATTTTTTTTCAAAATGTGTAGGTGTTGTATATTTCGAAAAATTTCATTCAGGTGACTTGAATACTCCATAAAATATCAAAAACATTCTAACATTATTTTGAGATAATTGTGATGATAAAATAATCATGGTGGTATAAAAAGGAAGTTTAATACCCACTTCTATCCATATTGATAAATTACAGCAGACATGAGCTCTCCAGTCCATTACATTTTGAAACTATGAGGATTTAAGTGTTCTGAAAGGTAAATGTTACATTTTCAACAATTTGAAATGTTTTCCTGTTTTTTTGATCTCTAGTAGTAGGTTATGATGTTATGTCCTGATGGTGAGTCACGATGATGGGTTGTGATGGTGGGTTAGGAGGGAGAGTCATGATGATGGGTCATGGTGGTGGGTCGCGATGGTAGGTCATTACAGTGGCTCACACCAGTTAGTCATGACGGTGGGTCACACTGATGACTCACACTAGGATTCACATGACAATGAGGCAAAATCTATTTTCTAGTTTTTTATTTGTTTTCTATTGATTCCTATTTTTTGTTCTCCATTGAGATAACGATATTATATTACCATATTTAGGTTATTTTTATCCTTTTAAAATGATATAAGTCATATATTTAAATTCTAAAAATATGGATGCCTTTAATATGTAAAAATACATGGTCTTGGTCAAGATCAACCTTTAATGGCTATATTTTTTAAACCATTTGATTTCCCATGTGATTCTGATTTAATTCTACTATGTTGGGAACCACCCATTCATTTATTACTTCTCCTTTCTCTTTGTATGATGTTCCCAGTACCTTTAATCCCTGAGGAATCATGAGTTGTATTGTAGTCTTTGAACCATGATTTACCCTTATAGTTTTTTTGCTACATGCAGAATCCCTATCTTGGTGGAATCAGGATGTTCCAATCACTTATTTTTCAAAGTTGGTTTCATTTTCCCTCACGATTGAATTACTTGTAGGGTGGGTGAATAAATGTATATCGTGTGAAGATAGTTAAATCATAATTAATGAAATATAATTGACTCAAATTTAGATCAATATACAGGGGGTGGTGAAAAGTGTTGTATGATCTATATGTTATTCATTATTTATTGTTGTTTTGAATTATTCGAGTTGAATTCCTCGCAAAAAAAACAAGGTCGTTGGTGGTCCTTTATCACACACCGAGTAACATTTCTAGAATGCATGATTTTTGGTTTCATCAAGAACAATAATTATGAAATTGTTTAACCACATAGATTTGATTAATAAATTGATTCCCCATGATCTATATTTTTATGTGATAAACCCTAAATTAAAAATATAAATTTGAGTATTTAATTCATTGCCATATTCGAATATCCATAGACTTATTACATCAAATGGTTTTTTGTTTGTGGTTTTTTTCTTAACGGTGTGGTAATTGGGTTTTGGGAATGGATTTGTGATATGTGATGGTTCATAATGGGTGTTGGAATCACAAGTTATGATTTTGATTGATTGTTTAATGGATGGGTAGGATTTTTTAATGAAAATTAAAATGATGGGTTACATGGTTGACTATGGTAAAAGATAAATAATGAAATCATTGGTTGTTAAGAGAAAGATCCTTGAGAAGCCACTTCAATTTATCAAATTCTAAAGTTACTTTTTCTATTACAAACACATGAATTTCAAGGTAGATGTTTTTGTGAATCTCGTTAGTTTGGTTTAGTGATTAATTCTATATATTAATACACTATATGTTCTTGTGATTTATATACGCACCCACTATAGTTGATAACCATGTGACAAAACCCCCATTTTCTTGGGAGGGGGGTCTCTTTCCCAATCATCATGGTGGGAGGATGGATTATTGGACATCTTCTCTTCCATGCTCTATCTTCATGGTGACTATAGCCCATGATTCCTTAGGATGGTTGTGGTTTGTTAGGCCTAGGTATGTGTGGGAGAGTTGTGTTTCCCAGGTGTCTTAAGAATGGGATATGTTGTGTTTCTCATGTGTCTTCGAGTTGATATGTTGTTTTGGAATAGGTTTTTACCAGAGGGATGTGTTGTTTTTAGGGCCAAGGTGTGTTACGGTGAGATGCGATGTGTCATGGTTTGGACTAGGTGTCCTCAGGAAGGATGTGTTGTGGTTGTGAGGCCAAGTTTGTGTCATCGGGGTTTGGTTTGATATGTTCGGAAGCCGTGGGAGTACTAGGACATTTTCCGTTTGGGTGTGAGAGTGGCTAATCAGTGGGAATGTTGTGTGGGGTACCCTATCATCTATGTTCCTTATTTTATACTACATGACATGATTTATTTGTGATAATTTAGTGGTGAGTATGGAGAGGTGACTATAGATTCATAGGTGATGTTTTGGAACTACTTTTTTATCACAAGAGCATTACTCATTGTCCTTCACATATTCATTACAGAAATATGTATTTACTACAAAGTATAAATGTATTCCCACCCAAATTATGTGACATGACTTTCAGGTTTCTATAAATACCAAAGAGACCATTCTAGGCATTAGTAGCTCAGTTTTTAGGACAATTGTTGACTCAAAGGTTAGAATTACAATTGGAACATACTTTGGTGTTTTATTTTATTTATGACAGTTTAATTTTACATATGCACGTGGGATGGATTTTGATTTTTTTTCATATAAATATATATATATATCCTAATTTTTTTTGGTTAAAAGTTTTATCTCCCTATCTTGTTTCAATAAAAAAGAAAATGAATCCCGTTTTTTGATATTGTATACCATTGGTGTTGGTCACCATTCCAGGGTCCATTGGAGACAGAAATCAGAGGTTATTATCTCTCTCTATCTATTTAAATATCTGGAGGGGAATCATTGGAGGGATAGAGTCGTGAAAAGTGGTATTAGAGGTGATGGTTGGGTGATAGGATGTCTTTCGGAGTAATGAACAATGGGGATTTGATGGATTCATAGGAAAATATTTTTAGGATATCTTGGTGCAAGACATATGCATGGGAAGACTGGATACGACACAAGATGTTTGTGCCCTCCGTGATTCGATGCAAGGACATTGAGCTAAAGAATGACCAAGTGAGGCTACACCATTTGTATGGTTGAGACCCTTTGAAAAGTACATGCATCCTAATGCCATGCTTTATTTTATTAATTTTGTTTTGGGAAATTTGAAATGAATAATATATTATGTGTGTTAAAATGAATCTTAAATAAAAATTTATACTACCTAGGATTAGGGATTCTTCATTTACCTTATCATATATGGCAACATTTGGTCATCTATGTGTGGCTTAGAAAATTAAGGCTTAGTAGGCCATTCCCATCGATCGGTGGAGGGTTTCTATAGTGGATGAGTATGAAAAAGGATAGAGAATGTTATGTGAATTCTACTGGAAACACATGGGAAGGTACGATTGAATTGTTTTGGACATGGAGATAGAGAGTTTATTCATAGTGTGTTTGATAACCTATTGTTTGATCTGTGATCAAATAGTGTACTAGGTTCCTATGGCTAGAAATTCAAGTCTGTAGTGGACGCTATTTGTGGGGGAGAAGAAAGATGCATACATTCATTTAGTGAATTTCCAAAAGGAATTCGAAGATGAATTCACCTCATAGAGAATGATGGATGAGAAGAGGTAGGAGTAATACTCCCTCTAGTATGGGAGTATATTGTTATAGGATCTAGGTATTATGTTTAAGTGTCTGCTTTCATGTTTCCTTAATCTCTTTCTGGATGAGGAGTCTTGTATGAGATGTTTAGATGAGTCACTTTGTCCTTCTATCTAGTACACTATTACCCCTTTATGTTTCAAACATAATTAGAGTTCTAAGAGAAGGTTTAAGTGATTGAGATGATGAAATCATGAGGAGTTGTACCTTTATAAATGGTCAAAAATTCTTCTTTGAGAGGTATATTTATCAGCAGCAGGTCTACGGATCTACGAACTTCAAGATTTCGACATATGGGGTGTCAACTTCAAAATATTTTTCTTCATCCTTCTCATCCATATTCCATTCCTGTGGGATTGGGTACAGTTAGTTTCTTATGTGTATTTCAATTCAATTTCCATAACTAGAGTAGATAAACCTTCCAGGATTAGTATGGTTGAGGTGTGCAGGATCAGCACCGGACTTAACAGTTGTTTCTAGATAGGCGATTTCAGTAGTAGAGGCAATAGGCTCATGATCCACCATGGGGAGACACAAAAGATGGAGGATGACCTCAGGTTGATCCCCATTTACCATTACCTAATAATGGAAATGGGGGAGGTCATAAGTAGTTGGGTAGAGGAGATGTGTGTGGTCAGGTGGATACAAAATATGTGGTAGTTCTAGCATGGAAAGATAACATTAGAGGTACAATAAGTTTGTTCACTACGATTTCTTACACTTTTATTGATTCAGGATCTTTAAAATCCTTTGTTTCACCCACTATATCCCATTATCTAGGGCAAGATGTAGCCCTTATTCCCATTCCCATAGTGTTGAGTGTGCTAGTAGGAGGCCAGACTAGCTTGTTTGATGTGTTTTCTGAATGTATATTGATTTTGGGAGTACATCAATCCCATGGTTTTATTTCATTCTATAGAATCAATCATATGATGAAATTATTATCAACGACATGAAGTATTCCATAAACACTATTATCAAATGATTATAGAGAATAGTGTTCTAGATGTGGGTGGACTGTTTGTGGATTTCGTTGGATAGAGGAGTTATGAGGTGGGGAGATGGAATATAGAGTCCCATATATTTTATTTGGCTAAGATATCAGTGGAATCAATGGATACTACGGTGGTGTATGTCCCTATAGTTGTTGGGGGAGTGATTGGATGTTTTTCACCAGGAGGTTTTTACCCTATCACCTTGATGTGATGTCGAGTTAAGGATAAACTTACAACTAGGTGCATCTCTAATTTTGATGAACCTTAATTGGATGAAATCATTTGATATGTGGGATTTTTGGATCATGGTGGAATATTTGATGTAGATGGGTTTTCTACGGCCTAGTGTGTCTTCGAGGAGTTCTCGAGCCATGTAATTGAAGATGGAAGATTGTGGTATGTGGTTTTGTATAGAATACTTGAAGTCGAATCTACTGATAGTCATGCACTATTATCATATACAGATGATAGAAAGTATCTTTGACCAGTTGATAGGGAAATGTTGGGTTTCTAAAATTGATATGTGGTCATGATATCACCAGTTTAGGGTAAATGAGAGTGATATCATGAAGACTTCTTGAAGAAATAGGTATGAACACATTAGGTTTTGGTTCATGCCCTTTTGTGTAAATAACACACTAGGTGTGTTAATAGGGCTTATTAATTCTAGGTTTTTTGAGTTGTTTGATCAGTTATTTGACATTTGTTTGACAAACTCCTCGTCTACCAATGGTCATCAGAGGAGAATATCGAGCATCTTAGGATCATCTTGATGGTTCCCCGATAGCACCATCTCTACCAAATTTTGTCTAAGTATTTGTTTTGGATATGTTTGGTTTATTTACTTGGGAATGTGGTGTCCCATTGGGGAATATAAGTTGACCCTTTGATGGTATATGTAATTGTTTCTTGAAAAGTACCCTTGAATGTGGTAGTATTTCCCAGATTCCATGGGTTTTCAAGATATTATATGAGGTCTGTATGTGTTTTCTCTTGGGTTATAGCTCCTCTCAATCAATTAAAAATAATTGAACAAGATTTTATGTGGAATGAAATGTTCCAGTCAGCATTTGGTTTTCTGAAGAAGAAGATGGATAATTCTCTAATGATCTGGTTTTTTTAGGAAGGGGTGATGTTTGAGGTGTTCTGTGATGTTTTCCATCTAGGATTGGGATGTTTCTTGATGGAATGATGAGTAGAAATCTCATATTCATAAATGATGTTATTTCCCAATGAGTGTAACTATTCTACCCAAGATCTGGAGCTATAATCATTCATTTCTATGTTGAATTTGTAGTGAAATACCACATTGGGTACTGCTTCTGGACTTCACATATCACAAGATTTTGAGTTATATCTTTTCACCATGATATATGAAAATTCTACAGGAGAGGTGGGTTGATTTCATTTAGAAATATGATTTTGAGATACCCTACAACTTTGGAAAGTTGAATTTCATGGTCGATTCCTTGACTAGGAAATGCATAAAGAGGTTGTTTGGGAATCTATAGATGCTTGGAAGGAAATGGATTAGTGGGAATCCTTTCATCGAGGTGTGGGAATTTGTTATTAAGGCTATTTTTTCTATATGATTTCTTAGTCTTATATGATGGAGCTTATTGGGGAGTCTCAATGGGGAGACTCATAAAGAGAGGTGTTGCGTAATTGTGTTGGCCATTGCGATTCTCCAAATAAATGGTCGGAGGATATTTATATTAAAATGATTTTATTGGGAAGGTAGTTTGTTTTTATGGGAATGAGTAAGGGAATCTATCAATAATTCAATAACTCACATTTATTGGTACACCCAAAAATTTAAATGATGTTGCATTTCTCGATGATGTTGTTCTAGTATCCCAAGATGAAACATGCAGTGGTGGAGTTTGTGGAGAAATTATTAGTGTGCTAGTAGGTCATGGATGAGCACCATGTTTCTAGTGGATTATTGGAACTCAATTTTTTCCTCAAGAGGATGTGGGATGAAATGTCAATGGATTTTTTCACATGGTTAACAACAGAATAAGGAGGCTATGGTTATATATAGGTAGTGCTGGATCTCCTGATAAAATCAACTCACTTCTTTTAAATCCAGAAATAGAGTATAGTGGAATCCTTTGAAAGAGATATGTGGATGAGGTGATGTGACGGGATGGAGTTATGAGATTATTTCTCTCATATTGGGATAAATATTTTACCACTAGAGTCTATATGGGATTACAGAAATCTTTTGGTACCCAGTTCTGCCTCACCACCTCCTTCCACCCTCAGACAGATGAGCAGACTCAACAAAATATCCATATGGTAGAATATATGTTATGAGTATGCATTATGGACTTTGGTATATGATGGGAGAAACACTTACCCTTAGTCTAGTTTCCATATAATAACAATTTCAATTATTCTAGTGTCATGGATCTATTTGATGCTTTATACTGAAGACCTTGTGGATCACCATTATTCTAGACAGAGGTCCGGGATATAACCATTATTGGCCTCAAGGTAGTACCGATCATGTCATAGATGGTTCATCTTGTTCGTGAGAGGATGAAAGTATTATCTCAACACAAGATTTTATATTTCAATCATAGAAGGAGGCACATGGAGTTCGAGGTTGGGACTACGGTTTCTTGTTGGTTCCATTCGATGTAGTAAATATAGGTTTGGATGATGGAGTAAACATTCCCCAAGGTTCATCCGAAACTTTTCGTTTTTTGGGAGTGTTGGTGAGGTGGAATACTAGTTGGCATTACCACCGCTATTAGAAAGGATGCATGAAATCTTCCACATCTCTCAATTCCATTGGTATATTCCTGATGAGTCCCATGTCATTGACTAGGGAGAGTTGGATATCATAAATGATGCAGTATACGTTTAGAGGAAAGTGGAGATCTATGATTTTAGAGATAATGTTCATTGTGGGTGTACCATTCCTTTGGCTTTCATTTTGTAGAGGAATGGTGGCCTGAATGAGAGTACATGGGAGTGATAAACACATATTAATTTCCCAGTACCTAGATTTTTTTATCATTTATCATTATTATATTTTTTAAAATTTAAATTTTGAACCTTGTTTTATGGAATGAGTTTATATCCATGCATAGAGATGTGTGTGGTGAAATGTGTGATAAATTCTTGGCATGTGAAAAGGGAAATCCCAGATTCATTGTTAAGATGCATTAACTGTGATGAAATTAATCCAATTCGGGTGAGTCAGTGCCACAAATAGCAGAAAATATCTTGACATGGTGGATAAGAATATATGATTCATGTGTTTGAGACAACATGTTCATTGTCCTCATGTGGGGGGTTTCATGGTCGTTTGTGTTAAACGTTGTCATAGGAGGTGCTCTTGGATGAGTAGGTTTCAGCTCTAGCTTTCGAACAATGCATAGTGTTTTATCATCGATCATTGATGTGTTTGGTTGTTAATGGTTTTTTAGGAGTTTCAGGACCCATGAGAGGTATCTCACATGGTGGTTTTTAAGATCCCTCCTTTCATCAAGGCAAGTTTTTAATTATAAGGGTCAAGAATAGTTTGATAGGTATCTAATGTAATTCCCCAAACATCTCTGGTCCATGAAATTGTGAAAATATTGGGTATGAATTGTTATGTGAGGTCAATGTGACTTTTTCAATACATATTAATGATTTCTAGTTTTTTAAATTCTCCAACGTTTGGTTGTGAAGGTGGGTCACAATAGAGGTTAACACAGATGACTCACACTAATGACTTGCACTGGTCACTCACCTAACTGTGAGTAAATTTCCTTTTCTGTGATTTTCCTATTTGTCTAGTGTTTCCATTTTTACTTGAACTATTAATGTATAGTGAGTGTATTACCAATTTTATGTAGATTTCATGACATTTCAGAGTCTATGAGTTATATCATTAAAAAACTAAAAATCCCAAGGCCTTTAATTTTTCAAAACGTGAGGTATTAGTCATGATTTATCTTGAATGGAATTTTTTTTAAAACTGTTTCATATACCATGAGTCTTGGATCTAAACCATCTATGTCGAGTTCCAACCCTTCCTCCATTAATTATATTTTATCTTTGTAAGAGGTTTCTATAACCAATCTTCAACTAAGAATTTTCAGTTGTACTAACGTTTTATGACCGAGTTTTCCCTTTGAGTTTTTCTACATCATGTGCCTCCTATCTTTGTGAAACCAAGAACATCCGATCATTTATTTCTGAAATTATATTTCATTCAACTCTCTCAATTGTGTATCATATGGGGTGTGTGTAAGAATGATTCCCATCTGAAGATAGTTGAAGAAAAATTAATTAAATATAATTAAATTAGATTAATATTTATATGTAGAGTGTCGAGAAAAGTGACATATGATCTTCTTGTTAGTTGTTTTTGTTGTTCATTTTATTTATACAAGATAAAATCAATGTTGAAAATCATGGCTATTGGTGGTCCTTTCTTGTGCAATGAGTAATGATTATGGAATGCATGATTCTTGGTTTTCTGTTAAACAATTGTGATGAAATCATTTATCTACATACACTCAGCTAATAAATGGAGACCCTAGGATCAAATTGGTTATATGATAACCCCAGAATAAATTAGAATAATTTGAGTAATTAATGCCTTATTAAATATGATTATTCCTTTTATTGGTTCGTGCGACGGTGTGTTGTGTGTGGGTCTATTCTGACTTGTCGTGTAGTGGGGTTGTGGGAATGGTTGTGTGATGTGGGTGATTCAGAATGTGTGTTGGAATCTCAAGTAGATATACTATTTGATTATGGAGTATATAGGAAATATTTTTACATTGGAAATTTAAATGATGGGTTTCACTTTAGACTATAGTTAAAGATAAAAAATGTAATTAATGGGTCATAAAAGAAAGGGAGTTCTAAATCCACTTTAATTAATCAACATCCTAAGGGATTTTTGCCGATACATATAAATGTGTATTGGGGAATTTGTTTTTGTGAATCCCATATGTTGGGTTTTACTCCTTGATACTATATATAGATACAATTTATGATATGTTTATTTCTATATACACAAAATCCTTTTTGATAACCTTATGTCAAACACCCCCATTGTTATGCTGAAAGGTGGCATTCCAAAATATCCTGGTGGGAGGATGGATGGATGGACACCAGCTCTTCCCTACTCCCTCTTCTAGGTGGTGATAGCCCATGATTATTAAGGAATGTTTCAGTTTGTGGGGACTGGGTGTGTATGGGGGAATTTTTTTTCCCAGGTTTCTTCAGGATGAGATGAGTTGTACATCCCATGTGTCTTCACGGTGAGGTGTGGTTGTGGCATACATGTTTATGGCCAGGATGTGTAGTGGTTGTGGCCGATGTGTGCGTGGGAGGGATCTTATGTGTTTTGGTTGTGTCCATGGTGTTTGTGGGTGGGATGTATTGTGGTTTTGAGGACCAAGTATGTATGTGGTGGGATGTGGTTTGATATGTTCAGAAGTGGTGGCATTACAAGGACGTTTTCTATTAGGGTGTGAGAGAGGATAATTAGTTGGATTGTGGTTTGGGTTATATTATCAATTCTATGACCTATATTATACTAATTGGAATTCATTATATTGTGATTGTGCCTTGGTATGTTTTGGGTGGTTAGTATAACGGCTTAGGTGATGTTCTAGATCTATTGTTTCCTTATAGTATCATTAGTATGCTTCCTTTATATGCACATCAATGACTTAGTGTTTCTATACTGAATATACATTGTTTTTTGAAAAAAATATTCACAAATACTATCAGGATTCAATACAGACCATAGGGATTGTGAAGTGAATTACTAGCTCGGACTTTGGGACAAATCTTATATCACTTCTTAGATATACATTTGGTACATACATTGGAATTCAATTTCATTTGTAATATTTTTATTTTAAACATGCTTGCGGGATAGATTTTGGATTTTATTCATATATATTAATATATATATATATATATATCTCGGAGTTATATTGGTGTAGAACATCTTATCTCCCAATCATGTTTCTTTAAAAAGGGAAATGCATCTCATTTTTGTGAGATTGTATTCCGTTGGTGCAGGCCACCACCCCGAGTCCTACTAGACATGATACACTTTTTTCATTATCTATATTTCCAAATTTCCATATTTGGAGGGGAATCATTGGATGCAGGGGGTAATGAAAAAATTATTATGAATCAGCTGAAATAACCATCACTTAAACGTGAAATGAATTATTAAAATGCAAATACTATATATGGTAATGTTAATATCATTAAATTTTTAAAATAATCTAATCAATCAACCTCTATATATATCTATTGATTTATGTTCGTACCCAATTGGCCAATATTACCATAATCCATCAAAATTTTCAATATAATTATAACCCTCTTGTTTAGAAAGGTCCACTAACCTACACCAAGATAATATCTTAACCTTTAATGTTATCTAAATCATTCCTCTAATAAAAAATATAAGGACTTGGACTTAAAAATAACATTTTCTTGTGTTAAGTCAATAATTTTTTATTGTATCTCATTGATTGACTATTTATGTTTAGACATTTAGAGAAGTATTCCATAACTCATTAATAATAAAACCCTATGAATATAAAGTGGACACTTTAAAAAACTATCCCTTTTTCTCACAAAAATAAAACCTTATAAGAATTAAACATGATTTAATTTCATGAAACATCCCCAGATCATTTAACATGAAATCAAATTTATTATTAACAATCATAACACCTAGTAAATACATTTTAAAACTGGGGATGTACTAAAAAATCTCTGTATGAGGCATAAAAGTAAGAAAAACCCATTAGTCTATGAATATTTTTAAATCATAAAAACATTTTCACAAAATTAAAATTTCAATCCAAAAAATAGAAGTCCTTTAACATACCTAATAAAATATTAATATTATAGGAAAACCTATTAAGAAACATAAATCATGAAGGTAACCTATTGCATTTTTATCATAATAACATTATATCTTTCACAGCTACATAGGGAGTAACCTTTATAGTTACATTTGGAATACCCAACACATTATATTTATTAATTCTATTAGAAGAAACATAATCTATAATATGTACCTCATTACCCAATGACTTTGAGAGTTATCATGAGGCCAACATTCCTTGAGTTATCACAAAACCACTTGTCTACATAATAAATTCCCATGATCCATAACAAAAACAAAACACATTAAATAATTATAAAAGAAAAATAAAACATCCTCCTAAAATAACAAAATATAAATTCCAGATATTGATATAATCATTCCATTATCAAAAAAATCTTCAATCCAAAAATTCCATAAAAGTTAAAATGGAATTTATTTTTCTTCAAAAATATTACGTCTTATAGATGAATACAAATATCAAACAATGGACATGGCAGTTGAAAAGTCATTTCTACAGTATATGTTAAAAAATATTTCTTTTTCCATTTAGTAAATGTATTACAATAAAATAATTACTTTTTATAAAATATGACTTAAATATATTGTAAAAGGGATAGATTATACATATTATAAATGAATGTAGTGTATAACATAAAAGTATTCCTCAATGAAAGATGATTGAGATGAATTCCCTTACTTCGAGTTCGCCATGTCACGTATCATAATTATATTCATGAATAATAAAAATAGGTTACATTATTCTTACACTATAACCATTTTAATGTTTATTATTCCTTTGTTATCACAAATTACTATATTATAGAAATTACTAAATTATTTATGTTCATGTCTAGCGTTATATCAATATTCGGTACATGAGTCGAAAATGAATATGGTATGATGACAATAGTCCTTGTAGTCATATTTCCATAATCTCTATAATATCTATCAACAAATAATTATCACTTTTGAACATTATTTATACTACAAATTTTACTCATTAATTATGGTTATGAAAAAATGAACAACGTTATAATCATGGAGATAATAGGCCATTCATACACATTGGTAAAGTATTTCATTTTCATTGATAATTATGGAATTTTGATAATTTTTTATCATTAAATAATGATAATTTTATAATAACTAACATTTTAATAATTTAAATATATTTTCATATATTTTACATGTTATGTAGTGAATAGAAAAATCATATTCCTTCGTGGTGGTGCTGGTTCACACGATCACATGAACGTCATAATCATGTATATTTTCATAGAATGTAAGAGAATTGTTGATAAATTATTATCATATAATTATTAATATTTCATTATTATCACATATGAGCATTAATTCCATCATTATAACCATCCTTTAATGGTATTTATGAAATAATTAACTTTATCAGTTTGTGAGGCGGTAGTCTGCCATAGAGACGAACAAAAAGTTCATTTCACATTTCATGTAATTGGAGATGGATTCAAGTGATGATGTTAACAAAATAAATTGTTAATAATATTTAAGATATTTTATATATTATTTAATCATGGTTTAAGGATAATTGTAGAAGTGGAAGAGGGAATATTATAAAAATATTTAAATAAAAAAATACATATTTTTCTATTGATCACCATTTGTATGAAAAATTATCACATATAAGGATGATTTTCAATCTAAAATAATGCATAAAAAATATAGAGAGGGATTTTTCAACGTGTGTTTCTAAAATAATTTTATAAAAAAACGTTTTAGAAGTGTTAGTATAGAGAAAAGTGGGAACCTTTTTATATGAGAGCATAGGGGAACCATTTGGAACTCTTAAAAGACTTAATTAATATAAATTAATTTTTGCCTTCTAGTGACTCCAAATTGAGTTATGTAGAAGATATTATGATTAATGTTTTGAATCATCGCATAGAATAATTTTTAGACGTTTATTTATTTTATTTTAAGACTAACATTTTCATTTACACCTTAATTAAATTATTTTAATTTTAATTGTGGTCAACACATTTTAAATATTATGAGGATATGAATTTTACATATATGGGGTAATATTCCCATATTTGGACACTTTTTGAACATTTAATCCTTATAATAGAAACTTTTTTATTTTTAAATTTCATTAATTTTCATAAATAAATTAATAAAATATTATTTTTATAAAATTTCAATGGTTTCAATTTTGACACTATTAATTTCATTACATTTAAATATAATCCATTAATAGAGATAACTCAGAAAAAACCATTTAATAGAATTATCATATTTCAAAGAAACCTATAAACATCATTTACTACACTACTTCAAATTTTTTTTATTTTAATATTTTTATACCATTAATTTCATATTTGTATTAATAAAATTATTATTGTTTCAATATTGTATCAGTATTTATGGTAATTATTACAACTATTAAAATTATAAACAAATTATCAAGATGTATATAATTTTATTTTCTTTTTGTTGAATATTAATTATCTAATTTATATCATATTTATCACTATATAAAAAATATTATATTTATAATAAATAAGAGGGTGACATTTTGTCACAATCATGACACATTCTATTACTGAAAAAATATTATTGTCATATTAGGGGATAAAGATCATTATATTAGTCAATATAGATCCTTAAATTGTTAAGTTTAGATGGTTAATTATACAATAGTATTTTGGTTGGTTTTATGGTAATTTTATTGTCATAATCATATTATTTTTTTTTCCGAAATTACCTAATTTACCTTTAAACGTGCTAAATAAAAATTACCATATTAACTATTCAGAATATCCAAAAAATTAAAGGTGACCTATTAATATAATTCATAACCACTAATTCAAAACATGCAATGATTTTTTTAAAATTTTAAACTAATCATTTTCAATAATTAATTTTAAATTAATACCTATTGACAAAACAAGAAAATAGTTTATTGAAAAATAAAAACCATCAAAAGATTGACATCTGTTTATATAAAGCATCATTTTAAAATTAAATCCACAAATAAAAGTTTGATTAAAATATAAGAACATAATATATTTATAATTTATAACATCTTAAAATAATAATCCTAAAATTTAAAAAAAATAGATGAAAAAGCAGATTCGAATTAGAATGTGGTGAATTTCACTATTCATTATGAAATGAAACTTTTATGGAAAATTCAAAAAATCCATCCAAAATAAATTTTCATCTACCTATTTCAAATAAAAATATTATTTTTTCATAATTAAATAATAAAAAGTTTCAAACATTAAATTTAAATTTGGTTCCCCATCAAAAGGTCGTTAAAATGCTTTTTTGAACAAATAAATCTTTTTTGTATAAAATTGAATTTGTTCTTATATAATGACTATAAAATATGTAAGATTAATTTTAAACATTGTATTAAATATATATTTCATTAATATAATAAGTCAAGAGAGTTTTTTTTATTTTATAAGCCCAATTATTCACACTTAAATAGTTTTTTTGAAACACGTCATTTATTTTCAACTGGTTTTTATTATAATTTCTAATTAAATTTATAACCAATGAATAATAATATAAACGTGTGAAAAAATAATTTCATATATCATATTAAATTTTTCATTTCCTCCAATATGAATTCATTTTGATAACTACCCAAAAAAATAATATTATTGCAATACATTATTTTTTCATGTATGACTTAGTATTTCATGAAACATAATATTTTAGGGAAACCCATTATTATATGTTTTGTATTCTAAAGGACATAGTGTACCATTAAAATAAAATTAATATACAATTCATAAATATTATTCAATATGAAAAATTAATATTAAGTAATAACCTGCGATGTTTCACATTTTCCTTATAGTTAAATCATTTTAATTTAAGGTCTCAACATTACCATTACATTCATGATCATAAGGAAATTCTTTCTCCCCAAAATAAGAAAAATCATTTTCCATTGATAAATTCACCATGTTAATTCTTTATAGAAGTGTCACATGAAAGGAAAACCTTCCTTCCCTTCATCCCCTTATCACTTTTTTTTTCTATCATCCTCTTCATTTATATCTTCCCTTCAAGTCCATAAGGCGTGGATATTTATTTCTCTATATTTATATTATAATATAGTATGTCCTTGTAATTTATGTAATTTTTTATACTTGTTTCCATTTATGGATTTTCATAACTCGTTAAATAAGATATCAATATTTCTCATTATATTATATATGTAGTCTGGTATATTCATTTCTATCCTTGTAACATTAAATTGAAACACAAAAAATATATCTTTTTAATATCTTAGTATCAAGAAGTATCTTTCCATATCATCTCATGATTCTTGAGAAATATATTTTACCAATAATTTTAGCTTGAAATCATTCCATTATATTTCTTATTCCTTATGAAAACATAGGGTTTTTAATTAATAACCACCACTGATCAATATCACTTGAGAGATGAATAAATTTTAGGAAAACATTGACCATTTCACTAATTCTTTGAGAATGAAATATCTTATCTCTAGAACATAATCATTACTCAGCCAAAAATGTTTTTTACTCCCATTAAATGATGGTTTCTACAATTCCATGATATAGTATTATAATATTACACTACATGGTGGATTAGTAGGATATTCCATAGACGAAGGTTTATTACTCATAATCTGAGTCATCTACCTCAATATGATCATTATTTGATAATTTCTAGCTACAGTTCCATCTATAACATCATTAATATGCATATAAAGCTATTCTCTACATGGGGAAATTGTATCGATACAGATTTCATTCCTCCAATTACGTATATTTTCTAAAAAATATTATTCACTAGAATAGATCATAATATTGTGAAACATAATGTACAACACTAAACCCAATGAAACAAATATCATGATTTGAAAAAACTATAGATATCCATTTTAATAATCCTAAACAGTTTTTATTTTAGGATGTCATTATTTTCAAGTACTAAAAATGTTTTTGTAATAAATTATGAATTATCCTATTAATATCACCAGAGACTATCAATCCAGGTTTAATATAAGTCATGTTGTTGTCCAGTAGTTCCTGATCAGGTCAAACCCAATGCATCCTTTTCAAATTTATTACTCTTAGACACATCTATTATAGAAGCACATTAACATTTAGTATCCATGAAGGGAAAAACTATTAATAAATACCATATATTCTCTTCCATACCAAAATATTATTTTTTTATTCTATACATATAATCATACTCTATCATTGGGTTTTTACCTAATATTTTTTATAACAAATATAGTACTCATGTTTTATAGTAAAACTACATCTGAAACCATCTATATAGACCTTTACACTAATATCATAGAGTCGATCTTTACTTCATTACATTGTTACTATATACAAGAAATCACATCCCAACTGACTAAATACTATAATAGTCATGGAAAAATCATAAAAAACATGAAATTAACATTATGTATTTTGAAAAAAATATAAAACCAAGTTTAATTGGTATCACTGTTATTCCACATACTATATCCCAAAAAATAAATCACAAAAAACATTCAATTATCCTAGGAGAAATAAAAAATATATGAAATGGGTGATCTGAAATGAACTATAATGGTTTTTGTACATCAAGTGATATGAATATATAAGAAATAATTAAATTAAAACGTAAATAGCAAGGAAATAATTCCATTTAATCATTAACATCAAAATAATATGGTCATAATATGTGTTCATATGATAATTACATATAACTAATCATACGATCTTTTATGATAACTATATATATTATAACTAATAGAATAACTACATTGATTATAAAGGTATAAATTATTAACGATGTAAATAATAACTCTTTACATATTAAATATAATGTAATGTCCTCCAATAATGATTTAATATGGAAAATTCCTCATTCTAAGGAATATTACAAAATTTGGTAATACATCAATCATATTCCAACTTTTGTTTTTATTAGGAGGCCAAACTATGGGTAAAGGGGATATCTTCATCTAATACACATAAACCACATCATAGGAACAATTAATTCAATAAATTAGTGGGGTGAAAAATAATGAACATAAAAATTCATACATAATCACCAATATAAAAATCTCAATACATACCCTAATCAATGAACCTAATCATAATATATAAAATTTAATATATTAAATGGTAATAAAATTGTATATTCCCATTGAAACTAATCATAAAAAATCTGGATAAATAATTAGGAAAGTATTTGTAAAATATTTATGAAGTGGATTGTAAGTAGAATAAATGTTTTGTTTCAACGGATTATATAAATTGAAAAAAAAATGTCGTTATAAACTTTTTAAGATAAAAAAAACTTTTTGGTTCAAATTTATATTTAAAACTACATGCTCAATAAATATATTCAAGTTAGATTTTATTGAAAATAACCTTTTTAAACATGTAAAAAAATATTCAAAACATTTATTTTCCATGATGATGTAAACTTCAGTTAATGTCGTAAATGTTAAAGCAATGATTCCATTCATATTTTCTATAAAATTTGAATTTTCATTATTTTGAAAAAGATAGGAATACATATTTAAATAATTTTTCAAAATACTAAAATATGGTAAAAATTAATCTAATAAATCATTTTAAAATGGATAGACAAAATTAAAACATTATTTGATAATATTAATTTTAATGAAAATTTTTTATGGACTAAATAATTAAATTTAGAAAAATTGTTTTAAAAATATTATGTCAATGTTTTATGTACCAAAGGGTACTAATGTGGTACTATTACAATAAAAGTTTCATGAAACACTATAGGATTGTAAAATTTGTTTATTTTAATATGAATTAACTAATAATATATCAAGAGATACATAAATAAAAAAAGCATGAAGAATGGTGAAATTATGAAATAAATCCTTACCAATGTGGTAACATTTTAATAATAATCTCCATGAAATATATGACACAAAATAAAACATTAAATAAAACTAAACGAAATATATTCAATATATAACATATAAAAATAAGAATTATTTAATCCGAATAATGGAAGATGTGGTGAGTATGACATATGCCTCATGAAAGTAAAATTGAGAAAAGAAACTATTATAAATTATTTAAATTCCTTTGTATTTGTATGAGAATCTGGTATGAAAAAATATTTTTAATAATAACATATAAAATAATTATATTGATGTATCTTATAGAAAATAATTTCTACTAATTTAGATTTATAAAAAATTTTAATGAAATTCATTCTTTAAATCGCTATTTCTGGTGATAATTGCATCATTTTCCATTAAGTTTTTTTGGTAGTTTTCCACCTTTTATGAAGATAATGGTTAAGTAATATAAATGAGTTTATCCATTTTATAATTGCAATATATATTCATTATATATTTATTTATATTAATATATAAATATTATAGATATAAAATTGATAACATTGGTTATTGAGACTATTGTCCCTACTTACACATGATTGTGGTTTCTATATTTCTCGACACATAGAACAAATAAAAATTAAATATTAATTAAAAATTAAAAAAATCTTATGTTTTATTTATCATTTATATAAAAAAAATCCATCCTTTGCTTCCTTTATGGAAAAACAAAATGAAAACAATTTCACATCACTATATAGATGATGTAGTTCACATTTACGCATGAGCGACATAATTGTTTTCTAATGGATAAGATGTTAAGAAGTTATATGTGGTATTATATGTCTGTAAATATCTATATGTTTTAAATATCATATATATTAATTAAATTTTATCCTAAATACCTTCCATTTAATGAGTATGCACAAAATGAGTCTATCGCCTTGTGATGCAGTAGTCACTCGTACACACGTGAAAAGTTATTGTATCTCTCAATAAATATAATGTCAGATGTTATAATTAATATGATAATACAATAAGTATAATAATTTTATAAATATAATATAAATATTTTAAATTCAATAAGTCCATGAATGAATGGTGGTGACGGAAAATAAACTGTATCGGTTCGCGAGGCGGTAGTCCTCTATAAAGACGAATGATGATTTTATATCCCCTTGATACAAGTAAATATAGATATGGATTATGAAATTAAAATAATTTCATCATATTATATTTTAGATAATTTTTAATTATTTTCTAATAATTGGAAAATATTTTAAGAATATGGTATAACAAGTAATATAGAAACACATAATTATAATTATTTCCTCTTTTTTCTGACAACATATTTTATTTTAACGTAGAAATAGACTATTGGATTTCTGATCACACAAAAGTCTGTTAGATATGTTTTTTCGGGGGGGGGGGGGGGGGGTAATGAAGGTTTTTTGGAAATTATGTTCCAATGAAAAGCGTTATGGATTCTTGAATCTTATATTAGAGGGCGTTCACTTCTACAAGTGATGTGATTGTCATATTAGTATACTTTTAAATGAAAAATGATTATCCATTATTTTCCTATTTAAAAAAGAATCTAAAATGGGGTTTTAAAAAAAATATAGGCTATAAGGTTGATATATTTCCATAAAATTGAATTTTGAAATTATTATAGGAAATTTTACCCCTTCTCATTTTAGTCTAACCTGCAGTAAACCCATTCTCTCCTAAAACACAATAATTTATTTTTATAGTTTTTACTACTAATTGTGATCAATAATTATGATTAAATTATTATATAATAAAAATTATTTTTTATAAATTATTTTTTTCCAAATTAAAATTCTCATTCATATTAGTATAAAATTTAATATGAAATTAATCCCTCAGATACAATGATAAGAAAATTTTCTAACATAAACGTTTCAAAAGTAAAAAATTTTTTTATATCCAAATTAAATATGAAATTGATTAAAATTAATAGAATTGGTTTAATAGATAACTAATAAAATAAATTTTAAGTTTAAAATAATAATAAAATAAATTTCACCATGAAAATGATATATATAGAAATGTTGTTTTTAAAAATAAATAATATTTTTAAAAAATAATTTAAATATATATCTTTTAATAAAATTATCACAATTTCATTGAAAGTTAATTGTATAGTGTATATTTATAAAATAATATTTATTATTCCACATTTGATTTTCTAAACTTTTTTAAAAAATAATTCTACAATAATGGAGACAAGAGTGAAAAGAAATCCTTTTAGGAAGCATATTGTTCTTCAAAAAAAAAATACTTTATCATTCAATTGATTATTATATTAATTTTAAAACTATACATTGAATTTAAAATATCCATGTGTAACGAATATAAGTTTGATAATTTATATAGATTTATTCATTCCCATAAATGCAATTTCACAGTTATAATTTTCATATTTAGATAATGATATTTTAACAGAGTATTGTGTTTCATTCAAACTTTATTTTCCTTGCATATAATGATATAAAAGATAATAAATTTATTTTAACAAATATATATCAAAAAGTCTCTATATGTGATATAAAATTATATTTTTTTGTTTTTTTTCATATTTTCTATCGAATATGATGATCCTCCTCTAAAATCTCGGCATGTTAAATACACTTTTTCAGTATGTTCTCCCATACCATTCCCACTATTGCAATGTTTTGAAGACCTAGGCCTAGTCATATATGATGAGAGTGTATCAAAAATATCACACTATCCATATAGTGTCTGGATATCTTAGAAAAACAAAGAGGGTCCTCTGATGCATACTCTTTATAGGATCTACATCTCCACTCTCACCACTTTCATTGAGGTTACTCAAGCCCCTAAAAATGATGTAAATAGTTTCATTTGGTTAGAAGGCACCTCTCAAGTGGTTTCGAAGCCATCTGATATCTCAATATTCCTTGAATAAGGAATTAGAGACCATTTCAATTTTATATGGAACATGAGTTTACATTACACCTAGAACATATTAACTTTATATAGTCATTTTAATATTATTAAAATATTAAATTAAATTTAAATAATAATGGTAATAATCAAAAGTGTTGATATTTATTGTCAACATAATAAATAAACAAGGAACATAGGCCATTAGGATTGTACATGAGACCAATAACCTCAATTGAATTATTTTTAACTTATTTTCAAGTGTTAATCCAACTGTTATGCACTTTCTACACACACCCACCTCATCCAAGACCATGTAGATCATCTTATCTACATGAACTCTTAAACCTAAAAATTTACTAACAATTAATTAAATATATAATTTATAAGTCAATAATGTAATCAGTTGACGTTTTTTTCAAAAAAATAATTGATTCAACATTTTATACTAGAACCAGGTCTTGAAATTCATTGAATTCTCATATGGGATTCCAATTTAAAAAATTTGGATTATTTTTAAATTCTAAATACATATCTATAATTATACAATTTTAATATTAATTAAATAAAATATAAAATTCATAATATAGTGTACCTTTTTTGAAATAATGAGTTGTGGTAGGAGGAGATCATCTTGTGATTTCCTCTTTTTCGGGAATGTGAATTCCCTATCTAAATTGGTATATTTCACCTTTTTTCAATGAAAATATAACTTCATACTTAAATGAAATAATATTAAATCACTGGGACGTATAATTAGAAGATATGTGATGTTAGAAGTACAATGTACATTAAATCATCATGAAAAACACCCAAAAATGACACCAAAATTTAAGGGGAACTATTAGAGGATGTGGGAAGGGAGGGTTGATCATGTGAGTGAAGAATAAGATAGATGAGTGATACCCCTCTTATATTTGTATGATGGAGTCTTTTTTGTCATTTTTAATTGGATTCATGATTCGTTAACATAAATTCCCAATCATTGAATGAACCATGTGGCCAACTCTTACAAATAGCACTCCACTCACACCGTTTTCCTAATCATATCCTAATTGAGTGAAATGGAACTATCAAAGCCTGGATCATTTTTCATCATATATAGGAAACTTTATTAATAATGTGAACCAGACTTATAACCAAAAACTATGCCTCATAATTCTTATATAATTTCAAATGATATCATTAAAAGTGTGCACTAACAACTCTAGACAATCATGCTCTATATAAACATAATTGTAAAACCCCTCAAACCAATTGGGTTTCACATATGCTCTTAAACTACACACACAAAACTATACACCATAATAAAAAACCTACAAGCCTTGCAGAACACAATTAAAAACTACATAGTGTTACATAAAATTTAAACAAACAAATTGATCCTTATTACACATCTAAAAATATTATCTTAATATATTCAGACTTGTAAAACTTTCTTCTATATCTCAATTCTCTAAATGGTTGGATTATTAGTTCAAGATTAAAATTTCCTATGAATTATAAATTATCATATAGACATGGAGTTATTTAATCTCCCATTCATAACAATTCTTTTCTTAGATATGTATCATTGAATTTCTAAATAAATTAAATCCTACAACATCAGAAAAAAACACTCAAATGGTCCTATAATATTTTAGAATTTTGAATGAGAATATAATGCCCCATTTAAATACAAAACATGTACAACTCCTAATACCATTAAAATACTACCTATATCTACTAAAAAAGACATGACTTATATGATCCTCACAATAATAATATATGATAACATATTCAACAAATATACAAATAGCCATATTAATATCCCCACCATAGCGCTTATCTTGTGAAGGATAATTTGAAGATGTGGTTTCACCGCCATCATAATTTCCTATCAAATAACACGAATATTGTCCAAAAAATCCTCATAAATGATTCAAAACAACCCAAATTATAAATAATAAAAAAATATATCAAAGTTTTCATTTACAATATGAAATACTAAACTCCCAAAAATCCTGTTTAAAACCAAGTTTTTCATGATTTTCCTTCAGTATTCCTGACTAATTCTCAACAAACAACCATGTTGTAAAAAATGAAAAACCAGACACTCCATATATATCAATAGATTTTTTTAAAAAATTAATGGTTTTAGGACATCCTCTAGTAGACCTATACAAGAAACTCAGGTCTTTAACTGCAATGTGTTTCAAAACATTGATCCTAGAGCCTCTACTCACATAGACAAAGATTTAACATTCCGAAACACTCACTAGATTCAACGATGGACTATTTCAAAAACTGTTTATTTAGATCATTAATATAATAAATCTATCCACTTGTCTTATAAAACATCTCAACACACCATTTATGTAACACGCAATGGGATTTTTAGAAGAAAACATGGTCCTGAAATCCAGGGTTAACCTTCTTTTCATTCACTATAGGAAGATGTGTGTTACATTAAAACATGTGTCTAGTAGAACTTATGTCAACATGATCAAAATTATTATAAGGCCAAATTTATAATCAAATGACTATTCCAAAAAAACAAATCCCATCTCATATGTGGTTTTTAACAGCACTTGGTTTTATGTGTTATATTTTTAAAATTTATTTAATATTTTGGTTTTCTAAAATTTTATAATGTTTTTATTAAAATAAGAAGTTATTTCTCTTTTTTTCAGAAATATGTATTCATTAAAATATATTTATTGTAAAAATTATATGAAAAATATTTTAATAATATATTATAATTTTTAAAAGAAGTTTTTACCCATTCATTTCCTCTTATAAATATGGTTTTATATTTAATCTATTTTTAATTTTCTAATCAAGGCATTGTTTTAAAAAATTAAGGTATAAAATGAATGTTCGGCTTGTACTGGAATACATTCCATCATGATTATCATTTATTTTTGATTTATTTTTATATTTTCAAGGTTAATTTTTAATGAAAATGTTTTCCCTAATATTAATGATTTTTTTTAATTTTAAAATGGATTTCTAATAAAAATATACAATAACTATGTTTAAAATGTGTTTTTAATTATTTTCAATGATCCCATGATATTATTTCTAAAATGATGTATTCATTGGAAATTTTTACAATGATGTCAATTTTTATTTGATAATTTTTAAAATTATTTTTCTACTAAAGATGATTTCAAATTGTTTTCAATAATATTTTATAATTTGTCTAGGAATTATTTTTAAAAAATATTTCAAAATAATTTAATTAGATTTCAAGAGAAAGGGTTTTAAAATATTTTCAATATTATTTATATGGTTTCAACGTGATTTTAGTGGGAAAATGAAAAAAACTATTAAAAAATGTATTTGGATAGGTAAATGATATATTCGTCAAAAAAAATTTAAAAGATATTTCCAAATTTTTTTCAATTTATGATGGCATCCATTGGTGGTATTCATGTCATTTAGGAAATTTTATCTAGACTTTCCTCTTATATTATTTATTAGAATGGTTTATGATTCTATGGAATGATGTTTTTGAATCTCATTTCCGATTCATGCAATATATGGTTATGGAACCCAATTTTTTTTTACAGTTTATGTATTGACGAATAGATTATCAAACCTATCTATTTTACAGTGGTTATGATACGTAAACATGTTTTTGACACCCATATCCTTACCTGAGCTATGATATGATTGTTATTTAATTTGTGGATCATGTATGTATGATTTCATTTTTAGATCAGTGGAATCTATATATCACTCTAATGCGTTGTGAAAAGATTTATATATCCTGATATAGTGATGTGAATCAACTCGATAGGCTCGAACCTATATGGAATATATGGAAACCCATGACACTATTTGATGATAGTGATTCCTAATCCACTATGGGAATATGGAGACCCATGATCCCTTATAAAGAAATCAATGTGAGTGGGTATATTTTTGTGTCCTCTGTTAGTTGGTATCCTCTCTATGATGTTTCATTATTAGAATTTGGCACCGATCATTATCTTATTGAGGAAGATATTATATTTTTTTTTATTATGGACACAAATTCAATTTCAAAAGGATAGGATATACTGAAATGGTTCCTAATCATGATTATATTCTTATTTATGTCGTATGAAAAACAAATATTTATTCTTTGTATCCTCTTTTTTACCTTTGATATACAGGGTATTATTATCAGATGTTAGGATCTTATTAACATAAACTTATATTCAAGTTAAGATATCATATTTCCATTATTTACCATTACTAATATTTCAATTTAAACAATTTCTTATGATTACATTCCTAGGTTATGAAGAATGTTTTTAGGCAGAAGTACTAAAGGGAAATATATTTTTGGGAAATATTGATGATCTTTCACAATGATGAAATATTTTGTTCAAATTATCCAGAGAAACTGAACTATTATGGTCATCTTATGTGCTATTTTGTATTTTAGCTAATATAATTAAAAAATTATTTGATATCCATGTTTTTTGGACTCAGTCCCCATAGTTGGTATCAATGGAAATACATCATCATCCTTTTTAAACTATGATGTGAAAACATTATCGATATACCTTTTTATATTAATAAGGATATTAATTGGGGTGTATCTATGGATAAGTATATGGATGAGTTAACGATTAAGAAAATTTCTATGAATATTGGTAAAGGAGAGAGTGATATTTTTCTTAACAATACAATAGTGTATAGATGCTACTAACAGATGTGGCACTTGCTCAAATGAACATAGGGTAACCTGAGAATACTGTCTTGAAGTAGACTCAATCAAGAACTGTTGCACGACAATGAGTCGTGTTGTACACCTATTTTGACACTCCAATATTATTTTCATTAGGAATCAAAATAATCTTTATAAACCCTCATGAAATATTTAAATAGATGATGAGAATGGAAACACTTGGATACATCTAATTTTGGATATTTTAAATATGTTTATGTCATTATTTAGTTATTATATAGGAATTTTTTTTATGATTATGTTTTTCATGATGTGATAAGTGATGCAGCAATCATGATTTATAATTTTATAAATGGAGTGATTCAGGAGGAACACGAATTACATTGAATGTCAAAGAAATTTTTAAATGAATAGTCTATTTTGATTATCACTGGGGTTAAGGATGTTGTGACCATGCATAATAACTTTCCCTTGAACATTATTGAAAATGATTACCTTGGAAATCTCTAAAACACCCCAAGGATGATATGGAAGGATTTAACTTAGACATCTTATAATAGATACAATGGGGAAAATTAGATTCATTTTTCATTATTTTATTAATGTTGATCGATATAAATAAGTGAATTTATTATACGAACACAAATTTTTTTTTATGGAAAATAAAGACACAAAGTAATTAACTACAATCGAAAAATAATGAGTTCTATTAATGCAATGGTTGTGAATATTGGACTGACTAAGAGAACATATATGGTTAAAATATTTATGAGTGAAATGAATGGTCAATATGGAAACTGATTTCATAAGATGAATAATCTTGATGTAAACCATAAATTTTATACCTTTAATGTTTATATTTCTAAAAATTATGATACTATAGGTGAAATTTGAATTTAGGGAAATATTATGTACTGAAATTTGGTAGCCTTCTTTTGGTTTAAGGATTTATTGTAATAATGAATGTTTTTATATTTTTTGATTTATTAATTTTTTTATATGAAGGGTGAAATATATAATGATTGTACAAATTATGTTTTTTTCTAAGTATTGACAATAATACATTGAATTTTTATGATGTACCAAAAAAGTGATAAAAGGAATTGCGATGTCCATGGAAAAGACATGATTAAGGGAAATATAACCCTAAATTTTTACTTTATGTTAAGATAATGTGGTTTTGATAAATATATATTAGATATGAATATGTAAATTAGAGAGTATTTCTTAACTTGTAACTAATTATGGAGTTTTTTTCTTCTGTTTTATTCTATTATTGAGGAATTTTACTACATTATTGGACTTATGAAATAAATCCAATAATTTATTGAATAAGGAAACATGCATGTTTTAAATTAGGATTTGTGGTAACTCATATTATTTCCATGTTTCAATGGAATACGTTATAAAGGTATTCACAAATTTGGAATGGAAAACCAAGATTTACATTATAATATATGGGGGTCAATTATAATACTTTTTGGAAATTTAATATCCATATTTAAAATGTTTTTGACTTCTATATTTCTATACGATTATAAGGATAACCCTTTGTAAAATGGTTTTTATTAATGTATTATCTCTCAATATAAGAATTTATGAAAATTTGATAACTTTTGATAAACATTCTTCTATGATAATGATAGATGGAACAACCTATCATTTTATTTATCGATCTCATGATATGATAATCTTTTAGAATGAAACTTTCACGTTAATTTCATTGAATAAAAGATGAATTTGAAGATGACCAAGGAAAAACAACATGTATGATTGTCATGAAATCATATAGGTTTATCTACTTATTAAAATAATGTAAAGTTGGAAAAAGGTTCTTGAAACCAAAAATTTTATCTTTGTACCCTCATTTATGATTAATCAATTTTCCCCTATGATTTTCCAAGATTAATGTTTTTGTGATAGTTAACTTTCTCAGAACCATGTTCTCTATCACAATCCCACAGTAGATGAATGTTAGAATTACATTACATCTCCATGTATTCACTTCTCACATTTTTTCTCCTATTTGGGAACCCATTTATGTGTTACATTGGGTAACCCTTATGTTTCCTTATTTTTATTTTTAAAGGTTATTTTATAATTTTTTTATGTTGTTTGTTTCAAATAAATGAATTTTCAAGTATTAAAACCATGAAAAACAAGATTAATTTAAATGAAGAAATTCGTTTTATGGTGGTATAATGTGAAAACCCAAGAAATCTTTAAATATTATTTAATTAAAATAATATTTTGAAATTTTAAATTTCCCAAAACACTTAATGTAGCTTTTGATATACGAAAGATATAATAGTTTCATGTGTTATACAGAACACGAATTCAAAATTTCAGTACAAGAAACACTTATATTATATTATGTTATGCAGAAGAATAGGTTTTAAATTTATTACACATAATTTGGTGTCTGTTAAATAGATTTTATTACATTCCTGGTTGATTTTTACTAAACTATATGACATTATTAAAAATGTTATTAAATTTTCATTATAAATACCACCTAGAAGTTGTAATGGATGTTGAGAATAAGATTACGTAAATTGTAAAAATATTTTTTACGATGTTTTTATAAAAAAAATACTTTGGTCATCAAATAGAAAAAGTGAATGTAATAACTATTTGTAAATAATAACATTTTTCCACTATAACTAATTTTTTATGTAAAAACATAATTTTCTATTAATAAATTAAACATAAAAATTGATTAATATTTTCAATAAAATATAAATATTATATATTAAATAATAATTCTCACACTCATACTATAAATTTAATTGGTAAAATTTATTAAGAAATCTAATTTTGTGAATATAATGATTTATTTTTCTAAAAGGAAATATTACCTATTTTTAATTGAAACCCAATTTTAAATATGAAAATATATACATTGCTATTTTTTTTTGAAAAAATAAACTTTATTTTTGTATGTAGAATATCAATATATAATTTTAGTAGTTTTTTGTTATTTTTCTGAGAAGTTTCATTTGTTTAAGAATAGTAGGAAAACACTGAATTTTTATTCAAAACTGCTTTTTTGACTCATTTATATTAATAGATATCTTTTGTTATTAATTTTTTTATGATATTTTTTTTAAATATTTCACAAAATATTAAAATTTATTTCACTATAATAAATTTCACATGGAAATTGGATATAAAAATTTATCCAACATTTCATCATTTTTATATCAAAAACATGCTTTGTCATCTCGTCTTCAGACATAAATTTAAAAAAAATTATAAAACATATTTTAATTTTTTTTTGGAATATATGTATTATATATTTTTTTAAATCATAATATATAATTTCATATATGATCAAAATACTTCTGGACCAAAAATTTTAATGACTTTATTTAAATTTAATTAAAATGATTACGAGAGAAATTAACATAACAAAGGACTAAACCTTACACTTAACGGCCACAATGACCTAGAAACATATCCAAAATCAATTTTAAGGAAATATATAGACCCTATTGTCCATTTCATATAATTTTCATTATTATTGGATCAAAATTTCTTTGGATAATTGTTGTTGGAAATGACATTTCATATATATACAAGAATGCCACTCATCCTCCACTATATAATGGAACTCATCCTTCCATTTATTCACACCATTAAAGATGTTTATTAGATCAGATTCTACCCCAATAAGATCCTGTAATCCCCACATTCATCCTTTTATCAACTTTTTTGATGAAATCTTTCTATTTAAGCCCTTTAGTGAACTTCATGAGGAGTTACCAAAAGAAGAGTTAACATCCTTTCTCTGTATCCTTTATTTTATTTTAATTCTTCACCCTTTACAATACTAATTTTGAAATTTCATATAATAATCATTTTATCATTAAAATACATATATTTTATAATCTTATGTTTACATCTAGAAATACTTTCACTTCCATACAATGGGTAAAGTACATGCCATTTTGTGTATGGTGAACTACCACCTCACAAAATGATGTTGTTTGCATTTTCATTACCACCTCTCACAATGGGTTATTAGGATAGAAATATTATTTTTATGTGATATATATGATATTTATTATTCATATATTATTTATTAATTATTATATATAATACACCTTCTTTTATTACATTTTAGGAATATATTAAAACTTTGTGAGTGGAGGTGTGGACTACCACCTCATAAAAGCTATGGATTCATTGACACAAAACAATAATGGTTTTAATAATTAGTTTAGTGTAAGTATAATATATATGAAATAATAGTTATTATTGAATGATGTTATATTTATACCCACATATATATTTCAATTTCTTTCTTCCAATTAATATTACAAGAAACTGAAACTGTGTTCATCTATTTGTATGGCCTATTATCTCTAAGAATGGTGTACTCTATTTCATATTCCTATCATATAGGTATTATTGTAAATATTTAAATAATGAATATATATAATATCAAATAATTTTATTTAATTCTATAATTATTTAAAACATTATATATGTAAGATTACTAATATTTACAAGTAAAAATCATATACGAAAAAAAACACAGATATTACGAGAAATATAACATTAACATGGAATAGTTTATAAATTGGTAATGTAAAGGAATAATATAACAATATATTATATTAATGTTAATAATAAATTTAATATCTATAATTTAAATAAACTTAGATTAATTTTTCTAAATATATTTAACTTGTATGAATATTTTCAAGACTTAGGTTAAGGGTTTTTTCATCTCACATTTATTTTCAATATAACAAAATCCATATTAACCTTATATTTCTTATATGTGGTGTATTTACTTTCCAGAGATGTAGTATATGATTCATACAAAAACTTTTATGGTTATTTACATAACCTATTTTTGATATTTCAGTCACGGTGTTTATGCAACAAAAAATACGAAATCAATTAATTAACCTTTTTCACAATTTTAGTTATTTGAGATACATACCATGTTATGCAAATATTTTTGTTACAAGGGGTATATAATTAAATTTTCATGTTATATCATGAATCTAATTATTTCCATGATAATTCTAGATTTAGGTAATATTATTATTTTAATTTTATTATAATTTAATGATATTAATGTTGTAGTAGTTTATTTGTATAATCTCATCGTTCATCATTATTGATTATAATTATTATTTAATTGATGAAATATTAGTATCCATCCAACAAGAACAATCATAATATTTCTTTCCCTAGTTTTATTCATCTTATATCAAATTTATGGTTTCATTTTTCCACTCTATGGTACTTAATATAATTTCAAAAATTATTTTTTTAAAATATTACTATATTTCTCCTTTTTGTCGGAAATATATTTTTTCAAAACCTTATTCTATAATAATTATTACTTTTTATCAATATTATCCTATGATGTTTAAAGGACATTTATACCCTTTTAATACATTTTAAAATCATTTTAAAATTTATCTTCTTGCAATTTTTAAATTGAGGAACTTTTATATGTTTTTATGCTGAAAAATGAATGTTCGACATGTATAGGCATACCCAATATCATGACCATTATTTCCTTGATAAATACATTTTATGATTACAAGATTATTTTTGAAAATAATAAATTTTCCCAAATATTATGTAAATTTAATTATTTTATAATTTTTTTCAAATAAATATTGTTTTCAAAAAAAATTACGATTAAAAATTGTTTTAAATGTTTTTTCCAAGATCCATTGGTTTTAAAAAAAATTCAAGGAAAAATATTTCAATGATCTGAAATCATATATAATAAGTATTAAATTTGTATTCAATGAAATATATTCTGAATTTTTTTCAAGGTTCATAACAATGTTTTCAAGGAAAAATGATTGCAAAATGTATTCAAGACACATTTATATTATTCTAAGGAAAAAAATTTCAAAAATTTTTCAAGCCTTATTATATGATCAGAAGATAATTTTTGATTGAAAATTTTCTATAAAATTGTTTTTGTGTTTTATGAAAAAATCAAAGAGAAAAGTATATTTTCATAATGAATTATTTTTAACAGATATTTAAATATTATTTCCCATCTTTGAGACATCCATCTATGATAATTTTTCATTATTGGTAAATTATATAAGAGTTCCATTAATACTATTTTTCTAATCAATTTATGTTTTTATGGAATGATGTTTATGAAAAAAATTTTCCTTTAATGGGATATATAATTATGAAACGCACTACTTTTCCATTTTTATCATTTCAATAAGAGATTATAAAACCTATTTATCATCCATAGTTTAAGATATTATTACAAGTTTACGATACCAATTAATTTTATTGTACATGATATGAATGATTATGATTTTGTGGGAAAATTTATGTTTTATTTGATTATGGTACTAGTTTGTCTTCCATCCTCCAATAATAAATTGGGTAAAATTTTATATCTCTTGAGATAATGATGGGAATCATGTAAATAGTTCTGATCCACAATGAATCATGGGGAAACTAGATCCAATATTGGAAAATTGGGAAACCTAGTACACAATAGGATGATGGTAAATCTAGATACCTTATTATGAAAGTACTATGATGTAGGAAGGTGGTGTGTCCTGCCCAATAGTTTTAGTTCCCAAGAAGTAGCCTGATAAGTTTGGGGCAATGAGACATAAATTATTGGGAATGATTTTACGTTTGTATGTGTTTGTCAAATATTTTATGTCCTTTTCCTATTATATAAACACAAGGTTCATGTAAAATATTATCTTATTATTTTTTTCTTAGGAATTTCTAATATGTATACAATGTATAATGTTTTTGATCATTGGTATGGAGGGTATGCTCATTAATTTTCATTATCATGTTCTTATACACTGATATTAATGTTTTGATTACAAATTACATTTAATTATCCTTAAATATAATTTGATCTCACCATATTCTTTTGTTTCCTTTTCCAGTGTTCTGAATAATGGTTTTCTATAGATGTACTAAAGGTGAGGATCTTTTTTGGAAACATTGATGATCATTAAACAAGTTTAAGGATTTTTTTTCCAATTTTCCAAAGCTGAAAAACTATTACCATCCTCCGGTATATAATAGTATAATTAATTGAATGTTCTTATAAATGATGTACGATCAAAATATCTAAATCCTGGACATTTTAGTTATTGGGAGCAAAACATGTTTACCTCTTCCAACATTAGGTCAATCCCTTTCATCGTTGAACTGAAAGGCATTCCTGACTAGTAGAACCCATTATGCATCCATCATTGGACATAATGACTATCCTATCCAAATAAACTCATTCCTAAGAACCAAACATCAGTGACAAATCATATTCCCTTACAAATTCATATAATGATCAACTTGTAAATTCCTTTAAAAACACATTAGGTACCAACATATTCTTTTACATGTTGATCATTCTCATTCATTCCCAATATGATATTGGGATGCTATGCCAATATTAATCTCACAAAATTTTGCATTATTCCTCAACCCCACTCATGAATTTTACTAATTAAAACACTAAAATTCCATGTTTCAACAAAATATGTTAACATAGTACCCCTTAAATATAAATAGTATTCAATCTTACACCATCAGAACCATAGTGCCTCTATAAAACTACATTTACACTATGATCTTATCAATCGAAAAGTTTTAATCTACCAAACCATGAGGACTATTCCACATTTCATGTGAATACCAAAGAACTAGTTATTCCAGGGGAATCATCTTTCTAAATGTGAACACGACCCATAAAATGATTAATTACTCAAAAAATCCTAATATGTTTTGTAAAAACATCATTGGTCACCACCCACCCTTTATGATGTTTTAGTCTTGTATAAATTATTATCCAACACCCAATTATATTACATCCCCATGTTCATCCAACCAGGCTTAAAATTTAGATTCAAAGTTATATCGAAGATAAAAAGGTTTAGGAACCCATGCAATATTTCTATTTAAATCCAGTCTCGACAACAAAGCACTCATGGTGTGTCCTCGTGAACTAAAGTCAGAATCATACATAAAATAAACACTCAATGTTATATTCTAACCCACTATGGACATAGAAAATTTATTTGGGATTCTGAAGATCTCCTTCATATCCCATAAAGTTATTTATCGTATCAAGGTCATTATTTTTTTCCACAAATACTTTTTACAAATCCTAAAGAAGGTCCTTATTCATAGGGAATCATCAAAGATCGCTTCTGAGAACCCCATGGAAACACCTATTTCAGAAAATCACTTGACCATCTCATATGTGAATAAATATAAATACATTACCATTAAATATTCCCACATTTCACATATACTAACAATGAATCATCCCATGTGACATGTCTCTTAATTATTATGAAAAATTTTCATGTACTCACATAACACATCACATCATCATAATGTATTTGTACCTAGGGAATCACAATCACATAGATCAATAAACATGAATTCCAATCCATGAGATATAGAAAAATTTATAGTTTATTTCTAGAATATTAAATAACACGATATAAATAAAAAACCATAAAGGAGTTCCCACTGAGGAACCATGTGCCTTATCGACATGCCAAGGATAATCTACATTTTTTTACACATTGAATATATCATCAATATCATCATCATGTATATTTTCATAGATTTGAATAACATACCATCATAATAGAAATGAAATATGGGATAGATTATTTTAATTCCATCATGTATATAAATGATTAAATTTCATATGTGTATCTATTAACACTTTTAATAAATGAACATTAGTAATCAGTGATATCTCATATAGGATGAAGTATAATCCATGAGAAGAAAATGTGTTTGATTAGATGCATGAAATTAATTAGGAATTTGATGTAATATTTAACTATAAAATATGTTTCTTACCATAGGTTCATGAGAAATATTCTTATTTATCAAAAATGTAAAAATTACTTGTACGTTATCCATGGTAAATTTCTTATTAAACTATAAACTCAAAAATCGTGAACAACAATGGAATCACTGGTAAACTCAATTTATAACGATGAGAAGTGTTCTCAACAAATGATTTTTATATTCATAATAATTTCTGGTGAAATATTATATGATATGTCCCGTAAATTTTGATATTGTATGATAAAATAAAAATATACCGGATTCATCTTTTTATCATCTTAGAATGGCTCAAATATTTTACAATAAAAGGATCTGAATGCCACATAACTTATGGATATTATCCATGTTATCACAGGTTTCCAACTATAATTTGGATTCTATGATTATTATAATGGGAAAATATACCCATTGTTTCAATGTTCATTATAATGGAAAAAATTACTATATATTGTTTAACAAAATAGGAAGAAGGTAGAGAAAATTATAATGACAAGGATAATAAGAAATAAAACTAAAATAAGGTCTTGAACATCCATTTCATACATACATAGACCACCACTATGTCTATTATATATACATAGAAAAATAAATCAATATATTAATGATATTGGATCTATGACTACACCAAAACCCATATCATCTCAATCTATAGCTTCATATGATCTGTCCCACATGGCCATGTTATCTAAAGTCTTATTCTAAACATATTCATAAAATTAATTTGTTAATACTAGTTATCTAACATATTAAATGTTTTAATATGTGGTATAGGAGTATATAACTTATTAGGGAACCACCTAAATGATTTTTAATAACCTGAATATATTAAGATATTTTCATCTGATGTGATTAGCTAAAACTAAATTCCCTAATAAATCAACTAAATTAAATAATTATCAATCCTGATACATGATCCCATGACGGAACATACGTACATTTAGCAGTATTAGGGTGTCTCTGAGAAAGCCCCAGTAATAATGACATGTAAACAACAAGTAGTACCCAAATCCATGGAATCCCCAATAGATATTCAAGAATTCCAGGTCCCATCCTATTATTTTCCCAACATCTGAGATCTAAATCCATGGATTCTCCAATACCATGAACATATATCCAACTCATGGAATCCATACCAAAATATCACCATCTATAGGGTCCCATATGAATGTATTCCATGTTTTTGGCTTTATATCTTGATATCTATAACAACATATCTCAAGGTCATAGGGACCCATCCCATGAAAAACATGAGTATGGATCCAACAAGTGGTTAACACAACCATTTCTCTATAGCTCCAAGGACCCATAGTACAGTAGCATTTGTACTTGGTTATAAATGAATCAAACCATTACCTTATATCTATTGGATATAGGGAACTATACCATGATAATAAATTCATACTATTTCAATTCTGTGGACATCATAACCATATCAATTATCTTACTCTGTAGCATATCCAATTAATGAATGTAGCTCACAATTTAGAAGACCAACTGTGTACCCTACTCCATGTACTCAACTTCTCATCACCATCTTATGTTCCCAAATGGATCATACTATAACCCTCCTAAAATTTACAAAAAAATTTCTTTTTTATGTCGAATGACCATCTCCACTTGTTAAAACCCATTATGTATACAATTCGGTATTGGTTCAATGGTGAAAAATTATACAATATCACACACACATAAGTATGTTATAGTAGTTAATTAGGCAAAAATGTTGTCCCATAATTCATAGAATAGAATGTAAAGCCTTTCCAGTGCCCTTAGTCCCCATTTTATTTTAGGTCTACCCCCACTGCTATGAGGGAATCACATCACAGAACCTCATCAACATGGTATCATAGTATTTTCATCTATGTCGGGTGTCGCAACAAAGAAAATATTAAATAGATAGACCATTCCCCATCTCAACACTCACGGTATCTCTTGTTGGTACACTCACCAAACCCAATCATAGTCATCCCATGGTATAGGAACCAACTACTAGTTGCATATAATGGTATAAGATCATTCATTCCACGCTCACCTCAATGATCCCGAACATGTATAAAGTAAAAATGGGGTCCTACATCTTCCACATGGCCTATCACATATATTTCAATCCCCAAATTCATCTTAGAGGTGTCTCAAGAACCTACAAATAGTCCAAAGAGTCTCATTTTGAACTTCCTCGCATTCCAATATATATGGAGGTTATCCAGTATATCAAGATTCATGCCCTAAATCATCAATGATAGATGATATACAGTTGATAAAAGGGGGTTTTCAATAATCGTAGATCATATTTGGTTCAAATAGATGTATTGATAATAATTAATCAATCTTATTTCATAAATATAAGTAGTTTTATCACTATTACTAGTGAGACTAGGAATCCACATGAAATATTAACAATGAACATAGGAATTGAGCTTTTAAGAGAGACAACATACATAAATCTAGGACTTATCCATTTTTTACATGTATTATAAGAAACATACAATTGTGATCCAAGATCATCCCACCTCATCAATGACAGACCAAATAATATCAATGAATTAATCTATTAACTGATCTTATACAAAAACTATTAAAAAATATAACTTTTTCAATTATTTAATTAATTAAATCAATTCAGCATTCTCAATTACAATAAATACTTATTATATCATCATAATACACTGGAATTAAGTGTATATACACTACGGTGGTCTACAAGGGAATCATAAGTCCGTATTTGTGAAAATCATAAAGAAAAGAACAATTTTATAAATTTAAAATTATAATTATTTAAAAAAATAAAATTCACATAATAAATTACATTTTATGAAATAATGATTCTTGAATAGAAGATTTCATCTCGAGACATCCTCTATTACATATCTGGGAATGCCCCATTAAATTATGAAGAAACCAATATTGAATATTAGAAGAACTATTTTCTAAAAAACTATTTCGAAATAGTGGGAGGTAGATGGGGAATAGACAAGAGGTGGGAGTGGGGCATGTACAATGTTTTATATATGAAAATATCCACTAATCAAACTATAATAATGTAGGAAACATGTGGATGTGGGGAAAGAGAGGAAATATTTTGAAGGGAATGATATGGGGTAGTATGATTCCCTTTCTTATAATTCAATAGGGGAAAATAGATTATTCTCCCATTTGAATAGGATTCACTATTTTTATGGTTTATTGGATGAATGGTGCATCAACGAATTGATACCCTATGTCTAAACACAATCCTCCCACATAGATGGACCACATGGTTGTATAAACCATGAATAAACCATGTAAATTTAAATTTTCCTAGTAATCAATAACTTAAATGGTTTTTCTAAAATGATATATAAACAATTCACCAATATAATGTCATAAATAATACAAGACAATCCCCCCTTATTTTTTATAGACTCCCAAATATATTTTAGTAATTGTTCAAGATAAACATAATCTATAAAATTGAATTCTAATTCCAATCATACTCAGAGACTTGAATGGTTACTGTTATAATATTCATAAAAAATCCAACACCCCCACTATAAATTTAGAAATTCTGGATCAATAACACCATTGTTATCAAGTCCAGTGTGTGCACTATATACTCCTTCTCATAATTATTATAAATCTAAAAAAATATCATCTTAAGAGATCTCAATTATCATAACATGACTCTAAATACCAGTTTACAAAATTACTCAACCAATAGTAGAAAAATAATATTTCTACTAAATTTACATTTACTATTAAAATAGTTGGTATTTCAAGAAAAAAACATTCCTAAATTTAGAAACGTAAAATGTAATGTAATTGTTAATCTTTTCATCAAATACCATATTATTAATGGATAATTATTTGAATATTAATAATATGAAAAAGCACACAAAAATAGATTGAATAGAATATCTAATGAATTATACAAATTGTTAAGATGTATGACGAAGTTTTATAGAAGAAACTGAAAAACCAAAAAGAGAGAAGAATAATATAAAGTTAATATTTCTATTTATGAATCTAAATTTTAATATGGTAATAATTTTTCAAAATTCATTTCTCATATTTAAAAATAAAACACTAAAAAATCACAAGACAAAAAATCTTATTCAGAACCAACTATGTTGGAACAAATTTTTTTAGTTGAAATACATAATTTTCTTAATAAATTACTAAGATAATTATGGGAAATAATTAATCAATAAAATTCTATAATATGTTAAATGATTATATTAATGATTTTCTAAGGAAATAAAAATCGTATTCTGATGAAATTAAGAAGACTTAGTTTTTCAAAATTGAACTTGAAACGATGGTGATGATCATGAATCTATTTTTTCATTGGTAAAATAATAATTATCTTTTAGTCTATATAATTTTCTTGAATTATATGATGTGATTAATAAGAATATTAGGGAATTGGAATACTCATTTTTTGTTAGGGTTGATCCCACTAATGTTCCATACATGACATTCACATAGTAGGTTAAATATGTATAAAACATTGACTACATTTTTTTATTTCTTATATAAAATAATTATATGGTTATGTTATAACCATACCAGGAAAATAACTATAAAATAAAAAAATGAATTAAAATTAATATATTAATCACATTGAAATAATGTTGGGCACCTTGAAACCACCAATAGTCTGGTCATTAAGACTCTAATGGATATCATCTATCATAGGATCATGGTCATCTTAGACATCAGAATCACTACACACACATATAGGTGGAGACAATGAATAATGGATACATATATTCTCACACACAATTAGATAGATTGAGTAACTAATGACTTCCTTTATATACCAAATATAACCCAATTAAAATTTTATTATTATATCAATAAATAGAATTATACAATATTTGTCACAAAATAAAAATCCTAGTTTATTATGATTCACATGAAATTATATTTCCTATGGAGTGTTTTGTTATAATTATGACACATTATGGTTTGATATTGCACTACTATAAATGAATCATGAAGTCATAAGAATTTTTTTAGAGGTGATGAAATCAAATTGGTAATGGATTGAAGTTAAAAATTCATAATCTTATCCCTATAAACAAATTTGAGTATATTGATGAATTTTGGGGATTTTTTTAGAAATGAGATCATTATGTATATATGTGTATGAAAATCAATACATGATCTATTTCATATTATAATAAAGGATTAGATATTCTAAATCCAATGGATGAAAACATAGGTCTACATGAAATTTCATTGATGTTTGTCAAAATAACTATGTCACTCATTCCTCATAGTAATTTCTCATCCCACATGATATGTGATATAGAAACAATATTATATATATTTAAAATAATTAAGGAGGATTAGAAATCATTGATAATGGTTGTTCAATAAAAATTAATTGGATTTTATAAATAGAAACTAAACCCAATAAGATGAAATTAATTGATGTTTTGTGTGTGGAGGAGATAAAACGTAATCTATTGAGTTTTAGATAGTTGTTTGATGATTGACATATGTTTTTCTTTCAATAAATAGTTACACATAATTAAAAAATTATTTATAGATATATCATATCTATAAGGAATAATGAATTAATATAGATACTTTTTTAATATAAATCATACATTTTCCTCTTTTTTGGTTACAAAATAGTATATTTTTTGGGGATTTGATGTCAGGTCCAGTTACATAGAAACGCATGAGACAAATTTAGATTTAAAATGTTATATATTATATTCCATTCATGAATTTATTAAATTACCATGTTTGATTATCCTAAAAAATCGAATGATCATTAAAAATGATTTCTCAATAATTTAATCATTTATTCAACCAGACCATTAGAATATGTTAACATTGGTTTTTGTAATTATATGAGCCAAAATTCAAATATTTGTTTTTTATATCTCATCTTATTCATTTATTATTTCAACGAAGTATATAATGTAATGGTTATTATAAAATATTTTATTTCTATTGAGATTTTATTTAAGGGATTAGTTGAAGAACTAGGGTTTGTTTAAATCACGATATTTAGATATGATACTGGAAATTAGTATACAAGTGGTATAATTTGATGTAATATTTCTATCCAGGGAATAATATATCAACTAATAAAACCATGTAAGCTATTACCCTACTTAATGGTTAATTTCAGTCATTCTTGATATGGGTAGGATATTGGTATAAAGAAGTTATACCTCATAATATATGTGTAAAGAAGGGGTGCATGATTTAGTTAATATTGAATATGTTAATGGATGAATTTAACACATTTTATTATATATGATAAATCTTAGAAAAAAATGAAAAAAACCATGTATATATCTATATATATCAGTACTTATTTTGTTGAAATTACCAGAACTACTCTAGGAATGTTCAAAGAAAATTTCAATTTGGGAATTTTCAAGGACTATTAATTTAATTCAATTTTCAATCAATGTGGTATGAAGATTATAAAAAATATTATTTAATTTTATGATTTCAAAATCATGTGAAATTTTTGTAAATATGAAGATTTGTTAATGCAGAATATGAGTTTATAGATGTTGGTTGTATGAATTTTTTGAAAAAAATAATGTAGATCAAGACGAATTAAAGAATATTATAGTCAATATTCACTCTAATTAGTCTTAAGACAATGGGACCACAATAATTACAATTTTAGAAATCAATGGATTCAAAATATTGTTAGTAAAATGAATACTGTATTAAATTAAGTGTAAAAAGTCCAAATGATAAGAAGGCTGAGAGAAGAACAACTAATTTTCCTTATAAAAAATTTTTAACCATGAAATATGGGTAATGATATTTATCAAGAATATTAGGTGAAATAAATTAATGATGAGATAAAAATTGCAAAAATTTCACTACAAATATTGTCTCAAAGATAATAGATAATAATTTTATTATAACAATATGGGCGTTTTAATGAAAAATGAATAGAAAATACGAGTTTATAAGAATAAAATATAGTGGTTTTCAAGGTATATAGTAAATTTGAATGAAACTATATAATATAAAACATTACAGGAGTATAGAGGTTTTAAATTATTATAATTATTGGTTTGGTGGAATGAAAAAACTACAAATTTTGTAAAAGGGTCCTGAAATCATCCTTATTTTATGGTGGGCATAAAGAATTAGTTTTCATTGATAAACTATAGTGTTTTGTTTTAGGGGTTTATGGAATCATGTTATATAAAGTGATAAATTAATTTCATGAATTGAAAATGGATCCACATTATTGATATTGAAAAAATAATTAATTATATAATATATTAGAATTTAAAAATGAAATAATGATACTAATTTTTTTCAAAGTTATCTATCCCTTGGAACTTAGATTATCATAGATTTAGTTAGTGACATATTTTTTTCTAGTGACAGCGTACATTTTTCATGAATTCTATTAGAATATGAGGAACTATTTTCTAATGTCAATGATGCGTGAAATGAAATACATAATAAGATTATAGGTTGATGACAAATTTTAATTCATATTCTTTTCTAAGGATAAATATTATATGGAAATATTGACGAAAAAATTTCGGGAAGACTAAATTTATGTTTAAAAAAAATTATTATTAGGAATAAAACTTGTCAGATTTAGGAAGAAATTCATGGTTAAAGAATATAGTTTTGAAGACCTATTAGTATATTTTTTTATATTAAAAAATCATGACCTAAAATCACTTATGAATTGATACATTGTTCTAGTATTCATAGCGACTCAATGGATTCGCATATGATTAAATAAAAGTATTTTTAATGTATTAAATTGGAACCATGAACTATATGCTATTATAAAAATATTTGGCATAACATAACATTTTTTGAATTACAAATGTATTTTATTGGTTATTTCATAGGTATAATATCGAATTTATGTGGAACATTATATATATATGAGGGGTGTGTAGGATAGTACCATAATAAGAAGAAAACTACCAGACTTTTTATAATTGAGGTAGATTATATTGAATAAAGGCATTAATGTACATCTGTTTTATGGATGTAAGTAGGAGATGTTATTTTTAAGGTTGAGATTTAATGGCCATTGAAGATTCATTGTGATAACTATAGTTTTATATAAGTCAAACATGACATTGATGAATTCATGATATATGTATATTGAAATAATGTATCATTTCATTAAAAAAAATCAATGGAGATATTAATTTAGAATACATTAATACATGGAATAAAATTACATGTATCTTTCAGTAATTTACAATAAGAAAATTTTTATCTCACATTTTATTGAAAAGTAATGATCAACTCTCTACTCTCACATTAATATTACTCAAATGTAACCTCATTTGGTTTTGAATTAAGTAGAAAAATTGGAAAAATAGTGACAAAAATCTTTAATAAAGGGGGTGATTATTACTATTCCAGGGGTGTTTATACTACCTTGTTATATAGATTATTAGATATTTAGATTTGGGGAAGTTATTTGTCTGTGATAAATGATTTTCAAATTAATTAGGGGAGATAAGGTAACGACCCAAATTATTATATATGGATGTTTAGATCATATATTTATAAAAGACAAATATCACATATAGATACCAAAAAAACATTATTCTCATAACTGAATAATTAAACAGAAAATATTTATCGATTTCATGGAACCTATACTCACATAATAGTATATTCACCTCCGGAATAGTTAGATGAACATTAGGAATAGTGAAGTGGAGAATATAATAGAAACTTCACATATAAATGTGAAAAAATTTAGATATCTTATTTATGAAAAAATAATATTTTTATGTAACTAAATATATAAATAAATAATTTTAAAATGCTAATTTGTGTATTGGAATTTTTTTGAAACATAAATATTTATTTTCAATTTTATAATTAATATAATTAATTTTTAAAAAATCCATATAATATATTCATAACATAATATATTATTTTTAATAATAGTACATAATTTCATGTGACATTAGTTAATATTTCAATGTTTCAAAAATCAATTATAATTTAAAAATCGGTATTTTTCTAATGAATTCTGATTGAAAAATAGAGAAATTTATCATATTTAGAAAATTATTTTCATAAATTGGTGTCCATTTTTTAAATCAACATGTTGAAAAAGGGAGTGTTAATTTTTAGGATTTTTTTTAAAATAATAGATTTTTTTAATATTGAAATAAAATAATTTACAGTACTTAGCATTATAAGTAAATAAATGATTTATTGAGTCATGGATGATGTATTGATGAAATAATAATGCATTGGTTCTTAATATCCTGAAATGTATTCTATATTTAGTCACAAGAATAAACAATATAGATAGTATTTAGACAAAAGTTAAATAAAAAAATAAAAAAATAAAAAAAACACCCCCACCTCCCACTAAAAAAACTAACCTCATCGCATCTTATCCTCACCCCTTATAAGACATTTAAAATTCTTATATTCTATATAATTTCTCCCCCAAACCACATCACCGTGTTCTGGTCTTCATTTTCTCACCTAGAGAACATTTCCAAGTCCCTTAATGAGATTCTCAAGGAGACGACACTCAACAGTTATAACCTTACTTCGTTCACATTTAATTTACATTATTTTCTTATCCGACACTCAAGAACCCTATAAATAATAACATGTTTAATACAGTATCCTATATATACTAGAATATTATTTTGTTAATGTAATATCTATCATCAAATCTTTTATCCTCTCATTTTAATCTAAAAATGAAAACATTATCTGTGAGGTTTTGATTCACCTCCTTTGTGGACTTCACATTATTTTCATTTAATCATTCAATGATGATAATAAAAACAATTTTAAAGTTTGGAGATATTATAATATTTTTATTAAAACTTATTTAATTTCACAAAACTATTATATAAGGATTTTATTAGAAAATATTATAATTTGAGATGGTTGAAAAAACCTCCAAATTAAACTAATCAAATTTTCTATATAAGATTTATCTAATGAATCATTATCATAACTAAAAATAGTATATATTGTGATATTTAATTTTTTTTTGAATCAATATCATTTCAATCCTTATTTTTATTTAAAATTCAATTTTAATATAACTCTCATTATAAAACTCAAGGGAATCCATCATGAAATCTTTGAAATAAAGTACTCTCAGAATGATGAAATTGAATAATACAACTCATCAAAAATGGCCATAAATAAAACTAGTTAAATATTTAAAATTAAAATATATATTTAATAGGTAATTATTTAATTAATTAATGGATTTAATTTTATTTACAATGAAATTAATTAAGAGTTTATAAAAATTTCATCCCTAAGGTAAGGGATTCTCCCAAAGCCATTATTTTTTTGGGTTAATCATTATTTTTATTCACCCTAAATAAATTATTAATTCTTATTATTTAATCATCATACATTCAATTTGTATTCTCCAATCAAATTCAACTAGTTCAAATCGTCCCCCATTAGAGGGGAATTTTATTTTTTATAAGGTTCCCTTTTCAATTCCTCTACATATGTAAGCCTAATTAAAGGGATGTTCTCAATTCATTACCAATTTATATTTAAGCTACATAATCTATTTATAGTATGGAAATATTTATAAAATTAATCTTTTATGATGAAAAAACTATCTTAGTTTATTTCAAATTTTATATTTAAATTACTCATTTATCCACATTAAAGTATATTAAATGTTTTCCTATAAACCACACCACAATGAATCACTTATAGAGTTTTATAAATAATAATTTTAATGATTTCACATATTTTGGAAACCATTTATCATGATATATACCTATTTTCCATTAGTATTTTCCGTTTACTTTTTTAATACATTCTTTTATCGATGTCATTATGATTGGACGATTGATTATTCCTTATTACAAAATTATGATACTAATTTCATTCCATGGTTAACCCATATGTTTATTTATTATTTTAGATTATTCATGTGGAACACATATTGATGAACATGTTATATTGTGTGAACCACGATAGATCAAAAAATTATCAGGTAATTTTTACACTCATGAGACTTAACTTTGAGACATGGTGCAAACCTGATTCCTTTTTAGGACATTCTCCACCATGTGATATAATATTTGTAGTTATCCTTGAATAATGTTTATGTCATGTTATATATTTCTTCCAAATTTATATGTTTCATGATTATATGATCCCATTAACATTTTATTTTTCTGAAATATGTTCATTAATGTTCCATTAATTTTTATGTCATTATGTAATTCCTTTTAATGGATTTCTTATGATTTATTTCTATGATTATTCCATTTGATGTATTTTTATCTCACCCCTATTTTCTATGTATTCCCATATTACCCTATGAAGATGTACGATCACATTGTATTTTACGAGATCATTTTGTAAGATTAACATAAACAATTTTTAAATTTTTACCATTTTTACCTTTATGTTCCTAATCATCAAATGAAACTGGACTTAGAATCCTTAGATTCTATTTTTGGTATAATTATGCTAAAAATAATGTTATAAAATATTTTCAAGGCTAGGATTATTATATTTTTTAACATAGAGAATTTTAGTTGTTTTGAAATATTAGGACGAGTGATCTATATTAGGAACCCTGTGGATTATTCTTTCACCATTGTTAATATAGATCCAAACACATTGAATCAAAAAAATACTAATTACCTTACATTTACATGTTTATAATTATTTTTTAAATGTTTTAGTTTTAATAATTATCTTATATATTTTAAATCATCCATAATTATAAATTATTTTTTATTTTAATGGTATGAACTAGGGGAACCTGTGCCAATAGTCAATGATATGGGAAATTTTATTATTTCCCAGATTAAATACAAATTATGATGGGAATGGGAGCTCAAAACATCGTGATAGTACATTACCAATTAGATCATGTTATGAATAATAATTTTAATGTAGTTTAATTACCACGTTATCTATAGAGAGGTCAAATCGATGTTAAATACTTTATTACACAAATGCCTCCCATCCTTATGGGATGTTCTAATCCCATTATCAGGGAAAATTGATTTACTAGGTGGGGAAGATATTCTATTTCCACCAATGTTAAGAAGAAGAGAAATTTTTGCTTATAGTATATCATTTGTTGTTGGGGAAGATGATCAGTGATTGGAGATGATAAAAAGAAAAAAACCAAAGTAGAAAGATGATTCTATAGAATGGGTTGAATTCAATTACAAAATCAATAAATATATTCCATTAAATCTCTCCCATAACATGGAAAGTGAGTTTCTAAATATGAAGAAAATGAAGATTAATGTACTAAGGATTTTTAGGGTACAACAAAAAGGTTTTTATGACATTAGTCTAGGATTATCAGGAATAATGAATTATAGTTAGATCGCATATTTAGGGAACTAATGCGTAGTATAAGAAATGTGTTGGTGATTAATGACTATGAAATCTAGTAGGTGATTGATAATTTATCCGTTAATAATGAAATGGATATCAGAGAAAATTTATTTTGCCATAGGCCTGGAGATAAAATTTGAAAATGCAGTTTAGTATTGGTATATCAATAATGAAATCACATGATGGAATGAAAACCCCAACATCTAGCATGAAAAAGTGTGGGAATATGAATTTTGGGAACTACCTAAGGGGAACCATAAGATGAGTAAATTTTAAAAATAGGGGAAAATTTATAATAACAATTGAAGGACTTTGATGAATCCCACTGCTGTTGAAGAATAATGGATGGTTCATATAAATATGTAACTTGTATTGTTTTGTTCCATCTATAAAGAACAAAGGAATTATGATGGATACTTCCAAAAGACAACATTTTTTGGAGGAAATCAACAACAACCCCCATGGAAAAAAAGAAATGGAATATTATATCATTACTATTATGGTGGATCCAAAAATGATGTCATGATAGTTATACGGCATAATCATGTAGGAATAGAAATTGTAATATTTCATTCTAGTTTAAAGCATTCATTCATAACATTCAGGTTTAGTAGTACTTCTCAAAACCCACCTTAAAATAATAAGCACAAGTTATCTATTTGAATCGAAAATGGTGCAATTATTAAATCCAATGTATATACCTCCTCCCCATTTTATTTTTTTCACCTAAAACTCCCCCAAAATATTTTTCTACTTATTTTGGGGGTGTTTTAATCTATACTATACATGGATTGGAAATTTTTATACAAATCCACACAATTAATATCAATAACGTGATTCATTATTCACATCAAGGGGTATCTTCCAATTGTGTATAATAATAAGGATTGGGAAAAATATCCATAATAATAATAATCAATATTATACTATTTCTTTATGAACAACAAGAAGAGCTCAGATGATTGAGACAATGGAGGAAATCATGCTCAAATACATTCCCTTTTTATGGGACAATGCTTATGTGTTCCCAATAGAATTTAATTTTCTTCCTCTAATTTGATAGATTGATTACTAAGTTCAACATATTATTGGGTATTTTTATATATCAAAGACTCATTATAGAATATACATAATTGATTTTTAGGAACTTAAGAAGTAGTTACATGAGAATTTAGACAGGGGTTTTAAACACTAGAGTGCTTCACCACGGGGTGTGTGTAGTCTTCACCATGAATAAGGATAGATCGATGAAACTCTAAATAAACTATCATCAGATCAAAAATATCTGGATAATTAACAAGTATTCCCTAGTACAAAAAAATGAATTATTTTCCCAACTACATTTGACAATATACTTTTTTATGGTGGCCCTTGGGTCTGGATATCTCCAATTAATGGTGAAGATTAAAGATAGTCCCAATAAATACATTTGAAAATGTTCTGGATAGAACTAGTACATAATGATACCTTTTATACTCTATAATGATCCGTAAATTTTCATAGACAAAAACAAAAAGTATTTTATTGACTATATTCTGATATAATCCACGACCATGGAGGACTATGAGGATCTATTGAATATAAAGCTATTGAACATTTCGTGGGATAAAATATATAAACAGTGTGGTAAAATTTATCTTTTATAGAGGAAATATAATTACTAGTGAATGTTATCAACATCAGTAAATATTTTTCGACCCTTTCAAGAATTATGAAATCAAATAATGGGTTAGACCAACATCTTTAAAATAGATCCATAGATTCCTTTCTCAACATAGGTGTTAATGATGATTAGTGAATAACTAATCAATTATATTCAAATCTAGTAACCATGATGATTTGAATGGGTATTGTATTTATTTTTGCCAATTAATGTTAAGACTTCTTCAAAGAGCTGAAAAAGAGGCTCATCACTACTCTATAAATCATACATTGGATAAGTGAGTAAATCCTTTTGGTATACATAGATGATTCAATAATGGTCTCATGTTATGTATTGATGAAAAATGATAAATACATAGCATATACCTCTTGGTAGATGAAAATTATTGAGCAATTTTATCCCCTTCATGATCTGGATTTGGTGGCTATAATATTTACATTGAAAACCAATCATCATTTTTATTGTGAGGAAACATGTATGATATATATTGATCCTTGGAGCCTAAAATATGTATTCAAAAAAATGGACACTAATATATGTCAATGAATATGTTTAGATCACATAATTTTTTTCAAATTCACAATCCATTAGAATCTTTTTAACCAAAACAATATGGTATATTCTCTAAGTTTAAAGCATAATACTACATTATCAATGGTGATAATTGAGAAATATCCAATATTATTTTACATATAATGTATGGAGAAGGGAATAATTATGGAAAGAACATTATCAATCCTTTTATAAATTATTTTTAAACCAACCTTTATGTAGAAAGTAAATAATTACCAATGAAATTATGAAGAAATTTAGAAAAAGGTGAAAGTTATCATAAATGATAAATCCTCAAACATCAGGATTGATGAGTAAGAATTCATAAGATTTGGGTAATGATAATGTGTACCATCTAGTTTAGAGATAAAAACAGAGCTTTTTGGTGATGTAGATAGATCGACTTCATTTATTTATCTAGGAACCACAAATATGTGTTGAGATATATGAGAGAAATATTAGTTGGATTGTTTGAAGTTAGAGGTACCTGAATATATATCAATGTTCTTCTTATGAAAGAAAGATAGTATGGAATTGAAATTTTATATTGGGATGATGCAACCATTACCCATTCCATCATGGAAATGTGAACACATTATCTTGTAATTGGTCACTAATCATCCAAAGACATCTAGAAGAAATAATGTTATATTGTTCATTGTGGATATTCATAAAAACATAAGTCAATATTTTGTAATTCGATATGTCTTGTCATTGAATAACTAGAATGTGTATGAAAAAAATTATAATTAAGGATGAATGGAGTATCACTATCAACAATATCTGATTGAAATCCTAGATTCGCATATAAGATATAGAATAGAATACAACATGATCTAAACAATGTGGAAAAATTTAGTTTGACTTATCATCATCACACTAAGGGGAAATCTATAAGGACTGTTCATACAGAAGAATAGATGTTGATAGAATGTTCTATGGACTTCCAATGAGGATATAACCAACATCTACCTCTATTTGAGTTCTCTTAATGAAATAGATTCCACTCAAGCATCAAAATGGATCAATATGACGTTCTTTATGGGAAATAATATAGAATACTAGAATGATGGGATGATGTTAATGAATGAAATTTTCTCAGACTTCAAAGGGTCAATGATAAGTTAGAAAAGGTGAAAACCTTTTTTGAAACATATACATGATTCCCAAATTCCATAGAGGAGGAATGCAAACAATCATTTATTGGCCCTAGAGTTTAAGGATGTGGATATGATATTCCACTGCATATCTCCATGGAATATGATCATGATATTTTAGAAGAAATAAAAGTTGAGCCCCATGTATAGTAGCTCTAATGAGATTCATGATCATGTTAGAGCTACGGATTATCAACTATCACATCCATTTTCCTTTTCTTAAGTACATTATGTACTCCATATATTCCACTAGATGAAGTACATACTATATCCCTCACATGTACTAAATATTTAGCTGGTATAACAGGAGAATGAACTCTCATATAATGAGATGTAAAGGAAGATAAGTTGAGATAACTTTCTTCGAAACATTACTAATCACCTTATCAATGTACTATGGAAGAATAATAAGTCCGAATAAAATACATGGGAACCATAGGAAGATATAAAGGAGATGTACCCCCACTTATTTTGATTTTTCAATGTAAAAAAAATTGAATACCAAATTTCATAATAGATAAGAATATAATAACCGAAAATATTTCAAATGTAACTTCCATTCAAATATTTATAAAACATATAGATCACTTAGAAATCCAAAAAAATTATTAAATATTAAGATTTAATTATGTAATATTTATATTAAATAACAAAACAATATCGATGAATAGTAACATGACCATTAGAATAGTAATGTTAAAATTAGGAATATTAAACCAGCCAATAAAGTACTATCACCAACAAAATTAAAAGTAATTTTTTTTTCATTTGAATGAACATAAAATACATCTATATCATGGAATAAGTAAATTAATTCTTTAAAAATGACATATTCAGTATTAGTATTTTTGTTTAAAGGTAAATGATTATTTTCTAATTTATTATTAATATAATGACATAAAATATTCATTTGTATAATAGATTCATAAACTAATATTTATTTTGGTTATGAGTATATTATAATTTCATGAGACCATAATTTTTTTTTAAGGTGTCATAAAATATGATATCATTTTAAAATTGATATTTTTCAAATAAATGATAATTTTAAATAAAAAATTCAATTAAAAATATTTTTAAAAAAATTAAAAAAATGGGGTTCATTTTTAAATTCTACATATCCAAAAATGGTTAGGGATGATTTTTTGTACATATTGAAAACAATACAAAATTTTGTGAGTAGTTAAATATTGTTATTAATGGAATTTAACATTATCATTTAATAGATGATATTTTGAGTCATGCATGATGTATGTATGAGGTATGAACCCATTAGTTCTTAATCCCCTGATCCATTTACTATATTTAGTCTCATGATTCAAAACAACTGCTATTCTTAAGCCAATATAACAAAAATGAATAAAATTATAAAAAACACTCCTCTAATACCACTATAAATATCACTCATGACCACCTTTTCTCCTCACATCATATAAACCATGGAAATTTCTTATATTATACTCAATTCCTTTCTCGAACCTCTAAAAAACATTCTAGATATTCTTTTCTCACCAAAATATCATTTCAATGTGCCTATGAAAATTCTAAAGGAGATGACACTCAAGATATAAACCCTCCCACATTATCTATTAAGTTATTTTTATTTATTATCTATCCATCAACTCACCAATTTGAATTCCTTAAACAACTTTATTATCATTTATATACTTGAAATTTGTATTTATAATTGAATATCCAATATTAATTCTTTTCCCCACTATTTTTTATAAAAATGAAAAACCTATATGTGATTTGTCGATTCACCACCTTCATTGATTGTGAGTTTTTTGTTTTTCATTACCACCTTAAATGATGGTAATTAATCCATTTTTTGGAAAATATTATTATAATACATTTATTAATACTTATTTAGTGTGTTTTAACCATCATATAAGCATATTATTAAATAAAACTATACTAATTCAAGATGCTTGTAAAAATAACCAAAATAAACATCTAATTTTTTCATGAATATTTTATCTAGGGATTAATTACCAAAATAAAAAATGATGTATATGTCACCATCTATAATTATGGTTGTGTAACAATTTAAAACAATCCCACATCTGGAGTTTTTAATGTAATGTTCAAATGTCAAATAATTAATACCAATGGAACAACTAACAAAACCCATGAAATGAACGCTTCGTGAATAATATAATTGAATCATATAACTCATCAAAAATGATAGAAACAAAACTAAAAATTTATAAAAAATAAAGTAAATGTATTGTAGGTTCTATATTAATTAATTATTTGATATAATTTTATTATCCAACACATTATGTACAAGAAACTAACACTTTCAGACGTAAGGAAATAGATTCCCTCAAATCCATCATTTTTCATTCGGGTCACAAATTATATCTCCTTAAACATTGTAATTCATAACAATTTTTATTGTATAAACCTCCAAAAAAATTTATGTTCCAACTTTATTTACCCACCATAATTATTCTTTCATTCCTGGGTAAATACATTTTTTATAAGGTTCCATGTTCGAGTCCATTATATAAGAAATCCAATTAAAGAGAACTTCCCAATTTCATACTCATTATCATGTGAAATCTATATAATTTTTTTAGAATACAATATTTTTTTAAAATAAGTCTCTTTGTCATGAAAAATATATCTTAGTTCAATTCTGGTATTATAAAATAGTTATTCTTGTATTTTCTTTTAAAAAATCATTAATGTTTACCCTTAAACAACACTAATATAGATCACATAGATAGGTTCATAAATAAGTTTTTATAAGGATTTTACTTATGTTGGATATAATTTAACATGATCTATGCCTATTTTCAATTTTTAACTCCCATTTATTATTTTAATCCATTCATTCATGCACACCATTATGATTTACCCATTGGTTATTCCTTAAGATATGATTATGATACCAATATCCTTACATTGGTAACCCTTATGTTTATTCTTTATGTTTGATTCTAAATGTGGAACACATATTCATGAAGATGTTATGATTGGATCAAGTAGATATCACTCCAATGAATTAGGTTACATTTAGTCTCATTAGATGTCATGTTTGGATAATGAGTGAACCTTATTCATTTAAGGGACATTTTCCACCATGTGATGTTGTTGTGTTAGTTATACTTGGCTTATGTTTTTGTCATTTAATATATTACTACCACATTCCAATATTAACATTATTACTATATCACATGTTATATATGTTATTCTTCTATATTTTCATCCATGTTCCATGTCTTTTTATGTCATTATTTTATGCCTTCTAACCCATGTGCTATGATTTATTACTATGTTCATTCCCATACCAAGCTTTTTACATCACACAATCAATATTGGTATTCCATAGTTTATCATATAAAATTGTAAGAGAACATGGGAATTTAATAGATCATTATATCTAGTTAATATAAATATGTTTTACTCCTTTTCATTGTGTGTAGTTATGTATACAAATTCCCCCAAAGACAGTAGACCTTACGATCCTTGTTTGGTATTTGATGTTCAATTATTCATAAAATTGGGTAATAATATGGGTAAAAGTATAGGTTAATTATAGATCAATTCAATAACATGGCCAAAATTTCATGAGAATAATGCTATAGATTCTATAAAAATAATTACCTTATTTGGTTGTGTCATTGAATAATATTCATGATTGATAAATAATATGATTTTATAAATTTGATATGATTTTTATGGATTCTGAATATATCTAATTTTATATAGAGGATTTTTATAACACTGATAAGAAAACATGGGGGTTCTGATAATACTATATTATATTTTTAATGGCTATAAATTTTTTTTTCAATCGATATATAGAATCATTAGTGTTTGATGATACGATTTATAAATATGTGATGAATTATTTTTTTAATGCATCTAATTGATTATGATATGTTTTGAATAGATTATGTTGATTTATTAATGTAATTTAGTGTTCTTTGGCAACATCGTTAATGTAATGAATCACCTTCGATCAACTAAACAAGAATCTTTAAATGACACGTAATGTAATATAGGTTACATAGTAAAATAGAACTCAGACATGAATATATGAGAAATATACACAAAACAAGAGTACAAATTAGAAACAAATGAGAATCCAAAAATACATATATTAAATGCCTAAAAAAGATAAACTAGGAAATATTTTATGTCCCTACATGAAAAATAATCATCTCCCAAGAAGTAGAAACCAAAATTAAAAACATAAATATAATTCAACATAGTACAATATTCTCTTCCCTTTACATTCATCCTACATTACAAAATTAAAAAAACTTCTCAAAGGAACAATTATGGTGATATCCAAATCCCAATTGTATACCACCACAATTTCTAAACAAGGAAAAATATAAATAATGTAACAATTATTGTTTTTAATGAAAAACTATTTTACCAAGAATTCTCAGAAACTGTATCCATTTGTAAATCATTTTCCCTTTTTATCCTTTGGAATTCATAAAATCAATTAATATTCTCATATTATAAATATGACATGTATATGTAATAAAGAATGATAGAATATTTAAACATCAATAGGTACACATATCCTTGAAATAAACTATTATGAGATACTATGTGATAAAGTGACATATAAAAATCATTGAGAACCAATATGTTATAAGAAAAATAATGCGATAAAAAATTAAATTAAAATACAAAAAAATCACATTTTATGTTTGTTAAAGACTATATGAAACTTATTTGTAGAATGAAAAAAATCATAATCCTGAAAAACATTGTATTAAAATGTTATCATTTCCCTTCAATCAATATAATAAATGGATACCTCCTAGTGCTTCGAAACAAATACAAAGGCTAATCATGTCTCTTTTCTGATTCAACCAAGGTTCAAAATAATAAGTTGTCTAAATTAACTTCAAAACATTGCGTAAAATAGACAATGCATTTTCAAAGACATTAAAATCTTGTTATATGTTTTAAAGTCCATTTCCAAATCCAGAAAATCCATTTTCTAAGAAAAACACCTCCAAACAATATGCATCAAATCTATAAAATCCTTAGAAATAAAATTATATAGAATAAATAATGAAATAAACCAAATGAATTTATAAATATTAGTTGAAATTCATCAAATTAACACGCATTATATAACCACCTAATTTGACATGGTAAAAATTGAGCCTCTTTGGAAAATACTGACCAAAAACATAGAGCACAACCTTCAATATATATGGAACACAAAGAAACCAAATGGATCGATAGAAAATGGTATGCAGTCAATTCTGTAACAAAAAAATATAAACAATGACAAATAATAGATAAAAGGGCTAAATATCTGTAGAAAATAAATTCAATTATGAATGTGAACAATCACTAAATAATGCAATCCATAAGTGAAGGGATCTCCAAAAATATCATATGGAAATCAATTAGGTTTATAGAAAGTATTCCTAGAATAAAAGAGATAATAAATTTCTCATGTAGCACCCTAAAATCCCAATTCCTTACTATTGCGTTGCGTTTACCACCATTACACATCCTCTAATCCCTGAATCTCATATGTGATGAAGATCGTTTTTATATAATAAAAAATGTGAAAATATATATTATAATATATTTAACCCTTAAATTGTGTGTAAATCCTCCACATCATAAATCCAGTTCATGGGCTCCACATGAAATATATTACATAGAGTGTAATACCATTACATGACTTGTAATCTCTCAACTAATAATAAGAACTACATGCTTATAGTGAAAATTACCAAAATCCATGACTTCACCATTATATATATCTTCCCAATTCCTTTTCAACAATTTTCATCCAAAAAAGGGAAAAAATGAAATTTTAAAGAATACGTGATAGAAAGGTAAATTGGAATTATAATCTCCCCACAATAAATTATTTCTTCCCCTAGAATGTCCGCAAGATCATAGACCATTAAAAAATTGGCTATTGCTTCCTCATCCATGACTATCAAACCCATGTATCATGGATTTATTCTCCGCACATCCAAAGTACCCAAACTAGAGGGGTCATTTTTCGATGAAATACTATGTCTTAGTGATACATAATCTGAACAAGATGATCCAATATTGTTACACATGTCGTCTTTATTTATTGATTTATTCATTTATTCATTAATGTTTTGGACCTCGGGTGGTTCAGGTAGAAACCTGAGTTAAAATTGTGAATTATTAGTTTAAAACTCATGTTTTGGCTTTGACTGCGTCAAGCGCACTATGGTAGAAGCCGCACAGTCCCACATGGCTTACCGCGTGACATCACTCGGTTTACTGCATGACATACATGTTGTTAAATTAATTAAATGAAATGAGTTTTAATAAAAAAATAAAAAAATTAGAATGTGATGAAATAGAAATAAAATAGAGTTTTTAAAAGGTTTTTTACTGAAAATTTTATCTATAGATATTATTATAATAATTATTATTAGTTTTATTTTATTTTACTTATTATCCCCCCCCCTTGTTAGGGTTTCCCCCCCTTCTTCAATTTTGTTTTCTTCTTCTCCCACTCGGGCCACACTCCCCTCTACTCCCCCTTTCCAAGGCCACACGCCCCTCCTCGTCATGCCCTTCCCTCTCTCTGACGCCTCCCCTTCTGCCTCCAGCAGCCAACTCACCGCCCTGCGGCACCTCGCACCACCCTTACCTCATCCGTCGCACCACACCCGCGTAACCCAACCGCCTGACCTCTGCGTCGCCGCCATCCCCCTTACCCACGGACAGCCTCGCCGGCCCTCCAGTGACCCCCACATCGTCACCTCCTAGTGTTTTTTCTACCTCGTCGGCCTCCCGCACTCCGTCACGTCTCCCGACCCCTGTCGGTGCCGCCTCCACTATTTCTGGTGAACCCCAGCGCAACCCCCCCCCCCCCCCCTGAACCCCCTGGTCCATCCTGTAAACAGCACAACTCCTGGAACCCCCTGGTCCGGCCTATTACCCAGTGCAACCACCAGAACCCCCTGGTCTCGCAGCTTCCCGTTCCTCTCGGCTGAAGCCCTGCCTCCAGCTGCTTGCACTACTACGCCTCTCCTGGCTAGCCCCATCACAACGGCCTCCTTCTATGCACCACAACTATTTTTCTTCAATACTAACCTCCAACGACCCTTCCCACTTTTTGGTAAACCTCAATCAATTTCTATTGTTTTTTACGCAATCTATTTTGGGTTTGTTTTTGGTTTTCTTGTGGTGTGTTTGGCAGGAGATTGGGATTTTTCACCGAATGTTTGGGTTAATTCTTGATGTTTTGGTTCAATTGTTTGGTTTATGGTCAATTTGGGTTTGTTTGAGTTTCGGATGGTGTGAGACGATCCTTTCTCACAATATTTGTGGAGTCTTTGACACCCGAAGTAGGTGGTCTAGTGTTTAATCGTCATTTAATAAATTATTTTCTTTCTTAGTTATTTTATAGTGGTCTTTGAATAATTCTTTTGGTTGAGGATTTTATTTTCTTGAATTATTTCATGTGAAAGATTTTTTGGTAGTATGTTAATATGAGTGGGGGCTTTCATTAGTTGAAAGCACATATTTAGTCAATTGTTAGTGTTTAATAATGCGTGGAGTTATCAGTTTTTTTGGGCATGTGGTGTTAATTATGTCTTGATATGGTGTTGTATATGCCTGATCAATAGTTAAGGTTTTTTGTTGGTTGAGTAGGATGTTGAGGTGAAAATATTTGTTTATTGGTCTACTAGTGTTTTATAAATTGTGTGCTTGTCTTGTGAAAATGTGCAACATGCACGATTTATGTTCTGGTATTGTGTTCATATGTTTTTTGTCCAAAAAGAGTGTTTGAGTGGACTTTTTGTGTTTAAATTCATGTGCCGTATTTTGAAATTTCTTAATAAAATTTATAGTGTCTTGTTTAATCGATAATGTTTTATTTTAACCATGAAATTGGGTTATTAAATGATGTGAGTTGTGCATTTTGTGTTCTTGACGTGGCTTTGGGTGTGTTTGGTCATGAAAGAGGGGTGAGTTGTTTCTATTGTGTTAGTCGTGTTATGTTTCTTTTTAAATAATTTGTTGAAAAGTATTTTAATATGTTTTAATAATATATTATTAGTAATGCAATGATTTTTTTAATTGAGCTGGGTAAAGTCTTTTGGTGTGCATACTTTGAAGAATGGTTTTCTGTGTTTTTGGAAGTGTGGCATTTAATTTATGTTACCCCCTACTTTTTTTATTTCTCTGTTTTTGACTTGTAATGTGAAATTTGAACATCATGAACACAAAAGGGGAAGCCTGGGTACTAGGTGGGCGGACTAGATCTAGCACGCTAGTAATTCCGAAGCAGCTCTATCCTGGTTTAACTTAGCTGGTTTGACGATTACAATAATAACTAAAAATTGGATGATGATTGGAGACCGCTAGGTTATGGATGTGTTGCCCTACTAGTGGCTCCTGCACGAGAACATATTTTGATGTGGTTCTATTACTATTGTTCACCGAGACGCGATGTTCTAGGCTCCCATTCCTTTTTCTGGTACCTTTAGGGCCTCTGCCACTTTTGGAGCTCCTGGAATACTATACACTTACCGTCGGCATACGTTGTATATTTTGGTTTTTTTCAATTGTATGGGTTTTTCTTAAATGCAAGGGTGTTTTTGTTTAATTATTAATGTTGTTTTCTTTGAAAAGTTTTTTCTTTATAGAAACTATTTCATTAAAATTTTGCAATCTTAGGTGCCATTTCATTTATTTAGCCAGCAAATATATTTATAATTTAATGTTTATATGTGGAACCTTTTTGTTGGGTGACGTCCTACTAGGCTTTTCGCTCACCCCCTGCATACACCTTCGGGTGTATGTAGACCTTGTTTCTTGTGGTATCGTGGTTGTTGACATCGTGCATAGTGATGGTGGTTCAGATGTTGTTGGTCTTCACGTGCAGGTTGGTGTTTGTTTCTTGGTGATGCATCTTATCGTATCACGAGGAGGTGGGTATCTGAGTTTATTTTTATATCCTTGTTGTGCACTTGGATGTTTAGATGAATTATAGAATTTAAACATGTTTATAGTTTAAAGGTGTGTTTGGTTGTATGTTTCTAGGTTTAGTTTGTTTATCTTGTTAGTTGTTTTTCTATCTTTTATTTCGGGTAAATTGTTCCCTTGTAATATTTTGATACCCGGGAACTTGTGCCAGCCCGTGTGGATTGGGAACACCCCTCGGGCCATGTCGAGGATCGGGTCGGGTGCTGAGTCGGATGGCGACCCATCGTGGTTTGTGAAAAAGTGGTATCAGAGGGAGGTTTTCTCTCTTGGGTCGTGTAATTTTGTGTTAGAGTTATGGTAGATTGGAGTTAAGGTTTTTGGGACTAACATCCTGGATAAGAGTAAGGTGCCCGAACAGCACACCTTGTGGTGGGACTCGAGTTACCAATGTAAAGATTTTTCTGAGTCTTTGGTCTGTGTGGTTAATCTTGTTTAAGGTAAATGAAAAAGGGAGTAGGGTCAGTGGTCTTAGTGAGCTCGCAGGGTCTGGAAAGCCATGTGGAGCTGACGACACTATCCTAGAATACCCTATGTGGCGGTGGCGTGATTGGTGTATGACCGCCAGCCATATGTCCCAGTCACCCACTATCACTAGTTCCCTCTTGCATCAATCCTCATCTCATGGTTTCAAATTCATGGAAATATCGTTTTTTAAGTAAAATTCATTTGGTCTTGAAAAATTTATTTAAATGAAGTGCTTTAAAATAAAATTATGTGAGAGGTTTGAAAATTGTGGGTTGAATTTTTGGTTTTGAAAAATCGAAAAAGGTCTAGTTTGGATCCTTGGTGTTCTCATGGGAAATGACATGCATGGGTGTATGTGGAAAGAGAAGTGGTCAGTGGCACAAGCGGATGAATTCCCTGATGGACATGAGGTTAGTGCCACTGTGGAACCGGAACATTCATGTGCGAGGCCTGTGGGACACCATTGGTGTTTGTGCAACCCACTATCATTGCCAATTTTTTTAAATGTTTTTTCAAAGAATCATTTGTGTTTTTAAATAACTAGTGATTGTGTGGTGTGTCCTTGTGTTTTGGAAATGTCATATGTGAGGAGTTTCGAGCTGAGGGCCCTTTCTGAGTGATTTGTGTCTTGAGTTTGAATTTTTATTTATATGTTAGTATGAAAGTGTGTGGTTAGTGATTATTTTGAAAAGTTATTCAGTAATCCCTTACAGTGTTTCCCCCTACATGTCTAGTGTTCGCTTACGGTATGTCGGTACCATTGAACCAATTTGGTTGGGTCCATGGTTTTTATTCTTGACTAGTGTACACCCCCATGAAGCGTTAACATGAGATTGAAGTACGACCATAGGAAATTTGATGTTGGCCATCCCTCCAGTTGATCAGATTACTCTCTCCTAGAATTCTAGAATTGAACCCACCTCTCCTTTTTGCAACTAGCTAAATCCTCTCACAACGGGATGACATATGCGAGGGGAGTTGAACATAGATTTGGTTTCTATGATTTGTCTGAGTCATCGAGTATGAAGTTTGACATCGTTGCATTTGTTGGTTTCCCTTGGAAGTGGTGAAATTTATTATAGCGGGTAATGGTGATGGCGATTCAGAGTTATCAGTGCTTACCAATTTCATGAATTGGTTGTAGTGTTTTTGTCTGCTGCAATGGTCATGTTTGGGGACCACTTGCAGTTTGAGTTCTATTCAATGTGGAAAGGTGGAAGCAACCTAGGGTTATCGGTGTGGGCTGTTATTTTAAATGAACTTTGGCCCTTTGTTGGTTTCATTTAAGAAAAATTCTATGTTAGGCCACTAGTGTTGCAGACCCAGTCACGTTGGGATGCTAAGGTCGATTGCAGGAATGGCGTATTTTTTAAGACTCAGTTTGAAGACCTTCTATAAATAATGTTATTATCAATAGTAATGGACATGTTCAGGTGACAATTTGTGGTGTCATGTTCTCATTCAGTGTAATAATGGGTTATGGGCATGTACCATCTAAGCTCTTGTTCTTGTGAATGTTCAGTGTGAGAGTAATTGGTTGTCATGGTGTGTTGTTTTTTATGGTGTTTCCACGGTTTCAGTGTGATTGTGTGTGGCACTAAAAGGAGAAGCTCTACTCGGGAGTCTTCAATACCTGACTACGACGCATGAGATGTTTCAAACCTCAGGTCTCCAGACATAGGCCTCGGAGTGAAACTAGCTCGTAGTCTGGAACCCCTGGAGTGTACGGGACCCCAACCTTATTTCGGTTGTTGGTGTTGGAGGTAAAGGAGGGTTAAATTTTTTTTCTATGATTGTTCCTTTCCGAACGACCCATTTGGGTGTGTGGGGTTTCCTGTGGCTAAGAGGATGCGTGATCGTCTCGTTGCCTTAAAGGGTTGAGGGTTTCATCCGACCAGATGTATCTCTTTTAGTGGTCTGTTGGGGTCTTCTGGGTTAAGAGGTCTCAAATTTTAATACTGATCGTCTAGGGGCGTGATGACGCTGGTTTGTTTTGGGTTGTGGTTTTAAGGCCCCAGTAGTTGGGCCCCTCCCACCCCACCCCTTGTGGTGGAGTGTTTGGTCACCGTTAGAGAATTTTAAAAGTTTTGTACCCTCTGTCAGTTCTAAAGTTTGGAAGTACCACGATGTGTCTCACACAAATTACTCTAGAATTAGTTGTTGTTGGACTTTCTCATAATGGTGGGGAGTTTGCCCGAGCCACTTCGTGTCGATATTCTGGTCTCGTCTCAGACATCAAAACATTTTTAATGGTGGGGAGCTCCATCGAGCTTTCTCTTGTTGGCCCTTTCATTTTTGTTCCCAGAGATGGTTTAGTGGTAGGTTATTGGAGTATACATTGGATGTGGGTTGGCCTTGTTTCTTTGTTCTAGTAAAATGTTGAGAATTTCTGTTCAATAATTTTTGAGATGTTTTTGTTTGGGAAGTTGGTTTCCATGGGTGCGAGAGTTCCTTTCCATAAGTAATCAACTAGACGTGTTCAATCGCTCTATCGTAGGTGACACTTAGCAAAAAGTGTTTTTCGGGGTCCTTGAGGTTGTATTTTGAGTCTCTATCTCTGAGAATGGTGTGTTTTCCTATTTTCAGTTACTTTTCATGGGGATACCTCTTGAATTCCAAGGGGGTGTCATTTCCAACTTTGAGTCTTATCCTTAGTTGTGGATTTCCTAGGATGGAAAGCTTTATGATGGGGAGAATTGTCACACCCGTCATGTTTATTTATTTATTCATTCATTAAAGTTTTGGACCGCGAGTGTTTCGGGTTGAAACTCGAGTTAAAAATTTGAATTCTTATTTTATAATGCATGTGTTGGCCTTGACTGCATCCAGCGCACTACGGTTGAAGACGTGCAGACCCACCTGGGTCGCCGCGCATCTTTTCTCGGTTTACCGCACGACTATCCTATTGTCCAATTAATTAAATGAAATGAATTTTAAGAATGAAATAAAAAATTAAGAATGTGATGAAATTGAAATCAAATAATATAAGATTTTTTAAAAGATTTTGTTTAATAAAAATCTTATCAGGGGATATTATTATTATTATTATTATTATTATTATTTTTTTATAATTATTAATAGTTTTATTTTATTTTACTTATTATCCCCCCCTTTAGGGTTTGCCCCACCTTATTCATTTTTCTTTTCATCTCCCAATCGGTCCACACTCCCCTTTGCTCCACCTTGCCCAGGCCACATGTGCCACCTCGCCATGCTCTTCATTCCCGCCGGTGCCTCACCTTCCACCTCTAGCTGTCGGATCGCCACCCCGCGACACCCTACACCGCCCTTCCCTTATCCATCGCATCGCACCTGCGCATACCGACCTCCCGACCTCCACGCCGCCGCCATCCGCCTCACCCACTGACCGCCTTGATGGCCCTCCAGCTACCCCCGCTGTGCCACCTCCCTATGTCTTCCCTCCCTTACTGGACTCCGGCACTCCGCCGCGTCTCCTGGCCTCTGCTGGCGCCACCTCCCCACTTTCCGGTGAACCCTAGTGCAACCCCACCCCCGGACCCCCCTAGTCTGGCCTGTTACCAGCGCAACTTCCAGAACCCCCCTGTTCCGTCCTGTTACCCATCTCAACCCACCAGAACACACGTGGTCCGGCCGCTTCACATTCCTCTCGACCGAACCACTGCCTCCAGCAGCTTGCACCATTGCCCCTCTCTCGGAAAACCCCATTATAGCGGCCTCCTACAGTGCACCGCAACTCTTTTCTGAAGACACTCATCCCCGGCGATCCTTCCCCCTTGTTGGTAAACCTCAAGTTATTTCTCTTGTTTTTCACAAAATCATTTTCAGGTTTGTGTTTGGTTTTCTTGTAGTGTGTTTGGCTTTCGATGGGGGTTTTGCATCGAATTTTTGGGGTAATTCTTGATATTTTGGTTCAATTGTTTCTTTTAGGGTAAATTTGGGTTTGTTTGAGTTGCGGTTGGTGTGTGGAGATCCTTGCGCACCATATTTGTGGGGTCTTCGACACCTGAGGTTGGTGGTTCAACGTTTAAACATTATTTAATAAATTATTTTCTTCCTTAATTATTTTATAGCGCTCTTTGATTAATTCTTTTCGTTGCAAATTTATTTTCATGAATTCTTTCATGTGATAGATTTGTTGGTAGTATGTTAATATGATTAGGGGCGTTCATTGGTTTAAAGAACATATTTAGTAAATTTTTATTGTTGAAAATACATGCAGTTATATGTTCTTTCGTGAAAGTGGTGTTAATTGTGTCTTGATATGGTGTTGCATATGTATGATCATAAGTTATGGTGTTGTGGTGGTTGAGTAGGTTATTGTTGTGAAAGCATTTGTTGAGTGGTGTTCTACTGTTTTATTTAGTGTGTGTTCGTTTTGTGAAAATGTGCAAGGTGCACGATTTATGTTCTCGTATAGTGTTCATATGAATTTTTTCCAAAAAGAGGTTTTGAGTGGACTTTTTGATTTTAATGTCATGTGTCGTATTCTAAAATTGCATAATAAAATTTCTAGTGTCATATTTTATCGTAAATGTGGTCTTTTAAACATGCGGTTGTGTTATCAAATGATGTGAGTTGTGCAGTTTGTGTTCTTCACGTGGCGTTGGGTGTGTTTGGTCATAATGGAGGGTTGAGTTGTCTCTTTTGTGTTAGTTGTGTTATTCTTCCTTTTAAATAATTTTTTATAGAGAATTAAATATTTTTTAATAAAGAATTATTTGTAATGGAAATATTGTTTTAATTGTGTTGGGAAAAGACTTTTGGCATGCGTACTTTGTCAAATGGTTTTTTGTGTGTGTGTGTGTATGTTGCATTGGGTTTATGTTACACCCTATCTGATTTATTTGGCTGAGATTGTCATGAAATGTAATATTTGAACATCTTGAGCACAAAAGGGGATGCCTGGGTACTCGGTGGGCCGACTATATCTAGTGCGCTAGTGATTCGAAAGTGGCTCTGGCCCAGTTTCACATAGCTGGTCTAATGATTACAACACTAACTAAACATTGGATGTTGATTGGGGACCACTAGGATATGGATGTGTTTCCCTATTAGTGGCTCGTGGATGAGAACATATTAATTTATTGTTCCTATACTACTATTCACCGATACGTGATGTTCTAGGGTCCCATTCCTTTTTATGGTACCTTTGTGGCCCCTCCCACTTTTGGTGCTCCTGGACTACTATATACTCACCATCATCCTATGGTGTAGCTTTTGGATGTTTCTTAATTGTTTGGGTTTTTATTAAATGCATGGGTTTTTTGTTTACTTATTAATGTTGTTTTCATTGAAAGTGTTTTCTTTATAGAAACTATTTCATTAAAATTTTGAATCTTTGGCGTCATTTCATTTTTTTAGCCTGCAAATATATATTTCATTTAATTTTTACAATTGGAACCGTTTTATTGGGCGACGTCCTACTGGGATTTTCTCTCACACACAACATACACCTTAGGGTGTTTTTAGACCTTGTATCATGTGGTCTTTTGGTTGTTGACATCGTCCTCAATGATGGTGGTTCAGATGTTATTGGTCTTCGCATGTAGGTTGATGTTAGTATCTTAGGGATGTAGCTTCTCATGTCATGGGGAGGTTGGTATCGATGTTTAGTTTTCTATCCTTATTGTGCACTTGGGTTTTTAGTTGAATTTTAGACATTAAACCTGTTTATTGTTTAAAGTTGTGTTTGGTTGTCTGTTTCTAGTTTTAGTTGTTTATCTTGTTAGTTGTTTTTCTATCTTTTATTTTGGTTAAATCGTTCCCTTGTAATGTTTTGATACCAAGGAACTTGTGCCAGCCCGTGGAGATTGGCAACACCCCTCGGGCCATGTAGTGGACCGTGTCGGGTGCCGGTTCAGATGGCGACCCGGCCTGGTTCATGAAAAAATGGTATCAGAGGGAGATTTTCTCTCTTGGTTAGTGTTCTTTTGAGTTAGAGTCATGGTAGATTAGAGTTAAGGTTTTTAGGACTCGACGTCTTGGCTACGAGTAAGGTGCCTAGCCATCACACCTCGTGGCGGGACTCGAGTTACCAATGTAATGTTCTGTCCGAGTCTTTGGTCCGTGTGGTTAATATTGCTTAATGGAAATGAAAAAGGGATTAGTGTCAGTGGTCCTAGTGAGCTCGCAGGGTCTAGAAATCCATGTGGAGCCGGGAATTTTGTCCTAGAATACCCTATATGTCGGTGGTGTGATTGGCGTATGTCCGACAGCCATATGTCCTAGTCACCCACTGTAACTAGTTCCCTCTTGCATCATTCTTCATCTATTGGTTTTGGATTCATGGAAATTTTGTTTTTTATGTAAAACTGAATTGGTCTTGGAAAATGTTTTTAAATGAATAACATTAAAATAAAATGATGTGAGAGGTATGAAAACTGTGGGTTGAATTTTTTGTTTTGAAAAACGGAAAAGGTTATGGTTTTGATCCTTGGTGATCTCATGGGCAACCACATGCATGGGCGTATATGGAAAGTGAAGTGGTCAATGGAACATGCTGATGAATTCCTAGATGGACATGAGGTTGGTGCCAGTTTGGCACTGGAACATGCATGTGTGAGGCCCATGGGACACCCTTGATGTTTTTGCAATCCACTACCTTTTCCTATTTTTATAAATTCTTTGTTAAAGGAAAATATGTTGTTTTTAAATAACCGGTGATTGTGTGGTGTGTCCTTGTGTTTTGGAAATGTCATATGTGAGGCTTTTTGAGCTGAGTGCCCTTTCTGACATTTTGTGTCATGGGTTTGAATTTTTATTTTAATGTTTGTATGAAATTGTGTGAATAGTGATTATTTTGAAAAGTGATTTGGAGAGACCTTACAGTGGTTCCCCCTGCACATCCATTGTTCGCTTTCGGTATGTCTTGAACATTGGACCAATTTGGTTGGGTCCATTTTTTCCTTTCTTGACTATTGTACACCCCCATGAAGCATTAACATGCGTTTGAAGTACGGCCATGGGCAATTCGTCATTGGCCAGCCCTCGAGTTGATCAGATGACTCTCTCCTTGAATTCTAGAATTGATACCACCTCTAATTTTTTCAACTATACGAATCCTCTCACAGTGGGATGACATATGCGGGGGGAGTTGAACGGAGTTTTGGATTCATTGATTTGTTTGAGTTGTCGAGTATTATGTTTGACATTGCTTCATTTTATGGTTTCTCGTGGAAGTGGTGAAAGTGATTATAGCGGGGAAGGGTGAAGGCGATTCAGAATAATCAGTGCTTACCAATGTCTTGAATGGGTTTTAGTGTTTTCATCATCTTCAAGGGTCATGTTTGGTGACCACATGCAGTGTAAGCTATCTTCAATGAGAAAATGCATAAGCAACCTGAGATTGTCTGTGCGAGATGTTATTTTAAATGACCTTTGGCCCTTTTTTGGTTTCGTTTTAGAGAAAGGCTATGTTAGGCCACTAGTGTTGCTGACCTAGACATGTGGGAATTCTATGGTTGATTGCAAAAATCACGTGTTGTTTAAGACCCAGTTTGAAGTCCTTCTCCGAATAATGTTTTTCTCAATAGAAATGGTCATGTTCAGGTGATGATTTTTGGTGGCATTTTCTCATTCAGTGTAATAAGGGGTGATCCGCGTGTACAATCTAAGCTCTCATTATGGTGATTGTTTAGTGTGAGATTAATTGGATGTCATGGTGTGTTATGTATGATGGTGTTTCCTTGATTGCAGTATGATTCCGTGTGGAACCAAAAGGAGAAGCTCCGCTCGGGAGTCTTAAATACCTGAATGCGAGGTAGGAGATTCTACAAACATTAGGGCTCCAACCATTGTCCTCAGTGTGAAGATGATATGTAGTCAGGAACCCGGGAGTGTATGGGACCCCAACCTTATTTCAGTTGTCGGTTGTGGAGGTGATGGAGGGTTAAATTGTTTTCTATCATTATTCCTTTCTGAACGACCAATTTGGGTGCATGGGGATTCTCGTGGATATGAGGAGGCGTGATCTTCTCCTCAACATAAAGTCCTGAGGGTTTCATACCACCAGATGTATCGTATTTAGTGGTCTTTGGGGTTTGTTGGGTTAAGCTGTCTCAAATTTGAATATTGATCATCCAGGGTCCTGAAGATGCTGGTTTGTTTTGGGTTGTGGTTTTAATGCCCCAATAGATGGGCCCCTCCCTCCACACCTCTTGTGGTGGGGTGTTTAGTCCCTGTTGGAGTATTTTCAAAGCTTTGTACCCACTATCTGTTCTAATATTGGGGATACCCACAATGGATATCACATAAATGTCTCTAGAATGTGTTGGTGTTATCCATTCTCATAATCGTGGGGAGTCCGCCCGTGCCTCCTCATGTCGATTCTCTAGTCTCGACTTAGACATCAGAATGCTTTTAATGGTGGGGAGCCCTATTGGTCTTTATCATGTTGGAACATTCCGTTTTGTTCTTGGAGATGGATCAGTGGTAGGTTATTGGAGTATTCTTTGGATGTGGGTTGGACTTGTTTCTTCATTCCAGTAAAATGTTGTGATTTTTCTTTCAATAATGCTTGAGTGTTTCTATTTTGTGAAATTGTATTCGGTGGGTGCGAGAGTTCCTTTCCTTCAGAAATCATCTGAAGGTGTTCAAGTACTCTGGGGATGGTGACACTTAGCGAAAAGTGTTTTACAGGTTCCTTGATGTTGTCTTTTGAGTCTCTATCTCTAGGCACGGTGCATTTTATTCTTTTCACATGCTTTTCATGAGGATAACTTCTGAACACCAAGGGGGTGTCATTTCCTACTTTGGGTCTCAGCCTTAGTTTTGGATTTCCCGGGATGGAATTCTTTATGCTGGGGACAATTATCACACCCATAATGTTTATTTATTTATTTATTTGAAATTTTGGACCTCGGGTGGTTCGGTTTGAAACCCAAGTAAAAATTTTGAATTGTTATTTGAAAATGTGTGTTTTGTCCTTGACTACATCTAGCACACTACGGCTGAAGCTGTGATGCCCCTCCTCGGTCACCGCGTGGCTTCTCTAGGTATACCTCATGACTTTCCTGGTGTTTAATTAATTAAATGAAATGAAATTTAATAACGTAATAAAAAAATTCAGAATGTGAGGAAATAGAAATCAAATAAAATTAGAGTTTTTAAAATATTTTTTAAATAAAATGTTATCTGGGGATATTATTATTATTATTATTATTACAATTATTATTACTATAATTATTAGTTTTATTTTATTTTACTTTTTATTCCCCCCTATTTAGGTTAACCCCCCCCCCTTCAATTTTCATTTCCTCGTCTCCCACTCGGGCCACCCTCCCCTCTTCTCCCCCTTTCCTAGGATGCGCATGCCACCTCAGTCTTCCTATTCCTATCACTGGTGCTTCTCCTTCCACCTCCAACTACCAGCTCCCACCCTGCGGCACCCCGCACAACCCTTCCCTCATCTTCCATGCCGCACCCGCACAGCCCGACAACTCAACCTCCACGCCGCCATCATTTTCCTCACCCGCTGACCGCCACTCTGGCCCACCATCGACCCCCGCAGCGCCGCCTCACTGTTTTTTCCCACCCTTGCCGACCTCCCTCACATTACCACATCTCCTGACCCCTTCCAGCACTGCTACCCCTTTTTTGGATAACCCCAGTGCAACCTCCACCCCCTGAAACCCCCCTGGTCCGACCTATTACCCGACGCAACTCCCCATACCCCCCTTGGTTCGGCTGCCTTTCATTCCATCCAGCCGATGCACTGCCTCCAACCGCTTTCACCGCTACCCCTCTCCCAGCCAGCCCCATTAGATCGGCCTCCCGCCATGTACTGCAACTCTATTGCGACGAGACTCAGCTCTAGCGACCCTTCCCCCATGTCGGTAAACCTCAAACAAATTCTCTTGTTTTGTACGCAATGTATTTTGGGTTTCTGTGTGGTTTTCTTGTTGTGTGTTTAACATGTTATGGGGGTTTCACATCAAATTTTTTGGATAATTCTTGATGTTTTTGTTCAATTGTTTGGTTTAGGGTCAATTTGTGTTTGTTTGAGTTGCGGTTAGTGTGTAACGATCCTTGTGCACTATATTTGTGGAGTCTTCTACACCTGAGGTAGTGGTTTTGTGTTTATACATTATTTAAATAATTATTTGGTTGCTTAATTATTTTATAGCACTCTTTGATTAATTCTTTTGGTTGCATATTTTGTTTTCATGAATTACTTCATGTGATATATTTTTTGGTAGTATGCGAATATGAGTGGGGGAGTTAATTGGTTGAAAGCACACATTTTGTCAATTGTTAGTGTTTAATAATATGTGCAATAATCTGTTCTTTCGTGCTAGTGGTCTTAATTATTTCTCGATATGGTGTCGCATATGTCTGATCATAAGTTTTGGTGTTGTGTTGGTTGTGTAGGTTTTTGCGGTGAAAAAATTTATTGAGTTGTCTACTGGTGTTTTATAAAGTGTGTGTTTGTTTTGTGAAAATGTGAAAAGTGCACGATTTATGTTCTGGTACAGTGTTCATATGTGTCTTTTCCAAAAATAGGGTTAGAGTGCACTTTTGATTTTTAAAGTCATGTGTCATATACGGAAATTGCTTAATAAAATTTATAGTGTCTTGTTTAATCAGGAAAGTGGTCTTTTAACCATGCAGTTGGGTTATTAAATGATCTGAGTTGTGCAGTTTGTGTTCTGGACATGGCATTCGGTGTGTCTACTCATGAAGGAGAGATGATTTGTCTCTTTTGTGTTAGTCGTGTTATGGTTCATTTTAAATAATTTTTTGACAAAGAATATAATATGTTTTAATAATGAAATATTAGAAATGAAAAGATTGCTTTAATTGAGATTGGAAAAGTCTTTTGGCATTAGTACATTGTCAAATAGTTATTTGTGTGTGTGGATGTGTGTTGTTGGGTTTATGTTACACCCTATATGTTTTATTTTTCTGAGATTGATGTGAAATGTGAAATTTGAACATCTTGATCACAAAAGGGGAAGCCTGAGTACTAGGTGGGTAGCCTAAATCTAGCGTTCTAGTGATTCAGAAGTGGCTCTAGCCTGATTTCACATAGCTGGTTTGACGATTACAACCCTAAATAATCGTTTGATGATGATTGGAGACCACTAGCTTATGTATTTTCTTCCCTACTAGTGGCTCGTGCACGAGAACATATTTTTCTATGGTTCCTATACTACTGTTTACTGAGACACAGTGTTCTAGGGTATCATTCCATTTCTGGTACCTTTAGGGATCTCCCTCGTTTTGTGCTCCTGAATTACTATACACTCACCATCGACATACGGTGTATATTTTTGGTGTTTCTTAATTATTTTTGATTTTCTTAAATGCAAGGGTGTTTTTTTTTAATTACTAAAGTTGTTTTATTTGAATGTTTTTTTTTCAAAGAAACTTTTTTATTTAAAATTGTGCAATATTTGGCATCATTTCATTTATTTATCCAGAAAATTTATTTGTCATTTAATGTTTACATGTGGAACCTTTTTATTGGGTGACGTCCTACTGGGCCTTTCGCTCACACTCTGCATACACTTTCGGTTGTATGTAGACCTTGTTTCTTGTGGTCTTTAGGTTGTTAACATCGTGCTCAGTGACGGTGATTTGGATGTTGTTTGACTTCACGTGCAGGTAGGTGTTAGTAGCTTGGGGATGTGGCTTCTCGTGTTGCGGGGAGGTTGGTATCGGTGTTTAGTTTTTATCCTTGTTGTGCACTTGGGTTTTTATTTGAATTGTAGACATTAAACAAGTTTATAGTTTAAAGGCGTGTTTGGTTGTCTATTTCCAGTTTTAGTTTGTTTATCTTGTTAGTTATTTTTCTATATTTTATTTTAGGTAAATCATTCCCTTGTAATGTTTTGATACTCGGGCACTTGTGCCAGCCCGTGGGGATCAGGAACGACCCTCATGCCTTGTCGGGCACCGGGTTGGGCATTGGGTCGGTCACTGGGTCAAATGGAGACCAGGTCTGGTTCATGAAAAATATAGTAGAATCAATATCAATATCAATATACACATGTCAAATCACATGGGAAGAATTTTGTATATACCTCATAAACTAGAAAAATAGAAACATGTTGCGGATAGATGTCAATGGAAAAAGCAAGTCAAACTGATAGACCACCCCCAGTACTAATACCTTCATCTAAATGGGACACATAATCCTCTTTTACATTATACCCTTCATACCCAACCAATGATGTCCCAAGAATGGTGAAACACTGATAATGTCATGATCAAAAACCTCAAACTCCAATGGAAAATGAATATAGTTTGCATAAGTTTTATAAAAAACTATATTACATGATCAAATACCTTCGAATTAGCTAAATGATTTTTGTTTTCTCTCAAACAACTTTTTTCCAAACCATGAACTACTCTAAAAAACATTCATGAAAAGGTTTATCTGTATGATATCCCATTATGTGACACATTGGAAACCATCCTTGTCAAATCATTATAAATATTATTAAATTAATTTTCAATAAATTGAAAATTCATTTACCATGTTAGTATAAAATCAAGTACACTATCTTAGAGTCTATAATATAGAACATAGATATCCCGTCTATTTTCTCATCCATCTATGGATGATAAGATGCGATCAATCAAATATGGAAACCCTTCACCTATTAGAAAACCATCCATAACTAGGATGTGAACCTCAAGTCCCTATCAGATACAACCGCAAAGGAACACCGTGAATAATAACAATATCTTATACATTCAATTTCACAAGGTGTTCTATAATCTTTATCTCATCGACAAGATGTAAATCCGCTAATTTTAGGATTCAATCAATTATCACTAAAATTCTATTCGTCACAATAGAATTAGGTTGAAAACCAAGGATGAAATACAAGTAAATCACTTCCAACTTCCCTACCATAATGGGCATGGGATGAAACAAAATCGGTAGTTACCATGTGTTCTTCTTCAACTCTAGGATATGAAAGACACCACAAAACAAAATATGGTATCAACCATTTAATCAGTAATCACTAATATTGACATCTAAAATCAGGATACATCATGATAGTGCTGATGGTCACATGACATTAAGAATGACTTCCATTGTCCATAAACTCCTTCTTTAGGGAAAACGAAACAAAAAAACTTCTTCACAAGAACAAGGATTCCCTAGGAGATAGACACCACTCAACTGAGGTATTCCCCCTATAAATCCTTTCATTAATGTGTTAGAACTATGCGTATACCTCATTCTAGAGATAAAATAACACATAAAAATAAAAAAATCATTCATCAAAGCCATGAACACATGTCGGAATTCCTTTTTCACTACTAAATTCATCATTAAAAACCAACTCATCAGCGACCACTCGTAAATTTATTTGATTCTGAATTGTTCCTATATTTATTTTCATAACTAACCAGTAACCACATTACCTTTATTAGGATTATAAATAATATTAAGGTTAAAAAATTAATGATTATCTACCCAATTTCATTGTTTAAAATTCATTTCCCATAGAATAATAATTTTTATCCTATTATTGTGATCATAATATACTAAAACCACAACCCATAGAGATAATGAAACAAAATTTTTATTTCTTCAATAACAACTTCCAAATGAATATCATGGGTATGGTATTTCTACTCATGAAAGAATAACTAGTGAGATCCATCATCCATCATGTCTTTATCCTGTATTGAGTAACATCCAAATCCTATACTAGAAGAATCACTGAAAACATCATCACTCAAACATAATTATGGAATATAAAAAACTCTTACTGAACACATCCCCATATTTAGCACCTCGAAAATAATCTAATAGGTTTCCTTCCACTAATAATTTTCAACCTTGTTAAATATATAATCAGTGGTGAAATCTTCAAGAAGATCATTACAAACTATGTATAACAACTAGTCAAACCCAAGAAGCTCCAAATATCCATCAAAATACATGAAATATCATATGACATAAATTCCTATACATTTTCTGGATATAATGAGAAATACCACTCATATATCACATTCCCCATAAACATTACTTCATGAATCCAAAACACACATTTGAAAAGCATAAAAAAGATGATATTCCTTCAAATTTTAAATAATGATATCCAAATTGTCCATATGATCCACCCAAGACTAAGGGTATATAAAAATATCATCAATAGAAACATAAACTATGTAAAACAATAAAAAGTGAATTATATTGTTCATCAAATCAATAAGAACCACATAGTAATTAGTGAGATTAATTCAAATAACAATAAAATAAAAACTCTCATATAATATCGTAAATAATGACATAGTTATATTCTATTATCATATTCTTAATGGGTGGTATAATAATTATTTTCCAATTCTAGAAAACTATCTAGTCACTCAAAAATGATAAAATAGATCATCAATCCTTGAAAAAATATATTTCTCCCTAATGACCTCTTCATTAAACAATTGATAATCATTGAAGATTATAAGGCTCCTATATGCCTTCTAAAAAAAGTAATTAGGATGATTCCCATGTTGAAAAGATGAGATTAATAAATTCATTAGTATCTAGATCCTCATTTTGGATTAGAAGCTCCATTATCATGGTAGGTTTGATTTTGTATGACAACATCAAAATATGGATTGTACTAGGGAGTGGGTCAATAATAAATTTGACCAATCTCTATGGTGTTAAAACTGAAAAATATTTTAGAAAGTCCTCAAGGTACACATACTCCACTGATGAAATTTTGAGACCCAAAAAATGGTCAACCACATCATAAAAATATCTAAAAACTGACACGATATTACCCAATAATAATGAATAAAACTAAATTCCCATCCCAATCAAGAGTGAAACTCTCCCTAGAAGACATGATTAAACTCATAAGTTGATAATACCAAAATCTAATGTTTATATCATTCTATCATGGTATTAAAATTGATCATATAATATATAATAATATTGTGTTTGAAGATGGAATGATCAAAAACTCCAATGTTCCACAGCACCTTGAGGTCATCTATCATCACTCGACATACAGGACATCTGAATCCATGTTTGTAACTCTTTTCTTAATGGTATAGTAATATCCATCCAGACTAGATTATTCATTGAATAAAAACCTAACAATTTAATTATATTTGATGATATAAAATAATGAGTAGAACATGTATTGAGAAAATATATCTCCATAGAAGATGAGATAAACACCACTCCTCTAATAGTATCTAGAAAAATTTAAGATTTGTGGACACTTTCACTACATCATAATGATGTATAGACATAAACAAATGAACTACTGCCTTTTCCTGGGAGTATAAAAAACACCATTGTAAGAATGTGCATGAATCATTGAACCCTTCATGGGATTGGATCCTTGATCTAACACCATGATATATATTTTAATGAAAACTCTTCAGATGGAAGGATTATCCATAGTGATATAAAATCTTATGAGCCTCGGTAAATTTAGTATTTGTATGAAATAGAAATCCACCATGGTAGAAGAAATCTATCTTCATCCCAATCAAATCCCTTAGAACTATTCCTAAAGAAACTGACTAACACTACAATTCCTTTTCAATCCATAAGAAACACAATTGCTAAGAACTAAACCTACTAAAGATCCTCCCAAAACAATCTTCCATATATCTATCCCTCATCCAAATATTCCTTGTCAAATACCTACACAATGGCAAATATGAAGAATAGAATCACCATCGACTAAATATTAGTCCACAAAACTAGGAAAATCCTCCGAGCCTTCAGTTATAATTTAGTTATAATATCTAGTTTCAGATGAAGAAACTATGAAAAAATGTTATAATACTTTATATTGTATAATCCCCCTCCCATGAGGCTATAAACTAAGGGGAATTTTCATCCTAACAATTTTTAAAGTAAAACTAATGCTTAATGATTCTCCTAAAGTGAAACCACTTAATATCATTTTGTAACATAGAATGTACAATAGTGTCTCACAACCACCTTCCTAGTTCATAGATAATATACATTGAAAACCCATCATTGAGTTAGAAATATTATTAAGGATGTTAAAGATGCACTCTATCATCTAAATCCATATTATGGAATAAAAGGTCCATTTGTAACTAAAAAATATTAGCCGATGCAATTTACTATATTTTCCGCATAAAGAATTACTCGTCGTAGGTTCGAAACACCCAAATGACCAAGAGATTAAATAGTACAGATAACAACTTCTACTAATGTTGGGTCCACTATGATGTGTTCCTATAGAAACATTCTCATAGCTTCCTTCTCATATTTGGAAGATCTCTTCAAAGAGGCATTGTCTATAAAAATATAGAAACTGATTAGTTATGAGAAATTTACAAATTCAAAAGAACTTCTTAAAGTATTGATAATAATTCATTAAAACATTAATAATTTAAAAAAGACAAAATTTATTTTAAAAAAATAAACATGTATTTTTAAATGATATTCTGATTCAGTTAATTCAAATGACATTAAAATCTATTACAAAAGACATGGTAAGAGTCCATGAAAACCCATGGTAACATTGTTTCAGTCATTGATGTTAGTTGTTCATCCCCTTTTATGCACTTACTCTCTAATTTATGATGTTATAACCTCTTTCCCCCCCAATACACAAAACAAATCCTTGATAGGGATAATATAAATTTGGTTGAGCATCCCATTTATAACAAATTGTAACAAACCAACATAGTTCCCCTAAATAATCCAGTTGAACCAACCCATCATGTAATATTGGTAAAACTAGAAAATTGAACATGTCCTTAATATAATTTGAAATGGCATAAAACCATAGTTCAATGAATAAAAAATTACATACCAAAAATTCATACAATATAATCCAAAATTAGGATAAAATAATAAATATTTCAAGCCCCACATGACTAACAATAAACTCTAGACCAACTAGAACAAAAAGTGGGAACCATAAAAGAATCAAACATGCTACAAGATTATATTACCTTTACCTAAATAATTCAATAAAACATCAAAAAAACTCAAAGTCATGTGTATTGTTTGATAAAAAATATAGCAAGATATGAACATTGTTTCTATACGTGTTCAAATATAAAGAATGAAACAATTATATCTTTTCAAACCAAAAATGTTTTATAAATAATTTTTAGATATTAAATTTAGTTTTCAATCATTTTACCATGTTCTCCTTCTGTTTCCATTAAATTATTTTATATCACCAACCAATGAAATATAAAAAGTATAATTGATAAAATAAAAATATTATCCATGAATAAATATGTACACATATCCAAGAAATAAATTATCATGTGAAGCTATGTGATAAAACCTAATATCTAAACATGTAAGAAAAATACATGATTAAATAATTTGTTAAATAACTGTAAATGAAAATAAATTACAAAGAACATCACATATATGATCTATCCAATTGGACATATTTTAATAGAAATATAAAAAGACTAAATTTTCAAAACAATAGATCAATCTCATATCGAGTTTTACTAGTTGATATCTCAAAAGGTTATCTCCTAGTGGTTCCAAACACTAACTAAGGATACACGTGTCTCTTTCCTAATAAAACAAATTGTTCCAAAGTTCAATTGTCAGAATTAATTTCACATCCATGATACACTTTTTATTTAACATTTTCAAATCCAATACAATACACATGAGAGTTTTAATAACCATTTAAAAATCAAGAAAATCCTTTTTAATATATATATATATATAAACATCAGAATGGAAAAATTTCAAACAACATATACCATAAAAACAATGAAAAACCCAGAATATTTTTTCAATTATATCATGAAATTACTCAAATTGTATAATTTCATATAAAAACCAACCTCAATAAAATAAAACACTTTCACGTCTTAATAAGGGTGAACATAAATTAAGAATAATTCCCCCACAATACATGGAATTCCATGTAAACAAATGTTCGACATAAATCGCTATATTCACAAATCCACAACAAAAAACATATACATAAACAATTTCAAAGAATATATAAAATTTTAAATAACTAGAGAGAATCAATACAACCATCAAGGTGATTGGTCTCTGAATATTTTTATCTCTAAGGGAGGGGATCAGACAAAATCACTTTGAGAAATCCTCTAGGTGCAGACCAAGGAATTTTATAGTGATTGAAATAAGAAATTTTTTGTGAATCATCCAAAAAATTACTATTACATAGTGTATAACTCCTTTACATGCCTTGAAATTCATTAATATAATGTATACTAAAAATATATTCTTCATCTTACAAAAAAATATACATTTTCTATTAAATGATATACACCCCTTACAAAGTGTGCCCATCTTTCATGACCTATATCTAGTTTGTGGTCTATCCCTAACAACCATTACAAAATGTGTGGTTTCCCAATGAATATAAATAATTGAATGATTATACTCAATAATTAAAAATATATATGTGACTAATTCATTTCTAATATCTTACCAATTCCTTTTTGTATTTTTTCATACAATGAAAAAATGAATCCAAAAAAATGGTTAAGCATACCTGATAGAAAAATAATATTGTATCACAATTTTCTGAAAAATGGAACAATATTATATATCATTCACAAAAAATAATTATTTTCATATGGATGACCAATACATAAGAATGAATCGTAATTTATGCTCGATGGGATCAATAAGAATGATATCTAGTAATCATAGTACTGCGTTTGAAAAATATCCCCCATAAGTTTCATTGGAAAATTGATGATCCTTGAGGAGAAATCCCTAATAATGATTGTTAAGGACAAGCATATATTTATGACTAATAAGGATGAGATACAACGATCACTTTACCATTTCAAAAATTAATTTTTCATGAATTTTAATTTTTCATGTTAATTGGAATCTGGAAACATTAAAGATGATCATCAACGGATAAAAATAACATTTCAATCTTTTTTCATATATTTTGATGGATATTTATGAAATGTGTAATAACTAAATCCATATATTTTATATGTAATGATGATATATTTGAATATTAATGGTTATTTTAAATGATGAATTTTTTGGAAAAATAAAATATGGAAATTTCTTTTTTAATTTTTTAATTTTTTATATACAAAGATTATGACCCTAAAAACACATGAAACTCATAATATTGTGATTCTAGTTGAGTTCATGAATTTTATGGGATTATATAGATGATATTTTTTATAATGACCTATTATATGAAACTAATTGAAAAATAAGGTTATTTAATGTGTTTTTAGGGATAATAATAAGTTTGGAATTACTGAAATATGAAATTAAAATACATTAGAAGTATTTTTCTAGAGAAGAAAACTAATGAAACATTCACAGTGAATTTTTCTTCCACTGAATTGAGTGTCAAGATAAATAAGGGTTGTGGTGAGGTTATACTATATAAATTATGTTATTTACTACTGTATTATTGATTTTGTTACAACAAATCACATATTATTTAATTTTTTATGATATTGAAAACCCTTCATATGATTCAAATGATATTATTGTAAACTATGATTCCTGGGTTTTAATTGATTATCATTAAATTTTCTAATAATCCTTAATTACGTTCTTTTTTATGAAATATGGATATCTCTCAAAAATTATCTATTTTAGGAACAATGGATTTGTGGATTTCAGAAACATCAAGAAACCATTTATTTTAATTTGATACGTGATAAAGTCTCATACTTGAGTCTTCTACATCAAAAGATCGTCTATGTGAGAAATATATATGTCAATGATTTTTTACGCAATAATGGGAATCATCAATGTAATGGATATACAAAATCCGTAATGTTAAAAATTAGGCATTGAAAATTGGATCTATAGGATCTTTTTATACTTGTTTCAAACTAGCTATGTCAATCACTTCTGATATGCGATTTTCAGTTTTGTAAGAATGAATATGTGATTATGAATATGGAATAATAAATCGATGTTTTTGAATTCTCTCATTTGTAAATATGTCATTATTATTATCTATATTTATGAACTATTATCATTTATTATTTGTTTCATTAAAATGTATGATATTACTTTTAATCTATTATTATTCATTATTAATACTAAATGGGATTACTCATTGACAATGTTTTTATGGATGTTTTTTTATTCATTTAAGATTCATAGAAAAAATATCATGGATTTCTACCAACTAAATAATCCTTTCACTAATTGAGGTTTTTCATATTGTATTCCAAATGATTTGGGAGTTGGGTGTTTTTTGGCTAGACTATAGGATTATTGTTACATATACAACATTAAGTAATATGGATTTAATAGTGTTTCCAAATAGTTTTTCATTTATTTTACATGATAGTAAAATATTATATAATATCATTGTAACGCCCTGACCCCAGCTACCCAGAGTCGGTGCATTACTTCGTAACATTGGCATGATCACAAAAGATCAAGTCTCGAAAGACCGATTAGTTTAGTAGCCTTGGAAACACTAGATAAATTCATAAGTCTTTCATTACATCAAAATTAAACAAACTACAATAACATGGTCTTCATAGTCCACACTCATATCTTCACTGACTATTCTTGCAAGTCAGTCATAATACACTTCTTCACATCCTGGAAAATATTTAAACATTGAAAGGGGTGAGCTCAGATGCTCAGTAAGGATAACAATATTGCAGAAGCTTTTATAAGAAAACATAAGCACTTAAGGCAATGTATAACTAAAACAAAAGCCTTATTGAACTTGAACTTCAGCATAATATGGCAAAAGTAAAATAAAATAATTCCATTACTTACTCACATGGATATTCTACTAGACGAATAATCACATGAAATATCAATAACCACTTTCATAATGAGGAAATGTATAATGCCAGACCTTCTGAAACATTTTGTCAAGGCCTCGGCCAAGACGTCTAAAATGATTAAGGCCTCGGCCAAAACCATAAATCAAATTGGGAAAGGGCCTCGGCCAATTCCATGTCTAGTTGTCTCATGAGACCTACCGATGCATCGAGGAGCTATAGTGGGCTCCACCCGTCACTTATTAAGTCCAATACATTCCTCATATGAATAGGTTTACACGTAACATAAGTATTCGTATTAAAACTAGCATACGAAATGTCAACAGTTTCTCCATAAACTATGGATGGTATAAAAATAACACATCCACAATCAAATGTTTCACAAAATGCTCAATGGAAGTTTTGTATCATAAATCAATTTCAAATAAACTTAAAACCCATCAAAGGATGTTGACATGGATCAAATCAAAGCTATTTGAGAGAAATATCTCTCTTTTTTGAAATCATTTAAAAGTCCTATAATAATACATTTACTTTGAAAATATTATTTTAAGCTTGTAAGGGAAGCTTCGATGAAGTTATAATGGCGGAAAATAGCCGCACCCGCCGTATAAGTTTAAAAAAACATTCTTACCTTAAATTTGTCAAAAAGGTCAAAAAGTACATTGTTTGGAAAACGACAGTAAGATTCCTTTCAAAAACATATAAGGGTATAAATGACTTTAACCCATTTTCCATTTAATAGGAAAAATGTTTTCAAAGACATTTTTAAAAGACATGGATGTGGATCATAACAAGGTCCCAGTAGATAATTATGTATAAACAACCCTGGATAATGAAGAGGTTGTGAAGTAAACCCTTACCTTGTAATTTTCCTTGGTTGGGGTAGGTTAACCTCCTGTATAATGGTGAAATAATTGTTATTAAATTATACAAGAATCATATACATTCATATGATATCATATATTATCTTTTAACATTGCTTTGTTAACAATATCTTAGATTTATCGTTGTTTCGGGTGTTAACTTACTCGTTTTCTTTTATATGTTTTGTTACGTAAGTCATGTTTTTCAGGGATAGGTTGTATCTTATTCATATCCATAATGATATCATGTCCTTATACATTATTTTTAAATCATCAAATGATAATTATACTTGAATGGATACGACGGAGAATGAATCTCATCGCGTTCGTGGAGACGGTAGTCCGTACGTACGCACGAGCGACAATATCATTATTTTGATATTTAAATAATATATAATTGGATTGTATGTCATATATACAGAATCATTATCATGTTATATTTATTATTTACATGAATTACATATCATTATTATACCCATCTAAATAATAACATATTGAATAACAATTACACTACGACGTGGAGACGGTAAGCCGTACGTACGCACGTATGGTGACATGTCATTCAAATGATGGGTAGAATACTGAATATGTTGTTCCATATTTATAATAACATCACAGTATATAGAAGATACTGGAGTTATAATTTTAGAATTGAAATAATAAACAAAGAGGGAGTGGAAGAAGAAATAAACTTGAAAGAGGGTGATGAAAATGTTACCTCTTCTTCGGGTTCTTCCTTTTGATTTGATCAAAAGGACTCCTTAGGATGGCTTTCGGACTAATGTAAAGCTTATAGGATGAAGGTAGAGAAGTTGGGAGAGTATTTGGGCAGGGTTTCGCCGAACCAAAAGGCTTTGAAGTGTGAATAAGGTGGTAGAGGTGGGGGCCTTTTATAAGAGGAGAGGAGGGGCACTTTTGGAAAGATTGAAATGTTACATTATTTCACAATGCGTTTCGGATTCTAAAGGTCCCACACTTATATAATTCGAGGATAAGGTTATAAGGTTTCTAAATCTCCTCATCCAATAGGCTTTGGACAAGTTTATGCCTTAGAGTTTGCATTATCTTCTCATTTTATTTAAATCGTTAAATAATGAGGTCATCGCTGCATCATAATGATGTCATCAATAATGTATTTTATTTAATGTCTAAAAATTATAAAAAAAATACTATGATGTAGGAAATCTTTTTAGCTTTCTAATGAATATTTATAGTCAAAATTGGGACTTGTGTAACCTGACTTAAAAACTGTTTTAGTAAAATAAGTCATGTTTGTGTCAATTTAATTTTAACATTAAATAAATATATATTAATGTCATTTTCCTACTAAAGTGGCTCCATGGGGTCCCCAAGTTGACCCATGGGTTGTCGTGGTCGGCCATGACTCATCCAATAGGAGTAGTACAAGTTTCATGCTCATATCATATTATTAAAACATTATTTATACCTTAAACTACACTAATTACCTCTAATCGCGATTAAGAACTTAAATGTTACTATTCACCAAAAAATTATTTTAATCTCATTGAACCACATTTTACTTCTTAATGACAACCATGTATGTCGGATTTTTGAAAATCAAATCACAGGAGTGGTAATATTTCATTTTAACGAAAAATCAGTTTTTAACAACCACTTAGTGGTTTCACTATTCATCAAAAATTGATGTTTTTCAGAATAAGGCCAAAATTTCACCCTAAGCTATAATTGATATTCCGAATTCAAAATTGATGTCTATTTTACAAAATTCCATACATATATGTTGTATTAATTAATTTTATAATTAATTCCCGCTGTTACAACAAATAGCGTGTTTTTAAGAAACAATTTATATCAAAAGTTTGGCAATTGTTTATGTCCAATTTCAATGTTAAATTAATTCTAATGACCACCATTGGATAAAATGGTAAAAATATATTCTAATTATACTTTAAAACCACTAAATATTATAATTTATCACTATGAATTTTATTGATTAAAAAAGTTGTTTTTAAGTATTTTTCACTATTCATAAAAATTTAGAAGTTCTCAGAAAATTACCAAAAATTCAACATAGGCTAATTTAAATATTCCGAATCCAAAAATGATGTCCATTTTGATAAATAAAATTTATAAAATTTCAAAAAGTAGGTATTACTATTCACAACGGCTAGTTTAATTAGTTGTGGTGTGTGTTAGAGCTCGAGGTTGCGTACAACACACGCTATTGCATTATTTGAAGTGAAACGTACAGTGGAAGCTTGGGGTGTTACATTCTCCCCTCCTTCAAATAATTACGTCCTTGCAATTTCTAGGGTATTACTGCATAAAAAGACTTGGGTGGTTTTTCATCATAAATTCCTCAGGTTCCCACGTTGCCTCTTCCATTTTATGATTTCTCCACAAAACCTTCACCAGACGAGTCGTCCGGTTTCCCAGCACCTGGTCCCTCACATCAAGAATCCTGACGGGCTCTTCACAAAAGGAAAGATCGTGTTCCAGTTCTAATTCCTCATAGGTGATTACATGCGTTGGGTCAGGCATGTATTTCCTCAACAGAGATACGTGGAGCACATCGTGAACTTTGGAGAGACTTGGCGGCATTGCCAAACGGTAAGCTACAACCCCAATTCGTTCTAGAATTTCGAAAGGTCCGATGTACCTGGGACTCGATTTACCTTTCTTACCAAAACGTATGACTCCCTTCCATGGAGATACCCTCAGGAAAACATGATCACCGACTTGAAATTCCAAATCCTTCCTTCGATTATCGGCATAGCTCTTCTGCCTACTTTGAGCTGCTTTGATGTGATTTTGGATTACTTTCACCTTTTCCACCGTTTCCTCCACCAGTTCTGGGCCTACAAGTTTTCTTTCACCAACGTCATCCCAACAAGTTGGTGTACGACATCTCTTTCAGTATAGCGCTTCATATGGTGCCATCTGAATACTCGAATGGAAGCTATTGTTATAGGAAAATTCTACCAATGGTAAATATTGATCCCACATACCCTGAAAGTCAAGAGAGCATGATCTCAACATGTCGTCTAAGGTTTGAATAGTCCGTTCTAATTGTCCATCTGTTTGAGGGTGATTGGCAGTGCTCAAACGATGTTCAGTATCCAAGGCCTTTTGAAGACTTTTCCAGAATCTTGAAGTAAAACGAGGATCATGATTAGAAACAATCGATAGGGGTACTCCATGAAGTCTTACAACTTCATTAATATATATTCTTGCTAGACGTTCAAGTGGTAGATCCTCCCGTATAGCCAGAAAATGTGCTGACTTAGTAAGTCGATCAACAATGACCCATATTGCATCATTCCTTCTAGGATTCTTTGGTAGTCCCATGACAAAGTCCATCGTAATATTATCCCATTTCCACTCAGGTATGGGAAGAAGTTGCAATACTCCACCAAGATGTTGCCTTCCAACTTTCACTTGTTGACAAACCATACACCTCGACACAAAATCAGAAATCTCCCTCTTCATATTGTCCCACCAAAAATGTTCCTTCAAATCTCTATACATTTTGGTGCTCCCAGGGTGTATAGAGAAGTTGGAACTTTTAGCATCATCCAGCAATTCCCTTTTTAGATCAGGTATATCGGGAACACAAAGTCTCTTCCCGAATTTCAAAATTCCATCCTTATACACAAAGTCCCTCAATCCTCCATCATTCACACCTTTAATCTTCTTTTGAAATTATTCATCATTGGTCTGAGAACTCTTAATCATTTCTAGTAATGATGGTTTGGCAACCATTTTAAAAAGCATTGATGTTTCACCTTCCCTAGTTATTCCCATGTCCATCTTCACTAGATCGAAGAAAATTGGATCCCTTTCAATTCTCATCACATTCAAAACTCCATGGTCTTTTCTACTCAAAGCATCTTCCACCTTGTTTGCCTTCCCCGGGTGGTAATGTATCGTGTAATCATAATCCTTGAGTAGTTCAAGACATCACCTTTGCCTCATGTTGAGTTCTTTTTGTGTGAAAATATACTTCAAACTCTTGTGATCAGTATAAATCTCACATTTTTCACCATAGAGGTAATGTCTCCATATCTTTAAAGAAAAGATCACTACTGCTAACTCAAGATCATGAGTAGTATAGGTTTGCTCATGAATTTTTAGATGTCGTGATGCATAGGAAATGATCTTATCATTATGCATATGGACACAACCGAGTCCTTTCTTTGATGCATCACTATAAATAACAAACCCATAATTCCTCGATGGTAGAGTCAGTACAGGGGCATTGACTAATCTTCTATTTAGTTCTTCAAAACATTCTTCACACTCTTTTGTCCAGACAAATTTAATCCCTTTACGTGTGAGCTTTGTCAATGGGTTAGCCAATCTGGCAAAATTCTGGACGAAACGTTGATAATAACCTGCTAAACCAATAAAACTGCGTACCTCAGTTATACTTGTCGGTGCTGGCCATTCATGGATTACCTTGGTTTTAGAAGGATCAACATAAATTCCATCCTTAGAGACAATATGGCCAAGAAAAGAAATCTCATGAATCCAGAATTCACACTTGCTAAATTTCCCATATAATTCATGTCTTCTAAGAGTCTTCAGGATAATGCGTAAGTGATTTTCATGATCTTCGTGGATTTTGGAGTATAACAAGATATCATCAATAAATACCACTACAAAGTCATCAAGATATTCCTTGAAAACTCTATTCATTATATCCATGAAAACAGAGGGTGCATTAGTCAATCCAAAATGCATTACTGTAAACTCGTAATGCCCGTACCTTGTTCGAAATGCTGTCTTTGGAATGTCTTCCTTCTTCACACACAACTGATGGTATCCAGACTGAAGGTCAATCTTTGAAAAGTATTGAGCTCCATGCAGTTGGTCAAACAAATCATCAATGCGAGGTAGGGGATACTTATTCTTTATTTTTATAGCATTGATCTCCATATAATCAATGCACAACCTCATATATCCATCTTTCTTCTTAACAAAAAGAACAGGGGCTCCCCAAGGAGAAACACTAGGGCGAATAAATCCCTTATTACTCAATTCCTCTAGTTCTTTCTTTAGTTCAACTAATTCCACAGTGGCCATTCTATAAGGGGTCTTCGATATGGGCCTTGATCCAGGAATTAAATCAATGGAAAACTCAACTTCTCGTTCTGGAGGATGTCCAGGTAAATCTTACGGAAACACATCAACATATTCTCTCACAATAGGTACATCCTCTATTTGAATATTCCTTTCCTCATCCTCAGTAATTTCCTTCTCTTCCTCCCCAATAATTGAATTTAGTTGAGCTACTGGGGGTAGATCTAGATAAGAATTATGTGGCGACGATTCTGCTCTAAAGATAAGGTGTTCCTTATCATCATCATCAAGAATCGTAACCTCTTTCCTCTTACAATAAATTTTTTCATCATGGTCCGAAAGCCAGTCCATACCGAGGATTATATCAAATTCAATCATGGGTATGATGATGAGATCAGCAGGTAAAGAACATTTAGGTGCTCTAATGGGAACTAATCGACAAAACTTTGTTGCAACAATACTTCCCTTAGGGGTTTTGACTGACAACTCCCTTTTTAAATCGAATTGGAAATATCTAATTTTCTTAGCAAACTGGGAATATATGAAACAATGCGATGATCCAGAATCAAATAATGCATTTGCTAAACTTGAGGAAACCATTAAATTACCTGCCACCATGTCTTTCGGAGCTTCCACCTCAGCAGTAGTGATAGCATAAGTCTGGCCTTGATCCCTTGGCCTCTTCTGAGGTGAGTTCCCCTGACGCTTAGGACATTCATTTGCATAATGTCCCTTCTCTCTACAATTTTAACATTTCACGTTGACATCCACTTTCTTTCCCTTGCATTCATGAGCTTGGTGGCCTTTTTCACCACACTTGTAACATACTCCTTTTCCTTTTAGACAGGCACCAGGGTGCTTCCTACCACAATTATCACAGGGTGTAAATTCATTTCTACCCTTCTTCCCTGTTTCCTTATTTCCTTTCCTAGAGTTTTCAGCGGATCTCTTCTTATCTTGCTTTGATTTAAAGTCATAAGACTTAGAGAATTCCTTTTCTGTCTTGATAGCACACGATACAATACCTTCGTATGAAGAGAAGGTTTGTGATACTAAAGCTCGACGGAGAAATGGTTTCATCCCATCAAAGAAACGATCAGTCTTACTTCTTGGGTTACGTATGTAATCTGCAACATACCTTTCTATCCTTGTAAAGTTAGCCTCATACTTTCTGACATTCTCATCCTCCTTCTGCCTCAGACTCAGAAATTGCCTTTCCATATCCGCTCGATGGTCTCGAGGAAAGTATTTTTCTAAGAACAACTCTTTGAACTTCTGCCATTCCATGTTTGTTAATTCATCATCTTCCTTTGTGTTTTGAATTAGTGACCACCATTGATCGACATCTCCAGTGAGGCAGTAAACTGCCATGACAACATTCTCCCTTTCACTACTCCCCAAGGCATGGAATATTTTCTCTAAGGAATTTATCCATTGCTCAGCTACTATAGGATTTGTACTCCCATTGAAGGTTGGAGGTTGTTGCCTCATGAAACGGTCTAGCATTGATCCTCCACGTTGCGGATCAGGGTGCTCCATATGAGTAAGGGTGTTATTCATAACCTGTGTGAGTTGTCCCAGTATGGTGAGAAGCTGATCAGCACCAGGTGTATCACTAGCTCCACCATAATTATCCTGAGCAGGAGGGAATCCCTACACGGAGTGCGTGCATTGATACAGTTTCCATTCCTTCCACTAGGCACCATTTCTAAATAATGGCATAAACTAGATTAGTTCATGAATCAAAATACATAATTCCATACTTGTAAAACACTTAACATAAATTGAACTAATTATGGATATAATCTATAATTATAAAAATGTTTTCTTTGAGGAAGTATATACTCGTAACCCTTCATAGTGGTTTGTAAAGAAAATGGGAATTATCCAAAGCATATCCCCCGGGAGTGTCGTAACCAAGAGTGCAGCAAGGCCCGTTGTCGTGCACCAGTTCCCGTTCGAGTCTAGCTCAAAGCGGTGTTTTCGGGTTTTACCCCTAGGTACATCTGTGCCAGAGCCGCCTCTACCTGCTCGTATCGAGACAGGGATGTATTGCTCGGAAAACTCACAACATCTCTACAATACCAAAATTCTAGGAAGTTCTTCTATACTAATCCTCAAAGTCTATCTTCGGGATATGTGATCTAATCATAGTTTATCTAAATCTAGCTTCCAAGGTTAGTACTAAACTGCCTCTGATACCAACTGTAACGCCCCGACCCCAGCGACCCAGAGTCGGTGCATTACTTCGTAACATTGGCATGATCACAAAAGATCAAGTCTCGAAAGACCGATTAGTTTAGTAGCCTTGGAAACACTAGATACATTCATAAGTCTTTCATTACATCAAAATTAAACAAACTACAATAACATGGTCTTCATAGTCCACACTCATATCTTCACTTACTATTCTTGCAAGTCAGTCATAATACAATTCTTCACATCCTGGAAAATATTTAAACATTGAAAGGGGTGAGCTCAGATGATCAGTAAGGATATCAATATTGCGGAAGCTTTTATAAGAAAACATAAGCATTTAAGGCAATGTATAACTAAAACAAAAGTCTTATTGAACTTGAACTTCAGCATAATATGGAAAAAGTAAAATAAAATAATGCCATTACTTACTCACATAGATATTCTACTAGACGAATAATCACATGAAATATCAATAACCACTTTCATAATGAGGAAATGTGTAATGCCAGACCTTCTGAAACATTTTGTAAAGGCCTCGACCAAGACGTCTAAAATGATTAAGGCCTCGGCCAAAACCATAAATCAAATTGGGAAAGGGCCTCAGCCAATTCCACGTCTAGTTGTCTCATGAGACCTACCGATGCATCGAGGAGCTATAGCGGGCTCCACCCGTCACTTATTAAGTCCAATACATTCCTCATATGAATAGGTTTACACATAACATAAGTATTCGTATTAAAACTAGCATACGAAATGTCAACAGTTTCTCCATAAACTATGGATGGTATAAAAATAACACATCCACAGTCAAATGTTTCACAAAATGCTCAATGGAAGTTTTGTATCATAAATCAATTTCAAATAAACTTAAAACCCATCAAAGGATGTTGACATGGATCAAATCAAAGCTATTTGAGAGAAATATCTCTCTTTTTTGAAATCATTTAAAGGTCCCATAATAATACATTTACTTTGAAAATATTATTATAAGCTTGTAAGGGAAGCTTCGATGAAGTTATAATGGCGGAAAATAGCCGCACCCGCCGTATAAGTTTAAAAAAACATTCTTACCATAAATTTGTCAAAAAGGTCAAAAAGTACATTTTTTGGAAAACGACGGTAAGATTCCTTTCAAAAACATATAAGGGTATAAATGACTTTAACCCATTTTCCATTTAATAGGAAAAATGTTTTTAAAGACATTTTTAAAAAACATGGATGTGGATCATAACAAGGCCCCAGTAGATAATTATGTATAAACAACCTTGGATAATGAAGAGGTTGTGAAGTAAACCCTTACCTTGTACTTTTCCTTGGATGGGGTAGGTTAACCTCCTGTATAATGGTGAAATAATTGTTATTAAATAATACAAGAATCATATACATTCATATGATATCATATATGATCTTTTAACATTGCTTTGTTAAAAATATCTTAGATTTATCGTTGTTTCGGTTGTTAACTTACTCGTGTTCTTTTATATGTTTTGTTATGTAAGTCGTGTTTTTCATGGATAGGATGTATCTTATTCAAATCCAGAATGATATCATGTACTTAAACATTATTTTTAAATCATCAAATGATAATTATACTTGAATGGATACGACGGAGAATGAATCTCATCGCGTTCGTGGAGACGGTAGTCCGTACGTACGCACGAGCGACAATATCATTATTTTGATATTTAAATAATATATAATTGGATAGTATATCATATATACAGAATCATTATCATGTTATATTTATTATTTACATGAATTACATATCATTATTATATCCATCTAAATAATAACATATTGAATAACAATTACACCACGACGTGGAGACGGTAAGCCGTACGTACGCACGTATGGTGACATGTCATTCAAATGATGGGTAGAATACTGAATATGGTTGTTCCATATTTATAATAACATCACAGTATATAGAAGATAATGGAGTTATAATTTTAGAATTGAAATAATAAACAAAGAGGGAGTGGAAGAAGAAAGAAACTTGAAAGAGGGTGATGAAAATGTTACCTCTTCTTCGGGTTCTTCCTTTTGATTTGATCAAAAGGACTCCTTAGGATGGCTTTCTGACTAAAGTAAAGATTCTAGGATGAAGGGAGAGAAGTTGGGAGAGTATTTGGGCAGGGGTTGGCCGAACCAAAAGTCTTGGAAGTGTGAATAAGGTGGTAGAGGTGGGGGCCTTTTATAAGAGGAGAGGAGGGGCACTTTTGGAAAGATTGAAATGTTACATTATTTCACAATGCTTTTCGGATTCTAAAGGACCCACACTTATATAATTCGAGGCTAAGGTGATAAGGTTTCTAAATCTCCTCATCCAATAGGCTTTGGACAAGTGTAATCCTTGGATTTTGCATTATCTTCTCATTTTATTTAAATCGTTAAATAATGAGGTCATCGCTGCATCATAATGATGTCATAAATAATTTAATTTATTTAATGTCTAAAAATTATAAAAAAACTACTATGATGTAGGAAATCTTTTTATCATTCTAATTAATATTTATAGTCAAAATTTGGACTTGTGTAACCCCACTTAAAAACTGTTTTAGTAAAATAACTCATGTTTGTGTCAATTTAATTTTAACATTAAATAAATATATATTAATGTCATTTTCAAACTAAAGTGGCTCCATGGGGTCCCCAAGTAGAACCATGGGTTGCCTTGGTCGGCCATGACTCATCCAATAGGAGTAGAACAAGTTTCATGCTCATCTCATATTATTAAAACATTATTTATACCTTAAACTACACTAATTACCTCTAATCGCGATTAAGAACTTAAAAGTTACTATTCACCAAAAAATTATTTTAATCTCATTGAACCACATTTTACTTCTTAATGACAACCATGTATGTCGGATTTTTGAAAATCAAATCACATGAGTGGTAATATTTCATTTTAACGAAAAATCAGTTTTTAACAACCACTTAGTGGTTTCACTATTCATCAAAAATTGAAGTTTTTCAGAATAAGGCCAAAATTTCACCCTAAGCTATAATTGATATTCCGAATTAAAAAATGATGTCTATTTTACAAAATTCCAAACATATAAGTTTTATTAATTAATTTTATAATTAATTCCCGCTGCTACATCAAATAGCGTGTTTTTAAGAAACAATTTATATCACAAGTTTGGCAATTGTTTATGTCCAATTTCAATGTTAAATTAATTCTAATGACCACCATTGGATAAAATGGTAAAAATATATTCTAATTATACTTTAAAACCAATAAATATTATAATTTATCACTATAAATTATTTTGATTAAAAAAGTTGTTTTTAAGTATTTTTCACTATTCATAAAAATTTAGAAGTTCTCAGAAAAATACCAAAAATTCAACATAGGCTAATTTCAAAACTATGAATCCAAAAATTAAGTCCATTTTGATAAATAAAATTTATAAAATTTCAAAAAGTAGGTATTACTATTCACAACGGCTAGTTTAATTAGTTGTGGTGTGTGTTAGAGCTCGAGGTTGCGTACAACACAGGCTATTGCATTATTCGAAGGGAAACATACAGTGGAAGCTTGGGGTGTTACAATCATGCCTCAATAGTGGGTGTTTTAATGTGATTATGATTTCAAAAGAACATGTGACCCACTCTTGATTCTTTGTGCAACTCTTATTTAACCGACAATTAGATTTAGAGGAATAGAGTGTTGTGCTATCAAAAATAAAAGTTTTTCTTATTAATTATAATATTAAAATGGATTTTTTGTATGATAATAATAAATTTATATCAATATATAGATAACACTATTTCATTGAAAAATTTATGTATGTTAAAAGAAACATAGTTATGTTTACATGAATAACGATGGTCTAAAGCATTTAATAGAAGATGTTAAGCCATATATAATGCCGAAAAGAGATCCAAAAAAATTGGATGATGTTGTTGAAGGGTAGTAAGATCTAAAATCAAATGAAATGAATTATATTATATTTTAATATGGTCATTATTATTTGGACATATATTCTTAATTCGAAATCAGGAAAGAAATGTATAAAACTTTAGTAGTGGCTTAGGTGCATATAGACAACGTGATATTTCATAAGTAAAAAATATATACTATTTATGTATGAAAAATTAATATTTAATGAATGAGAAATCATCATAAATGTTAATTAATGGTTAAATTAAATTTTTTAATAATGTTTCATCTCTAGTAAAACCAATTCATGAAGTAGATTAGGGCCTAAAAGTTCTTATAGTTATACTGTCAAAATGGAATGTATTTCAACATAATTAAAACAAAAATAAAATGATGTGGAGGGTATAATAAATAAATTCCTTCAAATAGTCATGATTTATGAGGAAAAATTGTAGGTAATGTTATTGAGAACGAAATTATAAAAAATTATGCTCTTTTTTTGATTTTTTACACTTTAATGGTTGACAATAATAGAAAGTAAATAAAAATTTTAGAATCATTGAATAATGAAACATATAACAACTCCTATTATTATAGAGATATTTCCAAAATTTCAATGATGTTTAAAAATTTAAACAATATTAATCGAGTATCCAAGAAATAATTAAAAAATAATTCAAAATATGAATGATGTTTGAATTAATTCAAATGATATTAAGGAAATAAGTTTTTAATTTTAATTTATATTGTCTCCAAAATTTAGGAAATAAATATTAATGAAAATAATAGACACAAAATTTTTTTAAAAAAAATAAAGAGTTATTAATTCAACATGGAGTTTATCAAGGGATTCTAGTGATGACACTTGTCGTAATGAAAATTTGAAAATGTAATTTAATAGGTCGATATTTATTTTCTAGAAAAATCTGATGAGGTACACTATTTAAATAATTATGACCATGAATTGAATTATAAGAATAATAATTGGCCAGTGTTATAACTCAATTAATTTTTAAAATTATAGACACATAATATTAACGCACAATAAATAAAGCAAATAACAAAAAATATCTTGTTTTTTTATGTAAAAAATATGATATAAAGAAACAAAATTCAGACATTAATGTTATAATGGAAAATAATATTGCATATTTTTGTATACATGGTTAAAAAATTGAATAATTTCGAAAATAATTTAATGAAACTAATAAAATAGATAATGTTTTTTCAAAAGGGTAATATTACCTAAAACAAATATTCGGTAATAATAAAATACCGAGTGATACTTTTAGAATATGAAGCAATGGTGAAGAAAATAATCTCGGGGAAAATTAGTTTTTTACAAATATTAAGAAAAAATTCTTGTATAGTATTATTTTTTTCACAATAAAAACATGAAAATATTGGAAATTCATGAATTCTATGAAACACACAGCTCTATGGAGTTAAACATTCTTTAATTTCTTGAAATATAATAAAAATCACTATTGAAATATATAGATTACACATTATGGTTTGGATACCAAAATCATCTATTGATAAAATTTATAGACCCAATTGAACATGTGTATCAAAAATTATTTTTATTTACATTCATATTATGTTAAAATTACATGAAGATCATTTAAAGATTATAAATAGTTTGCAGTTCCTTGGGCCATATTAGTGGAGAATTTGGAATTTTTTATAATTTATCTAATAAGTATATACACTAAATCACATTTGGTGAAAATGATAAGGAATTTTTTTTGAGTTGGATAAATTTAAAATATAAGATTTATTGTATTTAACAATGTTCTTTGTTTGAAAATATCAATATAGTAACAGATAAGCATATGTCATCTCTTTGTTGGAGGTTAACATATTCAATTTTTAAATAAGGAATGTTCAATTTTTAAAGGAAAAATCCTTATGTTTATGTATCATAAAACTTAGAATGTAAACACATTATATAATATTTCAACACATATAAATAATAAAAAACATAATTTTAAAAATAAATAAATCCTGGATTTTACATAGAACTCAAAAAGAATTTAACATTTTCTATTTGTGATTATTTTATTAGAAGAAAATTATAGCATCCTGACCTTTTCTTACATTACTATTACATCATATTAAAGATAAAAAACATAATAGTATTACACATCAATGATTCAAAGGTTTAGTGTAATGGAAAGAACAGGGGCCGTACATAACAATTACAACATCAAGCATAAATATTTATTACTTTTTTCTTATCTAGCTTCTTATTGGCACTTGTCCTCACCCTAGTACATGTATCCACCTGAGGGTATACATCAAAAGGGGTGATCTAAAAGACCAGTAAGAGAATAGATAAGTAGAATATAGCATGGGTTGATCACAATCATGTCATAGGCAAAAGATCATGAACATGATAGGAACATAAATAAAAGACTTGAAATGTGGAAATGCCTAAAAAATAAAACATCATGTTTTAGTGTTTAACTACCACACATACTTGTGAACCAAGATAGAATATTTTTCACACATCATTTCCCATATACTCATGATATTCATCACTTTACCCAATGCATGGGAGCACTATATAATTCCAGGCGCACCCGTCACCTTGAAACATTCACATTGCACTATATAATTCTGGGTGCACCCGTCACATCATAACATTATCATTATCATGATTGCCACATAGAACACATATCAAAAGTGAACATAACTAAGACATCTAATGGAATTTGTTTCATCTCATAAGAATACATTCATAATCTTTGGGTTCCCAAAAGAAAGAAGGAACAATATACTTGATACAAGAACCATCAACCATGAATGAGAGGTAAAAGTTGAGTTCTTAAAAGAATATTTATTTTGGAAAAAATTTGGTTAGACATAAAAATAATTATAAAAAATTTATTTCCCAGAAAAGTTAATATAATTATGAATAAATTATCTTTAATTAGTAACCATATCAAAATGGAGTGAAAGAAAGAGAACCTGAATGATGAAAATTGATTTCGAGATTTCCCCTTACCATGTATCTGAATGCGTCCTTCTCTTTAATGTCCTATATAATGACATTATATTAAATAATTATAAATCCATAAACTTTTATACATGAATAGGGTTTATTATTTTTTCATTTTGTGATTTTATGTTCCCTTGAATGAGTTATAGAGTTTAGAAACATTTTTCGGGAATGTTTGTTTTTTTTGGTCTTCCTGAGTGGTTCTCTTGTATTATTAAATTGATGTTTGGGTAGAACATGGCTAATGATACAGAACGGATATTACAAGTTATTAATGATATTGAAGTAGTTTTAATGATATTTTAATGAATTATATTAGATCCAATTGGATGAATCATGAGATATGAATTAAATGGTGATTGTTTGGGCTAATTTGGGCGGTTTTTCAATCACAAAAAAAATAGTTTTAATTTATCACATATTAATATGTTTATAAGTCAGTAAAATAACATTAAATAGGACATAATACATATAAAATATTCTGGTTAAACCATTAAAATGGTTTCATGAACATATCTGAAGGTATAAATGGAAGAAGAAATCATGTCATTCTTGAAGGTGATAAATTAACACCTCTCAAACAACGTTCTATTTAATAAAATAAAAGGAGGAGGGAAATGAGGTTGGATGATATAATATCCTATTAGAATCATAAAATTACATTATATGTATAATAGTGGAGTTACACTACCATTTGGATGAGGATAGGTGGGGAGAGATCAAGAAATGAACATGAACATGAAAAGAAATTAAAGGAGAAGAGGGGGAGAAATTACCTCTTGAATCCTTCTCTTGAGAACCTCCTTAAGGGCCTAAGCATGATCTTTTGATGAGACTAGAAGCTCTTGGAGGTGGAGGAGGGGATAGGGAGGATGTTTGGGATGATTTTAGTGAAGGCTTAGAGCCTGAGAGGTGTGAGGTAATGCGGGTGTGAAGGGTGGTTCCTATAGTGGAGGGGAGGGGTAAATTTTGAATATTTAAGTCATTATTTTATAATATCCAACAAGAACACCAATAGTATTATTTCATGTGACCCCTAATAGTAATAGGTTCATGTGAGTTCAAACCAAGTGGACTTGCATCACTTGTGATGTCATGAATAGTGTATTTAACTGTTAAATTGTATATACGGTATTTTACCGTATTTCACAATTCATCAAAAATTCAACTTTTTCCGAAATATACTGAAAATTTACCCTAAAAATTTATATATGTGTAGAATTCAAAAATGAATTACATTTTTCAGAATTAAATTTTTAAATATTATTAATTTATTTTTTAAATAAAGTCGTAGTTAATTCGAAAAATAACAATCATAAAGGTGCAAATAGTTTTCTTTCTCATTGAAAAATTAATTAATATCTCATTATATTATTTCCTTAAGAAAATAAAATAATATTATTATTTAATATTCATAAGGGTCATATTACTATTCATTTTACTATTCATAAGGGTTTGTTACTATTCACCAAGAAAATCAAGTTTGTTCTATAAAAATCCAAAAATCCTCTTGATCACAACAATGTATGTCAGATTTTCAAAATTCCAAACACGAAAGTGACAAACTTCTGTTTAAAGGCCACTTATCACTTAGTATATCATAATGTTGTGCATTCATGTGATTTTATGAAATAATTTTAATAAGAGAATTTTTATTGAAAAACATTGGGTCGTTACATTCTTCCCCCCTTAAGAAATTTCACCCTCGAAATTACATTTTACATGAAAAGGTGATGGGTACTTCTCCTTCATCACCTCTTTCGGTTCCCAAGTTGCTTCCTCAAACTTATGGTTCCTCTACAGCACTTTGACAAGGTGGGTTGTCTTGTTGCGTAGAACCTTATCACTTCGGTCCAGATTCTTTACTAGTTTCTCCTCATATAAGAGATCATCTTCTAGCTGCACCACCTATGATTTTAGTACATGTGAGGGATCATATATGTACTACCTCAAGAGTGATACGTGAAAAGATTCAGGAACTCATTCCATACCCAGTGGAAGAGCAAGACGATAGGTCACAGCTCTTATGCGGTCAAGGATCTAAAATGGGCCAATGTACCTTGGTCTTAGCTTCCCTTTCTTCCAAAATCGCACGACCCTATTCCATGGAGATATTCAAAGGAAGACATTATCTCCAACATCAAACACTAAGTCCCTTCGATAGTTGTTTGCATGGATCTTTTGCCGACACTGAGCAGCATTGATGTGTTTCGGGATGACTTGAACCTTCTCTGTCATCTCTTGAACAAGATCAGTTTCAAGTAGCTTTGTTTCTCCAACTTTATCCCAACAGGTTGGAGTTCTGCATCGCATTCCATACAGAGCTTCATATGTATTCATCTGAATACTCGATTAGAAGCTACTGTTGTATGAGAACTCAACCAATGGGATATGTTGATCCGATCCAACTTTGAATTCTATAGAGCAAGCTCTAATAATATCTTCAAGAATCTGAAAAGTCCTTTCAGATTGTCCATCTATTTCGGGGTGGTAGGCTGTGCTGAAATTTAATTTATTACTCAAAGCCTGTTGAAGGCTCCTCCAGAATTTAGATGTGAACCTCATATCACAGTCAGAGACAATTGAGAGTGGAACATCGACCAGTATCACCACTTATTTCACATATATCATTGCAAGTTTTTCAAGTGATAGATCTTACTGATTAGTGATAAAATGGGTAGTCTTGGTGAGTCGGTCAACCAGAACCAATATCGCATTATTTCCCTTTGACGTCTTCGGGAGTCCCATGACAAAGTCCATATTAACATATTCCCATTTCCAAATGGATATAGGCATTGGTTTCATCATACCATTGGACTTTTTTTGATCAACATTAACTTGAAGACATACCAAGCTCCTTGATATATATTCCACAATCTCCTTTTTCATGTTATCCCACCAGAAGTGTTCCCAGAGATCACGAAATATCTTGGTACTCCCAAGATGAATAGAGAAAGTTCAGCTATGTAATTTTTCCAATATCTCCTTCTTTATCCTGGGAGATGAAGGCACGCAAAGCGGCGTTCTGAGCCAAATCACACCATCATCATCGATATGGAAATCTTGCAGCTTCCCTTCCTTTAATGCATTCACCCTCTTTTATATCTCCACATCATCCCTTTGTGATTCCTTAATCTTCTCCTGGATGGATGGTTGCGCAATCATTTGGGCATGGTAGGATGTATACCCTGCCCTTATGATTTCAAAATACATACTTTTCATATCCATGAAGAAAGGGTCTTTATCAATTTGAAGCATGGATAACGTAGCATGTTCTTTTCTTCTTAGAGCGTTATCTACCTTGTTCACCTTTCCAAGATGATAGTGATTAGAGAAATTGTAATCCTTGATTAGATCTAACTATCTACGTTGAATCATGTTGAGCTCATTTTGTGTGAATGTATACTTTTGGATCATGTGGTCGGTGTATATGTGACACTACTCATCATAAAGGTTGTGCAGCCAGATTTTCAAGGCAAAAATCACAGCTGCCAGCTCTAGATCATACGTCAGGTATTTCTGCTCATGTATTTTCAACTTCCATGAGGCATAGGCTATCACATTATCATTTTTCTTGAGTACACAACCCAATCCTTTCTTTTAAGCATCATTATATATCAAAAAACTTTCTCCACTTTTTGGTAGTGTGAGTACAAGTGTAGTTATCAGCCTTCTCATTGGCTCCTTAAAGCTTCCCTCACATTCTTATTTCTAGACATACTTTACCCCTTTCCTTGTAAACATAGTTAGTAGGCCTGACAATTGTGAGAAGTTTCTCACAAAATGTTGGTAGTACCCAGCTAATCCAAGAAAACTATGGATTTCTGTGAAACTAGAGGGCTTGGTCCATTCCTAAATAGCCTTTGTCTTTGAAGGATCCATAGAAATTCCCTCACTTGTGATCACATCTCCCAAGAACATGACTTGCTTCATCCAAAAGTCACACTTTTTGAACATGGCATACAACTTCTCATTTCTCAATGTCGCCAACACATGTGTTAGATGTTATTCATGTTACTCTTTTCTCTTGGAGTAGATGAGAATATCATGGATAAAAACTACCATAAAATTTTCAAGGTAATGTATAAAGACTCTAATAATCATATCCATGAAGATTGCAGGTTTATTATTAAGACCAAAGGGAAACACCAAAAACTCATACTGCCCATACCTTGTACAGAAGGCAAACTTCTGAATATCTTCCTTCCTCACCTTTAACTAATGACATCCAGAATGAAGATCCACCTTTGAGAGGTATTGAGTACCTATTAACTAATCGAGCAGGTCATCAATCCTTGGAAGTGGATACTTATTCTTTATGGTGATATTTTTTAGTTTTAGATAATCGATACATAGTTGCATTGTTCAATCCTTCTTCTATGCAAAAATCTCATGCTCACCCCAAGGTGATGAACTAGGGCTTATGACACCTTTTTCCATATTCTGTTGTAGCTGCATCTTTAACTCCTTCAGTTTGATAAGAGACATCATATAGGGACACTTCGAGATAAGAGTAGCTCAAAGTATGAGTTCAATTGAGAACTCTACCTCACGGTCTGGGGGAATTCTTAGTAACTCTTTGGGAAATACATCACCATATTCCCTCATGATGGGAATTTCCTCGAGGTTGTAACTTTCCTTCAACTCAACCATTTGGGAGAGATATGATTTTTCATAGAAAATCAACACCCACACCATTGAAGGATTTTTCAAAGGAGATTCATGGTCTCCCTTGCATTTGTAGAAGAGCCTGGGATGGTTTGGAATATGAAATGATATTTATTTTTCCCGACAGCTGATATGTGATCTATATAATAAGAGCCAATCCATTCCCATTTTAGCGTCGAATTTCACAAGGGATGTATTACGTGATTTGCTAGAAGATTCTTCCCACATACTCCAATGGTATAAGGGTCAAACACTTGCGTTGCAATGATTGCACCACTCGGTGTTTTTACAGATATGTCTTCTTCAAGGTTTTGGGGATTCAATTCTATAGTTCTATCAAACATGAAAAATATAAAGGAATGCATTGAACCATAATAAAATAAGACTTCTGTCATTCTTGAGTAAATAGGAAGTGCACCTTGAATGACTTAATTATCATGCTCCACCTCCGAAGTAGTGATGGAATAATCCTTCCCTTGTTCCTTTTACTTTGGTGGCTGCTGACATTGATTACCCTTGAGAGCTCAAGGTTTAGTGCACTAGTTTGCATAGTTCCATAGCTTCCTACTGTTGTTGCATTGAACCATAAGTGGTTCTCTCATTTCATCAGCTACATTCTCCTTCCTTTCCATTTCTTTTCAACACTCTTGAGCATGGTTTCATTCTTTCCCACACATGAAGCATTTCCCCATCTCTTTGATGCAGTTCCCATGGTGCAACTTCCCACATATTTCGCATGTGGGTCGTTAATTTTTTATTTCCACCTTTGCCATTAGATCCCCCATAATGAAGCTCCATCTTTCTTTTCATATCACCACAACCATGGGACCATTCTCCAAACTTCATATCCACTTTGAGAGTACATCTAACAACTTCTTCATAAATCCCAAAGTCTCTAATTACAAGAGACTTTTGAATGTTTGGTTTTAATCCAATAAATAATCGATCAATTTTTCTATCATTGTTGATAAAAAATCACAAATTATACATTGCAAGCCCTATGAAATTCACTTCATAGTTTGTGAAAGATTCTCCTTCTTTTTTCTTGAGCTCTATAAAGTCTATCTCCATCTTCAAGTGAAGAGTTCGAGGGAAGTAATTATTAAGAAACATTATCTTAAAGTCTTCCCATTCCATCTCTTCAATTTCCTCCCTTGGATTTGTGTTCTTAATCAAAGCTCACCATGTATCAGCTTCTCCATCTAGATGATAAAAATCTAGGGACACCTTCTCTGTCTTAGAATAGTGAATAATAGAAAATATCATCTCTAGGGAGTTAATTGATTGTTCCGCAACTAGTGGATCGGAAGATCCACTAAACGTCGGTGGTCGTTGCCGCATAAAACATTTAATAGCCAGTTTCCCCCACTTTGGTGAAGGAGGAAGTTCCCGATTATTATGGTTATTGTTCATACCCTGAGATAATTCGGTAAGCATCGCCATGATGTTTTGAACTCCACCTCTCAAATCATTAGGGGTGTCGTTCAGGAAATTGTTGCATTGTACCTCGCCCGAGTTGTTGGCTCGATTTCTTCTGGTTCCCACCATTTTCTAAAATATAAAAGGTTAGAACAAAACATAAGTAAACAAGTTATGAATAACTTATTCATTTGTAAAATTTATACCAAAAAAATATATGGGATCCCTATTTAGATTTTTGTGTGTGCCAACTTGTACTTAGTCTCATGCTAGAGGTTTTCTCTAGGGTTCACTAATCCTAATTCCCAAATTAACTAAACCATTCCTCTGATACCAACTATAGAATCCAAACCTTTTCATAAATTACTATTAAATCATTTTAACGATAAAAAACATAATAGTATTACACATAGTGGATCCAAAGGTTTATTTTATTGGGAAAACTAGGACCATACATAATAATTACAACATCAAGTATAAAAATTTATTAATTTCTTCTTATCTATCTTCTTATTGGCACTTTTCCTCTCCTTAGTATATGTATCAACCTGAGGATATATATCAAAAGGGGTGAGCTAAAAGCCCAGTATGAGGATAGATAAGAAGAATATAGAATGGGGAGAGAATAATCATGACATAGGAAAAAATCATGAACAATAGTGGAACATAAATAAAAGACTTGAAATATGGAAATGCATAAAAATAAAAAATCATGTTTTAGTGGTTAACTACCACACATACATGTGAAACAAGATATAATATTGTTCACACATCATTTCACATATACTCATGATATTCATCACATTACCCAATACATTAGAGCACTGTATAATTTCGAGCGCACCCGTCACCTTGAAACATTCATATTGCGCTATATAATTCCGGGCGAACCCGTCACATCATAACATTATAATTATCACGATTTCCAAATATAACCCATATAAAAAAAGAAAATAACTAACCCTTGTAATGGAAAGGGTATAATCTCATAAGAATACATTCATAAGCTTTGGGTTCCCAAAAGAATGAGGGAACGACATACTTGATACAAGAACCATCAACCATGAATGAGATGTAATAATTGAGTTCTTAAAAAAAGAGTTCATTTGGAAAACATTTGGTTAGACATAAACATCATTAGAAAACATGTATATCATAGAAAATGTAAGATAATTATGAAGACATGATATTTGTGGAGTAACCAAATCAAGATGGAGGGAAAGAAGGAGAACCTGAAGGAAGAAAATTGAATTTGAGATTTCCCCTTACCTTGTATCTGAATGCTTCCTTCTCTTTAATGTCCTGTATAATGGAATTATATTAATTAATTATAAATTCCAGAACCTTTTATAAATTAATAGGGTTCATTGTGGTTTCATTATGTGATATTATGTGCCTTTTAATCAGTTATAGAGTTTAGAACCATTGTTCAGGAATGTTTGTTTTAATGGTTTTCTTGAGTGGTTCACTTGTATTTATAATTTGATATTCGAGTAGAACATGGGAAATCATACAGAACTGATATTACATGTTATTAATGATATTAATAGAGTTTTAATGATCTTATAATGAATTATATTAGATCCATGTGGATGAATAATTAGATAAGAATTAAATGGTGATTGTTTGGGTTAATTTGGACAGTTTTTCGATCACAACAAACTTGTTTTAATTTATCACTTAGGAATATGTTCATAAGTCAGTTCCAGAACATTAAATAGGACATAATACATATAAAATATTCTGTTTCAACCATAAAAATGGATCCATGAACAGATCTAATCGTAGAAATGGAAGAATAAAGCATGTCATTCTTGAAGGTGATAAATTAACAACTCACAAACAATGTTTTCTTTAATAAGATAAAAGGAATAGGGAATGGGGGTTGGATGATATAATATCCCATCAAAATCATAAAATTACATTATATTTATAATACTGTATTTACAATACCATTAGGATGATAGGTGGAGTGAGATCAAGAAATGAACTTGAACTTGAAAGGAAATTAAAGGAGAAGAGGATCATAAATTACTTCTTCAATCCTACTCTTGAGAACCTATTTAAGGGCCTATGCATGGTATTTGGATGAGACCAGAAGCTCTTGGATGTGGGGGATGGGCAAGGGAGGATGTTTGGACAGAGTTTAGAAAAGGATTGGAGATTGAGAGGTGTGAGGGAATGAGGGTGTGAAGGGTGGTTTTTATAGTGGAGGGGTGGGGTAAATTTTGAATATTTAAATCATTATTTTATTATATCCCTCAAGACAACCAATAGTATTGTTTCATTTGACCCCTAATAGTAATAAGTTCATATGAGTTCGAACCAAGTGTCCTTGCATCACTTGTGATGTCATGAATAGTGTATTCATATGTTAAATTGTATATACGGTATTTTACTGTATTTTACAATTCATAAAAAATTCGAGTTTTTCAGAAAAATATCAAAACAATACCCAATCATTTTTCGACCTTCAGAATTCAAAAATGGAGACCATTTTTCAAAATAAATTTTCTAAATATTATTAATTTTATTTTTAAACAAATTAATAGTTAATTTGAAAAACAAAAATCTTAAAGGTGCAATTAGTTATATTTTTCATTGAAAAATTAATTAAGATCTCATTATCATATTGCCTTAATAATATAAAATAATAATAATATTTACTATTCATAAGTGTCATCTTACTATTCAATTTAATATTCATAAGGGTATGTTAATATTCACCAAAGAAACACGTTTTTTCTATCAGACACCAAAAATAATCTTCATCACAACATTGTATGTTGGATTTTCAAAATTCAAACACAGAAGTGACAAAAATATGATTAAAGGTCACTTATCACTTAGTAGTTCATTATGTTGTGCATTCATTTGGTTTTATGAAATAATTTTAAGAAGGGAATTTTTATTGAAAAACATTGGTTCGTTACATTCTACCACCCTTAAGAAATTTTTCCCTCGAAATATTGTTTTACATAAACTGGTGAGGGTACATCTCCTTCATCACCTCTTCCGGTTCCCAAGTTGCTTCCTCAATGTTATGGTTCCTACACAACACTTTGAAAAGGTGGGTTGTCTTGTTGCATAGAACCTTATCACTTCGGTCTAGAATATTTACTGGATGCTCCTCATAGGAGAGATCATCTTCCAGCTGCACAAACTCTGAGTTTCGTACATGTGAGGGATCAGGCATGTACTTCCTCAGAAGTGATACGTGAAAAACATCATGTACTCGAGCCGTATTTTGTTTATGTTCAAGATGATAGACCATGTCTCCTATGTGATCACAGATCTCAAAGGGGCCAATGTACCCTAGGCTTAGCTTCCCTTTCTTCCCAAATCACATGACTCTCTTCCATGGAGATATTCGAAGGAAGAATTTATCTCCAACATCAAACTCCAAGTCCCTTTAACGGTTTTCAGCATGTCACTTTTGCTAACATTGTGTAGCATTGATGTGTTTCTGGATGACTTGAACGTTCTCTGTCATCTCTTGAACAAGATCAGGTCCAGGTAGCTTTCTTTCTCCAACTTCATCCCAACATGTTGGAGTTCTACATCGCTTTCCATACAGTCCTTCATATGGAGCCATCTGAATACTCGAGTGGAAGCTATTTTTTTTATGAGAATTAATCCAATGGGAGATGCTGATCCCATCCACCTTTGAATTCTAGAGAGCAACCTCTATGAATATCTTCAAATTTCTGAATAGTCCTTTATGATTGGAAATCAGTTTGGGGATGATAAGCCTTGATGAAATTTAATTCAATACACAAAGAATGTTGAAGGCTCCTCCAGAATTTAGATGAAATACTCGGATCATGGTTAGTGACAATTGAGAGTGGAACACCGTGCATTCTCATGACTTCCTTCACATATATCTGTGCAAGTTGTTCACGTTAGAGGTCTTCCCGAATAGCAATAAAATGGGCAGTCTTGGTGAGTCATTAAACCACAACCCAATCGTATTTTTTCCCTTTGACGTCTTTGGGAGACCCATGAAAAAGTCCATTGTAACATTTTAACATTTCCACATGGGTATAGGCAATTGATACATCATACCTTTCGACTTTTTTCACTCATATTTAACTTTATGACATACCAAGCACCTTGATATATATTCCACAATCTCTTTCTTCATGTTATCCCACCAGAAGTGTTCCCAGAGATCACGATACATATTGGTACTCCCAGGATGGATAAAGAAAGTTGAGTTATGTACATTTTTGAAAAGCTCCTTCTTTATCACTGTTGATGAAGGCACACAAAGCTGCATTCAAAATTGGATAACACCATCATCGTCGATATAAAACTCCTGTATCTTCCTTACCTTTAATGCATTCACCCTCTTCTGTATCTCCACATCATCCCTTTGTGCTTCTTTAATCTTCTCCTGGATGGATTGTTGCACAATCAGTTGGGAAAGGTAGGATGTATCCCTAGATCATATCATTTCCAAATCCATTCTTTAAATATCCATGAATATAGGGACTTTCTCAATCCGCAACATGGATAGAGTAGCGAGTTATTTTCTGCTTAGAGACTCAACTACCTTGTTCACCTTTCCAGAATGATAGCGAATAGAGTAGTCGTAATCCTTGATTGTCTCTGACCAGATCCTTTTATGCATATTGAGCTCCTTTTTTGTGAATATATAGTTTAGGCTCTTATGGTCGGTGTATATGTCACACTTCTCACCATAAAGGTAGTTCCTCTATATTTTCAAGGCAGAAATCACGGCTGCTAGATCTAGATCATGTTTCGGTAGTTCTTCTCATGGATCTTCAACTTCCGTGAGGCATAGGCTATCACATTATCATTTTTCATGAGTACACAACCCAAGCCTTTCTTTGAAGCATCACTGTATATCACAAAACATAATCCACTTTTCAGTAGTGTGAGTACAGGTGCAGTGATAAGCCTTATCATTAGCTCCGTGAAGATTCCCTCACATTCTTCTATCCAGACATTCTTTACCTCTTTCCTTGTTAACTTAGTTAGAGTACTTGACAATCGTGAGAATTTTTTCAAAAAACATCGATAGTACCTAGCTAATCCAAGAAAACTACGGATTTCTATGACAATAGAGGGCCTGGGCCATTCCTCAATCGCCTTTGTCTTTGAATGATCCACATAAATTCCCTCATTTGTGATCACATGTCCCATGAACGTGACTTGCATCATCCAAAAGTCACAGTTGCTGGACTTAGCGTACAACTTGTCCTTTCGTAATATCACCAACACAAGTCTTATATATTCTTCATATTCCTACTTTCTCTCGGAGTAGATGAGAATATCATCGATAAACACTACCACAAATTTTTCAATGTAATGTCTAATGTCTCTAATGATAAAATCCATGAAGATTGCATTGGCATTAGTAAGTCTGAATGGAAACACCAAAAACTCATAGTGCCCATACTATGTACGAAAAGAAGTCTTCTGAATATCTTCCTTCTTCACCATTACCTGATGATATCCAGAAAGAATATCCACCATTAAGAGGTATCGATCACCTCTTAACTGATCGAATAGGTCATCAATCTTTGGAAGATGATACTTGTTCTTTATGGTGGTCTTGATGAGTTCCCGATAATCGATACACAGTCGCATTTTTTCATCCTTCTTCATTACAAAAGGCACTCGTGCTCCCCAAGGTGATGCACTAGGGTGTATGAACCCTTTGTCCAGATGCTCTTGCAGCTGCTTCCTTAACTCCTTCAGTTAGATAGGATCCATCCTACAGGGACACATTGATATAGGTGTAGCTCAGAGTATGTGTTCAATTGAAAACTCTACCTCACGATCCGAGGGAATTCCCAGTCACTCTTCTGTAAATACATCACTGTATTCCCTCATCATGGAAATTTCTTCAAGGTTGGCACTTTCCTTCAACTCAACCATTTTGGCGAGGTATAATTCCTCATAGGGAATCAACACCCACACCATTGAAGGATTTTTCAAAGGACATTCATGATCTTCCTTGAATTTTTAGAAGAGCCTTGGATGATTCAGAATATGAAATGATATTTCCTTTTCCTGACAATTGATATATGCTCTATATAATGAGAGACAACCCATTCCCATTATAGTGTTGAATTCCACCATGGTAAGTATTACGAGATTTTCCCAAAGAATCAGCCAACATATGACAATGGTAGAACAGTCAAACTCTTGGTTTGCAATTATTGCACCACTTGGTGTTTTTGCAGATATCTCTACTTCAAGGTTTCGGGGCTTTGATTCTATAGTTCAAGCAAAATTGCAAGATATAAAAGAATGCATAGAACCAGAATCAAATAATACTTTTTCTATTTTTGTGTAAATAGGAAGTGTACCTTGTACGACTTCATTTTCATAATCCACCTCCATAGTAGTGATGGCATAAGCCTTACCTTGTTCCTTTGGCTTTGGTGGCTGCCGACACTAATTACCCTTGAGAGCTCGTGGTTTTGTGCACTGGTTTTCATATTTCCCTAGCTACCTACAGTTGTAGCATTGAACCATAAGCGGTTCTTTCATTTCATTGACTAAATTCTCCTTCTTTTTCATGTCTTTTCGACACTCTTGATCATGGTGTCCTTCTTTCCCACACTTGATGCATTTACCCATACCATTGAGGTAGTTCCCATGGTGAAACTTCCCACATTTTTGGCATGTGGGTCATTGAGTTTTCTTCCCACATTTTTCATTAGATCCACCAGCTTGAAACTCCATCTTTCTTTTCTTATCACCATAGTCATGGGACCATTATTCAAAATCCATATCCACTTTGAGAGCACATCAATCAACTTCTTCATAACTCCAAAAGTCTCAAATTTCAAGAGCCTTTTGAATGTGTGGTTTTAATCCACTAAAGAATCTATCAATTTTTCTATCATTGTTGATAACAATACCTGAAGCATACCTTGCAAGCCTCGTGAAATTTTCTTCATAGGTTGTGACAGATCCTCCTACATTTTTCCTTAGCTCTATAAGTTATCTCTCCATCTTCATGTGAAGAGTTTGAGGGAAGTACTTATTAAGAAACATTATCTTAAATTCATCCCATTCCATCGCATCAATTTCTTCCCTTGGATTGTTGTTCTTAATCAGAGCCCTCCATTGATCAACTTCTACATCTAAATGATAAAAATCTAGGGTCTCCTTCTCTATCTCAGAACAGTGAAGAATAGAAAAGATCATCTCCCTGGATTTAACCCACTATTTTGAAACTAGTGGATCAGAAGATCCACTAAACCTCGGTGGTCATTGGCACCTAAAACATTCGATAGCCAGTTGCTCCCTCTTGGGTGAAAGAGGACGTTCTACATTATTATGGTTATTGTCCATAACCTGATATAATTCATTAAGAATAACCATGATGTTTTGAACTCCACCTCCAAAATCATTGGGTATGTCATTCAGGAAATCGCTGCATTGGCCCTCGCCCGATCTGTTGGCCTGATTTCTCTTGGTTCCCATCATTTTCAAAAATAGAAAATGTTAGATCAAAACATAAGTAAACAAGTTATGAATAACTTATTCATTTAAACAATTTTATACCAAAAACATAACATATGGGATCCCTATATATATTTTCTTGTGTGCCAACTTGTACATAGACTCATGCTATAGGTTTTCTCTAATGTTCATTAATCCTAATTCCCAAATTAACTAAACCATTCCTCTGATACCAACTATTGCATCCCAAAATTTTCCTACGTTCTATTATATCATTTTAAATATAAAAATCATAATAGTATTACACATAGAGGATCCAAAGTTTTAGAGTCTTGGGAAAACTAGGACAATACATAACAATTACAAAATCAAGCATAATAATTTATTAATTGCTTCTTCTATAGATTCTTATTGGCACTTGTACTCTACATAGTACATGTAGAAACCTGAGGATATACATAGGAAGGGGTGAGATAAAAGCCTAGTAAGAGGATAGATAAGAAGAATATATCACGGGGTGTGCATAATCATGACATAGGCAAAATATCAAAACATTAGAGGAATATAAATAAAAGACTTGAAATGTGGCAATGCATAAAAAATGAAACATCATGTTTTAGTGGTTAAATACCACACATACTTGTGAACCAATCTAGAATCTTGTTCACAAATCATTTCACATATAATCATGATATATATCACTTTACCCAATGAATTGGAGTACTGTAAAATTCTGGGCACACCCGTGTCCTTGAAACATTCATTTTGCGCTATATAATTTCGGGTGCACCCGTCACATCATGACATTATCATAATCATGATTGCCACATAGAAAAAATATCAAAAGTGAACATAAATATACCATGTAAAGGAATGGGTTTCATCTCATAAGAATACATTCATAAGCATTGGGATACCAAAAGAAAGAGGGAACAACATACTTGATACTAGAACCATCAACCATGAATGAGAGGTAAAATTTGGGTTATTAAAAGAAGAGTTATTTTGGAAAAAATTTAGTTCGAAATAATCTTCATTAAAAAATTTATATCCCAGAAAAGGTAATATAATTATGAATAAATGATCTATAAGGAGTAACCATATCAAAATGGAGGGAAATAAGGAGAACCAGAAGGATGAAAATTGAGTTCGAGATTTCCCCTTACCATGTATTCGAATGCTACCTTCTCTTTAATGTCATGTATAATGACATTATATTCATTAATTAGAAATTTCAGAACCTTTTAAACATTAATATGGTTCATTATGGTTTCATTATGTGAATTTATATGCCTTTTAATGAGTTATAGAGTTTGAAAACATTGTTCGAGAATGTTTGTTTTTATGGTTTTCTTGAGTGGTTCTCTTGTATTCTAAAATTGATGTTCGGGTAGAACATGGGTAATAATCCAGAACTAATATTACATGTTATTAATGATATTAAAGGATTTTTAATGATCTCATAAAGAATTATATTGGATCCAGGTGGAGGAATCATTAGATAAGAATTAAATGGTGATTGTTTGGGTTAATTTGTGCGGTTTTTCGATCACAAAAAACATGTTTTAATATATCACTTAGTAATATGTTCAGAAGTCAGTTCCAGATATTTAAATAGGACATAATACATATAAAAAATTCTGTTTCAACCATAAAAAAGGTTTTATGACTAGATCTGAATGTAGAAATTGATGAATAAGTCATTTCATTCTTGAAGGTGATAAAATAACACCTCATGAACAACGTTCACTTTAATAAAATAAAAGGAAGAGGGAAATGGTGTTGGATGATATAATATCCCATTAGAATCATATGATTATAGAATATGTATAATAATTTAGTTACAATACTATTATGATGATGATAGGTGTGGAGAGATCAATAAATGAACTTGAACACGAAAGGAAATTAAAAGAGAAGAGGGACAAAAATTACTTCTTGAATCCTTCTCTTGAGAACCTATTTAAGGGCCTAAGCTTGCTGATTTGATGATACCAGAAGCTCCTGGAAGTGGGGGAGTGGCTAGGGAGGATTTTTGTGCAGATTTTAGAGAAGGCTTGGAGCTTGAGATGTGTGAGGGAATGAGGGTGTGAAAGGTGGTTTTTATAGTGGAGGGGAGGGGTAAATTTTGAATATTTAATTCATTATTTTATTATATCCGTCTAGAAAACCAATAGTATTGTTTCATGTGACCAGTAATAGTAATAAGTTCATGTGAGTTCAAAAAAAGTTTCCTTGAATCAATTTTTATGTCATGAATAGTGTATTTAACTTTTAAATTGTATGTATGGTATTTTATCGTATTTCACTATTCATAAAAAATACGAGTTTTTTAGAAATATTCCAAAAATTTACCCTAACCGTTTTTCGACGTGTAAAATTCACAAATGAAGTCCTTTTTTCAAAATTAATTTTCTAAATATTATTAACATAATTTTTAAATAAAGTCATAGTTAATTCTAAAAATAACAATCTTAAATGTGCACATAATTTTTTTTCTCATTGAAAAATTAATTAAGATCTCATTATGTTATTTCAATAAAAAAATATTAATATTATTTACTATTCATAAGGTTCATAATACTATTTGTTTTACTATTCCTATGGGTATGTTACTATTCACCAAAGAAATGTGTTTGTTCTATCAGACTCTAAAAATCATCTTGAACACAACCATGTATGTTTGACTTTCAAAATTCTAAACACAAAAGTGACAAACATATGTATAAATGTCGCTTATCACATAGTAGTTCATTATGTTGGGAATTCATGTTATCATATGACATAATTTTAAGAAGGAAATTTTTATTGAAAAACTTTGGGTTTTTACAAAAATTATTCTAGAATTATATAATGAAAAATTGAATATTTAGAAACTATATGATGTATGAAAAACGGGTAAGAAATAAAATTCAACATTAATATTGTTTAAATTTGGATTTATATGTTGGACGATATAAATAATCCATCTATATTTTTTCTTTATAGAATATAAATCTAAATATGAAATTTATTTAATTAATAGTTAGAAGATGATTAATACGAATTTATGTGTTTTTTCATTTTTTTTATTGAAAAAATGTCTATTCTGTTCTATTTTTATATCTTCTTTTAAATTGATTCCAAATAAGAGACATTCCAGAATTATTTCTTCATTATATGTCAATGGGGAGGAATATGAAAACCATTATTTCTATTTTATTGATCAAAACAGGGATTCCGAAATTATTTTTCACCCCCAAGGAAACCTCAACATAATGGTGTTATTTAAAAGATTAATGAATCCTTGAAATAAATTTCATGGAATATGATATTTTAATATAACCTACCCACTCAAATTTTAGATGAATCTATAAATATATCCTACTATTTCATTAACAATGTCATAATTATGGCTATTTTGATAAAAACATCTTATGATATATGAAACAATAAAATAATAAATGATGGATACTATAACCTATTTAGATGAAAACTCTACATTTTCACCACCATATACAATCTTGGATAATGTTATCCAAAGTCTTATTATTAAATATTTATCGGTTATTCTAAAAGTTATATGGATTCTAGAGTTTTCTGTAGAAGGTCAATGATTTATAATAATAAAAATATTAAAAACATGATTAGTATTATATGTTTGATCATAAACAAAATCATGTCGAAAAGAAACATGATTCTATGAAAAAAATTATAAATATTACTCTATTAAAAAATGAAATGGGTGATGATTGGAACATCAATTTCATGAATCCAACCCCAAAAGTATATATATTAATGAAACTAAGATTGTGTTTCAAAAACAAAATTGGACCATATTAATTAATCACATTTATACAGTTATATGATGCCTAGATAGTGGAAATATGATTACAATTATTATAGGGGACCTTGAATAATTTACTAATTTTTAACTATTCTAGATCCAAAACCCTTTTATGAATAATTAGCTATGGAAATCTTGGTTTTATCTATGCATGAAGTGTTCAATCTGTTCAAACATTACATGCTATAATAATTCAATGATATCCAATCTAATTACAATTTTTTAGAAACAACGATTTTTTCTAGAAATAAATAGGATTATCTTGATTTGATAACTGTAAATAGGGACATATTATAATACAATGTGTACATTACATTGTAAGTAATAGACTATGATTAATGATTTTCCAGAATACCTATATTTTAATTCATTATAATTATCCTATATTATAAATATATTCTAGATTTAAAATTACATGAACTAGAAATTCAATATGTATTTATAAACATAATTCCTATAGAGGTAGTCTATGATTACCAACCTCATGGTTTTGAAAATCATCACTTTCTAAATTATATTTTCAAAATACATATAACATTATATAGTGTTAAATAAGAACCTATATATCTTTAAGATAATTTATATCCTTTTATTTTATCAAATTTATATTTAGTAGGAGTGGTATATGATACACATATAATTATGACATCATCATCATAATTTTTTATATTTCATGTATTTTTTAATAATGAGAATTTTTCTTGTCATAAAATTATTGTGTAGGAAATTTTCAGAATTTGAGAACGTATTATTAGAAATTACTAGGATTGGAGAGTAAAATTTCATTCATGGATTTGAAATTTATCATAAAATATTAGAATATACTATATAAACTAATTATTCATGACATTCATATGTTGTTTGTAAATGAAATTAGTAAATTACATACAACCCCTATGGGTTCTACTAATGAACACAATTTAGACAACACTAAAAAAACCGAGTTTATAACATTATGTACTAATGAAAAAACATTGGTCTTCTATATTAAAATTATATAAGATAAGGTATTATGTTTTATGTATAATTGTGCTCTAGGTTCGATAAAAATCCCAATAAATAACATTACAGTGATCCCAATATAATTTAAAAGTATTTTTAAGGATCATTTTCTATATTAATAATATTTCTAAAGAACTATTCATTTAATTTGATTTCACAATCAGATGATGTAATTTGTGGGTTTAGAGTAGATATGAAGACTGTATCAATAACCAACAATGTTAATTTTATGTCCATCTTGTCTCTATATATTAATAGACACACTTGACTTCATTAAATTCTTCTAAATATGAGTACATAGATTCTTTTATTTTATATGAACAAGTGTAGTTGATAAAAACACCCTGAGGGTTTTTTTTATTTAATTTCAATCATGATTTTATTAAATGTTATTGATGTATGACTGTTTGATTTGATACAGTTCTAAAAAATAATTTTATAGTAATTCTTGAAGAATTATGAAATCATTTCATTATTGATTAATCATAGAAAGGTGATATCTCTCATAAATATATCCCTACTAAATATCCATTAGCTGATATTTTTACTAGTCCGAATGATTCAGAGTATTTTTAATTATATAGGTCATCATTGGTGTTATTTAGATGACAATAATTTTAACTTATTTGATTTTTATTTATTTTAATTAAATATCTATTTCTACATTTAATGTTACATTTATTTAAATTCCATGCTAAATTTATATTTTTTTTTAATAATTATCAATTTTTTTCAATATTATATCTTTACTAGAAAAAATAGACTTTTTAAAATGTATATGTTTATTTTTTTATTTTTTTAGATTTCTCCCTAAAACTTATTAGTTACATTGCTTTCACAAAAAAGCAATACATAATCAACCACTGAAATTTATCATATCCAATAACACTATTTGAATTCATCCATTTCATTCTGAAACAGAACTGTCACCCCCTTTGTATTTTCACCTATTAAAAGTTCTCTTGTAGACAGAGAATACTATGTTTGGCAATGATAATGGTTCTAGATAATCAATGAATGAAAATCTGGTGGTGCACTATATCGAGTGATTATAAGGAATGTAGTGGATATAGAATAGTTGAATGTAATATATATGATATTGAGGATGGTATTCTAGTTATGTTGTTGGGATATAGTTTTTTAAGATAATATTCATTGATTAATATATGAGGAGGAGATTAATGTGTTTCTGAAGAATACAAATATAGGTTTTATAGAAATATAACATTTTTTATCATTGAATGTAAGTGTTAAAAATCTGTTAGTATCTTCTATGTTGATGACTTATTTCATGCACCAACCTTATAATTTTGAGTTCGGATTCATGAAAATCTTATTTTAATGAATATTAGTATGACCCTATAATTCCATTAATATTCTTTTTCAGTCATCCTATTTTGAGATGAATGTTTGCAAGGATTTAAAAGCTAAGATGAATCTACAATTAAAATTCATCCTTGTGTTAATTTCTCTACGAGAAATAGAAATAGATAAGATATTGTTTCAAGTCATCACCTATATCTCCTAATCTATACTGTGAAGATAATTCTTCTAAGTTTGTTTATGAGTTTTAGGCATTATTTCATTTTTGTAAAGGTGAAGATCAATTATTACAACTATGGATGGATTGATTTCTTATTTTTGAAGATGAATGAAGTGTACCTATATGATGGAGGATGAATTATGTTCCACAGGGGAAATACCTTATGTTTTGTTATTCTCCTGAATTATTGATGTAACAAGGATACATACACTGTAACACCCCAGGTAAATAAAGAATATGTTATTTTCTTATTTATCCAAATTTGTGAATAAAATATTAATATGACTTTAATTGGGACGCTATGCTCGATGGTGTACCCAACACACAACAACGAGTTTCTTGGGAATCTTACGTTGCACTCTAATAATAAAATAATATTATTTTAAATGGTAGTTAACATGTAGCCATTGTATTGGCAGGAATGGATATAAATAACTAAAATATGATTATATATGTTTTTAAATGTTTTTACATTTATCCAATATAGGATAGAGGCTTAAAATACAGAAAGAATTCAATTTTAGGCGTATATGCCCAAGTTTTCACTAAAGGTTCACTTATCGCCTTTTGATGGAGAACCATCATTAAATATAGTTTTGTTCACTCTTAAATATTCTATTGGACCAAATAAAACTCTTCTTAAGAATCAGGACACCCAAATTTACTTTGTGTAAATTTTTGGTATCTTTCTGATAAAGTTCATTTTGTAATGAATAGTGTAAAATGTTGTATTTTAATTCAAAACCTCTTTTTAATCTAATTTATTTATATGATTAGATTATCTTTTGAATTGGTTTTAAAGGGAAATTAGAATATATTTTTACCATTAAATCCAGTAGTGGTTGTTGGAATTAATTTCACTTTGAAATCAGACTTAAACCAGTGTCAATCTTTTGATACTTATTATTTCATAAAAACACGCTATTTTCTCTGACAACGAGAATTAATTATTAAATTAATTAATGTGACTTATATGTTTTGAATTTTGTAAAATAGACTTCATTTTTGAATTCGTAATATCAAATATAGCTTAGGGTGAAGTTTTGGGATTTTTCTGAAAAACATCAATTTTTGATGAATAGTGACACCACTAAGTGGTACTTATAAAAATCGATTTTTCTGTTTAAATGAAATTTAGCCATCTTTGTGTTTTGAATTTCAAAAATCCGACATACATGGTTTTCATTAAGAAGTAAAATGTGGTTCAATGGGATAAAAATAATTTTTTGGTGAATAGTAATTTATTAAGTTTTTAATCGCGATTAGAGGTAATTAGTGTAGTTTAAGGTAAAAATAATGTTTTAATAATATGAAAAGAACTTGACACATGTCCTACCCTTATTGTTTGTGTCATGGCCGACCACGACAAGCCATGGGTCAACTTGGGGACCCCATGGAGCCACTTTGGTTGGGAAATGACATAAATAACTTTTTATTTAATGTAAAAGTAAAAATGACACAAACATGATATGTTTTATGAAAACAATTTTTACATGGGGTTATAAAGATCAGATTTTTGATTATAAATAGTCATTAGAAATAAAAAAAATATTTCCTACATCATATAATTTTTTTTATAATTTTTAGACATTAAATATATTAAATTATTTATGACATCATAATGATGCAGCGATGACATCATTATCTGACGATTTAAATAAAATGAGAAGATAATGTAAAATCGATGATCTACACATATCCAAAACTTATTGGATTGGTGGATTTCGAACCCTTATCACCTTATCCACTAAGTATTTCAATTTGGGACCTTTTAAAACCGAAACACATTTTCAAATAAAGTAATATTTCTTACTTTCCAAAAGTGCCCCTCCTCTCCTCTTATAAAAGGCTCCCAACTCTACCTCATTTCACACACTCGTCAAGCCTTTGGCTCGGCCACCCCCTGCCCATTTTCTCTCTCCAAATCCCTCTCCTCATCCTATAGGATTCCCTTTTGGCATAATCCTTTCAAAGGAAGCCTTTAGGCTCAAATAAAAAGGAGTTACACTTTTAAAGGTAATTCTTTCTCTCAAGTTCATTTGTTTTATTTTGCTTCTCCAACACCCTAAACTCTTTTTATTTACTTCTTTTGTAACAACACCAGTATCTTCAATATACTAGTATGTTGTTATATGATTTATTCGAGCTACACTCTCACACAACTACATCAAATGGTTTAAGAACATACGGTTTCCGTGGATGGTGAAATTCTGCCTCCCGAAACGATGATTGTTCAATACTCATTTAACACCTTAAAATGTGGTCATTATGATGTCACTATTTTTATATACGATATATAATATGTTTATGTTTTACTTATGCTTCTGTATTTTTAATTTTTGTCTTACCTTTATGGCTTCCATTATGGGTATACGCGATATCTTCATTTTAGGAAGTGCGGACTACCGCCCCCTCAAAGTGATGTGATTCGTTAATGCCATACGTGGGACGTATAAAGGATAGATTTAATGTTATTATACATGATGTTATACTGGAATTATTATATACCTCTATATCATTATTTTTTACTTTCCATTAAATTATGTGATAGAAATGAAAGTAGTGTTCATGTGTACGTACGGCTTACCGTCTCCATGAACGGTGCATTTCATTTCTTATCCCCAAATGTAATGTACAATTATAAGTACATGTATATAATGGATATATATGATTAATGATACATATAAATGATGAATATAATTCTGTAATTAAAATATACATACCTTACATTTAGTTTTAATTCCACTAATATGACAAAGAAATGAAAGTAGTGTTCATGCGTACGTACGGCTTACCGTCTCCATGAACGGTGCATTTCATTTCTTACCTATAAATGATTATTTAATTTTATAAATACTTGTATATGCTGGATATATATGATATATATGATATCCAAACCAGGAATTTCATTCTGTAAATAAAGAAACTTTGACCACACGAACAACATGTAATTGTAAGAAGTCCACTTTCGACTTAAGAACCAAATATCGACAAAACAATCATTATTAACTTAAAGATTACATAATGTTTATAACATGGAAATAAGTGATATAAAAGGAAGAATAAGCTTGAAAAAGGTTCTTAATCAATTAGAAATTATCTCAAGTTTATTATTCATGATATTAAAGAATGATTGAGTCAAGTCGGACCCGAGGTAAGGGATCCTACAACTCTATTTCTTTTTAAGTACACTCTTTTATGTCATTTCTTTTAAGCTCATATTTCTTATGATTGGGATGTTCTTATATATTAATACTACCGTAATTTTTATGTTCATGTTATGAGAGACCCTATTCTCTCTCATGAATCCATTTTGGAAGTTTTGAGTGGTGCCATTATGCTGCCGAACATTCGTAAGAGATCTCACCTCTCTCTTTCTTTTTAAGTACTCTCCTTTATGTCACTTCTTTTAGGCTCCTCTTTTTAATGTTGGGGATGTTCATTTATATTCTTCTTTCTGTACATTTTATTGTAATGTGATGATATACCCTATTTTATCTCATCAATCCACACTCGGAATTTTTATGTGGCGCCGTTAGGCTGCCAAGTTTTCATAAGGGATTTTTCATCTCACATTTATTCCCGTGAGATTTATGCTACATTTTCCACAAATTCCATTGAGTGGTTTATGTACTGCCCATTATTCTACTATTTGTGTAATATAATTTCGTTTATGAGTATTTACATCAATGATCTATTGTCCTTCTATCATGGGGTGTATGTTTTGAAAGATACCCAAGTCGGTAAGGGAACCTTTCACCCTCCTATTTTTTTAAAAGACTTCTTTTGTTGGGTCTTTTAATTTACATATTGTTATGTTGGGGTATGTTCTCATATATCCTTAATGATGTAAATTTTATGTCCAAGTTATGAGATACACTTTTTATCTCTCATCAACTCATTTTGATGTGATGCCGTTAGGCTGTCAGGGGAACTTTTTTACCCAAATTCGATTTCTTTGGGTTCAACATGTAGTCATTGAATATGTCATCCATTGAATATGTGTGAATGACCTTTTATTGTTTTACACTTAATATCCACTTATATTGGGTGTATTTATATTTGTCACACATATTTTTGAGATTGATTTGTCTTTAATTTAAGGATACCTTTTTTATAAGGGATTTCATCACATTTGACATTTCTATTGAGGGTTCATTGTTGTTATGCACCAATTCACTCTTATATGGTGTATATACTATCCTTTGGAGTATTGTATCATGAATCCATTTATTCTCATGATATTATAAAGTTCTGACTAAATGTTATTCCTCAAATATTGTATTCAAGTGTCTCTAATTTTGGTAAAACCCCTTTAACCAAAATGTCATTTTAAATGTATTAATTATTTGTTCTTATTAATATCCATGTTTTCAAAACGGTTTTAAGGATTTATTTATATGGATATTAATGGTTTAAAATTTGAAGCTTCAAGGTGGTATGGGACACTCTGATTCAAAAATCTCTTTATTAAATGTTTTAAATGGTTTTGAAAATGGTTTTGATAAAGGATTATATTATGATATATTGTGATGTGGAAATGTTATCATTCCTTTATATTGGTTTTATGTTTTATGATTTTGTATTGGTACTTGGACATTTTAACAGGTGGTTACGTTATAAACCATATGACAGGTGGTGCCGTGAATACCAGGACGGGTGGTTACGTTATAACCTCCAATGCATTGGGTATGGAAGTCGGCCGTATGGATATTACATTAAGTATGTATGGAAATTGGCCGTATGGCTATTCTATTAAGTGATATGTGTGGAAGTCAACCGTACGGTTATTCCACTTAAGTATGTTTATGTCCCAAGTTACCTTTATATATGTTATGTGTTATTTATATGGGTTTTATGGTAATCCTTTGGTTACAAAAAGGTAAGTAATGATACTTTTTTCAATGAAGAGTTTTTACTACTTCATGAAGGTGAAAAGTATTACATTGATTAAGTATTCATGGTTTACTTGTTGTTTTGAAAAAATAACAGTTTTTATTCTTTGTGTTTCCCTTAATGAGCTTCTTATGCTCATCCCATGTTTTTGAAATGTTTTTCACAGCACTTAAAGTGGAATAAGTTCAAGGATTGGATCAAGGGAAGGTCATGCTATATAAGACATGGAACTAGACATGTTTCTTTTTAAGAGTTTTTTTTATTATGGAAACTTAGTAGAAGTGTCTACTTTGTAATCTTTCGAGATGTAATAGTTATGTCCTAATTATCTAAAACTCTAAACCTGAAAAGATCCTCAATGTGAATTACTCATTTAATTCAATATTAAGTAAGGATTAAGGATGGGGACTTATAGTTGGTATCAAAGGTTGGTTTAGATAACTTTAGAGGTTAGGGTGTTCTCTAAGAATAAGTGACATTACCATAATGGTTAGGATTTCAGAAAGAGTCATAGTTTTAGATAAAGTGAATGAGTAAGTATATCTTAGTGTTTACCTTCCTCATTAGTACATGATGGTTTTTTTGATATATTCACACTGACATTTCTGTTTTTAGTGAATGGATGGATCTAGCAGGTTCCAAAGAGACAACAGGTTTGAAGGAAACTGTGGTGGTTCTCTCATTAAGAGACTAGATAAAATGAAGGATTCAATGAGGAAACTCATGGTTGTTATAAACCAAATATCAAGGAGTCAAGATCAACCACTTGAACTTAGGTATGTTCTATAATGCATCATGTACGAGATGACCAATCGATGTGGAAGTTCAGGTAATAATTAAAAAGGTAACCACTATGGTTTATATGATCCTTACTTTTGAGGTAATTATGGGTTATTATATGATATGCTGGAAAATGAAAGGCATGAGATAAACTCGAGGTTAAAATATGTTATGATCATTTTTGATGATTTTATCTCTTTTTGGGGAATGATTTAATAATTATATATTTTTGGAAAAAGGACAACATGTAGACCATGTGACAACCCGTCGCGTCGGACAAAGCTGCGGGAATCGAACCCACAACCAAAGTGCGACTGGTATTTATCACCTACAACTAGACTATGTGAAGTCCCTGGTTAGTTTGACTGATTCTTTTTATTTATATGATTTTATGAATTAAGAATAAGTTGATTTTGTGTTATTTATGAAAATGATTAACCTATCATGGAGGATATGGGATTAGGTTAATTACTTTTCAATATGAGACTTTAGGAGCAACAGATGTTGTTTGAGGATAAATGTTACGATTTAACTTGGAAGACTATGTGACTAAATCATTTAAACATTTGGGTTTCAATCTTAGATTGGTTTACTTTGAAGAAATTTATGGACAAATTGTTTATCGAATGATCCTTGTTGAACTTTGGGTTTTGTTTGACAAATTTTGGAGATTAAGAATAGATTTTATTTTTATAAAGGGTTATCTTATTCTGGATTATCTGACCTTGTACTAACCTTTTTGGTTTTGGTTATGGTTAAGGTCTAAATATATGGAAAGTATATAGTTCTCTTTTGTGTATTAGGTGATTATCTAGAAGTTGATTATAGTACTCTTAATGCGAACAAGTCTCCCTAAATACTCATCTTTTGGAAAAAAATATGAGTTTGATTAAGGAATCTAGTAAAAGTTGGAAGTCAACATGACAAGTAAGTATGTTTCCTTATGTTTTATTTAAGATCAAAATTAAATTCCTCAATAAAAAGTAACTTAAAGAAAAAATGTTGTCTATTAACTTTTTCTACTGGGGAACCCAACACCGTTTAACCCATCACAATTTTGTGATTTTTTAGTGGTTAACTTTCTCCTAAACATGTTTTCTATCACTCTCCATCAGAACATGACCCTATGTATTCTCCTCCATGTCCATGTTTTTCTACATGGAATCCTACTATGGGTTAACTCGGGTGACCTCTGTACTTATCTTTCTTTATTTTAAAGTGATTGTTTTACCGACTCTTGTTCCGATGTGGGATTTTCAAGGATGTTTCCAAGCTCAATTTTAAAAATTGCGAGGACGCAATTCCCAAAAGGGGGGAAGGATGTAACACCCTAGGTAAATAAAGAATATTACATTTTCTTATTTATCCAAATTTTTGAGTAAAATATTAATATGACTTTAAAGGGGACACTATGCTCGATGGTGTACCCAACACACAACAACGAGTTTCTTGGGAATCATACGTTGCACTCTAATAATAAAATAATATTATTTTAAATGGTAGTTAACATGTAACCATTGTATTGGTGGGAATGTATTGAAATAACTAAAATATTATTATATATGTTTTTAAATGTTTTTACATTTATCCAATAAAGGATAGAGGTTTAAAATACGGAAAGAATTCAATTTTAGGCGTATATGCCCTAGTTTTCACTAAAGGTTCACTTATCGCCTTTTGATGGCGAACCATCATTAAATATAGTTTTGTTCACTCTTAATCATTATATTGGACCAAGTAAAACTCTTCTTAGGAATCGATACATCCAAATTTACTTTGTGTAAATTTTTGGTATCTTTCTGATAAAGTTCATTTTGTAATGAACAATGTAAAATGTTGTATTTTAATTCAAGACCTCTTTTTAATCTAATTTATTTATATGATTAGATTATCTTTTGAATTGGTTTTAATGTGAAATTAGAATATATTTTTACCATTAAATGCAATAGTGGTCATTGGAATTAATTTCACTTTGAAATCAGACTTAAACCAGTGTCAATCTTTTGATACTTATTATTTCATAAAAACACACTATTTTCTCTGACAGCGGGAATTAATTATTAAATTAATTAATGTGACTTATATGTTTTGAATTTTGAAAAATAGGCTTCATTTTTGATTTCGTAATATCAAATATAGCTTAGGGTGCATTTTTTTGGATTTTTCTGAAAAACATCAATTTTTGATGAATAATGACACCATTAAGTGGTACTTAAAAAAACCGATTTTTCCGTTTAAATGAAATTTTGCCATCTTTGTGTTTTGAATATCAAAACTCCAACATACATGGTTGTCATTAATAAGTAAAATGTGGTTCAATGGGATAAAAATAATTTTTTGGTGAATAGTAACTTATTAAGTTTTTAATCGCGATTAGAGGTAATTAGTGTAGTTTAAGGTAAAAATAATGTTTTAATAATATGAAAAGAACATTACACATGTCCTACCCTCATTGGATGTGTCATGGCCGACCAAGAAAAGCCATGGGTAAACTTGGGGACCCCATGGAGCCACTTTGGTTGGGAAATGACATAAATAACTTTTTATTTAATGTAAAAGTAAAAATGACACAAACACGATATGTTTTATGAAAACAATTTTTACATGGGGTTATAAAGATCATATTTTTTATTATAAATAGTCATTATAAAGATAAAAATATTTCCTACATCATTGTATTTTTTTTATAATTTTTCGACATTAAATAAATTAAATTATTTATGACATCATAATGATGCAGCGTTGACATCATTATCTGACGATTTAAATAAAATGAGAAGATAATGTAAACTCTATGACCTACACATGTCGAAAACTTATTGGATTTGTTGATTTCGAACCCTTATCACCTTATCCACGAATTATATCAATTTGGGACCTTTTAAAACCGAAACACATTTTCAAATAAAGTAATATTTCTTACTTTCCAAAAGTGCCCCTCCTCTCCTCTTATAAAAGGCCCCCACCTCTACCTCATTTCACAAACTCCTCAAGCCTTTTTCTCGGCCAACCCCTACCCATTTAATCTCTCCACATCCCTCTCCTCATCCTAGAGGATTCCCATTGGGCATAATCCTTTCAAAGGAAGCCTTTAGGCTCAATTCCAAAGGAGTTACACTTTTAAAGGTAATTCTTTCTCTCATGTTCATTTGTTTTATTTTGCTTCTCCAACCCCCTAAACTCTTTTTATTTACTTCTTTTGTAACAAAAACAGTATCTTCAATATACTAGTATGTTGTTATAAGATTTATTCGAGCTACACTCTCACACAACTACATCAAATGGTTAAAGAACATGCGGTTTCCGTGCATGGTGAAATTCGGCCTCCCGAAACGATGATTGTTCAATACTCATTTAACACCTTCAAAGGTGGCCATTATGATGTCACTATTATTATATATGATATATAATATGTTTATGTTTTACTTATGCTTCTGTATTTTTAATTTGTGTCTTACCTTTATGGCTTCCATTATAGGTATACGCGATATCTTCATTTTAGGAAGTGCGGACTACCGCCCCCTCAAAGTGATGTGATTCGTTAATGCCATACGTGGGACGTATAAAGGATGGATTTAATGTTATTATATATGATGTTATACTGTAATTATTATATACCTCTATATCATTATTATTTCATTCCATTAAAGTATGAGATAGAAATGAAAGTAGCGTTCATGTGTACGCAGGGCTTACCGTCTCCATGAACGGTGCATTTCATTTCTTGTCCCCAAATGTAATGTACTATTATAAGTACATGTATATAATGGATATATATGATGAAAGATACATCTAAATGATGAATATAATACTTTAATTAAAATATAAATACCTCTCATTTAGTTTTAATTCCATTAATATGACAAAGAAATGAAAGTAGCGTTCATGCATACGTACGACTTACTGTCTCCATGAACGGTGCATTTCATTTCATACCTATAAATGATTATGTAATATTATAAATACATGTATATTATGGATATATATGATATATATGATATCCATATCAGGAATTTCATTCTGGAAATAAAGAACCTTTGACCACACGAACAACATGTATTTGTAAGAAGTCCACTTTCGACTTAAGAACCAAATATCGACAAAACAATCATTATTAACTTAATGATTACATAATGTTTATAACATGGAAATAAGTGATATAAAAGGAATAATAATATTGAAAAATGTTCTTAATCAAGTATAAATTATCTCAAGTTTATTATTCAGGATATTAAAGAACGATTGAGTCAAGTCGGACCCGAGGTAAGGGATCCTACAACTCTCTTTCTTTTCAAGTACACTCTTTTATGTCATTTATTTTAAGCTCATATTTCTTATGATTGGGATGTTCTTTTATAATAATACTACTGTAATTTTTATGTTCATATTTTGAGATACCCTATTCTCTCTCATCAATCCATTTTGGATGTTTTGAGTGGCACCGTTAGGCTGCCGAACTTTCGTAAGAGATCTCACCTCTCTCTTTCTTTTTAAGTACTCTCCTTTATGTCACTTCTTTTAGGCTCCTCTTTGTAATGATGGGGGATGTTCATTTATATTCCTCTTGCTATACATTTTATTGTAATGTGATGAGATACCCTATTTTATCTCATCAATCCATACTCGGAAGTTTTATGTGGCGTCGTTAGGCTACCGAGTTTTCGTAAGGGATTTTTCATCTCAAATTTATTCCCATGAGATTTATGCTACATTTTCCACAAATTCCATTGAGTGGTTTATTTACTTCCCATTATTATACTATTTGTGTAATATAATTTCGTTTATGAGTATTTACATCAATGATCTATTGTCCTTCTTTCATGGGGTGTATGTTTTGAATGATACCCATGTCGGTAAGGGAACCTTTCACCCTCCTCTTTTTTTAAAAGACTTATTTTGTTGGGTCTTTTAATTTACATATTGTTTTGTTGGGATATTTTCTCATATATCCTTATTGATGTAAATTTTATTTCCAAGTTATGAGATACACTTTTTATCTCTCATCAACTCATTTTGATGTGATGTCGTTAGGCTGTCAAGGGAACTTTTTACCAAATTTCGATTTCTTTGGGTTCAACATGTAGTCATTGAATATGTCATCCATTGAATATGTGTGAGTGACCATTTATTGTTTTACACTTAGTATCCACTTATATTGGGTGTATTTATATTTGTCACACATATTTTTGAGATTGATTTGTCTTTAATTTAAGGATACCTTTTTTATAAGGGATTTCATCACATTTGACATTTCTATTGAGGGTTCATTGTTGTTATGCACCAATTCACTCTTATAAGGTGTATATACTGTCCTTTGGAGTATTATATCATGAATACATTTATTCTCATGATATTATAAAGTTCTGACTAAATGTTATTCCTCAAATATTGTATTCAAGTGTCTCTAATTTTGGTAAAACCCCTTTAACCAAAATGTCATTTTAAATGTTTTAATTATTTGTTCTTATTAATATCAATGTTTTCAAAATGTTTTTAAGGATTTATTTATATGGATATTAATGGTTTAAAATTTTATGCTTCAAGTTGGTATGGGACACTTTGATTCAAAAATATCTTTATTAAATGTTTTAAATGGGTTTGAAAATGGTTTTGATAAGGGATTCTATTATGATAGTTTGTGATGTGGAAATGTTATCATTCCTATATATTGGTATTATGTTTTATGATTTTATATTGGTACTTGGACATTTTAACGGGTGGTTACGTTATAAACCATATGATGGGTGGTGCCGTGAATACCGGGACGGGTGGTTACGTTATAACCTCCAATGCATTGGGTATGGAAGTCGGTCGTATGGATATTCCATTAAGTATGTATGGAAATTGGCCGTATGGCTATTCCATTAAGTGATATGTGTGGAAGTCGACCGTATGGTTATTCCACTTAAGTATGTTTATGTCCCAAGTTACCTTTATATATGTTATGTGTTATTTATATGGGTTTTATGGTAATCCTTTGGTTACAAAAAGGTAAGTAATGATACTTTTTTTCAATGAAGAGTTTTTACTACTTCATGAAGGTGAAAAGTATTACATTGATTAAGTATTCATGGTTTACTTTTTGTTTTCAAAAAATAACAGTTTTCATTCTTTTTGTATCCCTTACTGAGCTTCTTATGCTCATCCCGAGTTTTTGAAATGTTTTTCACAGGACTTAAAGTGGAATAAGGTCAAGGATGGGATCAAGGTAATGTCATGTTATATAAGACATGGAACTAGACATGTTTCTTTTTAAGAGATTTTTTATTATGGAATCTTAGTAGAAGTGTCTACTGTGTAATCTTTCGAGATGTAATAGTTATGTCCTAATTATCTAAAACTCTAATCCAGAAATGATCCTCAATGTGAATTACTCATTTAATTCAATATTAAGTAAGGTTTAAGGCTGGGGCCTTATATACACTAACTCTTAGATATTAATTGGGAACAGTTTTTTGGATTAGGTGGTTGTACATCTTCTTTCACAAACTCATCGAGATTACTCATAGACCTCACCTCATAGGGATATCACAGCTGCTAAGATTGTTCCTTCTAGGGATGTGAAGAGAAAGAATTACTATTTCATAGTAAATAGTGATAGAACTCAGACCTATAGTGAAATATACATAGGTTCATCATGTTTAATATACTAGTGATATATATTTAGTTATTCTATAAATACCTCCTATTGAAACAACTTCTACATATCCAATGAAAATGTTAGATGACATTGTTCCTAGTGTTTTGGCTACATGAGATAGAATGGAGTTTATTAATGATATGACAGTAGTTGAACCATAGTTAGTATCACCCTTTGTATATATATATTGATGTAGGAATCCAATTATGGAATAAGATGGTGCTCAGTAACATAACCCATATCATTATCCATTTAATCCTCATGATCAACAAAATGCACTATTAGATTGAAAATTCCCAATAGGATTTAATGACGAGTGGGAAATGAAGTCTTTTTCATAGATTTTAGGAATTATATTGATCACATTCTGCAATATTATCATTAGATATAGAATGATTCATTCTTTTCTAGATATTTTATTATAATATTTATGGAAACTCATTGTATATAATTGACTTTAATATGTTGGTTTGGGTGATGGAATCCTGGACCAACAAGATCAAGAATATTTAACCAATGAAACTAACCCCACAATTTTTTAATGAAAGCTATTTTGAGGGTATAAAATACTCGGTGAGTAAACATAATGGATAGTGTACTAAATTATATAAACATAATGAATGTTTCTTTCTTGTGGAATCATAGAGATATATTTTTTAGAATCATACATTGGTCTAATCATACATATTTTTGGACACCCATATGCAAATTCATTGACTTATATTCAATATGAAGTATATATATTAAAATTTTAAATTTATAAAGGTGAAGTGTTTTCAATTTTTGAACATATTTCATGAATGTACCATTAATACATCATAACATTTAATGAATATGGATATCCAAACCAACATTGACTAACTCACTTCCGATCTAAATTTAGTTTCATCACATTACCGGAAAATATAATGTTACAATTACACCCAGATGATTTTATACTATTGAATAAAGGAATAGTTAACTGAGATTAATGATACCATATATTAATTTTATAGACAATGTCCTGGTACTAGTTTTTCATTGATTATAATATTTATATTTCATAAGGAATGCATTCCTTGAGTCAATTATTATATGGTTGAAACTCTAGAGGTTTTTAGATTTAATCAGGCTTATGGTTTCAATTTCTATTATACAAACCATAATAAATCATTAGTACATTGTAATTATGTGTGGAAATTAACCGTGAATGAATTTTCATTCTTTACTCAAAATCTAATGAAATATATTCTAGTATATTAGAATCTGAGGAATATCATGATGTACCCTCTAGTAAAAAAGGCATATAGTTTATTGTGTAGAGTTTAATTAGATCTATCACACCTATCTGAGTTGATGCCAGTGGTTTAATCTATTAATCCCCATATATAAATTTACTAAATTTTTCTCAAGTCATTATAGTGTAGTTTTCCATCCAAAATCATAAGATGAACACATTGAAAGCTTGGATGATCATATATAATGTCTTCGGTGATAGAATTCAAAAACGGTTTTTTTCAAAAACCCCTACATCTTTATCCTCTTCTTATACATCTAATGCAGAAAGTTCTACACTAATGAATTTATTGAAATCATAAATGCATTTATTGATTTTTTAGGAACTATTTATGACCATTATATAGGATATGTATCCAAGAATTTATAGTTTTTTATACTTCTATAATATATAAACTATAAAACAAATACATGTATGTGGTGAATAAATTTAATCACATGGTGGTATAATACCAATGAGAATAGAACTACCGAATAGTTATAAGAAACAATTCCAGAATATAGAATTCATCATTGATTTAGAATATATTTTAATTTGAGATAAATAAATATTTGTTGACATTTCATTTGAAGGTTCTAGTGGAGAATCTAACTTTTATGATCTCATATTGAAGGTGGCCTTCATATCTTCCAGTTGAACTATATTCAGAACTACATATTATAATCTTTAGTATATTCTAATCATTCCTACAACGTTTCCTATAAACAGACATGAATTAATAACCCAAGAAAGATATTTTATAGGGCATGGAAGAGTAGTAATTACACTAATTAATGGAACCCCTACAACCTCTTTCAATTTTTCATGTATTTTAAAATTCTAACCAAATTCGCATTATAATTGTTAACCTATCCACAAGACATATTCATCATTCAAGTGTATTGATAATTTAACTGTTTATGTGTTCTGTATTGGTATTTTTATACAAATTATCATGTTTAAAAAAATTCCTATATTACACTTTGTTTATGTGTGATGTGATTTTTTATATTTAATTTTTATTCATGATCATAATTTTGTTACCTACTGTAATTTAAAAATATACATCATTACATAAAAAAATATTTTTTTAAAATTATTTGCTAGCCTTGTATAATTCACATAGCTATAAAAATTATGGTATTCATATCTTTAAAAATACATTATAATTACAAAAAGGGGTAGAATAGAGAATAAGTAGTATAAAACCAGATTAAAATTAATTTTTAAAAATTAGATAATAAATACATTATCTAAAATTATATATATATATATATATATAATTAAATTTATTCATTAATATTTAATGTTAGTCTGGATCTTCAAAAAGGAGAATATTTTTAGTCCATTGATGTTATTCAAATAGATCTCATATTATTTTGGTGTTGTTTAAAAATCCCTTCATATTCTTCTAATGATTTTCTTTTAAGTGAATTTACTTGGTATTAAATTTATTTAGTTCAATTAATATGTAATGACTAAACCTTTTGATGTTCTAAAAAATTGGATATGCTCGGAAATATCATCAACGTGATTACTTTATCTACTAAGAATTGGGAAATATCAAGTAATCAACAATGTTGATCAATTATGTTATATTATATCCAATTTGAAACTAATATAATGTAGAATAAGAAACATGTACAATTTTTACATTTTTAACTGATTATTTGACAAATAACAACATCACTAAAATATCATAGTTAAATCAGCTATGCTAAGAAGTCAAATATTTAATTTGATGCATAGAATATATGGATATGTGATTGTAACTAACAATTTTGATCACGTCAACTGTGTAAATTTGAGTAACATTAGGAATGATGACATGATTTTGTTATTTGATGAAATAAGTAATGTAAAAACTGACTAAATTTATCTATTGGGAATTTTTTTAAATAAGTGGATTTCGTCCACATGGTAGTCCAAATATACTATGGAGTTCTATAAATGAGAAATTTAATACCATTGGTTTATTTGATGTGAAAATATGTATATTAAAAATGATGTATTTGATAATGTCCTACCTAATTGGAGTAAAATCAATTTCCAAATGGTTACAAGTAATAATAAAAAAATATAAGAGATTAATTTGTTGATTAGTTCTTTTTCAAATGTAACTTTCTAAAATTTATAGCATGATTGTTAGCCTGGTGAATGATTGTGATATATTTTAAATTATTAAATAGATGTTTAGATGATATAATTTAGTACTAAAACATTAATAGTAGTTTCCTCTCAGTATCTCTAGAATCCTTATGGGTGTCTATTCCTATGTGTCACGACGAAGATGGAGAAAAATATTTATTCTATTACTATGTATTTTTCATGAATATGATGTTATTTGAAGACACTCATCAATATATACTTCATTCTTATTATGTATCATTGAGAACATTTCACTTATGTCAGATTTATCTTGCAACTAATTACATTTCATTTATAGAATTGACACTATGTATACTATTTTTTGAGTGTTGTTTTTTGGTAAATCATTATGGGTGTCCCACCATGTGACTGATGTATCCATTCAGTAAAGAAGTCCCGAACAAAATCACTAATTATAGTGCAATCCAAATTTTGTAAGAGTATGGGGTTGTCAGATTCGACTAGGGGTTATCATTGACCTAATATACTATAAATCATATATTACTGAACCGTTTCTTACTATTTTTTTCATTTGAAAAGAAAATAATTGTATCTATCATATCATAAATGGGGGTGGTGTTGTGTGAATTAATTTTTAGAAACTCCAATCATCCCACTCTTGAGACATTATACATCTCATTCATGACAAAAATTTAAATGTTTTTAATATTCCATGAATGTAGTGTATGATATTATGGATAACTGAATAGGGATAAAAAAGTATTATTTTATGTACTTCTATTAAGATAATTCTCATGAAGGATTTGATGTAAATTTAAAATTATAAAAATTTTAATCATGTTATATTCAATCAAGAATAAATATGGTTTTCTATATGAGTATGTTTTTTAGAGAGAGATATAGAGAGATAAAATAAATCTTATAAGATAAATTGGGTGAGTGGAGAGTGACAAGTATCCAATGTTTCGAAGGCATTGTATACATCTATTTAAACATGATTATTTTGTGAATTAAATATTAGTTTTAGTATTTAGATGTGTGTATATTTCATATTTTTTACATAGAGAGTTGAATTTTTTTAAAGATTATGGACACTCATGGTGGAATATCAAATATATTTTTATTTTACGAATCTTGATATTTGGAGAGAAATTAAAAAAATATTACACATCTATTTATTTTAGTGTAATATTCCATAGTCATGTTTGAAAATTAAAAGGTATATCATGATTTTATCCACATGAAAATAATAATAATTCACTATACATATTGAATGAAAACCATGCTTACAGACCAACATAACATGGAATAGTGTATGAATTCAGGGATGGGGTCAAACCTTGTAATTTTTTATTATATGTTATTTTTTCACCTTTGAAAGTGGATTATTTTTCAAATTATAATGCATTAGATAAGAATAGATATCTTTTGCTGGCTTAAATGAAATGAAATCATAAAAAATAGGTCTCCAATAATTTTTCACCCCATTCTCAGGGGAGAATCTCTTTCTTAATCGCATTTAATACCGTAATATACAAAACAAAAAGAATTATTCATCCATATATTGGACTATCCCCAAAATGATACATTTATTCAAGATGTAAGAATCCAATAATACATAAACAAAATTATAACGAATACATTTTATATATATGTAGAAAAATATATAGAACAGAAAATAAATACAAAATAAGAATATATGAAATATTTGTACAATATTGTAAAAACAATAAAAAAATGTTCCAAATAAGTCCACATTAAAATGATGGAAACCCACAATCATTGACCACAATAGTCATGTACATCAAAACTAAATCCTTTATAATACAACAATCACTATATAATCTATAAATTTACCAATGTGTATAAGAAAATCCATAAGTATGCTATATTCAAAATGAGAAATAAATGTATTATATGAGTATGATGATCTATAAGGAATCAACAATATCCCGATACTCTAATATAATAACAATCAAGTGAATGTGGGTAAAAATAAATAAATATATATATATATAATCCATAAATATGTAACTGAATATAATATTCCATTAATCAAAAAACTTATGAAATCATAGAATTATAATATATTACTCCCACATCAGAAAGAGCATCTAGAATGAATTCAGTAAAATTCATAGAATCATATATTATGAGTAATTTGGATTAAAACAAATTTTCATCAACATGAAAATATCTATAATGGTAAAACATCTAATGTTTCATAGGAAAATCAATATTGGTTAATGGGAAATCATACCACATTTGATAAGAATGCACACACCTACAAAAATAATAATACACATATACATATAATCATAAATATATATATAATAAATTTAATTTACTAATAAGGAAAACTTAAATAGAAATTAATAAAAATATTAGAAAATATATTATATTCATTGAGGGATGCAACTCATACCAGGGTTATAAACAACTATGTTTCATGTTAAAAAATTGATTACATTTTTATATCACTAGAAGATAAATCTGCATAAATTTAAATAACAAAAGAAACATTATATAAGAAAATTAATCATATCATAACAACATATAATCCCCCAATACATTAAATTTTACTATTTATTATGATTTATATAAAAATTGAATGGATTATAAAAATATTGGGTCTTAATAATCCAATTTAAAAATAATATTTTATTTTTTATCCCCTTGATATTTCATCAACCTATATTTGCCTACTCACTACACAATATGATGTATCGATCTATCATGACCCCATCCCCTCTAAGTGGACACCTCATTGGTCGGCAATGAGAGAAGAGAGATAGTGAAACCCAGGTCCTACCTCCAGTAGGCCCGAGTTGGCGACCAACACCTAGTGTATAATAACCACATAGATTAGCGACATTACCATCTAAGGGAACATATGAAAAAAAGATATAAGATAAAAACCAACCAACTCATTATTATGGTAAATAGTATATTAATCACTAGTACACATATGTAATGTCATGAAAGATTATCTACAATAGAAGGAAAAACTAAAAGTACCAAAAGAAAGTAAAATGGTCTTGACCATGTAACACCCACAACTCAGATAATCCTTATTTTTATCCTTCTAATAGTCTTGGATAATTATTTATTTTTTGATGTTTTGTTTTAAGTCCTAGTCGAAATTTTGTTTTTTTGTGATTTTGGGTAGTATACAAAGGGGAGCACTATAATAGCACAGTTAGTAGAAACTGTGTGGCAAGGCCATACATTGCATGTTGGTTTGATAGAACCGACATCATGGTGATCACACATCCATGAAGTAGGTTCCAAGATAGTATGTGGTACATTATATTTATACATAGAGGTCCTAACGGTTACCTACTGGTTTAGCAACCTATGCATCCAATCCATGTGAACATGCCAATCACTAAATTTTGAGTTACTCCTTTCCTAATAAACATATTTTACCATATCATTGGATATGAAACCTCTCTATAATTTTGGGGAATAAAGGGGTCCTCCCTAACCCTCCTCCTTTGCTGCCAATCATCTGGGGATGCTCCTCCATCAGATGTGAGGTAAGTTTTATGGTTTTCATGATTATTTTCTTCCCTCTTTCTCTTCCCCTAATATATTCATGGATATTTTGGGGTTTATTCACTAGGTAGAAACATATTGTCTATTTTTTGTTCTTTTTTTGTTTTCCTTCTTGTTTAGGGATAGATTTCCATCTTCAAGGCCATAAAATTCCCCCTTTGATGTTTTATTCCATTATTTGAAGATTGAGATTGGTGTTTCTGATTTTTTCTTTTCCATAATGATCTACAAGCCATTTCATGTTCTAAATTTATTTTTTAAATGTTATTCTATCCTTTTTTATACCCATGGTAAGATTTAAGTTGTAATTTTTTATTGATTTAATTTATTAAAAGTTGGTTTTGAATGTGATTCATGTTCTATGCCTATGGTTTCAATACTTGGGGTATTTATTTTAAATGGTCTTGTTCTTATTAAGTGAAATTGGGGGTTTTTAATGAAAATTTTATACATTATAGTGTTGTGTTATTATTTTTGGTTGGTTAATATGGTTTGGTGTGGGTGACATGGATATTTGATGGCATGATAGTCGTGTTAATACACATTCGAATGGGTATATGGAATTAAGGGGATGATGTTTTATCTTTCAAAACATGTGAATGGTGGGGATTTTGTTTTAAAGAATTTTTTTGTTATTAAATTGTTTTGAGGGTTCTCATAAAATCTAATGTGTTCCTCTAGTTGTTGTCACATCCAAGGGTTCGCTAGTTGCATCCATGAATGTGCGCTTAAATGAAAATTGTTCTTTGTATTGGTGTTTTCTCTGAACCATGGTTTCAAAAATAGTTTCTTCCTAACCTATTTCATAGAATAGTAACATTTCTATTAAATGTTAATGAATAATTCAAGGGGTTTAGAAAACCTGATTCTCAATGTGTTCCATAAGGTTTGGACCATTTGGTCTTGAAGAATTTGTCGGTGTGAGTTTGAAAGTGGTAAATTCCCTTTTGGAAAAGTTGAAATATGTGGTTGTGTGTTTGGAACATGAGGTCCTGTTTTTCATTAAAAATATAGAAGTAGTGTTTTTATTTTGTTTTGGAAATGTGTTTATTTATGTTGAGGTAATGGTCGGTTTGGTACCTCAAAATATATATTTAGGTTTTGTGTTGAACATAGAAAGGACTTTGGGTTGGAAAATGATAGTTCTTTGTTGAAAACCAATAATATATTAAGAAATGAATTGAATAATTATATGGTATCGTGGCTCAGTTGGTACTTTGTTTAACGTGAAATATATGTCTATGTATATGGGGAACCTCTAGAGTAGGGATTTCCCTTTTTTTGGGTTATCATATATTGGTTTATGTATTTGGGTTAGGCTAGTGAAGTGACGATAGCCGAGATGATTCACATGTGAATTTTCCTCCTCTATACACAGTACTATTATTAACATAGTGGGTTCATCAGAATAATTTAGATGATCGAGTGATGGTAGCTTATTAAACATAATTATGTAACGCCCCGACTGCAGTTACCCAGAGTCGGTGCCTTATTGCATAACATTGGCATGATCATAAAAGACCAAGTCTCGAAAGACCGATTAGTTCAGTAGCCTTGGAAACACTAGATACATTCATAAATGTTACATTACATCATAAGGTGGAATAATACAATAACAAAGTCTCCATAGTCCAAACTCATATCCTCTTCTGACTATCCCTACAGGTCATTCATAAAATACTTCTTCACATCCTGGAAAATATAAAAACATTGAATGGGGTGAGCTCAGATGCTTAGTAAGGATAAAAATATTGCAGAATCTTTTATAAATAAACATTTACATTTTAGGCAATGTATAACTAATTCAAAAGCCTTTTTAAACATGAAATTAAGCATGATATGGAAAAAATAAAATTAAATAATGCCATTTACTTACTCACATAGATATTCTACTAGTCGAATAATCCCATGAAATATCAATAACCACTTTCATAATGATGGAATGCATAATGCCAGACTATCATAACCACGTAGTCAAGGCCTCGTGCTGAGACCACAAATAAGATTTTGTCAAGGCCTCGTTCCAAGATACTAGTTTGTCTCATGAGACCTACCAATGAATCGAGGAGCTGTAGCGGGCTCCACCCATCACTTATTAAGTCCAATTCATTACTCATATGAATAGGTTTAAACATATCATAAACCATAACATAATCGTATCACATAAAACATGCATAAAGGAAACATAACATTTACACATTTCAATCACATGATATCAATACAACACATTGATATAATAAAAACACTTTCAAAACCATTTTCAAAACCAATATAATATAATGTTAAAACTTTGTATTTATTTTTCATTAAAAAAAAGTTATGGATTGTAGAGGAAGCCGAAACACAAATAAGGGTCACGGCGGCGGAGAAGTCGTTGTCCCCGCATACATAAGACAAAAACATTACTTTTTTTGTTTAGTAAAATGCTTTGTAAAAAAAATTCCTTTTTTAATAAAAGTCAAAGTCAATGGGGTTTATACACCTTATAAACGAACGTTGTGTATAAAACAAAAAATGCCTCAATGAAAGGAGATTGAGACGAAGACCCTTACAAAGATCATTTTTTAAATAAATTACATCTATTATGTGTATTCACTATATGTACACATAAATAAAGTAAAAATAAAAGATAGGACATAATAATATCATGACATAATTTGAAAGTCGGATATTAACCCAAAGAATAGAAATTGGGTTAAGAAGTTCCCTTAACTCGTGTCCGACTTGACTCGATCGTTCTTTAATATCATGAATAATAAACTAGAGTTAATTTATATTTTCTTAAGAAACTTTTTCATGTTCATTATTTCCTTTATATCACTTATTACCATGTTATGAAAATTATGTAATTATTTATGTTAATAACAGTCGTTTTGTCGATCTTTGGTACTTGAGTTAAAAATATACTTCTTATAATTACAATTTGTTCATGTGGTGAAATATCCATTATATACAGAATTATATTCATGATGTAGATATCATATATAACATATATATCCAGTGTATATATGAATTTATAATATTACATAACATTTAGAGGTATGAAATGAAATGCACCGTTCATGGAGACTGTAAGTCGTATGTACGCATTAACGCTACATTCATTTCTATTTCGTATTTAATGGGATGAAGTTATAATTTTATATAGGTATAATATAATTACGATATAATATAATGTATAATGCCATTTAATCCATCCTTTATACATCCCACATATGGCATTAACGATTCAAATCACTTTGAGGGGGCAGTAGTCCACACTTCCTAAAATAAAATTATCTCGTTTACCCATAATGGAAATCATAAATTATGCCACAAATGAGAAATACATAAGCATAAGGAAAAAATAAACATAATATATATATCATATATGAAAATAGTTTCATCAAAATGGCCACCATTAGAGGTGTTAAAATAATATTGAACAATCATCGTTTCGTGAGGCAGTATTTCGCCACCCACAGAAACAGTATGTTCATTAACCATTAGACAAAGGTGTGTGTACGTTTAAACCAAATACTTATCATAAAAACATACTATTATATTTTAGATACTGTTTTTGTTATAAAATAAAGGAATAAAAGGAGTTTAAGGGTTTGGAGAAGTAAAATAAAACAAAACAACATTAGAAAAGACATTACCATAAAATCGTGTAACTCTTTTTGATTTGAGCCAAAGGCTTCCTTGGGAAGACTTCTGAAAAAAGTGAGGCTTCTAGGAGTAAGGTAGGGAAGTTGAGAGAGTATTTGGACAGTGGTAGGCCAAGCCAAAAGGCTTTGATGGTGTGAGTAAGGTGGTAGTGGTGGGGGCCTTTTATAAGAGGAGAGAAGGGGCACTCTTGGAAAGTAATAAAATGTTACTTTACTATACAATGATTTTCGAATTATAAAGGTCACACACTTATATAATTCGAGAATAAGGTGATAAGGTCTCGAAATATTCTCATCCAATAGTCTTTGGACAAGTGTAATGCTTATATTTTACATTATCCTTCCATTTTATTAAAATCGTTAATTAATGAGGTAATCGCTGCATCATCATGGTGTCATAAATAATTTAATCTATTTAATGTCTAAAAATTATAAAAAATTATCATGATATATGAAATCTTTTTATATTTTTAATGAATATTTATAGTCAAAAATATGACGTGTATATCCCCATTTAAAAATTGTTTTAGTAAAACAACTCATGTTTGTGACATTTTTATTTTAACATTAAATAAAAAGTTATTTATGTCATTTTCTTGCTAAATTGGCTCCATGGGGTCCCCATGTTGACCCATGTATTTTCGTGGTCTGACATTACACATCCAATAGGGTTAGGACAAGTGTAAAGGTATTTTCATATTTTTATAATATCATTTTGACCTTAAATATCACTAATTACCTTTAATCGCGATTAATTAAACTTAAAAGTTACTATTCACCAAAAAATTATTTTAATCCCATTGAACCACATTTTACTTAATAATGACAACCATGTATTTCAGATTTTTTAAAATCAAAACACCGAAGGGGTAATATTTCATTTAAATGAAAAATCAGTTTTTTAACTACCACTTAGTGGTTTCACTATTAATCAAAAATTGATGTTTTTCAGAACAATGCCAAAATTTCTCCCTACGCTATAATTGATATTCAGAATTAAAAAATTATGTCTATTTTACAAAATTCCCAAAATATAAGTTTCATTAATTAATTTTATAATTAATTCCCGCTGTCAGAACAAATAGCGTGTTTTAAAAAAAAAATATATCAAAAGATTGACAATTGTTTATGTCGAATTTCAAAGTGAAATTAATTATAATGAACACCATTGGATAAAAAGGTAAATATATATTCTAATTATAATTTAAAACAACTCAATAGTATAATTTATCACTATACATTATTTTGAATAAAAAGTTGTTTTTATGTATTCTTCATTATTCATAAAAAATTGGAAGTTCTCAGAAAATTACAAAAAATTCAACTTTGGATAAATTCGATATTAAGAATACAAAAATGAAGTCCATTTTGAAAAATAAAATTTCTATAATTTCAAAAAGTGGTTATTACTATTCATAACAGATAATTTGATTAGTCGTGGTGTTTTAGAACTCGAACTTGCGTACAATGCAAGCTATTGCATTATTGAAAGAGAGGCGTATCGTGGAAGCTCAGGGTGTTACATTATACCCTCCTTCAATAAATTGTGTCCTCGCAATTTGAAATTTTTCTTTGAAAATAAAATTTTGAAAATAGAAAATACCTTTGTGGAAAACCCACATCAGAAATAGGGTTAATAAGAATATAACATTAAAAGAAAGCAAGATAAGTACAAAGGTCACCCGAGATAGCCCATACTAGGATTCTATGAAAATATGGATATGGAAGAAAAACAAACCATCAAGGTCTGATGGAGAGTTGTAGAAAACTGGATTAGGAGAAAGTTAACCATAAGAAAATCACAAACTTGTGATTGGTTAAACGGTCATTGAATCCCGAGTTGGAAAATTTAACCAACAATGTATTTGTTTTAAGTTACCTTTTATAAAGTTGGGGAATTTATTTAGGAGATTTACTAAGAACGTAAGGGAATATACATACTTGTCATTTAGTCTTTCATTCATTAATAAATTTTTTACCACAAACCAATCTTTCACTTTAAAAGGTAATAGAACTCAAAAATATTCTATTTATCCTAATTGTATAAGTTACAAATATTAACACATACCATTTAGATTAGTAAAACTATTTTCTAATAACCAGGGACTTCCTGTAGGCTAGTGGTAGGTAATAAAGGCATGTCGCACTATGGTTGTGGGTTCGATTCCTGTAGCTTTGTCCAACACGACGGGTTATACCCCACCCTACAGGTTGTCCTTTTCCTAAAAATATAGTATAATAATATTCCAAAAATAATCTTCAGAAATATTTTAACCTTAAACAATACTATTCAAAGTTCAACTTAATCCATCCCAACCTTTGTAGTTATCCAAAATACCTCTGTCCAGACTTTCACTAAAAGGTCTCTTAATTCCAAAATCAATTTATCAGATTCCCCAAACAAAGTAATGTTTCTCTTATTGTCACATATGAAAAATATGATTACCTTCATCATATTAAGACCTTAATGAAAACAACAAATACTGCAGTTCAATCCTTATATATATCACATTATTCTTATAACCAGAATATAATACTTGAGTCCAAAAGCACCAATACATTAATTATTCCACATCAACTGTAGTAACAGCATAAAATTGTCCTTGATCCCTTGGCCTTTTCTAAGGTAAGTTTCAATGAAGCTTAGGACATTCATTTTATAATTCCCCATTTCCCTGCAATTGTAGCATTCAACATTGATAGGCTCTTTCTTTCCCTTGCAATCACGAGCCTGGTGACCTTTTTCTCCACATTTGCAACAAACTCCCATTCTTTTCAGGCATGTACCGGGGTGATTCTCCCCACAATTATCGCATAATGGAAAATCCTTCTTTCCCTTTTTCCATTTATCCACCTCTTCTTCCACCATTCTCTTCTTCTCTTGCTTTACTTTATTGTCATAAGATTTAGAGAATTCCTTTTCTGTCTTGATAGAACATGAGACTATATCTTCGTATGACGATAAGGTTTGTGAGACTAATGCTCGACGAAGAAATGGATTTAACCCATCAAAGAAACGATCAGTCTAACTTCTTGGGTTACGTATATAATCTGCAGCATACCTCACTAACCTTGTAAAGTTGGCCTCATACTTTGCGACATTCTCATCCTCCTTCTATCTCTGACTCAGAAAATGCTTTTCCATATCTGCTCGATGGTCACGAGGAAAGTATTTTTCTAAGAAAATATCTTTGAACTATCTCCATTCCATACTTGATACTTCTTCATCTTCCTTTGTATTTTGAATCAGCGACCACCCTTGATTGGCATCTCATGTGAGGCGGTAGATTGCCATGACAACCTTCTCACTTTCGCTACTCCCCAAGGCGTGGAATATTTTTTCTAAGGAGTTTATCCATTGCTCAGCTACTAATGGATTTGTACCCCCATTAAATGTTGGTGGTTGTTTCCTCATGAAGCGGTCTAACATTGATCCTCCATGTTGCGGATCAGGGTGCTCCATATGAGTAACATTATTATTCATAACCTGAGTGAGTTGTCTCAAATGGTAATAAGTTGACCAGCACCAGTTGTATCTTCACATCCACAATAATTATCTTGAGCCAGAGGGAAATCCCTACACGGAGTGCGTGCATTGATACTATTTCCATTCCATCCACTAGGCACCATTTCTAAACAATTGCATAAACTAGATTAGTTTATGAATCAAAATACATAATTCCATACTTGTAAAATACTTAACATAAATTGAACTATTTATGGATATAATCCATAATCATAAAAAGGAGTGTTTTCTTTGAGGAATTATATACTCATAACCATTCATAGTTGTTTGTAATGAAAATGAGAATTATCCTAAGCATATCCCCTAGGAGTGTTGTAAACATGAGTGCAGCAAGGCCCGTTGTCATGCACCAGTTCCTGTTCGAGTGTATCTCAAAGCGGTGTTTTCGGGTTTTAGCCCTAGGTACATCTGTGCCAGAGCCAGCTCTACCTGCTCGTATCAAGATAGGGATGTATTGCTGGGAAAACTCACAACATCTCTATAATACCGAAATTCTAGGAAGTTATTCTATACTAATCCTCTATGTCTATCTTCAGTCTATGTTCTCTAATCAGAGTTTATCTAAATCTAGCTTCCAAGGTTAGTACAAAACGGCATCTGATACCAACTGTAACGCCCCAACCCCAGTTAACCAAGGTCGGTGCATTACTTCGTAACATTGGTATGATCACAAAAGATCAAGTCTCGAAAGACCGATTAGATTAGTAGCCTTGGAAACACTAGATACATTCATAAATGTTACATTACATCATAAGGTGAAATAATAAAATAAGAAAGTCTCCATAGTCCACACTCATATCCTTTTCTGACTATCCCTGCTGGTCATTCATAAAATACTTCTTCACATCCTGGAAAATATTAAAACATTGAAAGGGGTGAGCTCAGATGCTCAGTAAGGATAACAATATTGCGGAAGCTTTCATAAATAAACATTAACATTTAAGGCAATGTATAACTAAAACAAAAGCCTTTTGAAACTTGAAATTCAGCATGATATGGAAAAAATAAAATTAAATAATGCCATTTACTTACTCACATGGATATTCTACTAGTTAAATAATCCCATACAATATCAATAACCACTTTAATAATGATGGAATGTATAATGTCAGACTATCATAACCACGTAGTCAAGGCCTCATGCCAAGACCAAAAATAAGATTTTGTCAAGGCCTCTTTCCAAGATACTAGTTTGTCTCATGAGACCTACCGATGCATCGAGGAGCTATAGAAAGCTCCACCCGTCACTTATTAAGTCCAATGGATTCCTCATATGAATAAGTTTAAAGATATAATAATCCATAACATAATCGTATCACATATAACATGCATAAAGAAAACATAACATTTCCACATTTCAATAAAAAGATATCAATACAACACATTGATATAATATATACAAATTCAAAACCATTTTCAATACAAAAATAAAATAATGTAAAAACTTTCTATTTATTTTTCATTAAAAAAAAGTTATGGCTTGTAGGGGAAGCCAAAACACAAATAAGGGTCACTGCAGCGGAGAAGTCGTTGTTGCCGCATACGTAAGACAAAAACATTCCTTTTGTCCTTTAGTAAAACGCTTTGTAAAAAAAATTCCTTTTTGAATAAAAGTCAAAGTCAAAGGGGTTTATACACCGTATAAAAGAAAGTTGTGTATAAAACAAAATATGCCTCAATGAAAGGAGATTGAGACGAAGACCCTTACAAAGATCATTTTTTTAAATAAAGTACATCTGTTATGTTTATTCACTATAAGTAAACATAAATAAAGTACAAATACAAGATAGTACATAATAATATCATGAAATAATTTGATAGTTGGAGATTAACCCGAACAATAGAAATTGGGTTAAAAAGTTCTCTTACCTCGTGTCCGACTTGACGCGATCGTTCATTAATCAGCTGAATAATAAACTAGAGATAATTTCTATTTTCATAAGAACCTTTTTCATGTTCATTATTTCTTTTATATCACTTATTATCATGTTATGAACATTATGTAATTATTTATGTTAATAACAGTTGTTTTGTTGATCTTTGGTACTTGAGTCAAAAATATACTTCTTATAATTACAAGTTGTTCATGTGGTGAAATATCTATTATATCCAGAATTATATTCATGATGTAGATATCATATATTACATATATATATCCAGTGTATATATGCATTTATAATATTACGTAACATTTATATGTAAGAAATGAAATGCACCGTTCATGGAGACATTAAGCCGTACGTACGCATGAACGCTACTTTCATTTCTATTTCATATTTAATTGGATGAAGTTATAATTATATAAAGATATAATATAATTCTAGTATAATATAATGTATAATACCATTTACTCCATCCTTTATACATCCCACATATGGAATTAACGATTCAAATCACTTTGAGGGGGCGGTAGTCCGCACTTCCTAAAATGAAATTATCGCGTTTACCCATAGTGGAAATCATAAAGTATTCTACAAATGAGAAATAAATAATCATAAGGAAAACATAAACATAATATATATATCATCTATGAAAATAGTGTCATCTAAATGGCCACCATTAGAGGTGTTAAACGAATATTGAACAATCATCATTTCGTGAGGCAGTATTTCGCCACCCACAGAAACAGTATGTTCTTTAACAATTAGAAGAAGGTGTGTGTAAGTGTAAACCAAATCCTTATCATAACAACATACTAGTATATTATAGATACTGGTTTTGTTACAAAATAAAGGAATAAAAAGAGTTTAAGGGGTTGTAGAAGCAAAATAAAACAAAACAACATTAGAGAAGTCATTACCTTAAAATCGAGTAACTCTTTTTGATTTGAGCCAAAGGCTTCCTTGGGAAGAATTCTGCCAAAATTGAGGCTTTTAGGAGTAAGGGAGGGAAATTGAGATATTATTTGGGCAGAGTCTGGCCGAGTCAAAAGGCTTTGAAGGTGTGAGTAAGGTGGTAGTGGTGGGGGCCTTTTATAAGAGGAGAGAAGGGGCACTCTTGGAAAGTAATAAAATGTTACTTTATTATACAATGCTTTTCAGATTCTAAAGGTCCCACACTTATATAATTCTAGGATAAGGTGATAAGGGCTAGAAATATTCTCATACAATAGGCTTTGGACAAGTTTAGTGCTTGTATTTTACATTATCCTTCCATTTTATTAAAATCATTAATTAATGAGGTAATCGCTGCATCAGCATAGTGTCATAAATAATTTAATTTATTTAATGTCCAAAAATAATAAAAAAATTATCATGATGTAGGAAATTTTTTTATCTTTCTACTGAATATTTATAGTCAAAAATATGACTTGTATATACACATTGAAAAATTGTTTTAGTAAAACAACTCATGTTTGTGACATTTTTATTTTGACATTAAATAAAAAGTTATTTATGTCATTTTCCTACCAAAGTGGCTCCATGGGGTCCCCAAGTTAACCCATGGATTTTCTTGGTCGACCATGACACATCCAATAGGGGTAGGACAAGTGTAAAGGTATTTTCATATTATTATAATATCATTTTTACCTTAAATTTCACTAATTACCTTTAATCGCGATTAAATAAACTTAAAAGTTACTATTCACCAAAAAACTATTTTAATCCCATTTAACCACATTTTACTTACTAATGACAACCATGTATGTCGGATTTTTGAATATCAAAACACAGAAGTGGTAATGTTTAATTTAAACGAAAAATCAGTTTTTTAACTACCACTTAGTGGTTTCACTATTCATCAAAAATTGAAGTTTTTCAGAACAATGCCAAAATTTCACCCTAAGCTATAATTGATATTCCGAATTAAAAAATGATGTCTATTTTATAAAATTCCAAAAATATAAGTTTCATTAATTAATTTTATAATTAAATCCCACTGTCACAACAAATAGCGTGTTTTTATGAAAGAATATATATCAAAAGATTTACAATTGTTTATGTCTAATTTCAAAGTGAAATTAATTATAATGAACACCATTGGATAAAATCGTAAAAATATATTCTAATTATACTTTAAAACCACTCAATAGTATAATTTATCACTATAAATTATATTGATTAAAAAAGTTGTTTTTATGTATTCTTCACTATTCATAAAAAATTGGAAGTTCTCAGAAAATAAAAAAAATTCAACTTAAGATAATTTTTATATTACGAAAACAAAAATGAAGTCCATTTTGAAATATAAAATTGCTATAATTTTAAAAAGTGGTTATTACTATTCATAAAGGCTACTTTGATTAGTCGCAGTGTTTTAGAACTCGAACTTGCGTACAATGCAAGCTATTGCATTATTGAAAGAGAGGCATATCGTGGAATCTCGGGGTGTTACAAATTAGATGGGTTGTTACCCTACGGAATTGAATGCATGACATGAGGGATGAGGCACTAGTGGGTCTAGCATAGATCATCTAGTTAGTTATTGACACATGGGATTCACCATACGCTGAAAGGTGGTTCCAAACCACGTATGTCCAGTGGTATTCTATGTATGTTTAGGATCAACCAAGGTTATTATCTATGTTTGGTTGTTTATTTTTCTCTACTCATAGCATTCTTTCTACCATGATAGTTTATTTTTAGACTGAAATGTTTTCTTGTTTTATTTTAAAATATACCTAGAATTCCTTTTTAGGAATCATAACTATATATTCGAATAATTTTTGGAAAATACATGTAGTCTGTGTTGGATTTTAAAAAAGGATGATAGTGTAGTTTGTAAAATAATGAAACACCAAAAATTTATACTCATATTTCAAACTAATATAAATGGACTATTTTAGGAAATTAAACACATGGATTTAGTGATTTATCGTTAAAATTACTACTGATCATCTCGATTCTCATGCATATTCAATCATTTTAGTTATAGTTTTGCTTTGATATGGTATTCAGGCTCTATTTCTTGTTGTTGTTGTAGGTTAGGTCATGTGGTTGGAGGAGACCGTAGAGTCACATGGAGATTGTGGTTGTGTGGTTCCACGTTCAGTTTTTTACATTTTTTCTACTTGTTTATATGTATTTTTTACTTGGATCCACAATTTATTTATTTAGGGTCAGTTCCATTCATTAGTTTTTAATGTTTACCTTGTTGATCCTAATTTATTCCCACTATTATTAAATTGTTCCCACATGTATGTTTTGATTCCAGAAACATGTTTATAGACATTGGGGAAAAGTAATTATCATTGATCCACACTGCAGACTAGCTTGGGTGAGCAGTTCAAGGTTGACCTAGGTTGGTTCATGACAAAATGGTATCAAAGGAGGATCTTTCTAATTTGGGGTTTCAAGATATTGTGATTAGAACTGTCAGGGATCAAGAGGTAAGTTGTGGGTAGCTGCATGATCACCACCACTGCTGTTGAAACCTAGGATAAAAGAGGTAGTCCGGGATTGGACATATATTTGTTGTTTTGGATTGAGATATGGTGATGGAGATAGGCTGGTGTTATGTCATTATTTCACATGGAGAAGTGACCAATGTGGAGTCCGGGCACATGGTTTGATCTTCTCCATGTTATTGATTATTGCATGGGTCATGGATGACAAACATGTCACCTTATTGTGAATGACATATAGTTCCTCAATATAGTGGTTCACTATGAGGTTTTTTCATCTTGGTTTTGGTTGGTGCAAGTGTTCTTTTGAAAAATAAATATGGTTTTGATAAATGGAAAATTGTTTCATTCCAATGGGTTTGAAATGAATATGTTTTATCTAAAATGGTTTTAAATTTATAAAGTGTGTTCTAAAATTTGATGTTTTTTTTTGGAATTATGACTCGGTAAATTTCTCGATTTTATGTCAATGAAGGGATGTGACCCTTAGTATTTCTTATAAAATATCACATGCATGTGGGTGTGTATAGATAGTGATTGGGGGAACTCGTCCGAAGAATATAATAATGGAAATGGATAGACACACATGTTAAGATTCATAGGATGCCATAGAGGTTTTTTTGAAAGAAATATGGATTAGAAATTGGTTTTCCCTTGGAAAGTTGATATTTGACTTGTTAAAAGTGGTGCTTGTTTTTGAAAAATGGCCTTGCGATAAGGCTATATATATATTTTAATGAAAATTGTGATTTTGAAAAAGAGTACTTTAAATGTGTTTAATTTTTTTTGGCTTCATGGTCGGTAGTCTCGGCTCGGTGTGTTTCTTTTGATTGTGTTTTGTTTGGATGCGAGTTTAGGATTATGTTCATCATGTTGTTTAGAGTATGACACCATAAAGAGTACCTAATGTTTCCCATGATTCATGCTCAGTTTCTGATTCATTTATTTTATCTCATGTTCCATGAAGTGATAGAAGACAATTGGAGTACGTGAAGTTGTTTGAAGGGCATTGAGTTTATCTTTGTGTGGTTGGAATTTCAAAAGGTCGTTTGGGTTCATGCTATTTTAGTTTTTTGAAGGTCCAATTTTGGATTACTGAAAGTTAGACATCTTATTGTACATGGAATCTTAAAATTAGTTAGTGGTGGTTGGCATTCGTGAGGGTCACCCATCTAGAAGAAAGAACATTTTAGTGTAACATATCATTATAAAGTTATCTTCATTGGTTCTGGCATGTAGTTTATTAGACCACATTCTAGAGAATCATCTATATGGTTGTCTTATACATTCCAAGTAGTCTTGTCACATTCATCCAATGTCTAGACATCATGTTGGTCGTTCAGGTCACTAGAGGAAGTTATATAGAAAGAATCGATCAAAGTATGAGTTCTAATCGGGGATGGTAGTGACTGACTACGAGTCATAAGGTGGTCTGTCCATCATATCCCCATCCTTAGGTCTCAGGGTGATGCTCGTGCACTGTCATGGTTTTCTGAGGGTGTGTGGAATGTCAGCTTGGTTTGTGCTTCCATGTGGATATAGATATTTCTAAAGATTCTTTTCTCTTATTTCATAGTAGTAGTATGTTTTTATCTCAATTTGAATGTGTGACATACATCTTATTTTATGATGTAAAGGGTTTAGTTAATTTGGATGTGGATTTTGGGAATTATTTTTTTTACAATGCGGGATGTTTCACTTTTGGAAAAACGGATGTTTTTCGGGTCTTGGTTTTGGATGTGGTTCATTGTTTGGTGTTGGATTGAGTTGTTCTCATGGGTTTACCAATTTTTGGTGTTTTCAGCCTGTGTGGAAGAGTTTTAATTCTAGTGATGAGGAGTCTATCCGTTTTTGGAGGGTTGTTGGTTCTTCAAGTATGTTTACTCATTCCATCATCTCAGTATGCTGAGATTCTTTACAGTGCATTTTCTATTTGAGTCCTTATGATGGGGTTGTTTTTCATGATCTAAAGGTGTTGATTTAGCTAGGGTTGATAAGTCCTCATGTTTTGGTTGGTTAAAGCTAGATTCTTGGGTAGTGTGTAGAAGTTGGGTAGAATTGGATGGGAGTTCCAACCTCCTCCTCCCCCCCCCCCCCCCGATTGCGTTTTTTTGGGTTTTTAGGTTTATAAGTTAGCATAATTCTTGATGTGGGGATAACCCTCTCATGTTATTCCTTTGTTTTGTGTTGTGGTATCTTTTTTATTAGTCAGGTGTATCCTTTGGGGAGTATGTTCATACCTAGAATCTAATTTCTCAATGTTTTTGTCTGGGCATGGACTCTGCTTTCAATTAACTATTTTTTTGGTGACATTCTGTTGGAAGTAAGCAGCTGTGGTGGGGTGAATCAACACACCACAATCTTTAATAGTCTTTATTTATATCATTTTTTTGTCATGGATATTATTTTAGGTTCTTAATTGTTCCCCAGTAAAAATTTTGGGTTTTTGTAGTAATTTTGGATGTTTTCCAAGGGTAGAAAATTTTATGCTCTATTAGTGTTAACTATGTGGAAAGGCCATGCATCTCATGGCGGCTGGAAATAAGCAAACAGACAGCCTATGTATGGCTATGGTGTAGGTTCTACAAAACCATAATTTATATTCCCCTTTTGAAGAATGCATGGTTTGGCGTTACGACCATGCAGTAGGTTCTATGAAACAACACAATAGTTTCTTCTTATAAAGATCGGTCCACATTGTTTAGAAAACTGTGTGACCAAAAACTGTAGAAATTCTAGGTTATTAAATTTTGGATATCCTCATCTCTCTCTATAGTTATTTCAACCTAGATTGGGATCCCACTCCTACCTTTCATTTTTTTACACCAGAGGTCCAGCCTAACCCTCCTCCCTTTCTAATAATCATCTGGTGTTTCTCCTCTATCATAATTGAGGTATGTTTTAATGGTTTCTTGGCCATTTTCTTCCCTATTTCTCACCCTCTTTATTTCTTGGTTTTCTTTTAGGATTTCTTCCCTAAAACATACCCTATTGGAAAGTGTTTTTTATTGGTTTTTTTCTTCTGATTTAAGGAATGTGGATTGTGCTCATGACCATAATCTTTTTTGATGCTAAAGTTTTATTTCATCATCTCAAGGTTGAGGTAGGTGTTTCAACATGTTCCTTTATAAAATAATCCATAGGAACTTTCATGTTTTGAATTAATATTTCAAAATATTATTCACACATTTATTATACCCTTGGGTAGATGTAAATGGTGATTTTTTATTGATTGAATTTATTAAAAGATGATTTTTAAGTGATTCTTGTGAAAAGCCTCATTTTTTGAAACCTATAGTTCTTATATTAAATGATTTGGTTCTTATAAATTGAAATTGAGGGTTTTTATGAAATTTTTATTTATTATGGTGTTATATTGGTAATTTTTGGTATGTGAATGTGGTTTTTTGTTGGTGATTTGGTAATGTTATGTCATGCTAGTTGTGTTAAAACGCATTGGAAATGGGTTATAGTTTTAAGGGGATGGTGTGTGCTCTCTTAAACAATGTGAATAGTTGGGATTTAGTTTTAAAGAATGTGGTGTTTTGTAGAAATGGTTTTTGAGGGTTCTAGTAGACTTGAAAGTGGTACATTGGATGTTTGAACATCAATGGGATCCCTATGTGCCCACAAGGATGTTTCCTTAAATGAAAATGTTGTTTCATATTTGTGATTTCTCTAAATGTTGGTTTCCAAAATAGTTTTTATTTACAATTTCTTTTCATTTAATGGTCCCATTTACATTAAATAGTAATGATTTATTCAAGGGGATATAGATAACATGGGTTTAAATGTGTTCCACATGTTCTGTCCAATTTGTCCTTGAAGCATGGTCTGGTGTGAATTTGAAAGGGGTAAAAGCATGTTTGGAAAATGGGAACTGTGTTTGTGTTTGTTTGGAACATATATGACAGTTTAGAATTACAAATATAAAATAAGTGTTTGTATGTTATTTTTTAAATGTGTAGTTATGCTGAGGTAATGTCCCAACTGGTACCTCTAACTCTAAAGTGGTGTTTTGTGTTGAACTTACAAAAGGATTTTGGATTGTAAAATGTGAGTGACATGTTGGAAACCCAAAATGCTTTATGAAATGAATTAAATGTTTACATGTTATGGTATCCGTATTGTAAACTTGTGTAATGTAAAATATATGTGTATGTATAAGGTACACATCTATAGTTGGGATTTAAATTTATGTTTTAGTGTATATTATTGTTCGTGTTTAGGGTATGCAAGTGCAGTGATGACAACTGGCCTATGTCATGTGTGCGTGAGCCTCCAATATACTCAGTGTAACACCCCAAGGTTTTGGAAATAAATATAGAATGAAATTTTATAATCTATCCTCTTCTATGATTTGAATTTCAAGAAATGGTCATCTAGAGTTGTGCTCAGTAAGTCATTTGGAGTCTGATAGAACATACTTGTTTTTTGGTGAATAGTAGCATAACCTTATGAAGAGTAATATGAATAGTAATATGAATTATAATATGACCTCATAAATAGTAAATAATATTATTATTTTATTTTCCCAAGGAAATAGGAAAATGGGATCTTAATTAATTTTCCAATGTCACATAAAACTAATTGCACTTCAATATTGTTATTTTTCAAATTAACTGTGAACTTATTTAAAAATAAAATTAATAATATTTAGAAAATTATTTTTGAAAAATGGATTTCACTTTTGAAATCTATACGTCAAAAAATGGTAAGGGTAATTTTTTTGGGATTATTCTGAGATTCTAGAATTTTTTATGAATAATGAATTATGATAAAATAACGTATATACAAAGTATCAGTTAAGTATTCTATTCATTACATCACAAGTGATGCAAGGCCACTTGGTTCGAACTCACATGATATTATTACTATTTAGGGTCACTTTCATTGAGATTATTCATAGTCTTGATAAAAATATTATAATAATGATTAAAATAATCTAAAATACCTCCCCTCCTCCACTATAAATACCACCCTCACTCCCCTCTTCCTGCCACACCACTCAAGCCCTGAGAATTGTCTAAATTATGGAATATTACCTCCCCAATCTTCTTCCCCACGTCCTAGAGCTGCTGGTATCACCAAAAGACCAATACCAAAGCCCTTAAGGAGGGTATCAAGGAGAAGAGATCAAGAGGTAAACATCCTCTTTTATTTTCATTCTTTTCATTCATTTTATGTTATTATCTTCCATTACCTTTGTATTGCGTTGAGATATTTCATTAAATATTCCCCTTACTGTCCATATTATGTATGAATTATGAGATATTCCATTCCTCTCATCAAACTATTTTTATGAAATTTTATGAGACGCCATTAGGCTACCAAATTTTCGTGAGAAATTTATCATGTTTTATTTTGTTTTAAGATTCCTTTATTTTTTTCTTTATTCCTCACCTCCTCTATCAAAATGATCATGATAACTCTAGTAAAATATTTATACTGGATTTATATCATGTGAATGGAATAACCCTCTTAAATATTCTTACTCCCTCCCCTTTTAATTTGTAAATGAAATCGACATCCATAAGGTTCTGATTTATAACCATCGTGGACGACGAAGTTTCATTTTTCAATTTCATATTCATTACTGGTCATGAAACCATATTCATGGTTGAACCAGACAATAATATATTTTTCATAACCAAATTAATATTCAGGAACCAGAATATGTACATATAATTAAGTTATATGACAAAACTTGTTCATAATAATCCATGTACCGTCGAATAATCGAAGTGGTTGTCATCTAATGGTTAAACCTCATTCCAAGTAACCAAATGATAGAAATGGATATTAAAAATTCTTTATGTTCATATTTAATTTTTAATTTCAATTCTGGGGATTTACATCCATTCAACTTCATTACTTAAAAGCAAGTGAACCGAATATGAAAATCAAGAAAACAGACACCCTAAAACGACACAATTCAATATAATAACATATAAATAATAACATAAAGGAACTAAAAAGAATTATGATAAACTAAATACAAGTCTATTAGGTTCTGAAATAATTTATTTATATATATAATTTCACATTCCAGGACCTTATGTTCAAGAGGAGAACACATTTGGATTTAAGGTAAGGGTTTCTTCATCTCACTTCCATTTTTGTGAAGAATTCTGTAATCACTACTATTACTTTGTATGGTGTATGTATACTGCCAATTATTTTATCATATCATGAATATCTTAATTTTCATGATATTCAATTTATTATTTGATGATCATTAATTTTGGGGCCTACAATTGAATTGATTATAAATTTGTAAGGGGTTCCTCATCTCACTTTCATTTCTTTGAGATTTTCATCATTCGCCACTTATTTCTTGTATGTGGTATATTTGTACTATCATTTGATATATATAATAACATGATTCTCTTTATATTCATTTTATACAATGATTCACTTGTTATTTATTAAGTTCTGGTCATATTATTCGACCGATCCCATTGTGGTAAGGGAATTCTTAACCCGATTTCCATTCTTTGTGTTAACCTTCTACTTAATTATTTATGTGCTATTTAAATTGTTTTTGTGATGGGTTATGTATATATTATGTTTAATTATGTGTATTTACAGATTATATACATATTCCATCCACTCTATTAAGTCTCACTTCAAGTATATGATGTTTATAAATGACTTTCCTTCTAAAATCCTCTTTTAAAATTCGGTTTTACCTGATTCAAAAGAAATGTTTTTGTGATATTAATTATGTTGTATGATTATGTTCTGGTTATTGGGAAACAGGGGTCGGGTCTTTACAGTTGGTATCAGAGGAACATTAGTAGAACACTGAAAAACTAGATTTGGAAATTTATTGTAGGGAAGAAATCCCTAAGATAGTATTTGACGATAAATGTACAAGAACATCCTGGTATTTTGGTAAGGAATAGAATCTGTTAATCCTTATAGCAAATAAATCCCTATCTGGATATGAACAGGTATAAGCGGCTCTGGCACAGATGTATCTAGGGGTAAAAAAATAAAACAACACTTTGATCTACACTTGAAAGGGAACTGGTACATGACAATGGGCCTTGCTGCACTCATGGCTACGACACTCCATATGGATATGCTTAGGATAATTCATATTTTTTACAAGAAATTATAAGGGAGTTAATGTAAATTTTCCTCATAGTATTTGGTTTGAATATATCTGGAAACCGGAACTGAACATTTAAAAACATGCTTAAAAAATACTAAGAGTGATTTTTTCTTAATTTTCAGATGGAAAATGATGGTACAAGTCTTTTGTCCCTTCCCATGGAAATCCCCGAGACTATAATCGTGAAGTCATGTACGGAAAACTATGAGCCCTTTGGAAAACTCAGAAAATCTTGCATGCTTCTTTACAAAGTTTTGAACAACTCAAATGTCCTTAGAATATTCCAAGGATCGGAAGTTGTGTATAACCAAATGTCCAATGCACTGTTCTAGAATTATAAAAAGAAAGGGAAGTACTATGAGGGACTCTTCCTGTTTTTCACCCTGAATAAGAAATGGTTGGCCATCACGGATTTCGGAGAAGCCTCAAAGGAGCTAGACTGCCACATAGTCTTTATGTACCAAATCTTGTGTTTCATCATGCTTGGGGACCTCTACGGTTTTGAATCATTCATCGAATCCTTCAAATATAATGTGGTTCGAAAGGTCTTTAGGAACCAAATCCAAGTAGATGTCGCTGAACTTGATGTTACCCATCCCTATCCCTAGAAAACCACCTATATCAAATGAGAGCTTGGGATTAACCACGATCTAAATTGCCGAGAGTGTATTTGGGAAAAGGAGAACCGCGATATTTGTTCTGCCCTAGGAGTAGAGTTGAATAGAACCTTACTCCTTAGGCGGTGGAGGTAGAGGGACATCCCCAAGGATGTCAATAAGTCCATAATAATGTTTTGTGAAAGGGAGAAAGAGATTATGTAATTTCTTGAGTTTTATAAATCATATCTAAATGAATGATGTTGTATTATGTTTTTTGATATGTTTTTATATAAAACAATAACTTGGTTTAAAATGGATTTGCCATACTGAATGTTGATTTACAAAAACATTTCAGATAGAAGATGAGTCAACCAACCAATATTTTATCACTACCTACCGAGTTGTTAGAGAATATAATTATCAAGACATGCTCTGAAGAGGACCAGCCCTATGCCAACATACATCTGACATGTAAACTACTCCATTGGGTATAAAATCGTCGAAACGTTCTCCATATACACCAAGGAAGTAATATGGTCTATTACCGTATTTCATATGCACAATTTGGTGCATATAATAAAGGAGGGAAGTATCATTAAGCTCTTTTTCTATGTTATAGTCTGGCTGATTACTACAAAGCTGTGGGTAAATTTCTGGAAGCTGCTTTGGATGGTGACTATCGAGTGACCTACCTATTTCAGATCATAATTTTTAGTGTGTAAAAAGAACCACAAGACATCAATATCTTCAAGAATGATGTGGTGCGTTGGAATTATAGGGATTTAGTCCACACTGAAATTTACGACCTCCACATTTCTTGTTCCTCTCTATGGAAGCCTAAGTGCTTTAAGCACATTTTCAACCCTAGCTATCTGGAGTGTGTCTGGGTTAAGGAAATTGAGCTACTAAATACTACCTTAGTAATTCACCTGAGGTCATCTGCACCCTAGCATCAGTGGTGTTCCTGGTAAAACGACTTCTGGAGTAACGTGTGTCCAGTTTTGCGTATGGTTCTGGGAGATTGAAATCTTTGAAATATTTTGGGGATTCATGTATTGGGGGACTTTAGAAACCATTAGCGTAGTTTTACTTTTTGAAGTATTGGTTATATAAGAATATAGAATGATCTATCTTATTTTTATTATGCTTTCATCGCTTATACTTTTGAATGAGTATCACTAAGTGAACTTTTATAATAAATTTTCAGATGGAAGGACACAACCATATGTTGCCTCTTCCTGTGGAGATCCTGGAGAGCATTGAGATCAAAACCTATGAAGAAGGGTGCCTACCTCTCACAAACTTGCGAAAAACATGTAAACAACTATATGTAGTGATAAACAGTCCATACATTCTCCGTACCTGTCATGGTAATGCTTCCATATACTACCGCTTATCCATGCCACAGCTGGCTGAGTACATGCAAAAAGGAAAATACCATGAAGGGATTTTCCTGTGTTTCACCCTAGGACAGAACTATACTACAAGGTTGTGTTTCCAAGAGGATGCTTTAGAGGGAAACCATTTTGCAACTTACATGTTCAAACTCCTTAGTTTTAGCCTGTACAATAATATCTACGACTTTGATGTCCTCAGTTGAGACATAGTTCGATGAGTTCTTCGTATGTTGGTACATTTAGACATTTCCAAACATTGCACTGTTCGAGCCTCCCTCTAGAAGCCCAAGTGTTCGGTTTAAGAGTTCAACCCCTTCTGTCTGAGGTGTGTCTGGGTCAGTGAACTAGATTAGTTGAGCAACAATTTCGGTTTTCCGTTGAACGCACCTGAAGATCCTCTACGACGGGAGATGTGGTAAGAACATCCATGAGCATTCATTTGTGGTTCTGAAATGAATTGCGAGGATGCAATTCTTAGAAGGAGGGAATAATGTAACACCCCAAGGTTTTAGAAATAAATATAGAATGTAATTTTATAATCTATCCTCTTCTATGTTTTGAATTTCAAGAAATTTTCATCTAGAGTTGTGCTCAGTAAGTCATTTGGAGTCTGATAAAACAAACTTGTTTTTCAGTGAATAGTAACATACCTTTATGAATAGTAATATGACCTCATAAATAGTAAATAACAATATAATGTTATTTTCTCAAAGCAATAGGATAATGGGATCTTAATTAATTTTACAATGTCACATAAAACTAATTGCACATCAATATTGTTATTTTTCGAATTAACTATGACCTTATTTAAAACTAAAAATAATAATATTTAGAAAAATATTTTTGAAAAATGAATTTCACTTTTGAAATCTACACGTCGAAAAATTTTAGTGGTGAATTTTTGGGATTTTTCTGAAATTCTTGAATTTTTTTATGAATAGTGAATTACCATAAAATACCATATATAAAAATTATCAGTTAAATAAACTATTCATGTAATAACAAGTGATTCAAGGCCACTTGGTTCGATCTAACATGATATTATTACTATTTAGGGTCACTTTCATTGATAGTATTCATAGTCTTGGTAAAAATATTATAATAATGATTAAAATAATCTAAAATACCTCCCCTCATCCACTATAAATACCACCCTCACTCCCCTCTTCCTCCCACACCTCTCAATCATTGGGCATTGTCTAAATTCTACCAAATTCCCTCCCCAATCTTCTTCCCCACGTTCTTGAGCTGCTGGTCTCACCAAAAGATCAAGACCAAATCCCTTAAAGAGGATCTCAAGGAGAAGAGATCAAGAGGTAAACATCCTCTTTTATTTTCATTCATTCTTTCATTTTCTGTTATTCTCTTCCATTAACATTTTATCGTGTTGAGATATTTAATTAAATATTCCCCCTTACTATCCATATTATGTATTAATGATGATATATTCCATTCCTCTCATCAAACTATTTTTATGAAATTTTAAGAGACGTCGTTAGGCTGCCGAATTTTCATGAGAAATTTATCAAGTTTTCTTTCGTTTTAAGATTCTTTTCTTTTCTTCTTTTTTCCTCACCTACTATGTCCATTTTATCATGATAAATCCACTAAAATATATATACTAGATTTCTATCATGGTAATAGAAGAACCATCTTAAATATTCTTACTCCCTCCCCTTTTATTTTGTAAACGAAATCGACGTCCATAAGGTTCTGATTTATAACCATCGTGGATGACAAATTTTCATTTTACAATTTCCTCTTCATTACTGGTCATGAAACAATATTCAGGGTTGAACCAGATTATAATATATATTTTATAACCAGATTAATATCCAGGAACCAGAATATGTACATATAATAAAGTTATATGACAAAACTAATTCATAATAATCCATGTACCGCCTAATAATGGAAGTGGTTGTCATCTAATGGTTCAACCTCATTCCATGTACCCAAATGATAGAAATGGAAATTAAAAAATCTGTATGTTCATAAGTAATATTTAATTTCAATTCTGGGTATTTAAATCCATTCAACTTCATTACAAAAAATCAAGTGAACCAAATATGAAAATCAAGAAAACAAACACCCTAAAACGACACAATTCAATATAATAACTTATAAATAATAAAAGAAAGGAAATAAAAAGAATTATGATAAACTAAATAAATGTCTATTAGGTTCTGAAATAAGTTATTGAGATGTATAATTTTTCATTACTGGACCTTAACTTCAAGGGGAGAACACATTTGGATTTAAGGTAAGGGATTCTTCATGTCACTTCCATTTTTGTGAGGAATTTTGTAATTACTAATATTAATTTGTATGTTGTTTGTATGCTTCACATTATAGTCTCGTATGATGAATATCTTTATTTTCATAATATTCAATTTATCATTTGATGATAATTAATTTTGCGGAATACGATTGAATTGATTACAAATTTGTAAGGGGTTCCTCATCCCACTTTCATTTCTGTGAGATTTTCATCGTTCACCACTTATTTCATGTATGTGGTATATGTGTACTTTCATTTGATATATATAAAAACATTATTCTCTTTATATTCATGTTTTTCAATGATTCACTTGTTATTTATTAAGTTCTTTTCATATGATTCAACCGACCACATTGTGGTAAGGGAATTCTTAACCCGATTTCTATTCTTTGGGTTATGCTTCTACTTTATTATTTATGTTCTATTTAAATTTGTTGGGTGATGGGTTCTGTTTATATTATGTTCCCATTATGGGTAAACGTGATATCTTTATTTTAGGAAGTGCGGACTATCGCCCCCTCAAAGTGATTTGATTCGTTAATGACATATGTGGGATGTTTAAAGGATGGAGTTAATGATATTATATATGATATTATACTGGAATTATAATATACATTTATGTAATTATGATTCCATTCCATAAAATAAAAAATATAAATGAAAGTAGTGTTCATGCATACGTATGACTTACCGTCTCCATGAATGGTGCATTTCATTTCTTATCTCTAAATGTTATGTAATATTATAAATGCATCTATATACTGGATATATATGATATATATTATATCTACATCCTGAATATAATTCTGGATATAATAGATACATGAACAACTTGTAATTATAAAGAGTTTATTTTTGACTCAAGTACCAATGATTGAAAAAATGACCATTATTAACTTAAATAATTACATAGTGTACATAACATGGTAATAAGTGATATAAAAGGAATAATGAACTTGAAAAAGGGTCTTAAGAAAGTAGAAATTATCTCAAGTTTATTATTAAGGAGGTTAAAGAAAAATCGAGTCAAGTTGGACCCAAAGTAAGGGACTTTATCTCAATCTCCTTTCATTGAGGCATATTTTGTTTTATACACAACATTATTTTGTACGGTTTGTAAACCCCTTTGAATTTTATATTTATTCAAAAGGAATATTTTTATACGAAGCATTTTACTAAACAACAAAATGGAATGTTTTTTTGTCGTACGTATGAGGCGAAAACGACTTCTCCACCGCCGTGACCATTATTTGAGTTTCGGATTTCTCTACAAGCCACAACTTTTTTTAATGAAAAATAAATACCATGTTTTAATTTTCATTTATTTTGGTATTGAAAATGGTTTTCATAATGTTTTTATTATATCAATGTGTTATTGATATCATGTGATTGAAATGTGGAAATGTTATGTTTCCATTATACATGATTTATGTGGTACGATTATGTTATGTTTCATGGGATTTTTTTATGAAGACGAGTGTTTCCATGATAAAATAAGGGTGTGTGAGCCTGATATATCTCTCCAATGTATTGGGTAACACAAAGGGGTTAAATGTTAAGGATTCTTCGAAGATATTTAGGGAATGTACTGTGATGTGTATTCCAAACGTAACCATGAGGGTTACTCCATACGTAAGAATGTCATGAATGCCTCAAGTTACCTTTATGTCTTATTATTTCTATGATTTATTCATAAATCTAATGATTTCATGAGTTATGTTAACATGCTTATGTTTTATGAGTAAAGTATGATTTCCCTGATTCTTATGTATACATGTACTAATATTTTTTTTATGTACTTTTATATCCCTTACTGAGCTTGTTATTCTCATCCCATGTTTTTGAAATGTTTTTCACAGGTCAAGGGAAAGGTACATGATGTGATTATCGTGTCAATGAAGTGTCAAGAAAGAATACATGTTTTTTTTAAATATGTTTCCGTTGATGGGATAAATGAGTACTATCTTTTATGTGACCACTTTGTTTAACTGTGGAATGTAATGCCTGATTTATGATCTAATTCTCTAAAACTCTAAACCTTAAACGAACATCAATGTGTATTCTTGAAATATCTCAAGATTAAGTAATTTATAAGGCTGGGGCCTTATAGTTTGTATCAGAGGTCAGTTTAGATAACTTTATGGGTTAGAATTATAAAAAATGAATGTCCAAAAATATTTTTTTGATTTTCAAATTGAAATGATATAGCATTTGATGATTACCATGTTTCTTCATCTAAGACATGTTTGTTCAGAATGGTTTTCTGTAGACGAAACAAGGATGCAGTGCTATGATGGAATACAGAAGGATATGACCTTCCGAATCATAATCCTGAGATGGTCGGAATTGGAACTGAACAATTTGTTGCAGTAATGGAGCAGTTGACTCAAGCGATAAATGGTGGTGGTATCCATGCACGAGATCTGCTAGATCAACCACAGAGGAACATGTCAGTGGTGTAACATTTCATGAGGCAACATCCCCCATCATTCAGAGGATCATCTGACACTGTGCTAGCTGAAGGGTGGATTAAAGCAATGGAGAAGATTTTTGATGTCATGGGGTGTTGAGATAATCAAAATGTTAGTTTTCTATTTACTGTATGGAGGGTGAAGCAGATCAGTGGTGGTCGATGGTTAAAAATATCAGGGACACTTATGATATATATGCTCTCTACTGGTATGAATTCAAAGCTATGTTTCTTGAGAAATATTTTCCTAAGGCTGCTCAACATAGGATGCAAAAACAATTCCTGAAATTGTGGCAAGCGGATGACTCGGTGGGTTCTGATGAAGAAATTTTCACTCGATTGGCAAGGTATGCTCCAAATTTTATATGAGACCTTGATATTAAAATCAATAATTTTTACTTAGGATTAAAGCCAAAATATCGAAGGGCTTTATCTTCTCATGAGTTCAAAAGTTATGAAAAGATTTTTTCAATGTGCTGAGAAGTTTGAGATGGAGTTTTCCTATGATCAAGTGTTCTATAACAACCAACAGAAGAAGAGACCGAGGTGGCAGGAGAAAGGGAAGAATTATTCAAAAAGGTCTGATTGTAAGAAAACTATGTTTCCAACTAGTGATAAATGTGGTAAAAGGCATTCTAGGGAATGTCTTTTGAATTTTTGAAAGTGCTACCGATGTGGTAAGATGGTACATAAGTCTTGTGATTGCACTGAAAAAGATCAAGGTGATGGTAAGACCAAATTTGATTTACAATTAGTGAAATGTTTTAAGTGCAATGAGATGGGTCACTATGCAAATGAGTGTCCGACAAAGAGCTCGAGTGATGGGAAGCAGTTAGAATACAAGAAGAAAGGGGTGGTGAAATCATTTGCAACTACATCAGTAGATGTTTGGGCCAACAAATGAAGTGGTATCAGGTATATTGTTTGTTTTTTCAGATTATGCTAGTGTGTTGTTTGATTCAGGGTCTACACATTCCTTTATCTCTAAAAACGTTTCTATTAAAATGGGAATACCATCTCCAGAAATGACTCCTGAACATGTGGTAAAAACACCTGGGAGAAATGTTGAGGCAAAAATAATTTATATGAATCTTCCTATCCTTATCCATGGAAAGAACCTACTTGAAAACCTTATTGTTTTACCTCTAGTAGAGTTTCATATTATCTTTAGTATGGATTGGCTCTCTGTTTACCGTGCAAATATTGATTGTAGAGATAAAGAAGTTTCTTTTCAAAAATACATTCAGTTTGTGTATAGGAATGAACCATTATTATTGATAACATATCAAGACGCTGAGAAACTTGTAAAAGATGTAAATCAATGTTACCTTGAACATATTGTTGAAAACATAGGAACCGTTCAGATTAATGATGTGTCAGTGGTAAATGAGTATCCAGATGATTTTCCTGATGAGTTTCCTGGAATAATACTAGATCATGAAGTTGAATTTACTATTTACATAGTTCATGATGTTAATACAATTTCAAAACCCCGTTATTGAATGGCTCAAATTGAACTTTTAGAGTTGAAGGAGCAATTGCATGATTTATTTGAGAAAGGTTTCATTCAACCTAGAACATCACCATGGGGTGATCCTATTTTATTTGTTAAAAAGAAAGATGGTTCAATGAGACTTTGCATTGATTATAGATCCTTTAATAACATCACTATTTATAACAAATATCCATTGCCTTATATCGATGATTTGTTTGATCAGCTCCAGGGAGCTCAGTATTTTTCAAAGATTGACCTGAGATCGGGGTACCATCAGTTGAAGGTAAAGGAAGCAGATGTTCTGAAGACAGCGTTTTGTACAAGATATGTCCATTATGAATTTTTAGTTATGCCTTTTGGTCTAACCAATGCACTTGTTGTATTCATGGACCTTGTGAATATAATTTTCCATGAGTTCTTGGATAAGTTTGTGGTTGTTTTCATTGATGATATTTTTGTGTTTTCTAAAAGTAAAGAGGATAATGAAAGACATTTAAGGGTTAATTTTCAAACCTTAAAATAAAAGAAATTGTATGGAAAATTCAGCAATTGTGTGTTCTGGTTGCAAAAAATTCTTTCCTTGGTCACATTGTTTCTAAAGGTGATTTAACTGTTTATCCTGCAAAAACAAAGGTTGTGGAAGAATGGCCAAGAACCAAAAATTTAATTGAGATTCATAGGTTCCTTGGTTCGGAAGGCTATTACCTATGGTATGTTATAAATTTTTCCCAGTTATCTAGTCCAATGACTAAGCTAACTCAGAAGGGTGTTAATTTTATCAGGACAAAAGAATGTGATGATTGTTTTAAGGAACTGAAATAATGATTGGTGAATGCTCCAGTTTTGGAACTACCTTACAGGAATGGGGAGTTTGTTATCTACAATGATTCTTCATTGAAATGACTTGGTTGCATCCTAATGTAGAATGATTAGGTAATTGCTTATGCTTCACGTTAGTTGAAAACTCATGAGGTAAATTACCCTACACATGATTTGGAATTAGCTGTTGTTGATTTCACTTTAAAAATTTGGACGCATCATTTGTATGGTGTAAATTGTGAAATATATACTGATCACAAAAGTTTAAAATATATATTCACTCAGAAATAATTGAACATGAGACATAGGAGATGGGTGGAATTAATCAAGGATTATGATTACACAATTCATTACCATCCGGGAAAAGCAAATAATGTGGCTGATTCTTTGAGTCGAAAAAGTAATTCTTCGTTAAAAATGTTATGTTTGGAACGTGATCCTTTGGTTAAAGATTTGATGAGCTATGGCGTATAAGTTGTTGGGGCAGGATTTCCATCTATTTTGTTTAAGGTATCAGGGAAATCTTCTGTATCAGATAGAATTAAGTAAGCACATAAGAAAGATAGTGAGTTGCAGAAAAAGGTAGAGCTGGTTCAGAAAGGTAAGTTTCCTGAATTCAGCATTGATAATGATTGTGTTATGGAATTTTTCAAGAGCTTGTGTGTGCCTTGTGATTCATAGTTTAAGAGAGGGTTGTAATGTGAATCTCATAGTTCTCCATTTTTAGTTCATCCTGGTAGTACTAAGATGTATAGAGATCTTAGAGAGTATTACTGGTGGGACAGAATGAAAAGAGATATTGCTAATTTTACATTGAAGTGTTTGACTTGTCATCAGGTTAAATAATAGCTATATTTACCGAAATAGATGCTTTAGACTTTACCAGTACTAGAGTGGAAATGGGAGAATATATCCGTGGACTTTTTTGTTGGATTTCCGAAGACACCATGAGGTAATAATACAATTTCGGTTATTGTTGATCGTTTGACTAAATCTCCTCATCTCCTTGCTATACAAGATATTTTTTCCCTAGATCAACTTTCCCATTTGTATCATAAAGAGGTAGTCAGGTTACATGGAGTTCCCCTCTCCATTATATCTGATCGTGATCCTGAGTTTACTTGTATCTTTTGGAAAGGCCTTCAGAAGTCATTCGGTGTTGAATTAAATTTTAGTACAACTTTTCATCCTCAATCAGATGGGCAGTCAGAACGAACTATTAAGACATTGGAGGATATGATATGTGCTTTTTCGATGGATTATCAGGGAAGTTGGGACCAATATCTTTCTTTGGTTGAGTTATCTTATAATAACAGTTTTCATTTCTGTATACAGATGGCACCATTTGAGGCATTATATGGGAAGTAGTGTTGAACTCCAACTTTCCGGGTTGAAGTGGGTGAATGGAAGTTGATGGGACTGGAATTGGTTGAAGAGTTGGCAGAAAAAGTTCAACTGATATAGAGACACACAAGAACAGCTCAGAGCAGGCAGAAGAGTTATGCGGATAACAGGAGGAAGGATCTCTCTTTTGAGGTAGGTGATCATGTTTTTCTCAAAGTATCACCCTAGAAAAGTGTGATGCGATTTGGTAAGAAAGGAAAGCTGAGTCCAAGGTTTATTGGACCATATGAAATTTTGGAGAGAGTTGGATCATTTGCACACCGAGTGTCTTTACCTCCGAGATTATCTCAGGTACACAATGTTTTTCATGTTTCAATGTTAAGGAAGTACATGCCAGATCCATCTCATGTTTTGAGTCCAGAGGTAGTTCAGATGGAAGAGAGTCTATCTTATGATAAAAGAAATGGTCCAGATTATTGACCATAGGGATAAAGTGTTACAGAATAAGTTGATTCATCAATTAAAGGTTTTGTGGAAAACCCACATGATGGAAGAGGCAACATGGGAATCTGAAAATGCAATGAGGGATAAATACCCCCACTTATTCGATAGGTAAATAAATTGAGGGGACAAAATTTTATAAAGGGGGGAAGGATGTAACATCCCAAGTAAGTAATGAATAATATAAATTCTTATCTATGTCTATTTATGAATTATATAGTGTTTTAGAGGCTTAAAATGAGAATTAATCCAATCTTAAGTATAGAATTCTCTAATATTTTTAAAAGATTGTTTTACTGCCTTTTGATAGAAAAACATTTTTAAATCTATATTCTGAAAATTTTATAATATCTATTTTTCAAAATAAACTTTTTCTTTATGATTGAGACATTGAAATATACTTTGGATTAATTTTTCGTATTTTTCTGACAATGTTCTTTTTTTTAATGAATAGTGAAAAATACTGCATTTTACATCAAAAATGTTTTTTCATCTAATTTAGTTATTTTGTTATATTATCTTTTTAATTTGTCATAGAGTGTATTTAAAATATATTTTAACCATTCAATCCAATGGTGGTAATTGGGATTAATTTTACTTTGTAATTGGGCATAAACAAGTGCCAATATTTTCATAGATATTGTTTAAAAAAACCCGCAATTTGTTTTGATAATGAGAATTATTTTTAAATTAATTATCGCAATTTATATGTTTGAAATTTGGTAAAATGGATTCAAAATTTGGAATTAGAAGGTATAAATTATGTAATTAAGACTCTTTTGTTTCTGGACATTATGAATAGTAACGATGATAATTATCTTTAATTATCAGGATTAATTAGTAATTAGGTAGTTAAGGATAATAATATAATATAATAAAAATACAAAATGACCCCAACATGTGTCTTAATTATACTTTTTGATTCATGTCCGACCATGGGATGCGTTGTGGCAAAATTAGGGACCCCATGGAATCTCTTTTGTGAGATAATGACTTTTTATCTTTTTATTTTTAAAGAAAGTTAAATATGACAACGTATATAACACCTAAGTAAAACAATTTTAATTTTGTCTAAATAAATGATCTGTTGGACTATAAATATTCATTGGAAATCTAAAAAGATTTTCTACATCATAATATTTTTTATAATTTTAATACATTAAATAAATTATATTATTTAAGACTTCATGATGTTGTAGCGATTACCTCATTAATGAACAATTTAAATAAAATGAAACGATAATGTAAAATATAAGATATACACTTGTCAAAATTTTATTGGATTAGTATATTTCGAACCCTTATCACCTTATACTCGAAATATATCAATGTGGGACCTTTTAAATCAGAAACACATTTCAATATAATGTAACATTTTATAACATTCCAAGAGTGCCCCTCCTCACCTCTTATGAAATGCCCCAACCTCTACCTCCTTACCCACACTTCTCAAGCCATTGGCTCGGCCAAGCTCTGATCATTTTATCTCTACACATACCTATCTTCATCCTTGAATCCGTACCTTAGGCATAAATCTCTTCAATAAACCCTTTTGATTCAAACCAAGAGGAGTTACCCGATTTAAAGGTAAAGTCTTCTCTAATTTTCTTTTGTTTTATTTTGCTTCTCTGACCCCCTAAACTCTTTATATTCATTTATTTTTTAAAAACCCCAGTATATTCAATATAATATTATGTTTTTATAAGAAGTATTAGAGATACACTTACACACACTTAAATCTAATGGTTAATGAACATACTGTTTCCGTGGACGGTGAATTTCAGCCTTAGGAAACGATGATTGTTCAATATTATTCTATCACCTTCAAAGGTGGCCATTAAGATGTCACTATATTTATATATGACATATAATAAGTTTATTTTTTCATTATGCTTCTTTATTTTTTATTTATGGCATACACTTATTGTTTCCACTATGGGTAAACGCGATATCTTCATTTTAGGAAGTGCGGACTACCGCCCCCTAAATGTGATTTGATTCGTTAATGCCATATGTGGGACGTATAAAGGATTGAGTTAATGAAATTATATATGATATTATACTGGAATTATAATATACCTTTATGTTATTATTATTTCATTCCATAAAATAAAAAATAGAAATGAAAGTAGCGATCATGCGTACGTACGACTTACCGTCTCCATGAACGGTGCATTTCATTTCTTACCTCTAAATGTTATGTAATATTATAAATGCTTGTATATGTTGGATATATATGATATATATGATATCTACATCATGAATATAGTTTTGGATATAATGGATACATAAGAAACTTGTAATTATAAAGTGTTTATTTATGACTCAAGTACCAATGATCGACAAAATGACCATTATTAACTTAAATAATTACATAGTGTTCATAACATGGTAATAAGTGATATAAAAGGAATAATGAACATTAAAAAGGTTCTTAAAAAAGTAGAAATTAACTCATGTTTTTTATTTAGGAGGTTATATAATTATCGAGTCTGGTCGGACCTGAGGTAAGGGACTGCGTCTCAATCTCCTTTAATTGAGGCATATATTTTTTATACACAACTTTCTTTAATACAGTGTATAAAACCCTTTTACTTTTATGTTAATTAAAAATGAATCTTTTTGTACGAAGTGTTTTACTAAATGACAAAAAGGAATGTTTTTTTGTCGTAAGTATGCGGCGACAATGACTTCTCCGCCACCGTGACCATTATTTGAGTTTCGGCTTCCTCTACAAGCCATAACTTTTTTTTAATGAAAAATAAATACCATGTTTTACTTTTCTTTTATTTTGGTATTGAAAATGGTTTGGATAATTTTTTTATTATATCAATGTGTTATTGATATCTTGTGATTGAAATGTGGAAATGTTATGTTTCCATTATTCATGTTTTATGTGATTCAGTTATGTTATGGTTCTTCGGAATTGTTTATGAAGACATGTGGTTCCGTGATAAACTAAAGGCATGTAACCCCAATATAGCTCTTCAATGCATTCGGTAATGAGAAGGGGTTAAACGTTAAGGTTTCTCCGAAGAGATTTAGGGAATATACTATGATGGGTATTCCAAATGTAACCATGATGGTTACTCCTTATGTAAGAATGTTATGAATTCCTCAAGTTACCTTTAGGTCTTATGATTTCTATGAGTTATTCATAAATATTATGATTTCATGAGGTATATTAACGTGCTTATGTTTTATGAGTAAATTATGATTTCATTGATTCTTATGTATACATGTACTAATGTTTCCTCTCCATACTTTTATATCCCTTACTGAGCTTTTTATGATCATCCCATGTTTTTGAAATGTTTTTCACAAGTCAAGGGAAAGGTACATGATGTGATGATAGTGTAAAGGAAGTGTCAAGAATGAATCCTTGTTTTATTTTAATTATGTTTCCATTGATGGGAAAAATGAGTACTATCTTTTTTGTAACCACTTTGTCTAAATGTGGAATGTAATGCATAATTTATGATCTAATTCTCTAAAACCCAAAACCTGAAAAGATCCTCAATGTGTATTCTTGAAATATCTCAAGAATAAGTAATGCTTAATGTTGGGTCCTTATATATAATGTCACGAAAGGCCTATTTCCATGTTTGGGAACTATGGTATAGGCTTTCTCATTCCAAGAAAAACATCATTGTTCAGCCGGTGGTGTCCCCTTGCACCCCCACCCCCACCCCACCACACACACACATGCACCCTCTCCTTAACACATTCACCCCGCCTACACCTTCCCACTTACACCCCACCTACACCCTCCCCATGTATCCTACACCACCTTCCCCATACCCATGAAACCCTACCCACTCACACTTCCCCTACACACCCCTACCCCTCCCACTCCGCCCTACACACCCTCTACCCCCTCCCCAGCACACCCCCTAACCTCCCCCATATGCACCCTCCCACTTTCTGCCCACATTCACCATCCCCCTGCACACCCATGTAACCACCCCATCCACCCTCTACACCATGAACCCCTCCCACTTCTCCCTCCCCCTTCACTACCCACTTCCATCCCTCCTTCCCTCTCACCCTACACTCTGCACACCCCCATTCCTCGAGTCACACCCCCTTCCATGAAGCACACCCCCTTTCACCTCCCCAACACCCCTATCCCCCCACCCCCACCTGCACCCTCCCCCTACAGCTTGCACCTCCATGTCCATCCGCCTACACACCCCACATGCACCCCCTACCCACTATACAGTGCCCCCTGCACACCCCATGTCCATCCCCATCCCCATGCACACCCTCTTCCCCCTCACGTACACACCCCCTACCCCCCCACCCCCCCACATGTACCATCCCACTTTCACCATACATGCACCCTCTCCCTACACCTTTCAACCCTCCCTCTGCCCCCCCCCCCCACCCCACACCACAGTTGCATCCCATCTTCCCCCTCACCCTACCCCTTTAACACCCCCATTATCCACTACAGACCCCCTGCCCCTGCCCACTCCCCAGTACACCCCCATTACCCCCATCTACACCCTCCCCATAGAATTCTACTTGCCCCCCTTGTAGATTTCACCTCCTACCCCTCCACCATACAGTCCCTTCTTTCACCCCTCCCCCCTCACCATTCACCTTACACACCCCCATGCCGCTCCCCCACACCACTAAACACCCCGACCCCATTCCCACTCCATTTCATAACCCTACCATGTTCCCCCTTCCCAACACACCCATAGGACCCTCAAGGAAAAATTTGTTTTCCCATCAATAAGGAATATAAATATGTGTTAAATTTATGGGATGCATGAGGAAATTACCTATTTTTTGAGGCATGGGAATATATTAGTTTTTATGTAGTTGGTAGAATCCTGATTGACCGATTTATGAAGTGTAGTGATGGATGTATGGGTCTTATCCAAATAATTATAATATTTTTGACCATGTCTCAATTTTATGTTATAAGAGGAGTTCAGTTGGTATGAAAAGAGAAAATAGTCTTTACTAAAGGAAATATATGTCCCTCTCAATAATGGATTTCAAGGGCTAGATAAAGAATATTTCCACAATGAAATTATCTAATGATGATGATATGAATCTATTATAAAAATAAGAACCTCTTAAAAAAAATTTGATCTTGAGTCAAAAAAAAATATATTAAATGAATTGAAAAAGGCTATAGTAATTGAGATAAAATAAAATAATACATCAAAGAAACATATTTCAAAAAATGGATTTTATGGACATTATGGAGGAAGAATTCCAAGGTGGACCTCTCAAAAGATTTAATTGATCTAGTACAATCAATTAACCATTGGATGAAATACATGATATGAATTCATTTTAAAGTTTATATAGAATATTCAGGCCTCAATAATATGATTTTTAAATGGGTAGTATTGATGGAAAAAAATTGTAGATAAAGATCTTTGTATATGATTTTGACTTTTTCTATAAGCTTTGTAAATTAAATAATTTTATAAATTCCTTTTGAAGTGTAAGTATGAAATTAGAAAATATAACATTCTTTTAACTAAAAACTATAACATAAATTATTTAGTTATGAGATACAAATTAATGATGTATTATTGTAAATAATGAGAACTATTCAATATGATTTTATCATGAATTTTTTATGTACAACCAAATGCGGGAATCCAATTTTTTAAAAATCGGAATACTTTTCTTATGAAATTTGTTTTTATACTTTTGATTCATTGAAAAATCAATTCTTCCCCAAAATGTGGCACACATGATGTGCTTTAAGGCCTAAAATCCAAAACAATTGGTTGTGAAAATTTTTATAGAAGATGATATGAAGGTAAATGGAATACTCTATGATATTGTTATTATCAAAGATGAATAATTATATAGAAATTTAGTGAATATATAGAGTGTTCAATAGTTAATTGATAATTTTTTAAATAAGCATAAAATGAATATTACCTTCTAGGATGGAGATGTGGTTAGGGTGGGTTGAGACATAATAATCATAGGGTTACATTTATGATCTCCTATAATTTGTATCAGTGATATTATGCTCAATTTTGTGATTGTTTGGAAAATTGGGACTGTTTCTTATAATTTCTTACCCCATGAAAATATTAATAAATATAAAATGTTACATTTTTCCCAATTTAGGGAAACTGTTGAGAAAGATTTCGTGGAAGAAGTTTTACATGAAAATTTGTTTAATAAAATGACTATTGAGTAAATGTATTCACAAATATTATCTGGGGAAGCACTCAAATAAGGCAAGTAAAGTAGAACATAAGAAAAATAATGGAAAACATGGTATAATATAGAGCAGAAAATAAACTCTTTAATTTTGACCGTGAAGAAATGGTGGATTATCATGAGAGTATGATGATGGTAATATATATGTGAGGGATGATGAATATTAGGGCATTGTGGGAGAATGCCTTAGTAGTCTACTCAGTAGTCAATCGATGCCTCCAATATACTTCAGATACACAAGGATTGGGATATGTAATGTTAATAATATTGATATGTATGTGTCTTATTGTTCATTTTTAAGGGTGAGGATGAAATCTAAGGGGTTTTTTTATGCATAACTGTGTTTCCGAAAACACCCTATGGGTGTTGTTAGACATGGAGTATAGGTGTCAGTTTGTTTGAGAGGGAGGGCATTGGACTTCTTCTATTTTGGAAGGAAAGGATTTTCTTGGGCTTGAGGCTATGAATATTCCTTTTAGTGGTGGCAATAAATCTCTAGAAAAATCATTCTGATGTAGATATCTATATCTTGAATATAATCTTCTCCAATACTCTTTGAATATCTATCAAATTGTGGCAATGAGTTCCCTTTGAAAGTTTAAGAGAAATTTAACTAAACCTGTGAATCCAAAAAGAAGGGATGGTTCAATAATATCATTTCGGCATGAGTCATCTGTACGTCAGACATCCATTCCAAAGGAAATGAAAATAAAATCAATAGATTATAATGATATGAAAAGCTAGTGGTTATTATAAAACAAGTTTTTAAAAGAGTCTAGCAATTATGGAAACACGTTTTTAAAAACAATAATCAAATTATATAGTCCAAATTAAAGATTTATTTAGAGAGAACCTACCTCAAATTCAAGGTCAACTTATGTTGATGAAGACACTTCTAATCAACCTTTTTCAGCTGAATTAATTTGCCACATCACTTATATATAACAAAACATAACACCTAAGTACATATTTTTATGGCCAAATATGCACAATTGGGTCCTTAAATATATGTTTATACTTTCATATACCCCATTACACATACACATGTATGGATTTTTCATATCCTTATATAATAAAACCTAGACCAAATATATATCTTCATACTGCCATGGATAAATATATATAATTGGGGGACATACATATGTATATTCCTTCCTATGCATACATCAGTAACCCTTTGTCAATGGTGACACAAATCCACCTCAATGAGAACTAAACTGCAATAAAAAAAATATAAGTAGCCCAAAAATCCAAAATTCCATAATTACAATTGGTCTAAAGAATAAAAATGGAATAAACCATACAAAAATTTGATATTGAACTCATTTCCTTTGATATTGGTGGAGAGAACTAGCCCCATCATAATAATCCACATGTAAGGAAGTAGTGGGAAATGAAATTAGATATTACGACTTCTAATATATATGTGATGAGTGTGTCAACTGTACATGATAAATGATACATGAATCTATAAAAAACAATGAACAAATTATATTCAAATTGATATTTACATCCCAATATTTATTAAAAAAAATACAAAACCCCACCAGCAACTCCCCCCCCCCACCAGAACGCCCCTCTTCCATCCCCCATAAAAACACGAGCACCCCCACCTCCCTCCAACACCCCAACTTCTTCAATTAAATATGTCAGATCCACTCTCTTCACATATGATTTTTTTGTACAAGAACCAGGAACATTGATTGTACATTCATATAGTACAAACATGGTTTCAAATAACTTAAATCATAAAAAAATAATGAATTCATTCACATCTAAACATTCCTCCACCAATTAAATTTTAACAATTAAAAAAAAGAATATATGAATGATTTATCAAAAAAAATCATATGCATACAATATATGATATGAATAGTATTTAAATTCATTACATAGATGTACATTATCCAATTTATTTCATTATGTATATATATCGGAATATATATTTTATCTACATCTGAATTTCATTCATTATGCTTATAAAATGTTTTTATTTATAACAAATCACTAATGTGGTGCCAATCAAAATATGGCATACATGATATTAAATTTATTTTACTATACATGTTTAAAATAATGTATTTAATGAATATGGATAACTATTTTCAACTGATAATTTCATATGGATAATGATTTTCAACTTTTAATTGATGATATTTTAAATTAAAATTGAATAAAATTATTGATGTTATTAAGTTAATATAAATCAATGTATGTAATACATAGAATGCATGTTTGTGTGTTATAATAAAGAGAATTTAGAAGTTGAAAACCTAATAAATTGATATGTCATAGAGAGATAGAATAGATTGATTTTGGGAGCCATTCAAGAAGTAGTTGATATATGTGTCCATGTACTTGAATAGATGAGATGAATCAGATAGATAATACTCTAAAGTGACTATTTGATACTGATAGAATAGGTCTTTATAATTATCATTCAATATTATTGATGTGATTGAACCTAAGAAGACTAGTTGATCTATTCTGTTTGTGGAGGGAGATCAACATCTAGTTGGGATAATGAATCCCAGATTGGAAGTAGATCATTCCAACTATTGAATCATACATTTTCAGTGCAAAGTGTAATGATGAATTCTCTAGAGGGACCCTATAGAAGGAATTTTGGTGGACTCTATGATGATAGGACATGGTTGTTCATTAGTGTAACCATTAGAATTTATTGTGGTGTATTAAATATTTTATATCCTATAAAATTATTCTAAGGGGTAGGATTTTACGGATGAAACATTTAAATTCTTTTGTTTTGTGATATTTTTATTTTTTTTCAAACAGGAAGTGAGGATTATATAATTAATGTGGTGCGGAACATGACATTAACATTTCATAAAGATTCATTCAAAATGAAATCATTATAAAAGTGTACCAATAAATCAGCCTAATCCCACTAGTCCCCCACTCAATGTTAATGAATTGGAACGATAATGTGTCCCCTTACTATGATAAATCAATAATTATGTTTTATTAGTAGTACAATATATTGATCATCCAAAAACTAGTAGTTTGTATTCACCCTATTGTGGTTGTATGTGATATAAAAAACTAGTGGACGGATTTCATGAACATAAATATTATGGTATTATTTATCACACTATTTCCACCAATGGATGTTTTAAAATGGGGGATATATCCTATAAATAGTATCACTAAAGATATTAGGTAATATAATTTGAATGAAATACCACTCGTTGTACCTATTCAAAACTTTTTTGGTGGGATTTAAGAGATCAATGATAGATTTGACCAGAATTTTCATCATGAAAAATGTGTTTATAACCATGATTATAAGTTATAAAAATATATTTTGAATGGAAATAAGACTCAATATATATGTAATGATGAAAGTTATCTTAGTTTTAAAGTTTCACACAAAGACAATAATAAAATAAAGACATTGATACATGACATTGGATTCTAATAACAAAACACATGATATAAAAATATCATTAAAAATATTCTAGAAAATGATACTATTAATGTGGCTTTTGGTAATTAGAAATTTTTAGTGATTAATTGAATAGTATAGATTGAAAAAATCGGCTTCCACCACCTAGATTTGGTGAAAAAATAGGAACAGACCATGAATCAAGTCATGAAATAGTTTTTCACTCCCTGAATCTTGTCATGAACTTTTTTAGGTAGTCTCTAGTTATTTCTTGATCAACTAAACAAACTCTTATATATTTTACATGATATTATTTCTAATTGAAATATAATCATTCCCTTCCAACTAACATAAATTAAACATCACTAAATCCTTGTTATTCTCAAAGGAAGCAATAAAATTTAGGAGGTATGCTCTCAAAATTTCCTATGAGATCTGAAAGGTCTATATAGATTATCCAGTAATCAATCCCAAGGAATGATATGAATTTTACAACTCTGACTGGTTTGGTTCATCCTAACCCTACACCCAAACCATGTCCATTGATTAAAACATCACATACTTGTGCACAAAAGTACTAAACATTTTTTTCCAACCCCAATATGACACACCACATCTATGTGAACTCTTGAATTAAATTAGATCTAATATCTTACCTCAATGGTTTATATCACTTTCCGTCACATCTAAACACATTATCTTAGTTCAAATAGTACTTATAACAGAAGGCTTTTCCATATCAATTGTGTTGATAGATTTACATTGACAACAAATGTCGAATTGACTTTTTCATCCTACAAACCTCTTTCCTTATATTCATAGTTGATCAGACCACCTAACTATTATTCCTAAAATAGTGGTTTTATAAAAACAAAATGTTTTAACTCCACCCAATAAATTCTTCATCCAAAACATGTACTTTGGTGTGTTTTATATCCTATATCTAACTCCACTATTTTTATATTTGTGGCTTCCCAAAACTAAAACCACCTTTGGGTCAAGATCATTAACACACCACCTAAAATCTTGGAATCACATTGCTTTCACAAACATTTCATAGAAAAATTTTCCACTCATCCCATAAAACCTACATTCTCAATCCCAAGGTAGCAAAAATATAATGATCCCTAGACACAACCATGACACATATGAACTTCTCAATTTCCTAACTCAAAAAGGCCTCTATTGACAATATACGTACACCCCGAAGTATTATATTCAAATTCAATTAATATAAAATGAAACAAGCTAGAAATTTTATCTGTTTTCATGACAATACTGAATGTGTCATGTAATATTCCCAACTCAATCTCTGTATCCTGGAGATTTAAAAAAACATATCGACTTGTCTCACAAGCAGTCCTTGAAAACCAAATAATTTAAAATGTCATCATTTCCTTTTTAAGTCTAAATGTATGTTTCTCCAACCCACTTAAAATATAGGTTAGAAAAATACACTCACTAAGTACATGTTAAAGTATTATCTTTTTTAACATTTCTCAATGATTCGGAAAAGCTAACGATACAAATCCAGAAATCCCATCAATCAAACATCTGAGTTTTGTTAATGTACACCACCTTAAATGAACATATTGAGTCTTTTCCAATTGATAATACACACTTACACCAAAAAACCTAGATGGCCATGTAAATGGAATTTCAACTCATATATGTTTTGAGTTTTTTGAATTCATTTATGTTGATGAAATATAATCACTAGTGAAAAAAATGTTTTCAGGAAATATATTTGCATGTAGAAAGGGCATAACAACAGGAAATGGTTTTTTTATAAATAACAAAAACCCTCAAAGATCGAACTGTACATATAGATACAATATATGTTTTGTAAATATATAAAGAGTTACAAAAATGTTTATTTCATTAAAGGCAATTTTATGAAAAATTTTTATATCAACCATTGAGTTATGAGGAAAACCACTGTGTTCTGTGAATATATTCATTATGGGACCATTTTCATTGTTTTAAGAATATTATACCTCAATATAGATAATTTAGATTGAGTTATTTTACATAATTTTATATTTTAATACTATAATAACTAGAAGTTGTGTTAATGTGGTCCTTGGATATTCATACTAATTGAGCAATCGGGAAAGTGAATAGTCACTTATAAAGACCATTGAAAATTATGAATATATCTTTAAAGACACATATGATATCATTAAGTATGGTGAAACTATTTTCAAGGAGTATTTCACATGTCATATATGAAAGAGTATTTTTAATATCAATGAGCACCTACCCATAGTTAGTTCACTACAGAGATAGTGAGCCATTTCCCTAGAATTATTTTAAAAGTGTTATCATTATATTATTAGTGAATAAAAGAGAGGATGGATGGAGTGTTCTTATGGGTGAGAAGTGATAAGGCTCTATATCATTGATGTGGGGGTGAAACTATAGAGGTAGTGAACGATCTATGAATCAATATAAGGGGAGTGACCCTTCGATTGGAGATCCCTATCCTGAACCAGCAACCAAAAAATTAGTTTAGTGGAATTTGGAAAATGGTAATAGTGTTGTTACACTCTCCTTATGTTAACACAGTACATGTGAACCAATTATAATATTTATGTCATGTATTTATGATTTTCTTACATTCTATATTGGATAAATAGGTGTGTGTAGGTTATGTAATCATTTATGATATTGGATTAACGTTAAGGTAATTGAAATATCAATCATACACTCATTAAAAGTATAACATAAGAGTGGCCCTATTTATAGTGATGTTAAGAGTATTTATGATAATATGTGTGTAAGGATTAAATAGTGAAATTGGAACAAGTCTCGTACCCTGATTCTCCCCAACTCTTACCAACTTAGGGTATCTCTCAAAAAATACCCTTGTGGGCCAAAAAGAGTTCAATAATGAGGCTCTATAATAAAGTAAAAAGGGTGTAAATACAACGCATAAATAAATTCAATATGTTACTAGAGGAAAATAGTGATCACATCACAAATTTTCTGATCAATCACATCAACTCACACCCATATCAATGGAATCCCAATGTTCTTATAAACCCTCACCAAAAGGAAACTCAATCAATATCCCAATAAAATCTAAATGACCATTCACACAAGGGTATGTCTCTATAATATTTACCACAATTCCATGCATCATTGTGATATAATAGTTAATAAATAAGGAAACCATAAATAAGTTGGGAATTCAGAAGATACAAAACAATGTAAAACTGATCATAACCCTCACTAGGTCTAGTAGACAAAAATGAGTTCTTAAAATAGGCCTCATGGATTTTTTAAATCCAATTAAAACCCTTATTTATAAATCATTTCAAAAAGACGATACATGTAAAATTTACTAATTATATCCCTCTACCCGAAAATGATTCTTATGCTCTTGATGAAGCCCTCATTTGTTTTGGAAAACCATTTCAAAACCATTTAATGATGACAAAATTTTCCATTAAGACTTCACATTAAACAAAAATACATTTTCATAAAAAATATAATAAGGAAATAACATTAATCATTAATAATTTACATCGCACCATTAAAAACCCATATAATGGGAAATCATAACTTTTTTCCAGGGTTCCAACAACGAACCATTTAAAAAGATAAATGATCCTTGTTGAATATTATGTCAATTTAATACAAAACTGTTTTATAGGAAATATTATACAAGTTAAATCCATATTACAATTATAATATCAATGATTACAGAAACATAATATAATCCAAATGATCATGATCCATAGTAATGTAAAGGGAACCTACATCAACCGATAATACATAAATCGATCTATTGTTTATACCAACCACCAATAATCCTTCATTACCCTGAATAATCCATGGATACATATGTATAAAACCACAAAATATTTTAAAATTATAACTTCAATAAGTATAATTGATGCTAAACTCACTGGGTAATATATATGCACTGAAGCAAGAATCCAATTATGGGGAGGACCACTGAAAGGAAAGTCAGTAAGGATATGGGGTGGCTTCCATGTATGGGAGTGTTGGGGGAGTAGGATTGTGGAGAGGTAGCGAGGGTGTAAGAGGGCCTTCATGTTGATAAGAGAGGTCACCACTGAGAGAGGAGGTCATAAGGGTGATGAGGGATGCCAATAGGAGAGGTCGCCACCAAGAGGGGAGATCGAAATGGTGGAGGAGGGCTGTCATTGAGAGGTCCATGCTGAGAGGATAGGTTTCCATGGAGAGAGGAGGTCATGAGGGTTGGGGAGGGTCTTTGAGGTGAGGGTCTATGTTAAGAAGAGAGTGTCATCGTGAGGAAAGGTCGTGAGGGTAAGGTTGGGGTTGTGATGGTAAGGGGCTGCGTACAAGGAGATGATAGAGCCACACATGAGGGATTCTACCATATAAACACAATTTTAATTAATATCATGGATATTATCCAAACTATTGCCACAAATCAGGAAAACATGGCTATAGATATTTGGATATAGATCTTTTTTATTCTAGTTTAAGTAGTTTTTATATTAGTAATTTTCGGTTTTATCTGAAATTTAACACAGAAAATTTAAACAAATTTTCATTTCCATGAAAAAAATTGGTCTCTATTTATTATACTTTTACTATTTAAAATTAGAAAATTTACTATTAATTTACATTATATAGTATGTAAAAAATGGTTTTAGTTGAAAAAATTGCATTTTGATCTGTGTAGATTATTTATATTATTTCTACCGATTACAAAATTATTGATTACTATTAAATTTATTTACAATATTTTTAATAACATTATATTAATTATTTAATGTATTTATTTTTAATTAATATTATATAAATACCTTGAAATTACTAAAATAATAATTTTTAAATGAATTTTCACCATTAAGATGCTTATATGAATGAACAGTAACATTATAAATTTTATACCAAAAAATATCCGGAAAAATTCATAAAAATAAATTAATCTAAAATTAAGGAGTTGTTTCATCAAATTATAATTCTATGTTTTGGGAAACCATTTTTATCATTAGCTTGTTTAAAGTATAAAAACCTATGTTATTTTAAATTATATTTTTATGAATACTGTTTACAAAAATAAAAAAAATTATCAACGTTATTAAATACAAATATTTTAAGAATATTATTAATTCTCTTATAATAAGGTATTTAAATATAAATAAATCAGCAATATAATTTCCCCATACCTAAATATAAATTAAAAAAATGAAAAGTAGTTTTCCTTAAATAATAGACTGTATTATAAAATGATAATGGTGGTCTTTATAAATAAATATTTTATTTTAAATGAATTATATTACCTATGAAATATAAAATATTAATATAATCAATTATCTAAAAATTATAATCCATAAAAAAATTATTTTATTTTAAAAATATATATTCTTTACTTTCGCTTAAATTGTTATTATATTTGAAAAATCCAAAAAAAAATTCCACGGTAATAGTTTTGTGAGAAATTTATAAAAAAATTACATTATCAAATTCAAATCATGAAATATGTAAATTTTGATATTTTAATAAAAATCCTATAATATAAGTAAACCATATAATATTTAAACTAACTATTTCAATAATTATATATATTATATATTTACCATATAAATTAAATAAAAATTAACGGTTTACAATATTAGTTTTTATTATTGTTAAATTAATACTAGATTATAAATATAATGTAGTTTATTTATGTTTTTAAAAAAATGTGACATAAGTAATAAATTATTTATTATTATTTAATTATATGCATTAAATGTGATCTCAAGGTGTTACATTCTCACCCACTTAAATAAATTCCATCCTCTCAAATTTACACATAGGAATTTCTAAAATAAACTCATAAATAAAAACACACAACTAGATGGTCATGTGTTTATTAATGATCATGAATGAGTTTAATCAAGATAAAAAATTATTATAAACACAATTTAAAGTGAGATATTTCATTCAAATTATCACATGTAATTAAAATATGGGATGTATATTTAGATCCATAATGAAGGATTTCTTACAATCCCTAATTTTTTTTCAAATGATAGTCATTCCACTACGAGTTTTTATTTATAAAACAATATCTATTAGTTATTTAAAATGTACTTAACATATGAAATAAGAAAATATATATTAGAAATTAAATATCGTATTCATTAGAGTTTGTTCCATATTATTTTTCTTGTTTATATGTTTGTTAGTGAATATCATTCTAGTTGTGTAATGACCCATGATTCTCATAACTAAATATTAAATATTACTACATGGTTATTTATTATTTTAAAAAATATAAACCCAAGGACAATATAGGTGAGTGCCTTTGGATACGTGATACATTATATTCTAATTCGAGGAAATGACATCATTGTCTCCAAAAATGAACTTCCAACTATGTACAAATCATAGAAATTCAATAATTAATATCCTTCATCATAACATTGAGAATGGAAACATAATAATGGGTGAGATTTTATGCTCAATAAGTGTGAAAATTTAAATAAGTAAATATTAAACAAGAAAAATAGTGTGAGAACACGAGAAAACATAAGAAAATAATACCCTTTATAAAAAATATGAAATTTTTTGTTATATAATTATTATTGGTAGTATTTAAGATATATATCACGTGGATATAAAATAATAAGTTCCATGAGATCATAAATTTTTTATAAATTATAGAATTATAAAAATCACATAATCATTGATCAAATTTTCAATAGTATTTAGTACTCACCATCAAGGCAATCATGGTTGAATTGGTTAACTCTCCAAACCATCATAGTATTCAAGTTTTACTCTAGTGACCATCATACAAGACAATGAAACATACATGACTAGGTTCCCTTCCCCTTGAATCATATCTTTATCATGAGATATAAATCCTTACCCAATTCAATGGAGGGATACATAGGTTACACCAATCACATAATAAATATAATATTGATTTGGTCTAAAATACTATAAATCATTAATCAGCTCGTAACCCATGAAATTAAATGGGTTGAATAAAAATTTCATCATATAATAACCCATGTAAAATAATCATTTTTTATAATTATTTTTTCATTATATCACATCATAACCTATTAGAAAAATCATGTTTCATAATAATTTCATTATCGTATAACCTATAAAAGTGAAAAAAGTTTCATAATCATCAGTCCACCATACAAATTAAACATTTATAGAAATAATGATAATAGAAATCTAGTATAATATCCCCAGTATTTCATAGATATTTTCAATATATGTCTTAATTGATAGAAAAAGATTTTTAAATATCATTTAAAACATTTTATATAGAACATATCCTTTATGTTTTTAAAAAGCCTTTTCCAAAACAAAATTAAAAAATACTTTTTAAAAATATCTTTTTATGATTATAAAAAAATCTTCAATGAAATTATTATTTAGGAATGTAGTGATATATATTCATACCATATATCTTAAAATAAATACTCTATGAACAGTTAATATGAAATCAAATTGGACATTGAATTTAGAACAACATGATGATTTAATTTAAAGAAATTATACAAATTCATACAAGGGTTAAAATGTTTTTATTATATCATTTAATGTGTTTTAAGATAATTTTTTAAAATAATTTTTAAAAAATGGTTTTCAATGAAAAAGGGTTTTTGACTAAAGAGAGAAGTAAATTTATTTTCTCAAAAATACCCTTTCTTTTTCATGAGAACATTAAAGGAGTAAAATAAATGGAAAATATATATTTTGATGACATATTACTTGTATAAAAATAATTAATGATTTTATATATTGATGTATCATGTTATTTTATAACCATAAACATAACCATAAACAATCCCAATAAACTATATGATTTTATCATCTAAATATTTACCACTTTCATAACAATGAATTGTAATAACAATTAATGAATAAAATTAAATGAGGCATATTTTTTCCTAAGAATAAATAAATTCATGATATTATATGTTAGTGGATCTATATATACACCTCGTATAAGAATATATTTATATATGTTAACATATGTATGATGGTATGAAATTTGAGACAAAGATCCCTCATTACATTGATAACTATTGAACCATAAACCTCATGAATGGGAGATCCTCAAGTAGATTTGTAAATAATCACAATTTTTATGAAAATAATCATAAATTAATTAATTTCATGTATTTAAAACACATTTACTATGTAGTTCATAAATATGGTATGTGTCACAAAGAAGTAACAAGTGAGATTGAAATCCATTTTCTATTTATTAATATTTTTATCATATGCCCCCAATAAATAATATTGTTAAATTTAACATTATATTTCATTAAAATAAGGCGATTCAAGATATAACATATCAAATGTATAGTATATACACCACAAAAAATAAATTACTATTGAATTTTCACATGTCTCCCAAAAATTAAAAGAGAGACCTGAAATCCCTTATAATATGACTCAACATCCTGCAAACACATTCCAAAACCCAATATAATGAATATAATATAGTTATAATTTGTTTAAAAAATAATATATATATATATATATATATATAACAATATATTATTTACTTTTGTCCATTTTTTCATTTTTATTAATAATTATGTGTAAAAGTTACATTTTTTGAAATATGTATATTATTTCCATGTATAAATTGATTTGTTATTAATTTTATTGTGGTACCAACAGATAAATTTTTTAAGTATGATATAAATAAAATATATGATTGATATATATGTTTTTACTATAATCCATTAGTGTTATAGCTATAAAATTAAATATACCATTAATAAAGATTATAAGACATGTGTATGCATTGCAGGTGACTCCATTTTCTCGAATGCTTGACAGAAAGAATATTAGATAATATATTACCATTAATGAATAATATTATTTACTATATATCACATACTTATATAAAACCATTATTATTATCTTCAATGTAATTTATGAATGAAGCAAATCAATTTTTGAGGTGGTAGTCAGTAGTAACATTGGAGTGATGTTATCAAATTCCCATATAATGGAATGTGTGATGGTATATGTAATGTAATAATTCATGAATTATAATAATATAATAAATATATTTTACAAAATTGATTTAAATAATCACATCCATCTCTAAGATGTGGTGATCAAAAATGAATAACATCAGTTCATGAAGTAGTAGTATACTTTACACGTAAAAGATAATTTCAAAACAATTTGATTAAAGAAGATATAGATATTGGTCATTACCATTGCAAAACAACAACAATATTTTGTAGATTTATAAGGATATTATATAAAAAATATTTAATATAAATTTAATTTAATTTATTATAAAATAAAATAAAAACATTCATTGATTAATGTTAAATCTTCATTGAGTAACCTCCTCTAGTTTGAACTGATATCCTTTATTGGTTGGATTTTTTAACAAAATATGATTACTTGGATGAGATGATCGATGTAATGATTTGATTTGGTCACAGAATAGTTTAACAAATGGGTTTTGAAATTATGATAATGCGGAGATTTTATTTCTTCATTTAAATGCGAGTTGATGGGAACACATATATTTGTTGATATAATAAACTATTACCCATGATATTCCCATGCCAACAGGCTCCAAAATTTACCATTATCTAGGCATGAATATGATGTTTCAAAATATTTCCATAAAGAGTTGTTGGATATTATTTGGTTAGTTTTTAATCTGTAACATTTTGTTAACCACATGGTAAACCAATTTTACTTTAACTATAATAAATAATATTTAATGTCTTTCCGATACATTTTGTTTGTAACACTATAAATATTTTAAAAGAATAATTTTTTAATATGGTGAATCTAATAAAACGCCAATCCTGAAAGTGAATATAATTTCCCAATATATTAAAATGTATTTTATATTTTAATAAAATGATATTTATGATATATATTTGAATTTATGAAACACTACTTCTATTTGTGTTATAAGAAACAACAATATTCTTCGATAACATGACATATATGCAAGGCCACAATTTACCAAATAATAATATTATTAATATATATAATTACTAATGTAGAATGGATATTAAATTTCATATGATTATTACGATTAAATAGATCATGAAAATATATGGATTAAATATTTGTTTATAGAATAATTTTAAATGAATACGAAAACCAATTAAATAAAATTGATTTTTTATGAAAAATAATTGTAATGTGCGAATTGAGTTTCTTCTAAATAAATTAAATTAGATAATATTAGTGAATAATAATAGTGACTAATATATATTATAGATTCAATTAATTAATTTTCCTTCCCCGAATAGATTTCATAGGCATAAGATTTCAACAATTCCAATTCTAGGCATAAAAATGCTATATTTTTTCTAAAGGTAGTTTTCCTTCCTTTTAAAGGCACACATCATTTAAAAAAATTATTCATTAATAATTTTTTTAACAAAGAGTATTATTTTTTTAAATCATAATGACTAAAATAGCTTAAGGTTTATTTTTCATATTTTTCTAAGATATATTGTTTTTTGATAAATAGTGGAAAATACTTAATATTAATTTATATCTGACTTTTCACCTAAATAATTTATAAATTTATTTTATATTTTTAAGTTGTTAAAATGTATATTTTGATAAATTATAAATAAATTAATCCATTTTATTTAATTGGATTCATTTTTATTTTGACTTTAGATAAAATAACATAGTAAAATTGTGAAAATGTTTACTCTAAAAACTGACATTTGTATCCCGTCTACATGATTAATTTTAAATTTTATATACACTACTCTGAATTGAATTTTAAAACATGGATTCCATATTTTTAATTATACAAATTTAGTTTTTCTAATAAGTTAACATCAATTTTTGGTCAATGTGATTGCTCAAAACAGTTAAAATTAATTACAATGATTATGTGCAAAATGAGTTTACCAAGGGATAGATCTGTAATATTAAAGGGAAGCTTACTAATAATATTTTCCAATTATTTTATAGATATATATATATATATCAACGTTATTCCTTTTATAATCGATTTTGGTCCACTATTAGTGCCACATTCCTTGAAAAAAATATAAGATCACTCAATACTTTTTTGAAAATATCAAGTTTTTACTCTACCCCCCTTATAATAGGACACCCCTCTCTTCATCGCATCACACATTCAATGTAGATTGGATCTGACAAAAGAAACACAAATCTAATTCTATATTTCAAACCCTCATCATATAGTACTTATATATGGAATAACAAAATAATTTTATTATTTTAGTGAAAATAGTAGGGGTACCTGATGAATAGGAAATGTCATTCTAAAAAAAATTATGTTATTTTATTCTCCACCAATATAAATTGCTATTATGAAATTATTATATAATAGATTCAGTGTCCATCAGATACTAGGATGTTTTTATGTTTTTTTTATACTTTATAACTTCACACATTTCCATAAAATGGGTTACATAAATATCATTTATGTCAAGAACCAATTTCATTTTTTCCATTACGACCTTTAATATTTTGAAATAATTATGGATTTAATGTTTACATAATATATATATGATTATTTTGATTTTATTAATATTTTGGGATTATTATTTCACACATACCATCATTATTTTTATCTTGTATTAATATGATAACATTTCTTTTATTACGGTGAACTAACACCTCGCAATGAATTTTGATTTATTCAATATTTTCATCGAATGTATTTAGGATGGTTTTAATAAAAATATTTGACATATATGAAAGGAAAATTATAATTTAATGAGATTAAAAAAATATTTATATTTAACATTTTCTTTTATTTAATCTAATATGACAATAATATGCAAAAAATCATTCATGTGTACGTATGACCTACCATCATTATGAATAGTATTTTCATTTAATATAACCAAATTTTACAAATTACACTATATATATATATATATCATTTATATTTTATTTAAGTAATTATTTAAAATATAGATATTAGATAATAATGATCTATTAAAGGGGAATAAATAATATTACATCAAAACAGACTTCAAAAACCAACCAATTAACAAAAGAAACATTGAATGTAATGGAAGATTATCGACAAATGGGTTATAAGATTTTATAAAAGAATAATATGTTATATAATAAATTAAAATATGATTTTTTAAAACATCAATACATTTTATAACCACCATATATTAATTTATTGTATGTTTGATTAAAAAAAAAAATTTCGTAAGGGATTTCTACAAAATTTACATTCCATTAAGGATTCATTGTTTTTTTAAACAAAATCATTTTTATGTGGTCTATATATGGCCCCATTGACATGTAATATCATGAATACATCATTATTATTTATATTTTATGTTTAAGTTTTTCTCATTTCATCTAATGTGATTTTTCATGAATATTACTGACTTGGAAATGTTATTGTGCAATATCACTTTCTTTAATGATTTCCAACATACTCATGAAACTATCACATTCATGTGATAAATTTTCATAGTAAATTACATTTATATTAAATATTAAATTTCTTATATGATTGATATAATTATATCCTGAACCATATACATTTTTTAGATATATTTTTTAAATTGAATATCATTTTGTTGTATATGAAAATATTGATAAATCTATATACATCACTAAAAACAGATACATAATAATATATAATTTTCGTGAACTAAATTAATTATTTTATTCATGTTGAACTAATTACATTATGTATGTTATGGGGGGTATACTATATCGTCTTATTGTATATATATGTTTCATTAGAAAAACATGATATGATATTTTCCAAGGCCTTCCCATTGATTAAATTCATTGAATTATTCCATGAAAGTATTAAATGAATATCATGATTCATTGATAGTATTGGATGTATTGGAATGATGAATCAACCTGAATTTTATATAATCCATCATTGTGCATTCTATGATTATAAATTCATGTATTGATATTATATGTGACTATTCAATTGGTTAGAATATCCATTGTTACGTTTCATTATCATGTGTTCAATTGTATGGTATTATATTATAATTATTTATTCCTTCCATGTTATGATGATGTTATTGAATAAATGTTTTGTTTTATATTTATTTACATTTCCATATTGATTAATCTAATTGATTCATTATTTATTCCACAATAATTAACTCATAATAATAAGTTTAGTTCATTATTATTATTTTTCTTTTCCATGATATTCTATTAAGGTTAATATGAATAATATATATGGATATGTTAGATGGAATATAGTAATTATTGAAAAAAAATAAAAAAAATTGTATCTTCAATAGTATTATGAAATGAAATATATGGTTCAGTAATATATGTCCTTTTTAATAATTTTACTAAACATATCAGTCATTTGGGATGAGATTCATTGTATCTAATATCAATTTAATACTAGTCAGCCACAGATTCAGGTAGGTGTTATTAGGGACACTACTGTTAGTAAAAAATTGAGTTTCATAGAAGCCATTGGAAATAGATATATATAAAAGTTAAATAGGAAACATAGCCCTAATGTATACTTTTTGGATAATTATAGAAGAATATACTATTATTTTGGAAATGTATAGATTATGTGGTTTTTTTATTACACATCCCCATATGGAAACTACAAGTGGATGTGGTTCTAGACTAGATTTACCTAGGGGGATTTATCTACAATATATTGCAGTAGGAATGACTCAAATATAACACAGTACATGCCAACAGGCCCTAAAATGCACTTGGGTTGAAACTATAGTGAAACATGCTGAGGATAATAATTTTTTTCCAACACCATTATTATGGAGTTGAAAATAATCATATCACTCATGAAATCATGTTATGATTTTAAAATTATAGCTATTTATTCTTTTATTTCTTATGGGATTTTACTTTTTGATATATAGTGTTATTATCTAATTTACATTATTCAATTATTTTTAATTGGTTCCTGATAGATGTAATGAGATCTACAAAAATGAACTTAGTATAAATTGGGATTTCCCTCGAGTGATAGATATTTAAACTCGAGCTCAGGCTATAGCCATAACTGGTCAGATTATAACAATATTAGGAAAGATACAATATTTATGTGTAATAATATTTCCCGTTTATAGTATCCTACAAATCCGTCATGTAGTGTAATAATGATAGGTTGATTCATGTGTCATAAGCCTCTATATTTCAATGGAACTACTTATGTAATTTTATTTGATAAAAGGATATTTTCCAAGGAAAATATATTTCACTCTATAGTATTTAGTGAAAGGGATAATGCATTCATGGAATTTTCTCACCTTTTAGGAGATGTAGATCGGTGTTGTCTATTGATTCAAACACAAAGATGATGTGAATGATAGAATGAAAATAGTGGAATTATATTAATATAATATTCTTGGAAAAATATGTACCTTATTATCAATGAATAAATATGGAAAGATATTTTTTGATTTTTAGACAAACAGAAGAGGATAATGTTCATAATTTTAAATCCAACATTACATTTTAAGAGATAAGTGATGCAAAATACGTTCTAATTCTAAAGAGATAGATTGATAGCTTTGTTTTTGGGAGTATGAAAAATGTAGGAAGGATAATAGTCTCCTGATTATTATCATCAGGATATGACATTTTATCATGTATTATAAAGACATAGAATGAATTATACTTGTGTAATATATTAAAATGGATGAAATAAAATAACAAGAATGTATACTGAAATGGGATTAAGGGTAGAAGGGATTGAAGGATTTTACCAATTGAAACTTGTAGAAGGAATCAACTTGGTTCATTCTTTAATGGAAAATTCATATTCTTCATGTGTGGAGAAAAGGTCCACCATTATCATGATTAAAATGGAGATAAATAATTTTCAAATTTTAAATTCATAAATGGATGGGATATTTGGCACTATGAAAATGTATTCCATAGGCAAAAAAGGAATATACCTATGATGATTCTAGGGGATCAAGGTCAATCTTTTTTTATAACTAATGATGAACTGGAATGATTAATGTACATTCATTTTCATTCTAGACTTTTTTTAATAATAGTATAAGTGATATTATAGATTTAATAATTATAAAATACAGAATTATTATAATGTTACAATTTTATATAAGGATTCGAAATTGTATGTTAAATTGTATCAGTGGCCAAGAAAAATGGTTCAGTGGAATGTGAAACATGATTCAGAGCACATGATTGGTGGAAAGGAAATCCATAATATTTTGATAAAGTTGATATTATAATTTTGAGATAAATAGATGATTTATATGGATGATTTAAATATTATATTACTAACTATTTTGGAACCTATTAATGATAAGTTCATTTTTGAAATTATGTAAACTTTTTTCTAATGTTATGGACATTAAGATTTTTGGGAATTTTCATAAGGTTTTCTATTTATGAAAAGTTATATATTTAACATTTGAATATTATTTAATGCTTAATTAATTATACTAGGATTCATTTTCTAATCATATTGGTTTTGGAAAATAGTTAGAGAAAAAATGAAATACTTTTATATTTTTTTGGATAATACATTTCATTATAAATGAATTTTAGTGCTTTGTTTATATAAAAAGTAATTTATGGATATTAGTTATTATTTTTGTAATTGATGAATCATACATTTATAAAATCACTACCAAATTATTTTTCTTGTTTACATTGTTGTTGGGGAATATAATTCTAATTGTGTTACGACACATGATTCTCATAACTAAATATTAAATATTTTTATATGATTATTGATTATATTCCATTAATATACACCTAAGAAACATATAGGTTTAGTGTCATTGGAGACATAATAAATTATATTCATATTCAAGGAAATTTCATCATTTTCTCCAACAAATAACATCATTCATGTTAATATTTATACAAATTCAATAATTAAAACCCTTCATCCAAAAATTATGAAAGGAAACATAAGAAATGGTGAGCTTTAATGCATAATCATGGTAAAAATGGAAATAAACAAACATTATACGATTGTAATAGTATGAGAACATGAGAAAAAATATGAAAATGATAATAATTATATCAATTATGAAAATATTATGTTATGGAAAAAATATTTGTAGTACATAAGATATATATCATGTGAAAATAAAATAATATGTGGCTTGAAATCATAAAAATCTCATAATGCATAGAATTAAGGAATTCATATAATCATTGATTATAATTTCTATAGTATTCAAGGCTCATCACCAATGCTATTATGGTGTAATAGATTAACTATCCAAACCATAATAGTTATCATGTTTTACTCTAATAACCATCATAGAAGACAATGTACCTTACTGAACTAGGTTCTCTAACCCTCGAATCATATTTATCTAATGAGATTAAATATTAACCAAATTAATTTTAGAGTGACATAGGTTACAAACATCACATAATAAAAATAATATGTATTGAGGCAAAATTACTATAAATCATCTATTATATCATAACCCATGAAATGAAATGCATTGAATAAAAATTTCATCATATAATAATCTATGGAAAAGAGACATGTTTTATAATTTTATATTCATTCGATCATATCATTAACTATTAGAAAAAAGTGGGATTCGTAAGACTTTATTCATCGTATAAACCATAGAAGTGAAATATGTTTCAAAAACATCATGCCATCAATGAAATTAAACATTTAGAGAAATAAAAATAATGGTATACTTTTATCATATCCCTAGAAATTCATAGGTAATGAAAATAGATAATATAATTGATTGAAAATTATTTTGAAATATATTTAGAAATATTTCATTTGGAATGTAACCTTTCTATTCTGAAAAACCTTTTCTAATATAAATAAATTGAAAATATATATTTTTTAAATTATATTTTATAATTAAAAATAATGCTTCAATGAAATTATTAGTTAGGAATGAAGTGATTTATATTCAACCAGTACATGTTAGACTGATGATTCCAGTCACATTTAATATGATATAAAATTGGGTAGTGTTTGGAAAAAACAGTGATTATTCCATAATAAAAAATTATAAATAGTCATAAATGGGTTAAAATGTTCATATTGAATCATTTAATATATTTTATAATATTTTTTTAGTATATTTTTTGAAAAATTACTTTGGAAGAAAAAGTTTTTTCGATTGAAGAGAGAAATTAAAAGTTCTTCCTTAAAAATACTCTATTATACTCACAAGTACATGATTAGAGGAAAATTATAGGAAAACATATATCTTGATGACATAATCCTTGAATAAAAAATTAATTATTTTATATATTAAGTAATCATATTATTTTATGATCATAACCATAACCATAAATAATCACAATAGATAGTGATATTTTATCATCGAAATATTTTCCACTTTGTTAACATTTAATTTTATTAACAATGAAGGAATTAAGTTATATGAAACATATATTTTCATGATAATAAATAAATTTATGATATTAATTTTAGTGTAGCTACATATACACCTCATATAATATTCTATGTGAATATCATATCATTTGAATGATTAAATGAATATTGAGACAAAAATACTTCATTACTTTTATAACTATTGTACCGTAAAACCCATGAATGGGTGAACCACAAGTAGATTTGTAAATCACCCAAATTTTAATGAAAGTAGTCATAAAAAAATTAAATGGATATATATACACAACATTAACTTAATAGGTTGTGAATATGTCATGTGTCAGATAGAAGTAACAAGTGAGAAATAAATCCATTACGACATTTGAAATATTTTGAACTTAAGCCCCAATAATGAATATTGTGAAATGTAATGTAAAATTTCCATAAAATAAGGTGATTCAAGATATTACATGTCAAATGTATAGTATATAAAAAACAAAAAATAATTCATTTCTTAATTTTCATATGTCTCCAGTAAATTAAAAGAAATTAATGAAATCCCTTATCCTATTACTCGACATCATTTATACACATTCAAAACACCTATATAATAAATATAATTCTGTTACAAATCATTTAAAAATCATATATTTATATATATATATGTGTGTGTATTAAAACATAATTTATTTTCAAATGGAATTATATTACATTTTTATAAACCATTCAATGTAAAAGTTACATTTTGGGAAATAAGTACATTGTTTTAATGTATATTTTGATTTTTTATTAATTTTATCATGGTTCATACGTTTTTATTTTGTTAACAATGATATAAATAAAATATATATTTGGTATATTTTTTTTACTATAATCCATTAATTTTATAGATAGAAAATTTGATATACAATTCACTGATATGGTAATACATATTTTCGCATGGATGGGGTGTAGAGACCCGAAGCTTATCGTACATGGACATTACATTACTTTTGCGGAATACTTAGTACATTACAAAAACACACACACAAGGATCGTAATAGTTTAGTGTCTTTGGAAACTCGGAACGTAATCTTCTAATCGTGGTGAAAGATCTTCAATATCTCCCATAAAGATCTTCCTTTTTTTTTGCCTAAAACTTTTCTTTATATCCTGGGGAAAAGAAAACATAAAAGGGTGAGCTCAAATGCTCAGTAAGGGTATACAAAAGAAAAAATCAATCACATAATATTCATAAGAACATAAATTTTGGAAATCTAAACCTGCAAAAGAGAGCATAATTTCATAACATGGGATAAATCAGATTAGTGAAATGTAATCAAAATAATCATAACTTAAAACATGAAACTTTGTGGCATTCACACATAATCATAGAGAATCATTTCTTGTTAGTCAAGACTCATTTCCAAGACTATCTTAGTGGACAAAGTCCCTTTCTGAATCGAGTAACCCTCGTTTCAGTCCTGTTTCACTGAACCGGTATAACCTACCATTCCATCCATGTCTATCTCATGAGATATAAAATCTTTACCCAATGCATTGGAGGGAGATATAGGTCCCACCCATCTCATAATGATACCATTCTTATGTGTGCCACAAAATCATAAATCATACATCATTGCATAACCCATGTAATACAAATGGGAATCTTAAACATCATGACATAATAAAACAATTCATACAAGATAAAGGAATTCATAAAAATAATTCCATCACAACATGATCAAATCAATGTAATAATAGGGATAAAAACAGAACCCTTTATTATCTTAGATGGAAAATAATTTTGATAAAACACTTGAACTCCATTCTTGAGGAAAATATCCTTTCTTCTTCAAAAACATTTTTCCTTTCATAACATGTCATAAGACTTTAAAATAAAAGAAGTTGATTAAAAATAAACTTGAAAACGTGTAAAGGAAGCTTCTTGGAAATAATTTTTTTAAAAATCCATTCATGTCGTATAAGTTAAAAAAACAGTCTTCTCGAACTTTTGTCGGAAAACTCAAAAGTACCTCATACGAAAAATGACAAAAGATTCCTTTCATATCCTTTACTAAAAACTCATCAAAGGGTAAAATTGGTTTTAAACAATTGTAGGTGGATGGAAATAATATTACATACTGAGAAAACATGGATTTGGATGATAAAATACACCCCAGTAAATACAAAAGTATAAACAATCTCGGATAAAAATGAGATTGTGATATTTCCCTTACCTTAGGTCCGATTTGCTTCGTAAGTGTCCGAACCTCCTGTATAATGATTTAAATAATGTCATTGACTTATTACAGAATCATATTCATTGTTATGATATCATATATGGTTCACTTATGACATTATATTACCCGTTCTTTTGTAAATTCCATGTTAAAGAAGCGTTTTGGGTAAAATCGTTTCATTTATCGTAGGTGTTTTGTCTTGTTGTTCTTGACATCATTATTACATATATCATGATTTACTTACTTCCAGAATATAAATCATGATTTATATATCATATATATTCAGTATATATATATAATAGATAGATAAATAAAATGAAAAACACCGTTCATGAAGACGGTAGTCCGTACGTACGCATGAACGCTGTTTTCCTTTCCTTATTGTCTTGAAATGGAAGTAAGTACATGACATACATATGTATATATATACATAAATCCAGTAGCTTTATAATGTCATATATTTCATTATTATTTCTTATATATACATTATAATCATTCTTAAATGGTTAACATGTAGAATGAATCTCATCGCATCGTGGAGACGGTAGTCCGTACGTACGCACGAGCGATGATATCATTTCTATAAATATTGAATTGAATTGGAGTGGATTATACAATATATAAAAATCAATATTATGTTGTAATAACTATGTATAGTTATTCTTTACACCATTATACCCATCCATGTAAGGTGGTGGTGGAAAATAGATTACACCACGGCGTGGAGACGGTATTCCGTACGTACGCACGCGCGGTGATTTATTTTTCCGTAGGATGTATAGATGGTGAAATAGGGTTGTTTCATATATATAATAACATATCAGTATATGCGTTATACTGAAGTTATTACTTCATAATTAAACAACCTAAGAAGAAGAAGTGGAAGAAGAAATAAAGATGAAAGAATTGGTAACGGTAATTACCTCTTCTTTGAAGTGCCTCTTTGAGACCTCCTCTCAGGGCACTAAAATTGGTCTTTGAGGAAGACCAGAACCTCTAGGATGTTTCTAGGGAAGTGGAGAAGAGATTTTGGCAGGGGTTGGCCGAGCTTGAGTGCTCAAATTGGTGTGAGGAGGAGGGGGAGGAGGTGTCCTTTTATAAGGGAGGAGAGGGGCACCTTAGGAATATCTCAAAATATTATTTTATATTAAAGTCAAAATCGGTTTATAATGGTTCCAAAGGGTCTTATTTCGAAGCTAAAGTGGGGTTGGGTCGAAATCCTATCAACCAATAAGATTTAGACAAGTTTAGGGTATTATTTTAACCTTATCAATTAGATTTAACTCTAAGTTAAATAATTTAACTTTTACCGTGTCTTTTTGTTTTCTTTCACTATATGGTTAATACACTTACTATAACATGCCAAACGAACCCCAAATTGTTTATTATTAATATATATATATATTTATCTAAGTCATTTGGCCGAACCTTAGATTTTTAGGAATAAAATAACAATTAATAATATAATATTTGATTTAAAAACTATTTTGTGTCAATTTTGACACTATTTGATATATAATTTTTTTGAAAGTCATAACAGAATTATATGTTCGAACCAAGTTGATTAAATCAACATTAATATACCATAGTAACCTATAAAATTAGTGGAATTCATAAAAAGTCTTAAATTGCATTTATTTTGGTGTTTATAACATCAATTATGTCAATATTTCATTAATAAGATAATTACTGCATCATCATTGTGTCATAAATAAATTAAATTATTTAATGTCTAAAAATTACAAATAAAATACCATCATGTAGGAAATATTTTTAGCTTTCTAATGAATATTTATAGTCGAATTTTCTTATGTATAAACCCATATTAAAAATGATTTACTTATTAAACTTTGATTTTAACTATTTTAACCCTTCTTTAAATAAATTAATAATAAATGTCCTAATCTAATCCAAGTTGGCCTAAATAGTCATATGTTATTCCTAAGTTTGTTTTTGGTCGAATTACACTTATCCAATAGAATTAGGACATGTGTTAGGGTAATAATAATGTCATATTTACCCTTAGTTACCCTATTTACTATTAACCGTGGTAAAAAAAGTAAAAAGTTACTATTCACCAAAAATTATTTTCATCTCATTGAACCACATTTTAGTCCTTGATATTAACCGTGTCTGTCGGATTTTCGAAATTTCATTCACAGAAGCGGTAAAATTAAGTTTTATGCAAAATTCAGTTTTTAACCTACCACTTAGTAGTTTCACTATTCATCAAAAATTGATGTTTTTCAGAACAATGCCAAAATTTCATCCCAAGCTATATTTCATATTCCGAATTCAAAAATGAAGTCTATTTTACCAAATTCATAACATAAAAGTTGCATTAATTAATTTTATAATTAAATCCCGCTGTTAAAACAAATAGCGTGTTTTTAAGAAACAATATCTATCAAAAGATTGACACTTGATTATGCCTGGTTTAAATGTGAAATTACATCCAATGACCAACATTGTATTAAATTGTAAAAATATATTCTAAATATACTTTAAAACTACTCAAATTAATAATTTATCACAATTAATTCTTTCGATTAAAAAAGTTGTTTTTTAATTATAATTTAGTAATTTTCACTATTCATCAGAATATGAAAGTTATCCGAAATGTATCAAAAATTTCACCTTAGGCTAAATTCGATACTCCGAATCCAAAAATGAAGTCCATTTTGAGAGCTAAAATTTCTAAAATTTAAAAAGTGGTTATTACTATTCATAACGGCTAGTTTTAATAATATTTTAATAGCATATCATTGTTTCGTGAAACTCAGTATTACGTACCACACACGCTATCGAGGAAGGTTGCGATTGCGTGTAATGCAAGGCAAGTCAAGGATGCGTGTTGTGCAATCTCCTTTTGGTGTAGCGTACAACACAAGACATTAGTGAAATAAAAAAGAATATTTTTCATAAAATCTCAGGCTGTTACATGGGGTTTCCATTTTCTAGAGTACTTTAGAGAAAGAATGGTAGAAAATATATTAATGAACAAATGTTATGTTATATATAAAAAAAATATTTTAATTAAATTAATACTTATTTTCTTCAATGTAATGTGTGAACAAATCACATAAATTTGTGACATGGTAGTCAGCCGTACACATCAGTGGCGTTATCATAAATATCTTATATAAAAATTATATAAATCATCATATCCTTCCATGAGATGTGGTGATGAAAAATGAATAATATTGGTTCATGAATAAATTGTATACTGTACACACAGAAAATAATTTCAAACCCATTTGATTGATGAATATGTAGTTCTCGGTCATAACCATTGTAAAACAACATTTAAGTGTTTGTAGGATTCCAAGGTTGTTATATCAAAATGATTGATTATGTATTTAATTATATTGAGGATGAAATAAAATAAAAACATTAATTGAATATTTTTTCCTTTTCATTATGTATCCTCCTCTTGTTTCCACCGATATCCTTCCCAGTATGGATTATTTTAACAAAATTAGCTTAATTTTATGAGAGGTGGGATGTAATTATTTTTTTTTCATAGAATAGTGAAACCAATGTGTTTTTAAATTATCAATTGGAGGTGATGTAGTGTATCCATTTAAATGTGATGTGAGAGGAAAACATTTATTTATTATAATTAAAACATTTACCCAAGATTTTTCTATTCCAACAGGCGATGAAATTCACTATTATCTAGACATGAATTGGATTTTTCAAAATATTTAAATAAAATATATGTTAGAAATTATATGGTTCCTTTTTAAACCTTGTAATTTTATTTTAACTCCATGTTAAACCAATTTTACCCTAATTATAATAAATAATAATTAATGTTTTTTCTATACATTTTGGTGGTTACACCATGAAAATTATAAAAGAATAACTTCTTATTCAACAGAGTGGATGAAATGAAATCCCAATCATAGAAGTGAATATAATATCCAAATACATTAAAAGATATTATATATTTCAATGATATTATATCTATGATAAAGATTTTAATTCTTGAAACACTATGTCTACCTGTGTTACATATAACAACAAATTTCTTCGATAGCATGACTTATAAGAAAGACCACATTTTACCTAATAATATTAATATAATTATATAAAATAACTATTATAGAATGTATATTAAATATTCTATTATTATTAGGAATAACAAGATCATGAAAATATATTGTAGAAATCTTTTGTTATCAAATCATTTAAAATGAATACAAAAACCAATCGAATTGAAATAATGTTTTTATAAAATATAATTTTTAAGTTCCAATTCAGCTTTTTCCAAATAAAATAAATTAGTTACCATTAGTTAATGATAATAAATAATATAATATATATTTTATATTAAATTAATTATATTAAATTCATATAAAATATTTTATATTCATAAGACTAGAATAAATCAAATTAGAGGAAAAAAATTCTTTATTTATTTTAAAGGTAGTTTTTAAACTTTTTAAGGACGCACGTCTTTTAAATCAAACTTTTGACACATTTATAAATTTTAATTTTAAAAATAGTATTAGTTTTTAAACTAATAATCACTAAAATATATTAAGGTGTATTTTTGGTATTTGTCTATGATATTTTATTTTTTTGATAAATAATGAAAAATAATTAATTTTAATTGAAATCTGACTTTTACCAAAATAATTAATAAATTCATATTATATTTTTATGTTGTTAAAATGTAAATTGATTTGAAATTTGAATAAATTAATTCATTATAGTTAATTATGTTCATTTTTATATTGACCTTAGATAAACAAAAAATTAATCTTTTGAGCATTTATACTTAAAAAACTGACATTCTTATCCCTTCTATGTGATTAATTTAAATTTTTATAGCCACTAACCCATATTTAATTGTGAAACATGAATTCCATATTTTTAATTATAATTATTTTATATATCTAAAAAGTCATAATAAATTTTTGTTCAATGTGATTGTTGAAAATATTTAAAATTAATTAAAATGTTTAAGTGAAAAATGAGTTTACCAATGGACTAATCTATAATATTAAGGTGATGATAAACTATAATCATTTCAAAAAAATATTTATAGATATATATCAATATTATTTCTTATATTATCTATATTGGTCCATTATTTGTTCCACATGATAAGAAAATATCTAGGATCATGCAATACTTTTTGAAAATATCAAGTGTATGCTCTACCATACTTATAATATGACACCCCTCTCTTACTCATATTACACATTAAAACAAGATTGTATCTGACTATACCAACCCAAATATATTTTCATATTCACTAACCTCATCGTATAATATATATTTTTAGAATAATAAAATAATTTTATGGTTTTAGTGAAAAAATAAGTGGCATAGCTAACGAATAAGAAATGTCGTTCTAAAAGAATTTTTATTTTTTTTCATCACCACCTATATGAATTCCTACTATGAAAATCTAATATAATAGCTTCAGTTTCCATCATATACAGGTATGTTTTTATGTTGTATTTATAACATATAACATTATTCACTTCCATAAAAAGGGTTAAAAAACTGTCATTCATGTCGTGAACCAACATCATTCTATTGTGCATTAAAACAATTAATATTTGGGATTAGTTATGGATTAATTTTTTATATCTGATATATATTATTATTTTGATATATTTGTTATTATGGGATTATTATATCACACATACCATCTTTCGTTCCATCTAATACGAATATGATACCATTGTTAGTCTTTATAGTGAACTAGCACCTCACAAATAATTGTGATTTATTTACTCTTTTCATGGAATATATTAAGGTTAGTTTTAATAAAAATATGGGATATATATGAAATGAAAATTATAATTTAATGAAAATAAAAATATAATTTATATTGAACATTTTCTTTTATTTCATAGAATATGATAAAAAAATGAAAAAACTTTTCATATTTTCGTATGACCTAACATCTTCACGAACAATGTATTTCATTTATTATCACTAAATTTTTTGGATTACTCTAAATATATATATAATGAATTAATAATTTATTAGATCATGTTTCAAATTATATGTATTATTAAATTATGATCTTTGTAAGAGAAATAAATAATATTAAGTCAAATCATACTTGATAAAGAATCCAATTTACACGCGAAACGTGTGTAATGAATTATTATCAAAAAATGGGTGATAAGATGTTATAAAAGAATAATATTTTATATCATAAATATTAATATGGTTTTTTAAATATTCAATTAATTTTTTATGACCACTATATATTTGTTTAATGTATGTTTGATTAAAAGTAATAAATAACTAATGGATTTCATCTAAATTTACATTCCATTGAGGATTCTTTGTTATTATAAACCAATTCAGTTTTATATGGTGTATATAAAGAACAATTGATATATAATATCATAAAAAATTCATTCATCTTGACATTTTATGTTTCCAATTTTTTCATTTAACCAATTGTGATTTTTATTGAATATTACCGTCTGGTAAACGTTATTGTCCAATCTCCCAATCTATTATGATTTCCAACATACTCATGGAACTATCACAATCTTATGATAATTTTTCAATGTAAATTGCATTTTTATTAAATATTTTCTTCATTAATTATTGATAAAATTATATCCGAAATTGTATAAAAAATTTAAAAATATTTTTAACATAGAATTTTTTTTTTATATGGGAAAATATTGATAAATCTATATAATTTACTCAAAAAAAATACATTATGATAAGTAAAAATTATTATAAATTAAATTAATTATTTAGTACATGTACAATTAATTAAAATATATTTTTTTGGGGTCCCTTCTATAGCCTCCTTATTCATTGATAGGTTTTAGGAGAAAAAAATAGATATGATATGGTCCTAGGCATTCCCATTGATTAGTTTCATGAAATAATTAAGTGGATGTATTAAATTGCTGTCAAGATTCCTTGATAGTATTAAATGTGTTGGAATGATGACTCGACTAGAATTTAATGAAATCCATCATTATGCAATCTATAATTATGAATTCATTTATTGATATTAGATATGACTATTCAATTTGTAATAATATCAATGGTTATTTTTAATGCTCATGTGATCATTTATATGGTATTATTTGATCATTATTTATACATTCCATATTATGATGATGTTATTGACTAAAAGGGTTGTGTTATAATTATTTATATTTATATATTGATTATTCTAATTGGTTCATTACTTATTCCATAATAATTAACCCATACTATGAACTGGAGGTCACCATTATTTTGTTTCTATTCCATGGGTTTCTGTTAAGTATAATTTTACTAATATATAAGGATATGCTAGATGGAATATATTAGTTCATGAAAAATTAAAAAAATTGTATTTCCAATTGTATTTTCAAATTTTATGTAAGACTCATGTATGTATCTAATTTTAAAAATTATACTAAACTTATCGGCCTTTTGGATGGGACTCATTCTGTGTTTTACAATAAAATGGTAGCATACCTCAGATCTAGGTAGATGGGGTCGGGGAAACCACTATTGGAAACAAGTTTATTTTCATAGAATCCATTGGAAAAAGAGTATAGATTATGTTGTTTTTTCTTGCAATTCATCCCTATATGGAAACATCAACTGAACGTGATTCTAGAATAGTTGTACATAGGGGTAATTACTCGTCAAAATGGTGCATCAAGAGTGACTCAACTATAACATGGTACATTACAACATTATTTATTATTCACTTGTTTTGAAACTCCCGTAAAATATGCTTAAGATAATTAAAATTTTCTATCAAACCCATTATAAAGGAGTTTAAAATACATATATTACCCATGAAGTCATGTTATGATTTTATGATTACCTATGATTACTATTTCATCAGTTCTGGTATTATACTTTCTATTTTATAATGTTATGATCTAATTTAGTGTAGTCCATTGTTTCCAATTTCTTTTTCATTGATGGAATGAGAACAGTACCAATGTGCATACTCCATATAGGAATTTACATCATGTAATACATAATGAAACTGGAGCTTAATCTATAGCTGGAACATATCAAATTATAACAATACCGGGGAGGTTCAAATGTTTATGTGTAATAACCTCTCCTGTTTGGAGTAGCCTGCTAATCCATCATAGAGTGTTACAATTTTTTTTAGTCATGTTTCATCATCCTACATTATTCGATTATACATCATTTTTATTTTTATTTGGTAAAGGGATATGATCATTAAAGAAGATATTTCTCTCTCAAGGACTTTGTTAAAGGGACAATGTCATCATGGAAGGTTATCATCTCTTAGTAGTTAGACATCAATGGTGGCCATTGATTCAAAACAATAATATTAATCGAAAAATAGCATGAATATAGTGGATGTATTTCAATGTAATATTCATGGAAAAATATTTTCCTCATTATTAATGACAAAATACAGAAAGATATTTATTGATTCTAAGACAAAAAGAAGAGGAAAGAATTTTTATGTATGAAGCCAACATTACATCATAAGATTGACATGATGCAGACTACGTATTGAATCCAAAGAGAATCATTTATAGTTTTCGTGGTGAGTGTCTAAAAATTATAGGAAAGATAGAAGTATTGTTATCATTATCATCATGTTGTGACATTTTATCATAAATTATGAAGTCATAGAATGAATTTTAAATGTCTAATAGATTATGATGGATGAAAGAGAATAAGAGGAATGTATATTGAAATGGGTTTAAGGGATGATGGGATTAAAGGATTTTACAAATTTTTATGCTTGTAAAAGTAAACAAATTGGTTCACACTTTATGGGAAAAGGAATTATCTTCATGTGTGGAGAAAAGGTACACTATGCTCAGTATTTCAATGGCGATAAATAATTTTCCAAAGATAAATTCCTAAACGAAATGGATATTTGGAACTATGAAAATTTATTCCATAGGTGGAAATGGAATATACCTCAGAAGATGCTAAGGGATCATGGTAAATAATATGTTTTAACTAATGATTATATGGAATGAACAATGTCCTTTATTTTGGATTGTATAATTACATAATAAGAGAATAAAAGATATTATTTATTTATGAATTATAAAATTCATAATCATTGAAATTTAAAAGTTTTTTTATGGATTCTAAAGAGTATGTTGAATTGTACCGATGACCAAGAAATACGGTTTAGTGGAATGTTAAACCTGATTTAAAACACATAATTGAGGAAAGGAAAACATATAATATTTTCATAAAGTTGATATTATAATGTTGGGTAAATGAGATGATTGATATGGATGATGTAAATAAGATAGTACTAACTAACTAGGAACTTATTAATGATAAGTTCATTTTGGAAATTCTATAAAAAAATTTCTTGTGTTATGTATCATAATATTTTGGAATTTTCATAAGGTTTTCCATTTATAAAATGTTCCATATTGATCATTAAACTGGTTTTAGAGGTTAATTAATGATACAATGAATCCTTTTCTAAACATAATGGTTTTGGAAAAACAATTACACAAAAAACAATATACTTTAAATTATGGATATTAATTATTATTTGGGTAAGTGATGAATCATAAATTGATCAAATCAAAACCAAATGATTTTTCTTAATTACATGGTTGTTATTGAATATCATCTTAATTGTGTAATGACCCATGATTCACATAAATAATTATTAAATTTTTTTACATGATTGTTGATTATATTACAAAAATATACACATAAGTACCATATAGGTTTACTGTAGTTGGAGACATGCTGAATTATATTCACATTACTATAAATATAATCATTTTTTCTTACAAAAAAAATTATACTATGTATTATTCCTTGAAGTCAATAATTAATATCCTTCATCATAACATTGGGAAAGGAAATATTATAATTAGTGAGCTTTGATTCTAAGTCAGGGTAAAAATATAAATACATAAACATTATATGAGATTAAAACTTTGATAACATGAGAAAACATATGAAAACCATACCATTCATATCAATATGAAAATATTTTGATATGTAATAAATATTTACAGTACATTATAAACATATCATGTGGAAAAAAAATATGTTCCATCAGAACATATCTTTTTCATAATGTATATAATTATGAAATTCACACAATCATTGATCAAAATTTCTATAGTATTCATAGGTCACCACCAAGGTTATCATGATATAATTGGTTAACTCTCCAAACCATCATAGAATTAAAGACTCACTCTAATGACCATCATATAAGACAAAGAACATTACTGAACTAGGTTCCCTACACCTAGAATCATATCACTCTCATGAAATACAAATATTTACCCAATTCATTTGGGGGAGACATAGGTCACACACATCACATAAAAAATGTAATATTTATTTTGGCCAACACACTATAAATCATTGATTATCTCATAACCCCTGAATTTAAAGGGGTATAATAAAAATTGCATCATATCATATCATAGGGAAAAGAGACATTTTAATAAATATATATCCATTATATCATTTCAATTCATATTAGAAGTGCTGATATTCCTAATAAGATTCTCATTTTTTAACCCATGTAAGTGAAAAAAGATTCATAATCATCATTCCAGCAAAAAAAATTAAAAAATTATAGAAATAATAAGAATGGAATCCTTGTATCATATCCCTGGTAATTCATAGGTATTGTGAATAGATATCTTCATAGATATAAAATTATTTTGATATATAATTTAGAACATTACTTAGAGAAAATATCATTCTGTTTTGAACAATCCTTTTCAAAAATAAATAAATTAAAAGTATATTTTCTGAAAATATCCTTGAATGATTATAAATAGAGTATCAATGAAATTTTTAGTTAGCAATGAAGTAGTTTTTATTCATCCCATACATGTTAGAATGATGAATCCCTTCACATTTAATATGAAAGAAAATTAGGAATTGTTTGGAAAAAAACATGAAGATTCCATCAAAAAAATTATACAAAGTCATACATGGGTTAAAATGTCTTTATTAAATCATTTATTATATTATAGAATTTTTTTTTAAAATGTTTTAGAAAAATGGTTTTAGAAGAAAAAGTGATTATGACTGAAGAGATAACATAAATGTTTTTCTCAAAAATACAATTTTCTAGTCATGAGTACATGAAAAGAGGAAAATGAAATGAAAAAACTATATTTTTGTGACCTAATACATGAATAAAAAATTTGATTATTTTATTGGTTGATGAATGAAATTATTATATGATCATGAAAATTACCATAAAAATTCAAATAAATATTGATATTTTATTATCAAACTATTTAAAACTTTTTTAAAATTGAATTGTAAGAATAATGAACGAATTTAATTAAATGAAACATATACATTCTAAGAATAAATAAATTCATGACATTATATACACCTCATATAATATGATATGTGAATTTAATAACATTTGTATGAAGTAATGAAAATTGAGAAAATAATCCCTCATTACAATGGTAACTATTGAATTGTAAATCCCATGAATGAGAGATCCCCAAGTGGATTTGTAAATAAACAAATTTTTAATTAAAATAAACATAAAATCCATTAATGGGATTTATAGAAACTACATTAACAAAATAGGTTGAGAATATAGAATGTGTCACAAAAAAGTAACAACTGTGATAGAAATTCATTACTACTTTAGAAATATTTTGAACATAGGCCCCAATAAATAATATTGTGAAATGCACAATTAAATGTAATTAAAATAAGGTGATTCAAGATATAACATCTTAAATGTATAGTATATACACCTCAAAAACTAAAGGAGTGTTGAAGTTTCATATCGCTCATGAAAATAAAAGGAGATACATGAAATACATTATCGTATGACTTGAAATCATTCATACACATTAAAAAATCCTATATAATAAATATAATTTTGTTATAAGTAATTTAAATATTAATATATATATATATATATATCAAACCATACATCATTTACTTATGACTTTTAGTTCTATTTTTTAACAATTCCATGTAAAATTATTTTTTTGGGGGATAAAGTACATTGGTTTCATTTATATTTTGAATTTTTATTAATTTGATCATGGTTGGAAGAAATAAATATTTTTAACCATTATATAAAAAAAATATTTTTTTGAATATTTTTTTACTGTAATACATTACTGTTATAGAGAGAAAATAAAATATACCATTCATGGAGATGGCAAGCCATATGTACGCTTAGAAGGTGTTTCCATTTTCATGAAATATTGAGAGAAATAATGTTAGATAATATATTAACATTAAAGAATAAATGTAATGTGATAAATATAAAATATGTCAATTAAAAACATACTTATTATTTTCAATGTAATGTGTGAATGAATCAAATTGATTTATGAGGAGGTAGTTATACATACAAATGAGTGAAAAAATTATATTCCTACGTAATAGAAAGTATAAAGGTATATGTAATCTAATAATTTATGAATTATAACAATATCATTAAATATCATATAATCATTTTTATAAATGATCTTATTTATCCGTGAGATTCTTTTGATGAAAAATGAATAACATCGGTTTATTATGCAATGGTATACTATACCAACAAAAGAAAATTCGAAACTGATTTTATAGAAGAAGAGATATTTTTAGGTCATTACCATTAGAAAAAACATCAATCTGTTTATAGGTTTCTAGGGTTATTATATAATCATGATTGAATATGTATTTAATTTTACCCAGGATAAAATAAAATAGAATCTTCCATTAATAAATGTTGCCTCTTCATTGAGTAACCTCTTTTGATTTCCACCAATATCCATCCAAGGATTGAAATTTGAAAAAAATAAGGTTACTAGGATGACAGGAGGGATGTAACGATTTGATTTGGAAAAGGAAATGTTTAATGAATGTGTTTTTAAATTATGAAGTGGAGAGGATGTTGTGTCTCGAATTAAATGTGAGGAGAGTGGAACACATATATTTATTGAAATGAAAGTATTTTACCTATGATTTTCCCATGCCAATGGGCTCCATAATTTACCATTAACAATAAATATATTATTCAATTTTAGTTAATTTCATTCATTTTTGAATTTATATTATATAAAAATTCATAGTAAACTATTGAACATTTTCACTTTAAAAACTGACTTTCTTTCCACATCTACATGATGAATTATAAATTTTATAGCCACTACTTTGAATTGAATTTTGAAACATGGATTCTATATATTGAATTATAATAATTTGGTGTTTCTAATAAGTGGAATTAAATTTTTGGTAAATATTTTTTCTGAAAACAGTTTAAATTAATTACAATGAATATGTGAAAAATTACTATTCTAAGAGACTAAGCTATAATATTAAGGGGAAGATGACATATAAACTTTTCAAAACAATATTGTTATATATCAACTTTATTACTTTTATTATAGATATTATTACATTATTTGTGCCACATGAAATAAAAAAATCTAGGATCACCCATTAATTTTTTTTAATATTCATTTATATGCTCTACCCCAATTATATTAATACACCCACCTCTTCCTCACATCACACATTCAAACTATATTCGATTAGATATTAACTAACAAACTATAATACAAAAATATATACCCTTATCGTATAATACATATTTTATGAATAATAAAATAATTTTATGGTGTAAGTGAAAACATTGGGGGCTACCCGAAGAATAGGAAACATGATTCGACAAAAAATTAATGTTATTTTTATCTCCATCTATATAAATTCCTATTATGGAATTCTCACATAATTGCATCAGAGTCCATCATATACTAGGCTGTTTTGATGTTATTATTATACTAATAATGCCACAACCTTCCATAAAATGGGTAACAAAATCAACATTCATGTAGTGAACAAATGTCATTATTTTTTCTATTATGACCTTTAATATTTGGTAATAATGGTAGATTTATTTTTTATAAATGATGTATTTTTTATTTTGATTATAATATAAATATAGGATTGTTATATCATACATAATGACATTCTTTCCATCTTATATGAGTATGAAAACATTTCTAGTCTCTACGGTGAACTAGAACCTCACAATAAATTATGGTTTTTTAAGAATTTTCATGGAATGTATTAAGCAGGTTTTTAATAGAAAAATGTGGTATATGTGAAATGCAAATTATAATTCAATTATAATAGATAAATATATTTATTTTTAACATTTTCATTTATTTCATCAAATATGACAATAAAATGAAAACAACATTCATGTGTACGTATGACCGACCATCTTCATGAATAGTTTATTTCATTTATTATTTACACATTTTAAATATTACAGTAAATAAATATATGATAAATTTATATATTATTTAAATAATTGTTTAAATTACATATATTATTAAATTATGATCTCTTTTATTGGAATAAATAATATTAACTAAAAACATACTTGAAAAAGAATCCATATACACCCGAAACAATTAATGTATCAATGATTATTAACAAACAAAAGATAAGATGTTATAACAGAACAATATATGATATCATAAATATTAATATGTTTTTTTAGGAAGTTAATACTATGTTTATAACCACTATATATTAGTTTAATGTATGTTTGATTAAAAGTAAAAATTAGGTATGGTATTTTATCAATACTTACATTCCATTGAATATTCGTTATTATTATACTCCAATTCAGTTTTATGTGGTTTATATAATTCCCCATTAATATATAATATCATTACTAAATCATTTATATTTACATTTTTTATTCAAATTTATTCATTTCATCCAATGTGATTTGTCTTGGATAAAACCAACTAGTAAATGTTATTGTGTATTCTCTCTTTCTTTTATGATTGCCAACATATTCCTGAAACTATCACTTTCATGTGATAATATTTCATTTTAAATTAAATTTATACTAATTATTCATTTTATAATATGATTGAAAATATTATATCCTAAACCATATACCATTTTTTTATATATTTTTTACATTGAATGTTATTTTTTTCTATTGGAAAATATTGACAAATATATATACTTTAATAAAAGTGGATAAATTATAATTAGTAAAATAATTATGAATTAAATTAATTATTTGATACATGTAGAATTAATTACAATATGTTTGTTAGGGGGTCTCTACAATACCCTTCTAACGCATTGATAGGTTTAATGAGACAGATTACATATTATATTGTCCAAGGCCTTCCCAATGATTATATTAATTTCATAATTCCTTGGATGTGTTCAATTGTTGGCATGATTACAAGATAGTATTACATGTATTAGAAATATGACTCGATGTGTATTTTCTTTAATCATTAATTTTTCATTCTATAATTATGAATTTATTTATTAATATTCAATATGACTATTCAATTTTTTATAATATCAATGGTTAAGTTCTGTGATCATGTTTACATTTATATGGTAGTATTTGATTATTATTTATTCCTTCCATATTATGCTGACGTCATTGAATAATTTTTTTCTGTAAAAATTATTTACATTTAAATATTTATTATTAAAATTGATTCATTATTTAATCCATATTAATTAACCCTTACAAATAACTATAAGTAACCATTACGTTGGTTCTATTCCATGTGATTATATTAACTTTAATATGACTAATATATAGGTATATGCTAGATGTAATATAGTATTTCTAGAAAAATAAAATAAAAAAATTATATTTCTAATTTTATTTTTAAAAATAATATAATACTCATGTGTGTAACTAATTTAAAATATATACTAAACATATTGGTTCTTTGGGGTGGGATTCCGTGTATCTTATACCAATGTAATGGTAGCAGGCCCCAGATCTGGGTAGGTGGGGTCAGAGACAATACTATTGGTAAAAATTGAGTTTATTAGAATCATTTGGAAATAGATTTAGGGAATCATAGAACATAAAACATAACCATACGTTATATACTGACGATAATTAAAGCATAATATATCAATTTTTTAGGAATTTATAGATTATATAGTTTTTTCTTTCAATGCATCCCCATATTTAAACTAAAAGTGGACATTGTTCTAGAATAGATGTACCTTGGGGTAATAAATCAACTTAATAGTTCCCCAATTGTAATAATTTGGACCTATCTGTTCCACTTCATTGTGAAAATGTGGTGTTAGAGGCATTCTGGGAGGTCAAGGTAACTTATCCCCAATGCTTTTCCAAAATATTCCATTTTGATGAATCGTTTCAATGGTAGACAGTTGTTGACTATAACATCACATTACATCTTAAGGTACTTTTGATGTTTCTAACTACCCTTGTTTTGGAGTAGTGACTTGGGGGTGCGTTTAGGTGAATCTTTAAGGAAAACTAAAGGGAATTAGCTTTCGTATGAGCTGCATATGGTTTTTCTGAACGGCACGTCCATACCATGCGTAGATAATATTAGAGGTATTGGATAACACATAGTTAGCACACAGTTTTTCTAACCATACTGCCTAACCACGCAATAAGTGTTTGACGAGGTTGTAGCAACAACACAGTTTGTCTAATCGTGCGAGAAAACAGTGTGGGCACATAAACTAGATCCTAAAATTGTGGATCATTACCATTTTTCCACTAAATTGCTCGTTTAAGCTTATAAGCGGCCATAACTTGGGATTACACTCCCTTGAAGGTAAGAGAGAATCTCCCAAATGTTTTGGAGGCAATCCGAAGGCTTCTCTTTGTGAATTGAATACAGTTTCATGAGGTATATGATTGTTCTTCAGCGTTCTTCTTCTTTCTTGATCGGTTTCATAGATCCACTTGGATCTACCTCCCCTCTTCTCTTGTTTTCTTAGATCTACATGCATTATGGGTAGATCTAAGTGTGTGGATTAAAAATATGGTTAGATTTGTTCTTGTTTGTGCTAAGAGAAGAGTTCTATGGAGTATTCTTGTAGAATCAACCAGTCTTTCTTTTGTGTTCTTCATTTATTAGGGTTTTCGTCCAAACCCTTTGATGTAGGGGATTCGTTGCTTTATTTTCATTTACATGCAAATATTTTGTTATAATGATTATTCGCACTGGATGAAAATTGAATTAACATATTAAACATTTTGAACAGGATAATGAAATTTTTATTGATCATATGTTATTGCCTATAGTTTTTCTAGATTGTTTGATATCTATGATTTATTTGCTTAGCTTCTTTTTCTTGATGAAAATCAATAAAGAATGTAAACTGAGATTAATTGTTATTTTATTGGCTAATGAAAATGAGCCATGTGAACATATCTGGTTATTTTCATAATTCGATATTAATCAAATTGGCGAAGTAAGCAAGTTTGATTATTTTTTATAGCATACTGGTTAATTATCCCAATTTTGGAGCCAACGAATTATAAATGTATTAATTCAAGATGGATTATATAATTGATTGTTTGATAATTCATTGAGGGGTTCTGAGTTACCCTCTTGATTGTTATAGGGATAATATCCCAAGTGATGTTATGTTTGTTTTTCCTACTGCTTGGGTTGAGACATGACCCTCGATGGGTGTTGTGATATGTGGGGGCATGGAGGCATTTTGGTTATGGTAGCAGATGAAACCATGAGTGGAGAGATGCATTGTTTTATGTATTTGGGTGTCATGGAGGACACTAGGGATGATGGAGTGGGATGGATGTGATTCTTGGATTCTTACTGGTTCTTTGGTTGTTTATCTACTTTACATTTCCTCACTGGTTAAGGTAGCCAGTCTTGTATACCCTTCTTCCGAAATAGGCGAAGATGCACGAGGTATGCCACGTGCATTCCTTGTTTAGCTTCTCCATGGAGGATGGGTCTATTATCTTACTATAGGTGGAAAAGACTCGACAGGTAGTACATATACTCAGTGTGTTGAGCCCCCATTTGTTAGTAGCATAGAATGATTTTCTTGAATGCCTAGGAATATGGGAAAGTGATTCTGTAAAGAATATTTGAATAAATGGTGTTAACCCATTCAGCAGCATATCAAGGTAGCCCATAGTCGATAGAAGAGTTATGCAGATAACTATCAATGAGACCATGAGAATAAAGGTGGATACATGGTATTTCTATGCATATCTCTGTGGTAAAAGTTCATGAGGTTTGGAATGAAAGGGAAGTTAAGTACAAGGTACATCGGCCCCTTCAGGATTCTTGATCATGTCAGGGTTGTGGCCTATGGACTAGCAATTCCACCTAATATGGCCAAGGTACCTGATATCTTTCATGTATACCTATTATGGAAGTTTATACCAGAACCTTCACATGTACTCTCTTTAAAGGTGATACAGGTAGATTATGATCTTTCTTATGATTTGAAACCAGAGAAGATCATACATTGTAGAGAAACTGTTCTACAGAATATGACAATGACCCTCATCAATGTGTTGTAGCCAAACCCCAAGTTTGAAGAAGCGATGTGGGAATCAGAGGATATGATGAAGTAAAGTTACCGACATCTATTTTAGTGTGGGAAATGGTAATTTCAAGGGAATAATTATTTAAGGGGGGAAGATTTTAACGACACAAACATTCATTAATGGAAATCCCTCTTGATCTAATTAAATGTCTCTTTATGTAAAATGTTTATATAAAATTTTAACTTCATTGTTTTTAGGTTTTTTGGATTTTAAAATACTGTTAAGAACTATTACCATTGCTAATATAGCCGTAGAACAGTGAACATATGATTAGTATAAATATTGGGCTTTAACAAATCCAATTTACTTAGACAAAGGAAGTGATGCCCTCATCCAGTAGATGTGCCCCATACGAAGCCCATTTGTTGGAGCATGGAAAGGAGGTGGCATTATTGGGCTTTTTTCTTGACCAATCCCAATCTGAGCTTGAATACATTATGCTCGACCGGAACCGCCTACGAGAGAAGTGGAAGTTCATAAAGATTACCACCAGAACAATGTTATCTGAGCAACCCCAAGAGTCGGTCACCATTGTAGACCTTACCCATTAGTCTTATGTGGGTGTTATAATTGGTTATGTAATAAGATATTATCACTATTAATATGTTCATTTTTTTTATATAATAATGAAAATACAATAATTTTATTATTTTTACTTTGTAAATAGTTTTTACAGAACAATAGTATTTTTAGTTAATATTTAACTAAGAAATCTATTTTGAATAATTAATGGATTTTTGAATTAAATAATATTTTAATAAAATAATATTATTATTATAAATTTTTTTTTATTATATATAAATGATCGTATAATTTTATGAATGAAAATGTAATTTTTATTACGGTTAGAAAGCCATTTTTTTCAAAACCCATGATTTTTCGATAAAAATATTTTATTATATTAAAAGTAAAAATTAACATATTTAGAAAATTATTTAGATAAAATTAAACTTATTTCTTGAATCAAGACCTCGAAATTATCCAATGGTGAATTCTTCATAATTTTCAGAGAAAGTCAAATATTTGGGTAAAAATTAAATACCGTTTAAATATTTAATCTGTTTTATGACATCATAATGACCCAATAGTGATGTAATAAAATACAATAAACTTTATTTTTGGACAATATATATTTTACCATTAAAATAATATGATTATGGGTTCGATGTATTTTACAAAGCTTTAGTGGACCCATCAAGACATATTAAACATTGTGTCTTTTTTAATTGTTTTCCTAGGAAGTGTGACTCATCTCCACATAATAAACCACATTATTTTTATAACTTCAGAATTTTTCCTTATAAAATATTGTTTTCCACTTCTCTTAGAGAAAAACCATTGGAAAAAACCATTGGCTTTTTTGTGTTTCTGATTAGTCCAATGTTAGGTGTTCCAAAACTAAACGATAAACATTTCTCTTTCCTTTCCTATATAAACCCACCCAAGCACCCACTTCCTCAGCACTCAGAGAATTTTGAGTTCATCCAACCTATTATATCTTCTCTCTAAAATCCTCCCAAGGATCCCCAAGCTCCAATGAAATCACTCTCAAGCCTTTGGGAGTAGACATCCAAGTAAGGGTTTTTCTTCCTCTCTCATTTTTCGCCATTTTTATTAATGTTGTTATACCCTTTTAATTTCAATTATAAATATTGGGGTTTGGTTTTTCACCTCCCCCATATTTCCCCCTTTTTGTTTGAATTATGTGAGAACCCTTTCTCTCTCAATAAATTCCTCCCATGTACACCTGTTACTATGTAGAAATTTAAAAAGGAATTTATCACTCCTCACTTACATTCAAGAAATTCTTTTGTATCATGAATCTAAATTCCATTAAAATTGTTGGGACATGTATTTATATAAAACCCTTACTATAAATTTCATGTACATAGGATGAGACAACCCTTTCACTCTCTTCAACCATTTTTATGAATTCTTATGTCAAGTTGTTACGCTGCCGAAATTGCACCAATTTTCCAAGCCAATGTCATTGTGTAGTGAATACCATGCTCATTTCTCTATCAAGGGTATTCTCCTTTATGAAAATTTACTTATTGATTATAATGTTTCATATATGAATTCGACATTCCTTTATCGTGGAATAAATGATGATGTTTTATGAATCCTTGTTATATGATTCATGTGTCCCACGTAGGCATGAAATGAAATGTTTAAGAAGGGTGCACCCTTATAGCACTCCAATGAATTGGGTAAAGTATAGTATCATGAAACGTCATGTGAAATGGGTGTTTACTCATTTTAATTCAAGTGCAAGGATGGTTTACTTGTGCTTCATGTGCAATGAGGATTTACTCATTCTCTATATGCAATGATCCATGGCTCATGCTAATTCCATGTTTAGTGTTGTTGTCACATTTACATGTTATGATTATCATTCTTTATCATGCCTTTATGTTTATGCTTCTCCTGTGGTCTATTGATATAACTATTTTCTAACATTAATTGTATTCTTCATGTTATTCCATGATTATTCCATTACTGAGCTTTGTATATCACCCTTTTCTTAAGCATGTCCTCAGGTAATCCCATGCAATTCTATGTATGAGGGAATGTAGTGGTCATGTAAAAGAAGTTTCCAATAAAGATGTTGTATTTTATGTTTTAAGTAGTTATGTAATGATCCTAATCCACAAAGACACTAGACCAATTGATCTTCTATGTTGAATCAAGTGAATTATATGTAATAAATTGTGTTTAATTATGTAATTAAAAGCAGGGTTGTTATATGTATTGGATGTCATAAGTTCTTAGTTTCTTGCAGTGGTGGTGGAGTACAACGATGACTTTTTTATGTATGTTACAAGATTACCTCCCCCTCATGATGTAGACTTCTAAATTTATATATATATATATATATATATTAGCACAAAATAGTTATTTTGAACAATATATTTAATGGATCACGCAGAGCATCAAGAGATGTGGTTGCAGTTGGAGGACTTATGTAGGAAGTGCATCCTGGGACCCTGTATTTCACCCTAGGAGGCTGAATTTTTTTTCCAAAAAAAATATAGGATCATGAGGTTGTGTGTGGACTACCGATCCATGAACCAGATAACTATGAAAAAAAATTATCCACCACCATGGATCGTTCATCACATTGATGACTTGATAGGGGAATGATGGTTTTCATAGATTGACATCATATCATGCTATCACCGACTCCCTGTATGGGATGATGATATACTGATGATTTCCTTCAAGTCTTGTGATTATCATTATGAGTACTTGGTGATGCCTTTAGGCATTATTAATTCATGTTAGTGTTCATGGGACTCATGAACAAGATCATTGAAACTTACCTAGACCGGTTCTTAGTGGTTATCATCGATGATATCATTGTGCTCTTGACGTACAAGGTGGAGCATGAAAAACACTTAAAGATAGTTATGAATGTACTTCAAGAGAATGTGATATATTAAAATATCTTGAAGTTCTATTTCTTGATTCCAGAATTTGAATTTCTAGGAAATATTATCTCAAGGGATAAAGTGGAAGTTGGCCCTGGAAAGATCGAGGAAGTGTTAGCATGAGAGATTAATAAGAGAGTGACATAGTTGCAGAGCTTCCAATGGCTTCTAGGATATTATTATAGATTCATAGCTGATTTCTCTAGGATATCATCACCCATGATAGCTTTTACTGAAAATATCGATCTTTTATTGTGTACAGAGAGGTTCCAGTTGGATTTTCAGAAGATAAGGTGGAGTTTTATAAGAGCTCCAAAAATGTGTTTAGTGGATGAGGGTGTTGGGAACATACTATTATGTGATGCATTTGTAATGGTGATTGGTTTTTACTAATGTAGAGGAAAGATGTGATTGCCAATAGTTCACTCTAGTTGAGACCACATGAGAAGAAATATGTGACCCACAATATTGACTTATCGTTGGTAGTATTTTCATGGAAGATATGGAAACACTATATATTGGGTGACCAGCTCATCATCTACATTGATCAAAAGAGTATAATATAAATATTTTCTTATAAGTATATTAACTTGAGACATAGGTGATGTATAGAGTTCCTCCAAGACCATGTATTTATGATTATATAAACTTCATGGAAGGGGAATGTGTTGGAAGATTCTCATTCGTGGAGATCTATTTCAATTTTGTTGGATGAGGCATAAAAGTAGTTGGAATAGTTGTAGATATCCTTTTTTTATAGAGATCTTGTATCTTACCTCCTTCTAGAGGATTTCACTCCACCACTATTACATTCATTCAGGGAGGGAAAGGTTGGGGTTGTCGACATTGAGAACATACCCACTCAGATATGAATAGGGAATGCTCGGGATGGTTTTTAAAAATGATGGGAGAACTTAGTTAAATTAAACAGACACATGATGGTACCAATAACATTGTAGGAGGAGGTTATGAGGGAGTTTCATTCATACACTTTTGAATTACATCCATGTCTGGAAATGATGTACCTTTACATATGATTTCAGTTTTTGTGGCCAAAGATGATGAAAGAAGTATTACATTTTTTTCTTGATGCCTTAGTTATCAACAAGTGATGGACAGAAACCATGTTCTAGTGGCTATGTATCATCCCCATGTGGTTCCAGAATGTATTAATGATGGTATATTTCTATAATTAATGATTGGATTGACACATATGTACAGGGGACACAATTCCATTTGGGTGATCATTGACCACCACACCTATTCTTCCGAATTCCAAAATATTTAACAGTATAGTTAATTTGGGAGAATTGGTTGCCTTTATGTTCAAGATACAACACGACTTTAGGGTGTTCAATTGATTATTGTTTTATAACATGATTATAGGTTTAAATCCTCATTGAGGAAGGGATTATAGGAGGTGTTTGAGACCCATTTACAAATGCACAACACTCCACCCATAAATGAAGTCCAGACAGAGTGGAACATTGAGGTAAAAATGTCATATTATGACCTTTCATGTTAGACTTTGGTCTTAGTTGGTAGGATCACCAACCACCGGTGTAGTTTTTTTAAAACAATAACTACCATTCTACCATCAGTATGGCACCATTTGACGCTTTTTATTGGTGACCCTACGGGTAACCCCGTTTCTGGACTGACCTAGGAGAGTCAGTATTCATGGGCCAACAATTACTTTGTGCTACAATAGAGAAGGTTAAGAACCTCACGGTGTGGATGATGAGTATATAAAGATTTCATAAGTCTAATTATAACAGATTATTGAGGCATATGGAGTTATATGAGGGAGACCACATGCTCTTATGGGTTTAATATCAATGTGGATTATAGAGATTTCGCTGGGCTGGTAAGTTATCTACGAGGACAATGGGACCATTCTAGATTCTACATATAGTTGGTGAGGTGTAATACCACTTATATCTTCCTATATAGTTAAACTGGGTATATGAAGACTTCCACATGTTGCAGCTAAGGAGGTATGTGTATGACCCATCACACATCATCAACTACGGTGAGATGGATATTGAGGATGGCACACCACTTCTTTAGTACCAAGCGGAGATCTAGGAGATTCATGAGAGGATCCTCCATTGTTTATCAATTACTTTGGTTCATGTTTAGTGGTAACAAGTGAATATCATGGGGATCACTTGGGACTCAGAGGTTAGTAGATCAACGATGTGAGCATTAGGAAGAAGATGGGTTCCCAAAAAACTCGATACACACATCGTGTAGTCCTTGACTACACAGTGTGAGTCCCTCTTGTATGGACTCATCATGTACCTAGGAAGTAAACACACATGTGGTGGATTACATGGTTTTCCTTCATGAAATTTACTCCCCACACATCTTTCTTTTGGCCTTGTACATAGGATACCCCGTGAAACACTACACGGGCAGGGACACACAGGTTGACGTCATGTACTTGCACATGGGGAGAGTAGACAGGTGTATCCCGGATGTAAGGACATGCTGTGTAAACCCTTCTGCATGTCATATACCCATATTATATAAGACATGTGATGAAATGACGTGCACCATTCCACAAGGCCAATACCTAAGGATATGGGGCAGAGTTTTTACCCATTCTACACAGAATGTACCCAATACCACATAGCTTATACCTTTCTTCATCTATATATTGAAAACATTTCATTGGGATCATTCCAATTATCATTTCCCAGAATGTAGGTTTTAATTCTCTTATACTCTTATGAATATGATATATTTAGTAGGACTCCCTGGATAGAGTTTTTGGAATCCCCCGAGGGGCTTGAAGTCTGATCCTTTATTCATCATCATGCCCTCAGTGGATTCCATAGTATTGGCGTGACTCATCCTTCTGTATGTGGAACCTATAATTATTGGGTTAATCTTGAATGAGTTTTTTTTATCTCCCCATGTACCTAGATTTTATCATCAGATATTGTATCATAATCTCTTGAATTATTTTAGATTTTCTCTCGTATGATAAAACCCGATGAGCAATACCAATCGAACAGACATCATCTATGAGATCAAACTCAAGATTCTGTTCTCTTGATGAGTGCTTCATGGAATCTTTGATCATTAATCATAAGTCTATTATATTATGGTTGTGGATTACCTCTATAATGTGTGTCATGGATTGAGTATATCTAGATATTATTGTCATTTTTACTATAAACATGAAGTTGTGTAGAGCTAAATGTACTTTCCTTTTTTTATTACTTTGAGATTTCGAGGTGTCCAAATAAGAATTATTAAAATCACACATGCATGGGAATTTATTACGTGTGTCATGTATTTTTTTGATATTCAAACATTGGATAGAGCCCTTGGAAGACCAAGATCAGCCTGTGCTTCTGGAGGATAGACTGGCCAAGGTGTGTTTCTACTACTACATAGAGTATTCTTAGTGAATTTTTCTTACATGATAGAAATATGTTATAAGCTCTTAGTAGAGGGGTATTATTTTTTCCGGTATACTTTACTTCACTTATAGTCATAACCTGGATGTGGGATATAGTTGTATGCATGAATTAGTTAAATAGTGGTTTTACATTTCAGCACTTTCTAGTCATAGAGATGTGTGTATTTATACAAGTACATATTGAATGCATCCCATGTAAGGTTCATGAATGCTCAGTGCAATTCACCAAACCATGGCATATTGGTGGTGGGTTTGGGGAGTCACAGAACAATCCCCACTTGTATTGGTCATGAAAAAAACATTCCTCTTATCGAAAAAATATGCCTTATCATGTATTCATTTTGAATAATGTATGAAGATTTTTCAATACATCCCTAAATAATAAAATATAATTAGAAGTAGATTCCATAAAAAATGATATATGGTTAAGGTAATAACCTCATCCATGAAAAATGATATGTATATTTAGGGGAAATTCAATCTTGAATGACAATAGAAAATGGAATATTTCAAGGGGACTAAAAGGAATAAAGGAAGTGAATGTGAAAAATACCCTTGAAAAAATAATTAATAATCCATCCATAAAATGATTATATAGGTTATTAATACAACATAACCTATATGGCGTAAAATAAATGGTTATTGTCATTGATGATTGGAAAGATTATAAAATGTTCTTTTAAAAACATTCTTGTGGAAAATAAACTGTTGTTTTGAAAAAATATTTGGAAAAATTATTTCATTCAAAATAAATTTTCAAAATATTTTATATAAAGTAACCATTTATTCATTGAATGTAAGAATATTTCATACAATAGAGGATAAATCCATACAAGTCATACTATGTAAAAGGAGCATCCCTTTTGAACAGTTAATGGATAGAAAAAAGCATTATTCCCATTGTGATAGGAAGATTTCATTAAAAACATTGGTAAGAGAGAAAAATGCTAAATATTTATTTACCAAAATAATTTAAAAACTAATTGAAATCAATTTAATAAAACATGATGTTTAGAAGAAACTATGTTCTTTGACTACAAAAATATACAATATCGGGTTTCTTGAAAACCATTTTTTAAATCATTTTGAGAACCAATGACTGTAAAAGTATAACTAATACTTGAAAATGAGCGTGAATAACGAGAGTAGAGAAAATGTATTGTTTTATTGAACATTATTCATATAATTTCCTCAAATGTAAATACCATTCAATGGTAATTAATGTTATTATTGAGGAAAATAATATTTATAAATTCCATCATTTCCCATACCACATTGATTGAATTTAAAATCAGAATCATCATTAAGAAAAACAATTAATTGAAATTTTAAAATACCATTAAGGTAAGATGATTAATGATATAATATAACAAAAGGGTAGTTATATACGCCACACTGAATATGTATGTAGTGAACATTAGATATATCTCATGGATGTGAAAAGTTACATGATAATCATTTATAACATATAAATTGGAATACCCAGAAGTAATAATTATCTAAATAAGCATTTAAATACCATGAACATAGTAGAATTAATTATATTAATTTTAATGTGGCAGTATATATTGTATATTTAATAAAATAGTTTGAAAACAAAAAATTATTCCCCATGGAATGCAAAGTGAGATAATAATCCCATAAAATATATAAATAAAAGTAAGTTCATAATAGCAAATAAGTCTCAATATTATGTAATTTGAGATGAAATCTCTTACCTTGATTTTTCTTTTAGATGAACATATTATAAAATCCTATATAATAAACATAATTTAATAATTAAATTCTTGATATGATTATTCATGTTTATAATTACTTTTGTTAATCATTTTACTAACTTTTATACAACTACTAAAACAAATATGATTTCATCGGGTGTTTGGAAGAATTAATTTTTTGTGTCAAAATCAACATTACTAGGTTAACAATGGTTAAGAGGAATTTATATAACATCTAAAAAATTAATCTTGCTATAATTATCATTTTAGAAACTTAATTCTAAATTTAAAAACAATCATTATATATAGTTGTGAAAAATGAATCAACATTACAATAATGGAGACGACAAGCCCTATGTCGGCATGAGTAACATTTTCATTTTTAAAATGAATGTTATGGATAGATATTAAGTAACACTATATATTTCTATTATGATAATTATTTCATAAATACCATATTGTTTAAACATATATATTTATGTATATAATTATTATGATGTAAAAGGAATGACATCGTGTTGAGGAGTTGGTATTCCATTTTTCCAGGAATAACATTATAATTTTTTTTGAATGGGTAATAATGAAAATGATATATATAATATATTTCTAGAAAGGAAATTATTTCAGGAAAACATATAGATGTTTTTATGTAAAATGATATTAATTGAAATCATCCTTTATACATTCAATTTATAGTGTGGAAGAATCACATCGCTTAAAGGGGGTGCTAGTTCACACTTTCCCGGATGATGTTATTGTATTAAAAAACAATGGAAAGTATTAATGTTATGTGTTATAACTTTATTTCAAAAATATAAATAAAATATAAAATATATTACCATATTATAAATCTTAATGGCCAGCCATGAATGTTTGGAATGATCAATCATTATTTTTTATGAAAGTAGTTTACTCCACAAAGAAATAGTATGTTTGTTACCCATTAGATGAATGATTCTATTAGTATTTATTGAATAATTTACATAATAGCATCCTATATTATTGATGATAATATTTTTATTATATAATAATTAAATATATTGAATTTAATTGGTGGAGAATGGTAATGAAACAAGAGAGCTTGAGAGAAGATGTTTTCTCTTAATCAGCTATCATATATTGGTTTATAAAAAAATGATACCATGGATGGCCTTCTACATAAGGGGAGGATACATTACCTATGGGAGTAATGTGGGAAGCTATATTGTCAGTTATTTTCTAAACAAGATTGTTTTATGATCTGTGAGGAATGGGTAGAAGAGGTGGCATTTTATGAGGGTGGAAAATGTCTTACATCATATTTATTAAATGATGTTATGTGTACACACGTTTTTACCTAAAAAATATTTTAAAAACCCAAAAAAATTCAAAAAATGGAATGTTCATTGTTTTACTATAGACACCCAATGGATTTTGGATAAATTTTATAGTTAATTTGTGCCCCAATATTCTAGTTTTAGACTTTTTTAAGCTTAATTTTACCTTTATAATTCTAATTAATTTTAATAACAATAACTAATATTTTTGGTAATACAAATCTGGTCTGGATTAAAAATATAAATTATTATAATTAAAAATATTTAATCCATATTTTAAAAATTCCAATCATAGAAGTGGAAAATGATAATTTAAAATTAATTCCATAGAAGGAATGATAATGTGGGGTTATAAAGTAAAAACTATTTGATTATTTCCTAATATTTTATAATCAATTTCAAATAAAAATTGATTACAATAAAATAAATTGTATTAATTGATAAAAATATAATCTATGTAAACATTAAAACCAATTTAAAATATAATTTATCCATATAATTAAATTAATATATGAAATGACATTTAACTAAAATTCAGTACTCTTTACTATTTGTTAAAAAAATGAAATGTTTCAGAAAAATATCAAAAATTAACTCTAACCTAATTCTAATGATTATGTTTAAAATATAAATTTTAGGTTGAAATTTTAATGTGTTCACTATTACAAGGCGGTAATATTACGATTATAAAATTATATATTTTTATGAGGAAAATAGTGCTTGTTCATTTCTTCTGTATATCAAACCTGCTGTATTAATATGAAAATTTTTATTTAATATATAATATATATTACAATAATATATATCACTAGTTTAAATTAATTTTATCAATTACTTTAAAACAACTTTGTGATCATAAAAATAGTTTTTTATAAAATTATTCTCATTATTTCAAATTGCTTATAACATTAATTTATAATTAATTTGTAACCAATTATTTCAATATAAATTTCCATAAACCATAATATTCATAAGTTATTTATTACTATTCATAACTTATAATTTAAATTCTATAGTATATCTCATTATTATTCAATAATATGTTATTTTTCCATAATACTATGTCTTACGTGTAATGCAAGCCATCAAAGAATGTCACTATTTCATGTAACACATGATAACTAAGTGTTTCATGGATTGAAATATATCTAATAGATTTCAAATATTAAATATTATATAATGTTTAAAGATAATATATTATCATATTCTCATGGGTTCATGTTTCGAACACGTTATCAAATACAAGGTTATTACATTTGATTTTCAGGGTGCTACATTCTCCCGACATTATTTAAATTCCATCATCGCAATTTAAACATGATCCTCGTGATATATTTTTTGATAGTTCTTATGTTTGAAATCCCACATCATTATAAGGGTATATAATTCAACCTTTATACAAGAGATAATAAAGTGTATAAAAGTCACATAGACTCCTATATAACTAGGTCTCTAAGTATGAGACCATCCATGGGATGTGAAAATGAATACTTATAGGAAAATTCTAAATATTATTATTTACTGAATAAGGTAATAAATCCTAAACAAGTAAATTATAAATTTAACACAAAGGTCTCGAAATCCAAAATTCATTGATTATTTATAAATTCATCGGTTCAATTAAATTATGATATTATGACACCATTTTATTTTGAAGTCATTTTAATATTGTTGGGAAGTTTTTTTATATACAAATAATATAATGTAATATTCTTGCATTATAGGTTTAAATTTCATATAAATGATTGTATGTTATAGATTTTCTTTGATCAAGTTCAACTTCAACCCAATGCGCTTAGAATTTAATTAACTATAATTAATTTTTTTATTACTTTTGTACTAATAGAAAACATTAATGGATTTTACGGAATAAAAAAGAGTGACAGGTCTAACTATTTGTATTTTACTATCTTTCAAAACAATATGGTTCATATATAATTCACTATTCCAAAAAATGGATAATACGTTTTCATTAATAACATTACTTTGTCAATTTTTTAAAATTAAAACAGTGAAAAGTTTAGCTAAACATTGTGGTGGTTAATGGTTGGTGTAAAAAAAATATATTCTGTTGGTCATGGTTTCATGACTCGGGGCCTTTCTATATTTTAGTGGGTGTAACCCACCTTACAGTTTTCCCATTTCTGAAATCAAATTAATATAATTTCAAAAATAAATATGATGGACATCCTTTATATTTTGTTAATGGATAAATATCATATTACTTATGGTTTCAAATACAACCTCAATTCACAAATTATTTAATCAAGTATTTCTATAATGGTCCTTCAATGATCTTGGGTGTATCTATAATATCCTTATTTTATTTCCAAAACATGAAAATTTATCATTAATCTGAAACCCATTTTGTTTAAAATATATTTCACTTTTTTGGTATCAAATCAAATACATTATAATTGTTTTTAATGAAAATGTGTATTTTCCTATGCTTATCACCCTAGAAGTGTCAAACGAGTTGCATAGTAATGCCCATTAATGTGTCCCATGTTTCCCCAAGTCAGGCATGGAACACATTGTTAGAGTTATTAATCCTATGTACATCTGTGCCAAAACAACATCCACATATAGTATCCAGAAATTGATATATTTATAGGAAGAACCAAATAATATTTACCTTAAAAATATTCAATTTTTTTCTTCTATACTTTTCTTAATATTATTCCTCGATTTTAGGTTCTATAACCTATTTTTTAGGGAATATAGTTCTGATTGTTTTTACTAAACTCCCTCTAATTCCAATAGTTGGGACCTGATCCTAAAGTCATGAAGTTTGTTTTTTCTATAATTACATTGGAATGATTACAATGAATCAAACCCTAATAGACTAAAGAGTTTAATAGTCCTGGTAAACTAGATACATAACTAAGACTTCTATTAAAAACTAATAAAAAAATTATAACATAAATTTTTTCTTCTAAATAAATAAATAAATTAAATTTTAACATAATTCCATCTAAAAAACCCCTCGATACCTTTCATAGTACACTTCGTGGATTTCTAGGAAAAGGAATCATAATAATTGTGAGATCAAATGCTCTGCAAGAGTAATGGATAGAGGATGAAATAATGAATCAATGAGATAAAAAGCTTTGGAATACTAAATCATATAACACACAAACAATATAATTAAAAAACTAAGATGAAAATTCATACAGTATATGTAAACGTGAAAAATGGAAACACATTCTACTCAAATAAATAGATAATGAAAATCAATATGGAATGTTAAAAAACTAAAAAATATGCCACCTCACTAATGAACTAAAAATTAAAATTATCCATAAATATATGAATACAAGAACTAATGGATAAATTATAAGTGAAACTATATGAGGTGTATGCTTAACTATTGGATGCCTTCTATCTAAGTTACATTGAAACCTTACTGTCAAGTGAATGTTTACCTATTTTAATTTGTCAAAATATTCATGTAATGAGGCAACCGATGAATCAATGGGATTTCATTAATTGATTAAAAACCCATAAGGATTTATTAAAATGGTACCCAACCTATGTATTATAAGTCCAATGTATTTATCATATTGAAAAAATAATATGCCTTATAAAATAATCATATTGAATAAATCATATAGATTATTCAATACGTCCCCAAATAATCAAATCAATTTCCAAGTAGACATCATAAGAAAAAAATTATATGTTTTGGGAAATAATTATATCCATGAAAAATCATATTGTAATTTATTGTGCAATCATTTTCAAATGATCTTATGAAATTGAATATTTCATGGGGATGAAAAGAAATCATGGAAGTGAATGTGAATACTATCCTTAGAGAATTCATTAATTAACCATACATATGAAGATTCCGGATGGTATTAATACAACATAACGATTTCAGCGGATGACTCTTGAAAAACCTCTCGAGGGTGATAATGTCAAAAGCCCTAAGCAGGGTGATGATGTTGAATTTCCCGGGAAGAAGGATGATCCTGGGTTGGGCGTTGAGGATTTCATTAGCCATTCCGATCTCTTTTATCTCTGTACGAAGCGCCGATTTGAGAAATTGGAAATGGTTGTCTCGAGTTCTAAGGTTTATATAGACAAAGGGATTTCCTTTGCTGAAGCTCTTGCAGGGTCTTCTCATCCTGAGGGAACTCATGTCAAGCCTCCAATGGTTAAGAGGATAGGAGAGGGTATGATCATGATCACTGCAGACCCTGAGGCTGTCAAGCAGTGATTGGATGATTGCAAATTTTCTATGCTTGGTCGCATCTCTTATGAGAAGGGAACCAAGACTTGGACTTATTCTGATCTCAAAAGGAGGATTTCAGCTTGTTGGAATTTCTCTTGCTGGCGATTAATTCTAATTGGAAAGGGTTTCTTTCACATTCTTCTACAGAAACAGGATGACCTGAATCGAGTCTGGAGTTTTGGATCTCTCAATCTGAAACCGGGTCTCTTTCGTCTCTCTGAATGGGATCCACATTTTAATCCATTTACACAGAAGCCATCTATTGCCCAGGTTTGGACTAAGGTTCATGGACTTCCATGGATTTATTGGCATCCAAAAATTTTGAATGATATTTCTTCTAGAAGAGGTATCCCTCTAAAAATTGATCAAAGAACTATAAATGGGGATCTTGGATTCTTTGCCAGAGTTCTGATTGAAATTGATATGGAATCTCTACCTCCTGAACGTGTTCTACTATATGTGAATGATCACTTTCTTGACATATTCATAGAATTTGAAAATCTGCCTAAGTATTGTGAGCATTGTAGGATGGTTAGTCACCACATTGATCAGTGTCGTATTGTTCAAAGGACTACAAGGCCAGCATTAAGTAAGAATGTCTGGAAGGATTCTCCTTGCAAGAAATCTGGTTCTACTAAATATTTCAAAAAAGGCTCTGATAGTGTCAAGTGTGTTGATTCGGAACAGGTTGCTGGACCTAGTAAATACTGGGCTGATATGGCGGAGGAGGAAGATAAATTGGCTCCTGATGACTCTAATCAATTACTGGATGATAGCAGGGACCAACTAGAGCAACTTGAATTCTCGAATGACATTTTTAGCACTGTTTTAACTCTTCAATATGAGGATCTCACTCTGGATCTGATCAACTAAAAAATCATTGAGGTTCTGGACACTTGTCAATCTGAGCGTGAAAATATTCTCCTTTATCAGATTATGGACTCTTCTCTAACAAAAATTGAATCCATTTCGGGTCATGGTATCATTGTTTCAGACGATCATACTAAGAGCAAGAGGGGCGGCTCATTTCTGCTTGAGCAGACTTCCAAACCAGAGTTGGATGCTTCTCTTATGTACAAAATCTATTCCAAGAAGGATGATTCCCAATCATGTACTGAAATGCTTTTGGAAATCAATCCAGGAGGGGTTTCACAGAATACTATCAACAATGCTGAATTTACTCCATAAAAATTTGCTTCTATGGATGTTCCTCAGGACACTGCCTTAAGAAGATCTCATAGAATTAAAGAATTTCATAAACAGCAGAAAAAGGGGTTCAACCCCACTCAATGTCTCTAATGAAGATCCTCTTTTGGAACTGCCAGGGCATAGCCAACTCTGGCATTTTGAGTTCCCTTCGGCTTCTTGTGTCCAAACACAATCCTGATGTCATTGGGCTTGTTGAACCTAAGACAAAGGATACTAGTTCTGTCTCTATCTTTGATAAATTTGGATTTTCTTTTTAATTCTATACGTGATGATCATCATGATCGGCCTTGGATCTTGGTGCATAGCAGGGTTGTCAATCTTACTCTTATTGAAGTACATGAGAAAATTATTACTTTTAAATTCAACATCCAAGCCCAAAACTTCTATTGGTCAATGGTTTATGCTTCAAACAATTATCTGGTCAGAAGGGATCTTTGGAAAAAAAATCTCTAATCTGTCACAAATCATTGATGACTCTTGGCTGATTACCGGAGATTTTAATGCTAGTCTCCATGCTGATGAAAGGCTAGGAAACTCCTCTTCTTTTTCTGCTATGGATGACTTTCGTTTCTATGTGGAAAATTCTAACCTAATTGAGGTCAATCTGCATGGGGCCAAGTATACCTGGTATAGAAAGCATCTTAATGGCATGGGGGCTAGTAGAATTGATCATGCCTTTGTTAATAATAAAGTACATGATTGTTGGAAAACCATATTTGGTGTGACTCTTTCCAAACATAACTCTGATCACAATCCTATCATGTGTTACTTTATTGGAAATGTTAAGAAGCGACCTCTTCCCTTCAGGTTCAACAATGCTTGGACCACCCTTCCTGAATGTTCCACCTTGGTCAAAGATTCATGGAGCATTGGGGAAAGCAAGAATCCTTTATCTTGTGTTTTCAAACATCGCTCTCCCAAAATTAAGATAAAGCATTGGAGCAAAATAAAATTCAGCCTTATTGACCAGAAAATTGACTCTCTTGAGAACACACTGCATGGAATTCAACAAGCTATGACCTGTACTGATTTTTCTTGCATGGATGGACAGGAAGCTAAGATCTCTTCTAATCTTAAAAATCTGCTTAATCTCAGAGATAATATTCAAAAAGAAATTTATAAGGTTAAGTGTCTTACAGATGGTGATAGAAACTCTATGTTTTTTAATTCCTTAAAAATATGTAAAAAGGTTAGCATGCCTCTATCTCTCCTCAAGGATGGGGATGTTATTCATGATGAAAATCAAAATCTCTCGAATCATATTGTCTCCTTTTTTATGAACCTTTTCAATGGACCTAAACGAAATGGTGATCTCCTGGATGGTATTATACCTACTCTTGTTACTGATGAGGATAAGTCAATGTTGATAAGAATACCCTCTGAAATTGAAATAAGGAATGTTGTCCTTGGTCTCAAAAAGACAGCTCTCCCTGGCCTGATGGATTCACCAATCACTTCTTTCAATTTTATTGGGATATCATTCAGATGGATGTTTGCAGATTGGTCAATAACTTCTTTACTGATGGCTCAAAAATTCATGGAATCAATGCTCAATTCATTGCCTTAATTCCAAAGGTGTAAAATGCTAGTGACATCAGTCAATTCAGACATGTTTCCCTGATCAATACCATACAGAAAATTCTCACAAAAATCTTGGCTAACAGGCTTACTAGCATCTCTAATAAAGTCATATCCTAGAATCAGTTTGGGTATGTCAAAGGCAGAAGAATTCACGATTATCTTTTGAATGCATCTGAATGTGTTAATATTCTTGAAAAACCTACAAGAGCAGGAAGCATTTCCCTCAAATTGGATATTAGAAAAACTTTTGACACTTTTGATTGGGACTTCATTGGTAATGTTATGCATAAATTTGGGTTTCACCCGATCTTCATACAGTGGTCTTATACTTTTATTAGCTTAGCCTGTATCTCCATCCTGATAAATGGATCATCAGAAGGATATATTAAGTGCTCTAGAGGAGTGAGGCAAGGGGATCCATTGTCTGCCATTTTCGTTTCCATCACAGAATATTACCTTAGCCGATTGATTACTTATAATGTTGACAAAGGACAGCTGAAAGGTCTTCAAGCAAACCGAGGCATCTCTACCCCCTCCCATATTCTCTTTACAGATGATATTATTATTTTTACTCAGGGAGACAAAAGAAACATTCAGCATCTTAAATCCATCCTCCATCACTATGAGCTTGTCTCTGGTCAGGAGGTTAGCTGGAATAAATCGTTAATATTCTTTGTGAAAAATATCTCAGATTCCAGGAATCATTTTATGATTTAGAGTCTGGGCATAAGAGAGGGTTCTCTCCCCTTCACATATCTTGGGGTTTCAATGTTCTTTGGCAGACCACGCTCCACATACTTTAATGATGTTGTTAGTCAGATTAGAAGAACTCTCTCTAATTGGAAGGGTAAAACCCTATCGATGGCTGGAATAATTTGCTTTTTAAACATGTGATCATTTTCAAGATTGTTTACTCTTTTATGGTGTAATTCTGGCTTGCTTCTATAATCCAAACTCTCAATTCCCTTATGAGTAATTTTGTTTGGAGTGGTAGCATTCTTGAAAGGAAAATTATCACTGCTTCATGGAAAAAGTGTTGTCTACCCCTCTCTATGGGGGGGCTTGGAATTAAAAGCATTGAGCTCTTTAATCAATCCCTTCAGGCCCAATTTATTTGGAGGCTCATTAATGGAAAATAAGGATCTCTTGATTTTTTTAGGGATAGATTCCTCGCCAGATTGGTTGCTGGAAGGTTTGCATATATTCAATCCTCTGTTTGGCCAGGGTTGAGAAAAATATTTCAAAAGATTAATAAACACTCTCACTGGTTGGTGACTGCCTCCTCCAATCTGAAATTTTGGAGGGATAACTGGATAGGTACTCAATTTATTGATACTATTGACGCTGATTCTACTAATGTTGATTTAGATGCCTCTATTCGGGATTAGATTGAGCAGAATGGTAACTTGCCTGCCCATATTACTGAAATTGTTAATTCTTATGATTTCATTAACTCTGAGGACATCATGGTTTGGGAACCAAGTGAAAATGGCATGCATGACTCTAAAGGATTTTACAATCATTTAATCCAGGTCTACACTTTCAATGTTGTTCATAAATTTAGATGATGGGTTCAGCCCTCTCAGTTTACTCTTCTTTGGAGACTTCACCTGCAAAAACAGCCACTGGACAGGAATCTTCAGAAGGTCGGTATCTCTCTTTGCTGTAGATGTGATTTGTGACATCAACATAGAGACGACTTGGATCACTTGTTCCTCTCCTGTGAAACTACTACATTACTCTGGATCATTATATTTGATCTCTTTGGCATCTCAATATCACAAACCAACAACATTGCTGATTTTCGGCACTTAATTTCAGTAGTATAGTGTTCCAAGAAAATTCATGCTCTATTTCTTGTTGCTTCTGCTGAAACTTTTAACACTATATGGACAAGAAGAAACAAAAGTAGGAATGAAAACTCCACTTTTATTCACAATGTTTCCCTTTGAAATATTCTCTCAGTGACTCGATATTCAAATCAGTTCCACACTGAACAATGTCATAATTCCATCACAGACTTTGATGTCTTGAGGAGGCTTCATCTGTCTGGTAATTTTCCTAAACCCGTGGGTACTATGGAAATTTTATGGACTCCTCCCTTTGCAGGTTTGATCAAATGTAACCTGGATGGTGCTTCGAAAGGAAATCCTGGACCTGCTGGATATGGTATTGTCTTCCGTGACCACAAAAGTGATTTAATTGATCGATTCTATGGTCCATGTGGTCATTCTACTGCCATTGAAGCTGAAATGATGGAATTAATTAATGAAGTGGATATTTATCATCAAATAAATTGGAATGATCTCTGGTTTGAAAGTGATTCTTCTACTATTGTCCATGTTGTTTGGAAAAATCAGATCCATCTTTCCTGGAAGCTTACATCGAAATGGATCAAATGTATTGATACTCTTGCATCAAAGAACTTCATCATCACACATGTTTACTGTGAAGCCAACTCTCCTGCTGATAAACTTGCAAATCAAGGTATTTCTGAAGACTCAGGATTGCATTTGACCACTATTGATGAGGAGCTGCTTTATATTCTTACTGGAGCCAAATGTAAAATCCCCTCATTCAGACTCTTGTAATTTTTTTGCTTAATAAAAGCATTAATGCTTGCTTTTCTAAAAAAAATACAACATAACCCAAGTGGAGTAAAATAATTGGTTGGTGTCATTGGTGAATGGAACCATTTCATATAGTTATCTTAAAAACATTTTTGAGGAAAATATCATTTTTATATACTTTTTGAAAAACCATATATTTTAAAATCACTTATGAATAAATTTTCTTTAAAAAGTAACATTTTAAACATGAAAAAGAATCTTCAATTAATTGATGGATGGTAAATCCACAAAATTTATATGAGGTGAATATAATATCCCTTTTGTTTGGTTAAAGGTTAAAAATTTATTTTTTTCAGAAAGTGACAGGAAAATTCCTTTGAAAACATTGGTAAAATATAAAATAGGAAAATTTTATTTACCAAATAATTTTAAAAAAAATTATGAAAGAAATTAATAAAACATTATTGATATAAGACAATAGGTTCTTCTACTAAAGGGATAAAAAATATATGTTTTCTAACATTTATTACCTTAAACATTTTGAGTACCAAATCGTTTAAAAATAGTAAGTATACATAAAATTGGTTTTTAATAACCAGAGTATAGAAAATGAAAGTATTTATAGAAAAATGTTTATATAACTTCCTTAAATAGAAAATTTAAATTAAAAATCATTAAGTTTATTTTTGAGGAAATACTATTTAAACCTTACAACATTTCCCATAACACAATCAAACATATTAAATCATGATCTCTAATAATGAATAACATAAAATGAATATTTAAAATACCATGAAGGTAATAGGATTATTAAAATAGTATAACAAAAGGGGTAGTAAATACACAACATAATAGATTTAGTTATTGAACAGGAAATCTATCTCATGGATTAAAGAAGTGATATGATAATCACATACAACATAAGAATTAGAAAACCAAAAGGTTGTAATAATAAAATGATACATTTAAATACAATGATGATAATTGAATTCTTGATATTAATGTCAATGTACTAGGTTGTACACCATATATAATAAATTAGGTGAAAAAAAACTATTCCTCAAATAATAAAATGTGAGGAAATAGTCACTTATAACATATAAATGAAATAAGTTGCATACCAACTTATAAGTCATGAGATATTGTAAATTGACACAAAATCATTTACCATGTGTTTATTTCGGGTGAATGTTCATTAACATCAAATATAATAAACATATGTAAATTATTTAATTTCTTAAGAACCTAATTCATGTTTATCATTACTTCTATTTCACATTTTACTAAGTTGTATACAAAAACACAAATAATTATGTTTACATTGGGTGTTTTGAAAGAAATCTATTTATCTATCAAAATCAGATTTGGTAAGTCAACTATGTTTAGAGGTGTAATTATATTACATATCCAGAATAAAATTAAATACATTATTATATTGTTTTTAAATTAATTATAATTTTAAATTTAATTATTACATATGGTAGTGAATCCTTAATCAATGTTAAAATCATGAAGATGGTAGTTCGTACAAACGCATGAGTAACGTTCCCATTTTTCAATAATCAATATGGAATGATGGAAAGTAGCACTATATATTTATAAAATGATCATTATTATATAGCTAATATATTATTAAATTATATATACTTATATATAAATTTATTGTGATTTAAAATAAGCCACATCATGTTGAGGATGCGACAGTCCATACGTCGACAAATGACGTTACAACTTTTTGTGTGTCTAGAAGGTTAATAATGAAAATAATATATATATATATATATATATGTTGTATATTTCCATAAATTTAATTATTTATATAATATAATATATATTCTATTTATGTGAAGTATGTAAAATTGAAAACATCATTTATATGTTATAAGTATAGTGTGAAGAAATCACATCCCTTCGAGGGGATGTAGTCCACATTTCCTAAACTGACGTTATCACATTAATATAAAATGTAAAGTATTAATGGTACTGCTAATAAATTTACATAATAAGATATATGAGACAATAAATATTATATATATCATATATAATCATAGTATCTATCATAATTTCCAATCATGAATGATGGTAAAAGAAAAATTAATAATCACTATTTCGTGATGGAGTAGTTCATCGTACATAGAAACAATATTTGTGTTACCCACTTGATGGAGGCATGTGTAGGTTTAGGTATAACCCATTACATAATAAAAAACAAGTATATTAAGAATAAATTTTTTTGTATGAATGTAATAATGAAATTTTATGGGGTGGAAAATGGAAATGAAATTCAAGATCTTTAAAGAAGACATTACATCTTAATTGGGTAACATATTTTGGTTTGTACCAAAATTCATAGTTGAAAGGATTTACAAACAAATGTAGGAATAAATGTCACAAATAGAGATGTTTGGAAGATAAATATATAGGGAATATTCAAACCTATATGGTTTCAATGGTGTGAGGAATTGGGAGAGTTGGTGGCCTTTTATTAGGGCTGATAAGGACTCACATTGTATTTTTTTCAAAGCAGTTAGGTGTACAAACGTTTCTACCTAAAAAAATTCTTCAAAAACAAATAAATCTCAGTAATTTAAATTTCATGGATGATTTATTTACATAAAATTGTTTTTGTATTTGTGGCCAGTTTATTTGATACCCTATGATAATGGTCTAGTTCTTTATTAAGCTTAATGTTTTCTTTTTAATTACAATTATTTTTCTTCACTTTCACTAATGTTTTTGGTCAAAAAAGTAAATATTATTTGAAATTATAAATTATTATAATTATAAACATTGAAATACTTTTTCCTAATTCCAATAAAAGTACTAGAAGAAGTTGATTTAAATTTGATCCCGCAGAGAGAATGACAACAAAAGGCTTTAAAGGAAAACGTATAAATATTTAGTATTTTTATAGTCTATTTCAAAGTGAAATTGATTCCAACGAACAAAAATTTACTATTTGATAATAATTTTATCTAATTAAAATTTTAAAATATATAAAATTGAAAAAAACATTTTAAGTAAATTATATGAAAAATGAGGTTTGAGCTAAAATTAAGTATTTTTAATTATTTGTAAAAATTAAATGTTTCAGGAAAATATTAAAAATTATCCCTAACATAAATATTATGTCTAAATTTCAATTAGGAAGTTTATTTGGACATATTAAAACAACTAATTATTAAAAATAATGATTTAAAAAGGATTTTCCATTAAAAAGATAAAAAATTTCCATTTTTAAAATATCGGTTTTTATATATAAAATAGAATTTGTTCGATTCATTTCTCTATAAATCATAATGGATTAATATTAAAAATTTGATATTGATATTACATATATATATAATTAATATCACTAAAAAATTACAATTAATTTAATCTGTTAGCATAAAAAAAATTTAGCATATATTTATTTTATATAAAAAAAATCAATTTATAATCAATTTATTCTTAGGTTAATCTCTAATTAATTACTAAAAGTTGAATTTATTATATAATATTATAAAACATAATTTAATATGTTTTTTTATATTTATAACTACTAATTTAATGCCTAGTTTATATGACATTATATATTAAAAATATATTATTGTTCGACAAAAATCGTCATTCCGTGAAACACAAGCCATCAAGAAAGGTCGATATTCCTCGTCACCCACCATAAATAAGTGTTTATTGAATTTAAATTTATAAAAAGGATTTTAAATGTTCAATTAATATGACAATGTACCCAGATATTATCGTATCTTATGTGCTTGGTGTCGCGGTTAATACATGTAATCGAATACAAGGTTCTTACTTTAGATTTTTAGGGCATCATTATTCTATTACAAGTTAATAAGATAATTAAATATATTATGCCATCTATTAAATAATTTTTTATCAAAATTAATTGTTAGTTAAGGGATTTTTTCTCAATTACCATTCCATTGTTACATATTTGTTATTATACATCAATTCACTATTTTTGTGCTGTATATACTACCCAATTGACATGTAATATAATGAATAAATAAATATTCATTAAATTTTATGTTTCAATTTGTGTTATTTAATCATAGGGGATTTGAATAAAAAAAATTAAATGGTAAACGTTGTTTTGAAATTAAGAATTCTTTTCTTATAGGTAAATATCTATTGAATCCATCAATTTATTTTGTTTATTTTTTATTGGAAATTAAATGTATATTAAAAATAATTCGTGTGGGGTTGATATGATTATTTCATAATAATAATTCCATGATTATATATGTGGTTTAAGTTGAATTTTGTTTGATTATATGGGGAAATATTGAAAAATTAATTTCCTTTACTCAATATGGATATATATTTATAAAGAACATTGTTTATTAATTAAATAAATTATCTAATATATTTGGAATTCATTGGAATATTTTTGTGAATATAGGGGCCCTCGATATCCCCTAGATGAATTGGTATCTTTCATAACACAATCTATATATTTTTTTGGTTGAAACCATCCAATTATTAGATTATTGGCTTGAAGCATTAATGGTATTATATTCTTATAATGATGCCGTGATAGTATTAGATGGCATGGAATAATTCCCAATGGTGTGTTTTAGATAATCATCATTGTCCATTAAATCATTAGGTTTGTAGTCATTTATATTCCATCTGAATAGTTTATTAGTTAGAGTATTCATGGTTATGTTTTATGCTCATGTGATTATATATGTGACATTATCTAGTAATTATTTATTCCATCTGTATTATTCTCATGCTATTGATTAAATATATTTTATTTCTATTATTCATGTATACATATTTATTATTCTCATTGATTAATTAGTAATTATATTTTACTTAACCATTAATGAGAATATGAGACCACCCCAAGTTTGTTTCATTTCTATAAGATTCTTCCAATATTACTATAACTGATATGCATGGGTACACTATGACAAATAAATTTATTTTTGAAAAACAATTAAAAAAATTAAGTTTTAATTTGTGTATTAATATTTAATATATGAATCATGTATATATCTTGTATATCCAAAACACTAATCTACTCAATCCTTGGGTATGAGATTCGTTGTAAGTTATGAATATGTAATGGTAGTATACACTATATCCTGGGTACTCGGGTTGAGGTTACTACAAATGGAAAAATTGATCAACATCATTAGATAATATAAATTAAGGTTATTTCAAATATGGAATCTATTTTTCCAAATTCTATTCAAATATGTGGATGTTTTAAATTTAAAATTAATTATAGAAATGTGAATGGAATGATGGGTTTCAATGTTAAAATGTTCGAGGGTTTAAAAAGTTATTATATAAAATTAAATATGAAAATGACTAAAATTAATTATATTAGAATAATAGACATTTAATTAATCTTATTTTTCTTTTAAGACCATATTAATTTTTTTGAATAAAAGAAGTAGTTAAATTTATTATTGACATCTTGTATTTATTACTATTTATGAAAACATTTATCTCATCAGAAAAATCTCAAAAATGCACCTAATGTTATATTTTACAAGATGATTTAAAAAATTAACATTATTCTATAACATAAATTTTCTAAAATATTCAAAAAATCATTATAAATATGTGCATAAATGGTGCCAAAACACCTCTTTTGAAAAATATATTTTTAATATTAAAATTAGATGTATTCTTATATTATCTATATAAAATTATAAGATGAATTATAAAAATTTTATTTCACATATTATATATTAATTTAATTATAACAATTCCCCAAAAGTGACTTTTTACTATTACATAGTCGAATTAATTTATTTTATAGAAACTGTTTCTATGAAAAAATTACTTTAATTTTATTTCCATTTACGTGTAATTATTGGCCAATTAATTCAATATATATACATGTGTAAACCATATATATTATTAATTTAATTAATCCTTTTAATAATCTCTATTATGATTTCTAGTTGATAAATATCATATTATATAATATTTTCTTAAATATAAGTCACGATTCATTTAAAATCAATGTTTTGGGTAACAAATGTTATCCTAGGTGTTTCATGTAACACAATATATCAAAAAAATTAAATTTATTTTAAAAAAATATTTAAAAAATCTCATTCTGTTGCACTATAACCCATATAAAATTAATTCATAATTTTAAATTCAATACATTTTTCTAATAACTAGGGACACATGCCTCATTACATATTCATGGTCCTTAGAATATTACTCAATCTAGTTATTCAACAAAAAACATTTAAAAGGACACTATGGTATTTCTTATAACATCATCTACATGATCTAGAATCTCAACTGATTATTCCTTATATGGAAGATCATGCTCTAATGGTATAACCTCTTAGATTTTTATTGTGATTAATCAGTTAGGTATCGTATTAAAAAACATATATGAAAAATATCATGAACTTGAAAGAGGTTTAATGGAAGTTCTAAATGATATGATCATTCCCCAATATAATCATGTATTTCAAACATATATATATATATATATATATGGTGATCAGTTATACCTTCATTGGTTCACATAGAAATTAATTGAAATACCTCTCATTAACTATAAATCCGAAATTTCAATGATGATTATCAGCTCAATACTTTTCTCATCATTTCAAAAATGTGTTTTTGAATTTATCTAACTTTATCTTTATTTTCATCAGCAAGATCATGTCCCATTATTAGTATTCCCTGAACATCATTCCAATACATTAGTGTTCTACACTTCTTTCCCAAATAGTCTTCAAAAGGATCCATCTAAATTCTATAGTGAATGATTTTTTTTGCAAGAAAACTAAATAATAAAATTTTATTGATCCCAACCACCTTAGAAATATCTTTAATCTGATATTTCCATTTCCTTTAAATTTTGGATGTTTCTCCAACACAGATCATCTTTCTGAATAAGATATGAATTGATGAAACCCCACACTATATAATTATAGTGTTTAATATGTCACTTAAAAATCAAGGTAATCATCATTTCACAGTCAGATACATTGTCATGTGGTACCCCATTTACCATTAAAATTTATTTATATTATATTCCAAAAATAGGATCCAAAAAGTAAAATACTTTGATAGAAATTATCTGTGATGAGTTTTTTATCATAGGAAAAACAACACATAGATACAACAATATCAATGATATGACAAACCATTAAGGATTCCAATACCATAAATCATGTTCTAAAAAATTTTAAGGGAATTCCTCCTCAAATAAAATCATCGCTAAAACATATAAAATACCAATTATTTTATTACTATAAACTTATCATAAAATATGTTTAATCTTGAGAAACATCCAACCTATAAAAATAAAATGGGGGTATCAAAGAGATTTATTTTCTGATCAATCTTATGCTTATAAACCCATGATGGTATCCATAACCCTGAATTTAATCGTTCAGGGATTCATATACACATAAAAAAGTTACTTTACCATATATTCTTTATATAAGATCTTATCTTATAAAAAACATTTTTTTTGGATTCATGGCTTAATCCATGAAATAATAAAATATAAAATGTTATTTCATTACTCCCAAATCTCTATATAGGGAGAAAATATATTCACAAAATTACATGAAATTTCACTATAGTATGAACAATAAAATTTATATAGGGATGATTCATACAATTTTAACCAAGAAATTCACATCTTAAGAGTGGAGGATAATTGTTCCCTAATAATCATGATTTAATTTTTCTCTTTGTAATCTATAAGAAATCATTTTTTCTTTTTTTAGTGTTCTTTGTGACATATCTTCTAAATTAGTGCCTATATTAAGGAAATGATTTAAATAATGATGGAACTCCTTGAAACCGAAACAATAAATTGGGGGTTGGGATTTTTTAGATAATGTCACTATATTTACATCATTAACTAACTTCTACCCATCACTATAACATTTTCTTTCCCAATGAACTTCCCTTCCAAAAATAAAATATTTAATTGTTTCCGTAAAATAATTATTACTATATTTCTTCCAATAGATTTATCATAAATGAAATCTCATCATCTTCTATCCATTGTTTTTAGATTATCCAAGAAATTGAATTGTTCTTTTCTTATAAAAACCCGAAGATTCTATGATATCATGCTCATCCATTTCTACCTTGATAGAGTGTGGAACTATCATTTCAAAGGTACTAAACTCTCTAATGGATAATTCTATTGGGATTCTTCATTTTATACCCCTACAGAATCCATCAATAAATTTTTCAGGTTGGGTGATAATACCAAAATTATACCTCACATGTATTTTTAAATTATCTTCAAATATGATAATGGGTTAATTATACTTTTTTAGATTAAGGAATAAATTTTCATTATTTTTTGAATTATTGAAGGTTTCTAAATATATGAAAATATGTTCTTAAACTCATAACAATAAATTGATTAAATTTAATCATTATTACTCACAAGCATGAAAATAGTCTCCCATTGATCTGTTTCACCTTTTAAGTGGAATTAAACAAAAATTACTTTTTCAAAGCTTTGAAGATTTGAGGATGGAAAATATCTTCACAGTAGTGCTGATCCATTTCTCACAAACTAGTGGATCAGAATACCCATTGTAAGACAATGTGCATTTCCTCATGAAGGAATCATCATAACGTTGATCCCTTCTTTTCTCATTTGAAATCTAATCATGATTCTTAGATTTAGAATGTTATGTGATAATGGAAAAAATATTTTTCCTTCCAAAACCTATAGGATTTAGAAATTTAGGATAAAAAACATATCTTTTTCAATGATATTTAATAATAAATTGATTTATTTGGACTCAGGACATCGAATGAGACAAAATATGCATTTTTTGAAACAATAATAAGATAGGGGAACATGATAATCATGAGAAATAACTTTTATAATGTCTAAATAATGAATAATTTTTTTAATAAATTACTCCTTAATTTTATCATAGGTCATTTATAGTAATCATATATTTAAAAGATTTATATTATTTTTTAAATTGTTAATGAATTTCTAACTCATACTCACTGACAATGTCAAACCAGATGTATAGAACAACATGTTTTTATAAACGATGTGTCAATTGAGTATATCTCAATGTACCCTATTCAATGTTACTACCCCTTGGTACATATATAAGAGAGACATATCTAAATTTATTTTCCAAAAAGGGATTTCATTTTAGGGAAACCACACTCTATAGAAATTATTAAAATTCTATGATATCATCCTATACATGGAATCATCCTTAGAATTATCCTTAGATATGACTTTAGGTATCTCTCTAATGTAATATCATCATAGTTTCTAATTTTTAGGTAAACATGCCTTTTGATACGAAATGTAAAGACCCTAGATTTGTATATAAAAAACTATATATTTTTAGAGGAATATTCAATATATTATAAATAATATACACACGAATACCATATAGGTTAATTGAACTATGATACTATATATACTATCTCCTAGTTTCTTGAGGTATATATAATTTATCCTATAAAGATCTTCCTATTAAGTAATATTCAAATGCATTCCCACATAAAAACATTTCTCATAACCTATGGAATGTGAACATGAGAAAGGTTTTACTCAAATGATATATATGTGTAAATACAAGAAATATATAAACATAACATTAGAATAAGGGTATAATAACAGGGTCATAACAAATTAAAAATGTAACATGCATATAAATGGTAAAAAGCATGGTTAATGGAATATTTTTTGGTATTTTATAACACCTAAATCATAAGAAAATCAAATTATATGATCTATGAGAGCATAAAATTGGTATAATACCTAGAATTGTAGAATACATACAAGTACAAATAATCGTTTCCATAGTAGTCATAGATCACTTCCAATGAGTCTATATTTATATGGGATCACTCCCCAAACCATAAAAGTTGTCAAAATTCACCGCAAATTCTATCAGAGTTAAAAAATTCCCCTTAATAAACGATGTTGATTTCTAATTCCATTATTATATATCTCATGAGATATAAGTCATTACATAATTCACTATAGGATGATTTAGGTGCCACAAATCATATAATGATGATTATATGCATGTATGAAAAAATATCATAAAACATTCATCATATCATGACCCATGACATGAAATGAAGTTCATAAACTTGTCATCATATCATAACATCTGGAAAAGAAAAAGGATTCATAATACATTCATCCATTCATCATAGCATAACAAATTAAATAAAGATAGTTTTATCTGCATTTCATAAATTTTAAATCCATTTATGAATAAAATTCATAAACATCACTCTATTATAAACATAAACCATTTAGAGAAATAATAATAAAGTTATCGTTTGATATTATCCCCATTAAGTCATAGGTATCTTCAATGGATATAGTATTAGATGGGAAATGATTTTGAATAATGATTTGAAATTCTAATTAGGAAGATAACATTTATGTAATGATCACATTTAAATAATAATAATCAAATATTTTTGAAATATTTTTCCTTGAAAATAAAAATGAAAAATAATAATTTAATATTTGAAAATAATTTGAAACATCTCTCTAGGGATATATTATTTCTTAATTTGGTAAAAAAAATTTAAAACATAACAAATTTTCAAATAAATTTTCATGTAAAATAAACTAAGAGTATTATAAAAGATGATTATATGTAATAGTTGGTTATTATGGGAGATAATTAGGTGAATTGAATACATGTCAAAATGAAGGAACCTTTTACATTTTCAATAATATTGAAATGGGAATTGTTTGGAAAATGTCATGAGGAATAATTTTGAAAAATCATATAAAAATCATACATAGGTCAAAATGTATTTAATAAATTTAAAATCATATTTTATTTTCTTTTCATAAAACAAAATTTTAATGAAAAATATGTTCTTCCATCAAAGAGAAAAATAAATATAATTTTTCCTAAAATCATTTTATAAACGATAGAGTACATGAAGTGAGTAAAATGAATAGAAAACTTTTATACATATGAAATAACTATAGGAAAACATATTATTAGTTTATTGAGAGATAGACCAAAATATTTTATCATCAGAATCATAATTATAAAAAATCCTAATAAATAATTAGATTATAATATCAAAATAACTACCACAATGGAAAAATTGAATTGTAAGCCCCATTTATTAATTGCATTAGAAGAAAATTAGAATATCACAAGATTAAAGTAACTCATGTTATTGCTTATGAATATGAATTTATATTCACCTCATAAAAGTTGATAGGTTCATATCATAACATTTGTTGTGTTACACCCAAAACTTGGAAATCTTTATATTATGTTCATGGATTTGGAAATTCTGGTTCTTTTCTGGGTTGATACCTCATTTAATTTTTTTTTGATTTTATTGATGAATATATGTTTTTGGGCTAGGTAAAAAGGGAAGAAAATTTAGCACATTATTATGGAAAACTATGACACTTCACCGAGGTAAAAAAGCTATCTATTTTACTATCCAGGGGTATTCCTCACATGTTGTGCATGATTTTAAAAACAATGTGAAAACCATGTTATGTGACTTTAGAATGGGAAAATAGTATTTTAGAAGATTTCTGTATGGTTTTGTAAACCATTCCACTAGCCCTTTCCATGTGCCCCTTGCCCTCATATAGGTTGTATGGATGACGCTCTATTTACACACCATATTTCCAAACTATTTGATCTTTCTAGATCATTATAGGTTGAAATTACTCTTTTTACCTTATGGTATTTTAACCCAAATTCTTGATTCGCATCCCTTGTTCAACTAAGTTAATAAATGGGATCTCTATTTCACCCATTCTACTTCTAAATCCACTTGAAAAACTAAATATGTGTTATTTTATATTTTTTGTCTTTTCTCCTATTTTTCTTCTTCCCTAATTATTATTGGTCTCCCTTATGGTTGTGTATCATTTAGATGAACACTAGATGTAAGAGTTGTTTTTTTTCTCGTTATTCTTTAGTTATCAGTGTACGTATTGGTTCTCGGGGAACATTTTTTCTCATCTAGAAGTTTTGTGGCATTCATACATTGTTGAGGTATGTTATTCCATCAATTTTAGATCAATTACATTCAATTTATGAATGAAATTTCCATAAATTCTCTTAAAATGTTATAATATACATTACATCATCTTGGAGTGTTTTTTTTGTTCTTTATGATGGAAAATAATTGATAAATTTATTTCAATATATTATTATTTATTATTGAATAATTTAATCCATGTAATGAATTTTAATATATGATAATTGATCATATGAACATTAATTTAGTGTTCTTGGTGGGTTTTTTCCTTGTTTTGGTTTTGATAATGTTGTTAGATTAGGAAATTGACATCATATTTGTACTTGGGTGAGATTTTTTGTGTGGTGATATTTTTGTCATGTAGGGTAAGATTAAAAAATTATATGCTTATTTAAAAATATTTTTTCTATTTTATTAAATTGTGTGTTTGTTATTAGTTGGTTTTATAATGGAAAAGGGTTTTATTGCATGTGAGATTATTTGTAATGTCCCTTGAATATGTTATAGGAAATGTGATAGTTTTTCTATCACAAATGAAAATGGGTTTGATGTGTGTGGATTATATTGGGTGTTTTCTTATAGATTTGGTTGGGTTTTATTTGTTCCTTTCATTTTTTATTTTCAAATGGGTCTTATGAGTTGTGAAAATGGTGTGAAATGTTTTTCCAAATGGAGTAGGTAATTTGAGTTATTTAATATATGGCTTCAATTTTTTTTATAAAATCATGTCCCTAATGGCATTTGAGATTTCCTTTTTTTTAAAATTCGTCTAAAGGATTGTTCCACATCATGCATGTGAATTTGTTATTTAATAATTTTTTTAACTGTTATAGAGAAGGGATTTGTTAATTCATTTTAATCGGAAATTTTAAACACCCAATTGGAAATTATTTCATCATTAAAAAAATTGTTTTATTTGAAATGATGTATGTTCCCAATTAGAATATTTTTTTCTTTAGGAAATAATTATTTTGTCATGTGATATGAAATATCGGGTTTTATCGTTGAATTTTTTAAAACATAATCGAATTTTTGGGGGGATTGATGGCCTTGTGAGTACTTTATAATAGTGAGCCTATGCATTTTTGTAAGAGACCATTTATTGAATAAATTTGATAAAATGGTATTCAAGTGAGTTTTGATTCTTGGAATACATCTTGAGAAGACTATAACATAGTATGGGGTCCCCTACAATGGATCATACTGGGGAACATTGTGGTATTGTGTCAATTAGACTTTGTGGTGGGATCCACTCTATTAAATAATCTATGAGAACATTATGGAGTGTGGTTTCTATAATATTCCATAAAAAGTGTTATTATTATTATTATTATCATGGGATTCATTGGAATCATCTAGAACAATGAGTAATAGATTCTTGTCATTTTATGGGTTTTTACGCCCACAACAATATATGGCTATGATGGATGTGCGACTATTTTGGCTATTTTAGAATTGATAGGTAGTTATTGACTGTGTAGTTGACCATTTTATTCTAGGTGATTCCAAGTAGAGTACGTTTACAGATACCTCTGGGGATGTTTGAGAAATGATTTTGAATTACTATCTATTTATTCTATTTATTTTTGTTTTACATTGGGTATTAGTTTTGAGAGTTTTGATAGTTTATCTGGTTTACATAACATTTTACGCATCCCTTTTTTTACCTAGCATGTTTTTCATATATTTGAGTTTTGGATTTGAATTATTTGTAGAAGGTGAAACCATTTGAAAAAATAATGATGTGTATTTTCTTTTCAAAAGGGAACACATGGAAAGTTGTGTTTGGTTGATAAAATGATTAAAACCCTATTTTTAGAATGGGTTTTCAAAAAATTATTTATGGAATTTTTCTTGAATAGACTTTCATGGACTCTGTAATTATTACTTACTCATCTTTTATATTCCCATACACGACTTTTTCCACTCAGTGTTGGCAGACCTGATTTTTTTTGGTTCATGATTTAGGTTCTTGTTTCTGGTTAAGTTTCTCGTGGAACAAGTTGGTATTGTGGATGGTGATGACCAATATACCTTGTGATTATTTTGGAATCAAGGTATCATTTTAGGATTTTATTTAGTTTTATTTTTATAAGAAATTATTGTATTTGAATTAGTTGTATATTTTTGTATATTTACTTGTTGGTTCTTGCCATGTGCTAACCCTTTTTATTTTTATAATTTTTTTTTAGAATAATATCGTTCCTATAAGGATTTATTTGATTCTGAGCACTAATTTCTAGCCCGTGAGGATCATAAGTTCACTTTAGGCAATGAATCAAAACGGGTTGGATGTTGTGATGGATGGCATCCCTAGATGGTTCAAGAAAAATTGTTATCTATGCAGAACAATGTTATTTCAGGTGTTTTCCAGAATAGATTAAGACGATATGGACTCAAGAGTTAGGTATAAGAAAAACATCATGGTCCCTTTCTCATTCTGATTCACTAGTTTTCAAGGGTTGTCAATTTTTTCAATTTTTTACCATGAAATGAAAATGGTGGTGAGCTTGTGTCATGTTGCGATCCCTTATGCAGTAGTGTCCAATGTAGAGTTTGAGAGAATTATTCGAGGAAATTTTATATTTTAGGGTTACATGGGACATTGTACACTAACAAGGTCACTATGTTATGCATGGCCTCTTATTCCTCATTCAAATATATTGAGGTGAGTATCATTTTAGATTGATTTCATTTTGCAGAAGTACTCTTTTAACGTGAGGAATTTTTTTAAATGGATGTAATTTCTATAATTTTGGTTTATATTTTAATGTTAAAAAGGATTAAAAATATATAATGATTCAAAATTTTGTATGGTTTGGGAAAAAATAGATGAAAAGTGGTTTGGATAAAAAAAAAAGTAAATTCTTCAATTTCATGATGAAATGACATATGTTCTATTTGTAATGCTTATGAACGGATGCATATTTTTGGTCATGTGTGAAACATGCATTTATAAATGATTGTGTATATGTAATAGGAAGTGGTATGGAAACATGTTTGATTGTTCATAGGATTCCATGGTTGTGTATTTGAAATCAAATTTTCATATTTCTTCCAAAATGACTTTTGAAAGTGGAAAATAGTTCCTCTAATTGGGCTTTCTATGAAAATATTATTTTATTTATGAAAATTTTACTTTCAAATTCAATAGTGCACATAGAATAAGTTTTTCTTATATTGAAATTAAAATTGTTGTTTGGTAAAGTGGGTTTTGGGTTCTGATTGTATGTTTATAGTATATGGCCCAATAATTTTTTCTTATGATGTTCGTCCTAAATGTGTGTTGGGATTATGTTGATTTTTTTTGTAATTGTTTATTCAAATATGACTTCCCAATGTTTCCCAATGTCTCTAGTGAGTCTTTCCATATTTCAAGTTCATATGTGTTGTTTGTTGTCTTTCATGGTGATTGTGGTCCATTAGAGGTAGTGTACTGGCTTGAAGAAGTTGATTGAATTTATAGATTTTTGGGAACTCCTGAATCCATAAGAATGTGTGATATTATTGGATTATGTTGTGTAAATCATTGGACTAGTTGAAGGTGATATCTCCATTACCAATAAATGTTGGGATGATAAGGGATGTATTTAATACCACCTTCGTCGAAAGGTTCATACCCAAGGTGGTGAAGATGAAGATGTTGTAAGGCATCTTCTGTCATTACCAAGGCGAGATGTTGGTATATACCCATGTTGGACACTTCAAGTAGATAGTATCATTCTATATAGAGGTAGTGTCACATGAAATATTAAAAGATACACCCTTCATCTAAGTTATTTTAACAGGTGTTATGCAATGATTTCTCTCATCTGGTGATGTTTATTTGAAAACGATGGTGGACAAGTTATTTTTAACTAATTTAGATTTTGGGGTCATGTCAGTGGTATGCGGTTCTCGTGAAGGATCCCCATTAGGTGAGTGGTGTGTTCCAGAGGAACCTATTTCTAAGAAATCCATTTTTTTTTTGGCTTCTCACTCTTCATACCACCCCTTTTGTGCTTCCAATATGGGTGGTTTTGGCATCAGAAGACAAATTTCTTCAGTCCACCAACGTATTGTCACTATTGTAGCCATTTGGGACACTTAAATATGTTTTATAAAAAGAATTTTATGAGGAATAAATATTAATCGATGGATATTTGTGCCTTTCTATGAGGCACTTTGTGATTAATTCATCAGGGCTCTAGCCATAAGCCATAGAGTGAAGCTCGAACAAAGTCCATAATTTTTAGATGTCTATGGAACCTTGTCCATATTCATTTATCCATTGAAGTTCTCGAGATAATTCAAATTTACTATCATAGTTTCAATCTCACTGTGAGTTATACATTGTTGTGAGATGTTTAGTGGTTGTTTCCTTTGGATTTCTATAATTCGTTCCCTTTTTAATATTGATCCTTAAAAGGACTCTTCCCCCTTGGGCTATTGTTATGACATGTCTATGTTAGGTTTATTTTTAAATTGTTCATTTCTAGAAATATTGATCCTTGTAGAGTTATTAAATTGAGTGTTGTGTTCACCTTTCGATCTTAATTCCCCCATGGGTTTTCCCCTTGTCATGGAGGGTTTTTATTTATGTTGAGAGTTTATGGTTTTCCTTGTCGTGGGTTTTCAATGTTAGTGTCTACATGTTTGTGCTTTAATATTGGTTCTTATAGTTGGGTTATTGTGATGTAGAAATCCCTCTCATGTTCTCCCTTTTTTTGGTCGCGTGGTATCCTCTATAACGGTCATGTGTGACTTGGGATATGGAACATCACACTGTGGATCATGGTTTGGTTTGGAACTATTATGTTTTGATATCATGATTTTTTTATCTTTTAACATGGTGATTTTCTAGGGGAATAAATTTTTTTCTTCTGGTGGGGATATTGTTCACACCACTACCATGGAAAAATATTAAATGTATTATTTCCATGGCTTTAAATATTATGGTGGAGGTTAATTTTGAGTCCTTGTGTTAATGTTTGTGTATTCGTTGATAAATGGATCTTTTGGGATTAGTTTAAGGGGTGCACAGTTAAAGCATAGTTATGGGAAATAATTAAGCTTCACCCAAGTTACCATGATTAAAGTTTTGGTTTCCCATAGTAGGGCCACGGTTTGCACAAGGTTTATTAAACCTTGTGGAAACCCTGATTTGTTTTCTAGAATGGGGCTGTAACATTACCACACATGGAACATGGGTTCTAAAACCATTAAAGAGGCTCATGGGAGGTTCCCACTTTGTCAATAAGATGTTTCAAAATTGGAGAATAGTTTCTGAACCAGGCCTTTATACCATTCATGTTCCCTAGGTCATTAATAGTTCAAAATTACTCATTTCCCCTCTTGTGTTTTTACCCCACTTTTGGATTCCCATCCATTTTTGACATAGGAACTCCATGGGTCTTCAAATCTACTTCTCTATTGTTCCCCTGCCATGTATGAAGCCCCATGATGGTTCTATGATTAGTTCCATTATATTTTGGTCAATTTAACACTCTTTTTATTCTTCTCACATGATTCCTGGTGTCCCTTCGTAGGGATTATCTATTGAATGCACCCTAGATATTAGAGATTATGTCTGTATTGTGATTATATGGTTTTAGTGTGTGAGGATAGTCTCATGGGGTATATTCTTGCTTCTCTAGATGATTCATGGAATTCAAATGTCATTGAAGTAGGTGTTCCTATCAATTCCTATTCTGTTACATTTTTTATGTTTGAGAATTCCATAAATGCTTTAAAAATGTTTTAATATTTATTTTGATGTCACAGAATGAAATATATTTTTCATTTTAATATTGGGATATGGGTTTGAAAAGTTTTTATCAAGGATTCCCATTATTATTGTATATTTTAATGCATTCTAGGTGTTTGAGTAAATTCCAATTGATAATCTAAAGTGTAAATTGGTGATTTGGGTGGTTTTCTATGTTTTTTTTAATAATGTGGTTGGATTGTGAGTTAGATATTTTATGTGGAAGTGGTTATTTTTTGTGTCCTTTATTTTTTTGGATTTTCTTAAAAACAAGTGATGTTTCATTAAAAATATGTTTTCAAAATAATTTTTAGCATGTGTTTGTTAAATGTTGGTTTTAAATTAGAAATGGATTTTCATAGAATTGAGTTAATTTGTTTTTTGTTTTATATGGTAAATTAAATGATATATTTTTATGATAATGATTGAAAATTGGTGTGTTGTGCATGTGGATTTGAAAGAGTCATTGCATATGGAATTGGTTTTCATTTATGTGTTATTTTCTTATTTTTTTTCCAGATGTGTTTTATGATCTATTCATGTGTTATGAAATTCTTTTCCCAATGCCCATTTTTCTTTTACTGAATTTAAATGTGCTTTAAATTTGTTTATAAAATCATAGGCAATTAAGTATTTTTGTTTTTTTGTAATAATTAGGACTAATGTCCCAATTGGCATCATGCATATAAATTTTGTATATTATATTAATTTTTGAAATGTTGTTGAAAAATGGATTTTTCAATTTATTTAGATTGGTAATGTTAAAGGAAAGTCTTTCACATGGGTTAATGTTCAGATATTTTCTTGATGTGACATGATGAAAAATGACAATTAAGATCTTGGATTTATGTGTAAAGTGTTTTTTATGTCATTTGATGTGAAATCCTAGTTGGTATGTTGGTAATTTTTGGATGAATAGTTGATTTCTTAGGAAGGATGAATGTACAATTGTTATTTTATTGTAGTGAGACTCTGTGTCTTCACATGATCCTTTTTTTAAAATTAATGATAAAAAATGGGTTTCAAGTGAGTTTATATACATGGATAATATCTTGAGAAAACTAAAACATTTGCATTTATCTTATCTAGTGTCTCTTAAATCTTAATGTTGTGGAATTGTTTCATTTTGACCCTTGGATGGGATACCCTCTAATGAATTGTGTTCAAGAAATCTATGAATTATGGTTACTAAAAAAATCCATGCCATGTGTTATTATTACTATTATTATCATGGGATTGATGGGAGATATCATGGGGTAAGAGTGCTAGTTTCTTGTTGACCCTGATTAGTATGCATGGTACCCCCATGACTTGAATTTTCTAGGTGGTACATTCAACTAGTTTGCATAGTTTATTGAATCTAGTTGGTTATAAACTATAGATCTGCACTGTATACCAGCATGTGAGTCTGATATGTGTACATCCAAGGATTTATACGAGGTTTTTTCTAAAATGAACAATAATTACTATATATTTGTTCCATATTTTTATATTTACCATTGGATATGGGTTTTATTAGTTTTGCATATTAATTTGGTTCCAATTACCTTCAACATAACCGCTTTTTTTATCTAGCATATTTTTTATTATATTTCTGTTTTTCATTTGTAATGGGAATTGTAAGGAGATGATGATTTGAAAAGGAAATACGTGTGTGTGTTTTTAATAGGGAATTTTTGGAATGTTTTTTAGTTTTTGTTAAAATGACTAAAACATTATTTTTGTAATGTCTTTTCAAAATATAGTTTATGGACTATTTTTGGAAAAGAAATGTCAATACTATATGGTGATTTCCTAATGAGATTTTTTTTGATCACACCCTACTTGTGTGACTACACATTGGCATACCAAATAAATTTTTTAAGTTAAGGCTTCATGTTATAGTTTCTAGTTGAGTTTATCCGGGAGCACGTTTTTCTTGTCGATGTTGGTGACCAAGATGTTACATGAATATATCTTAGTATGGTCCATTTTTAGTTTTATATTCAGTATTAATTATTTCATATGATTTTTTATTTTTATTAGTTGTATATTTAATTAAATTAATTTAATGCTTCTTACTCAATTCTCATTTTGTTTATTTTGAATCTAGTTTTTTAGCAAAAATCATTCCCAATGTGATTTCATGTATGGCCAATAATAGTTTATAGCTCTTGGGGTTTGGGAGATCCCTTTATGTAATTAATCGGACTAGGACGGTTGTTAGGATGGATGTCACCCCATCATAGTTCATGGAATGTTATAAGGAAGAAATATTGGAATGAAATACATAAAATCAATTGTAACTTGTGAACCACAAACGCCACGAATGGTAGATCTTAAATCGACATATAACTATGAATAATTGAACTAAAAATCATTATAAAATAAATTAATATAAGATAAATACACGACATAAATGATATAGGTTTTGAATAACTAATGTTTTAAATATATTTAATGAGTGAGATAAAAATCCCTCGCTTGTTTAAAATTGTATTGAATTGAATTCCTTGAATGGTACATTATAGATGCCATAGAAAAGAAACAGGTGTGGAATTTTTTTTTGTCTCCCATAAATACAAGAGAAACTTGAAATACCTTATAGAATGTTTCAACTTCCTTCGTACACATTTTATCCTCCTATATAATAAATATAAATTTATAATAAATAATTTAATGTACAATGTATTTATTATACAATATATCGTTTTATTTTGAGATTTTACTAAAAATTCAATGTTTTAGTCACACTTAGGGGAATAAAATGTTTGTTTTTCTTGTCTGTTTAGATTTTTTTTTCATCGTACACCGATTATGATTACATAATATAAAAATCATTTGTATTATTTTAATTGAATATATATTAATTTTATATGTTTTTCAAGTAATCCATATTAGTGCGGGATATAAAATAATGTACACTATTCATGACCAAAGTAAGTTATATATATGCATGAAAGTTGTCTCCATTTTCTCATTAGACTAAAAAAGGTAGAAAATAGAACACCATTTAAAAAAAATATTATTTCATATATGTCACATATTTTCCAGAAACCAATCCATCTTACCTTCCATGTAAATCATGGATGAATCACATAGATTCATGGGGAAGTAGTCCACCTTACACACTAACATTGTTATTGTATTCACACGGATAAAAAAGAATGAAGGTACATGTGATAACATAATTATATAAGTATAATACTATCATAAATATCATATATAAAAATTAATTAAATCATTATATCCATCACTTGGATACAGGGATGTTAAACGAATAACATCGGTTTACGAGTGGGTAGTTAACAGTACAAATGAAGGATGATATTGTCACCTATTTGATGAAAGATGGAATTGTTTTGGGTAATTACAGTTTAATTAAAAAATATTAGAATATGTATGATACTAAGGTTATTATGTCATCATCGTGGATTAAGTATTTAAGTAGATGGTGGAAGAATTTAAAAAATTGTTGCTGAAAATGTTCTTATTTCTTAAGTAACCTACTTACATTTTAACCAAAATCCATTAATGGTTTCTTGTAAGACCAAAAATGATTATAGGTTTAGATGATAGAATTAAGGATGTAATTTGTTCATTAAATTTCTAAATAATTTGGTTTTAATTAGTGAAGTGGAAAGGATAGGTAGTTGCCTATCATAAGTTAGGTGAGTGCAAGAGTTCTATTTTTTTGAAAGAAAATGGTGAGCCAATATTTTTCTCATAAAAAAGGATCAAATGGGCTAAAAAATATGAGAAGACAGTTGGTTTAAATATGTCCAAAAAATTGAAATTGGAATTTTTTTGGGTCATTTTTTCCATTATATTTTATTTTAATTCCCTCATTCACAAATTATTTTATTAATCATATAATATAATTTTTACTATTTTAAATATTCATATAGATAAAAAATTATTTTCAACATAATATGTAATATAAATTATTATAAATCTTAATGTGGTATCCATTTTTCTAATTTCTATTCATATAAGTGGAATTCATTATCTTAAAATTAATCCCCATTATGTGATAAGAATGTTCGTTTTCATAGAGAAAATGTTCAAACATTTAAAAAGAATTTTTATCCAAATTCAATATTAAATTTCATAAATTTACCATATTTACATTAATATGTATTTAATTTAATTATTTATTTTAATCCTAATTAATCCAAATTTTTGGTTTATTTAATATTGAAAATTATTTAAAAAAATAAATATATTTCATTATTAATAGTTAAATGTACCGTCATGAAATATTCTCAACAATAAAACCTAATATAACATTGATTGTATAATATCATGCAGTAAAATTATTTTTTAAAATAAATTTTTACAATTTCGGATAATAATTTTTGAAATAATTTCTCAAAATGTGGAAAAAATTACTTTTTAAAAAATTATAGTTTTTATGAATAAAATTGTATTTATTTATATCTCTTTTCTATATAGAAAAATTATTTTATATTTTAAAAATTTAATGTTTATAAAATACTTAAATATAATTAAAAAATAATAATCTGGTTTTAATTTATTAATATAGAATGCATTAATTTTCATAAAAATTATTTTTTCATAAAAAGATTAACAATATATTAAATATTATTTATTTTCTTTTTTAATTATTTAGTCATTAATGATTCCATTGTAAATATATCTGAAAAATATATATCTTTATTGTTTATTTAATAATATTCATGCCCACCATTCCAATGGATATGTGATTACTATAATATAAAATAGTAGTTTCATAATAATTAGTCATGTATCATTTAATCCCAGCGTTGTTTGTAACAACATTTATACTCATTATATCATGTAATAAAAATATCAAATGATTATATTTATTTGAAATATTATATTTCAAAAAATATATAGTTTTTGTATTCTCTCTCTTTTATTTGGACATTTTGCCACATAACTTCCACATCTCATATAATTGATACTATGGATTTCTTTAGATTCAATCCACCCTTTAAATTTCTGAGTCTGATAACCATGGTCTTCTTCTTCATCTGATCCATCGAATGAATTGTTTTTTTATGTTTTGGAGTTTGGTACATCAAATATGTTAAAATTTTCAATAATATTTCATGATAACTAGTTTTTCATAATTAGAAGTATCTTTACACTCTTCCCCATTATGATAGGTTATTCGTTGAGATAATCTTCATATTCTATCTCTCACCCATCGTAACTTCTTATTTCGGCCTGTACTGAAACCATAATGGTTGACATGAGTGATGAATAATTAAAAATGTGGGAGAATTATTGAATTCAATAACATTAATTAAAATATACATTAATCCCTTTTACCATTATCATCACATTATCATGTAATTCCTTTTTTATCAAAAACCAAACATAGTTTTACATGTATTTATATTTGTTAAACATAGAGTACATGGAGTTGGGTAATCCCATGTTTTTAATATAATCCTTAAAATATATGTCAAACATTTCTATGATATTTTATAAAATATTTTAAATCCAAAAATAAATAGAATCTATCCTCAAAAAAGCTAGCATATCCTTACTTAATGAGCATTATTCACTCCAATAATATTATACCCATGTATGTACCTACCCTGTACATATAAATTGAATTACATTTCATTCAAAAAATTATTTTCTAAGACAAAAACTACAATGAGATTATATATTCCTCAAAAAATAATTATATCAGCTATCATCAAATTTTGTTAACAACTATTTCATAAAGTGACACACTAGTCACTGTATATCATAATCATAAAACTGATATGATATACTCCAGAAATACAATAAATCAATTATAAAACATATGGATCAAAATTACTTTATATAATATTTATTCAAAATCACACCACCCTTAATTATTTCAGCATCATATGTTTATTAAACCTAATTTTTAGTAATATCATAATAATTTATTTTTCAATATTTATCCCCATAAATACAACAATTCATAAAATCAATTATCATGGACATTGATTCCATTTTTTTAATGATTTATAATCAATAATGGAAATTAATATAGGAATGGTCCTTTATGGTTTCACATGCTCCTTAATGACCCATTTAGTATGACCTAACATCATCCATAAATATCATATAGTAACATGTATTTCACAATTTATCATGATTTAATTTTTATTCATATACCATCCTCTCTTATTTGGAAGGACAAGAATACTTATAGTTTTTGTCACAATATTTATATGATAATATTCTCAACCATTTAATAATTCTCCCATATTCAGATATGATAAATACTTCTGTATAAGAATAAACATTTTTTACCATAATTTTCAAGTTCATGTTTCAACCAAAAATTAATAAAATATATTTATACTACTATCCAAAAAAGTAATAAGATAACATCAATCATAATATATCATCCCTTGATACATTTTTAATTAATATTATACTTTTTAAAAACACATGATAACCTTCATAAATCCTTGATTGTCCTTGGTGATTTTTATATTAGGTACTATAGATGATTTAGATAAAATCATTAAAGAATACATTATAATGTTTTATAATTCTTTTTCGACAATCCAATGAATATCCTCTAGGGGTGTCTTACTAGGGATGTAGTATTTTTCCCACTCATAATGCATCAATGAGATTATTTAGTCAGTTCTCAACCAAACATTTCTGTGAAATTTTCTCTAGGTTCATATGTGCCATGACTACATCCACATTCTAGTATCCCGAAAATGATATATTTTTAGTGAATAAAATATTATATATATTACAAATATATCAAGATATTATTTAATATTAGGAATATCCTCTCAAAAATTTCCTTAGCTGTTTCTAAAAAAGTTAGCTAACATTATACACAAGTGGAATTGTAATTATTGTAGTAATAAATAATTTACTATACATAAGAGATAATTATACCATTGAAATTATGATCATAATTTTGTTAAAATAATATTAATTATACTTAAAAACCATCCACATCTCAAAAAGAATATAAACACCCTTTAGAAGCCAACTATAATTCTCTCAAAAGCACTCTCGAATATGGTATTCTAATCATATACATTTGATATATTATTTTATAATAGTTATAAATTCATAGATATAACCAACCATAATCTAAAAAAGATATTATTCAATCTCTTACATCCTAATGATATTTTTTATAGATATAGATATAAATAATAAGGAAAAAACATAAATCAATCCAATTTTCCAGGAATAAATTGCGCAATTATACAATAATATATGTAACACCTCGATTAGTGAAACTTCTTAAATTTGTCCAATAAATTACCTCAATTGTGTTATCCATGTAACAATTTTAGGTATGGTACTATTCTAGATAAAATATGTAAATGAAAATGTAATAATAGGGGAGATAAAATACGCAATTAGGGAAATATATTCACAATGGAGTAATAGAATAAACATTGAATAATATTATGGAAGGAACAAGTAAAAAATCATGAATCCATAATCCATGGTAAACTTAGAGTATTATATATCTATGAAAATAAAGGAAACATGGATATTAATAATATTATTAATATCATTATGATGGAATTACTAATGTTCCATGTGATGAAATGATGTTAAGGGCTTATTAAAAGATATTAAAATCTCATTATGACCACAATCAAGATATATTATCAAATTGGTCACACATACAACAAATACCAAAACCCATTTTGTGTTGCGAGGCATGCTGATACATTAAGGGTGAATATAATTCATAGCTCCACATGTATCCTATTTATTTCTAATTCATTAAATATCATAGTCATCAAGACATTTCATAGTATTACCTGAGGAAACATTTACTCAGTAAAATATGGATATCCATATAATGATAATTACACAAATCAAACACTTAATAACCAATGTTAATAGTCAATAATCATCAATTATTAAAATAATATTTAAAATGACATTAAAAGAGAATATATTATCATAACTTACCATAAAAAATAAGTTGGATTGTAAACCATTACATATCAAACATTCCAGCAATGACCCTAATTGTATTTATTTCATATTCAATGCCAATTTTATTCCCCATTACAATATAATAACATTTTTTCTCTGTGAATAATATTGAATATAAATTAAATATAATGTAATGTTCACACCATATAAAGAATAGAAAAATGCAAAATTTAGTTATAACGGGAATTATCAGAAGTTATTTATCTAAATGAGGTGTATAGTATAAAAAAAATCCCCAATGTAATAACTTATTCCAATAAAGATATAGATATTCGTGAAAAAAATACTTACAAATTAATTCATTAAATATACCACCTAGGAAATAATCATGAGTTATATTGATTAGTTTTATGAGTTTATTTCTCCAAAATAACTAAAATATATAAATATTGGAGGAAAAATAAAGAATCATAAAACCTATTATGGAAAAAATATTAAAATTTAATGGGAAATAGAAGTAAAATATAAGAAAAATATAGAATCATTTTTAATTTTAATTTAATTGATGAAGTTCTATATCATTTTGAAAAATTAGAGAGATTATGAGAATTTTTTTTGAAAAATATCATTTTCATAAAATACCACTTAATGGATCATTAAATATAAAATCAATATTTATATGGGAAACATGGTTCCAAAACCTTTGATTATAAATGAAAAATTCATAATATGTCAAGATTAACTTGGTATATATATAACTTATCGAAAAGGGTAATAAAACATTAATTGGTTTATTAAATAATTTTATCAAATTGGATTAAAAATACCATATTCAGTATTGTGGGATAACCCTAGGATGGAGGAAAAATCTCATGTTTAAATATTATAACTCATATAAATTGATCTGAGTTATGAAAAACATCATAGTATTGGGAAAAAAAATAATTTCTTTATTTATATGAATAATGAGCATGATTTGGATATTAATTACATTGAAATACAAGTATTATGAGAAAATAATATTCAAGGGTGGTGAGTTCTATAATAAAAGGAATCATGGTCTGTAATGTGTCAAAAATTCCATGTAAATGTGTTTAAATTATATTGGATTTTTTTGAGACCATTCACTAAGACAGAACCAGATTTTGAGGCTCGGGATACCTAGAATTTATTATTGAAAATTTTTCAATTTTATTTATAAAAATGTGCAATTGGGATTTTCTAACATTTAAAATGGTGCTCAGATCAAAAAATATAAGGGTGACATTGATAGCAGAATAAGGGGATTCTCCAAAAAAGGACCATACTTCATCCACTAAGGGTTGATCGAAAAAGATAGTTTTTGGAATTTTCTAATGAAAATGAAAATAACATGAAAAATTATTTTATTTGTTTCACTTAACTGATGAGCAGTGGCACATCAGCACTCCAACAATGATGATCAGTTGAAATCAAGTCTCATTAAATGAAGCTCATTATTGAGTCTCTTAAATGTAAAGTGTAACAACTCGTTAATCGAAGTCTAAAGATGTGACTATGCATCAAAATATAAATACTAAAACACATTTCTGTTTTAAATAGATAAAATGATGGAGAAATAGAGCTACAATTTCTCATATGGTTGGGAAATAAATTCTCTAAAATGAAGAATGCTAGTGAGTCGGTTGTGACAACAACACAAATCAAAGAACTAGACCAAATAATGATGAACACTTTTTCCTCACACTCTTAGAAGGATCTGTAGCAACATGGGATGAAGATCACGAGTAGATAATGAAGACACACAGCGTCGCACTTCCCTGACAAACGTCTATCCTAGGTAGGGGTTATTTTTTGTAATTTTAATTCTATGTTCTTAATTCTAAAACAATAAACCCAGATCTACCCACAAGTAGGTTGATACGGGGATAACATGTTATTGTGGGAGGGAGCAAAATCTCAGGGGGTTTCATCGGGATTAATGTTTATAGAATCGTAATCCTATCCCCCATGTTTTAAACAAAATCTTACCTGGAGGGTGTAGGTCAACACAAACAAGGCATGATCCCCTACACTGTATGAATTATTTTCTGTTCTTAGTTGTTGGAACTCTAGATTAAATATAAGGAATTTTCAAGGACGTATAATGTAAGATGGAACCCCTTGGAGGTTGGAGGTGGAAATGGTCTAAAGAATGAACAATGGGAGCTGACCTAGTGGTCCAGGGAACATCACTCAGCAGTGGACACATGTAGGTGGCGGCAAACCACGACCTCACACGGGGGGTTCCACAGGTGACTCAGACAACGTTGGAGAAGTAGGAGTTGCTGGTTCTCAGTTTGGTCAATGGAATATACAGGATTCTACCATCCAGCTGCATCAGAAGGGCGGCCCATGTCGTGCATTCCACAGTGCCCCAGCAGGAGGTCCATCAGGGAAAACGTTCAGGGGGAAGGGATTCCAGATCATGTCAGTCGTGTGTAGCTAAACTAGATGTGTGGTGGTTGTTCGAGCGAGAGAAGACCATCATGCCAGGTAGGTTTGGCCGAGGATGAAACACGAGACATGGAATGCCCAGGTCTTGAATTATGCTAATTCGATTTTGCGGCCCGGGCATGGAATGAAAATCAATTTTCTAGTGTGGGACATGCCAGAGAATTCTGGGTCACTAGGCTGCCTGGCAGACTAAACCCAAAGCCAAACCCTGCCATGTCTAGAAAGGACCAATGGGCATGGCCCAGTATCCAAGCTAGAATGGGCTAACCCAGACCCAATAGGGTTAGGTCGGGCCAACCGAACTGGGTCGGGTCATGCAAGAGCCCCGTGCTGGGTGGGTCAGACCAAGCTGAGATATAACCATCCCCTATTTACTAAAACACAAATATATTTTAGATTGGTAGTCTGATTGACAAGATTTTTGTGGTGCTAGAACCATCATAATGAGTCAGTTGTTCTATCATGCTCTATGAAGGCTTCCTATAAGTTTAAATGTGATAAATGGATTAAGGATTCTATTCTCTTCGATTCAAGAGTGATATGTGAGGGAATCATGCGTCTAATTGAGACACGATGATTGTTGAACTACAGGCCCAAGTGACTCTATAGGCCTAGAGAACAAGAGAAATTATGTGTATCAGCTCCATATAACCCTGTGTGGATCTACTACAAGAGACCCTAGGTGGATCAGCATCTAGCGGCTCGATGTGGATCAGCTACATGTGACCCATTCTGGATTATCTATAAGTGACCCTGTATCGATAATATCCGAGAGACCCTGTGTGGATCAGCTATAAGTGTTCATATTTGGACCATTTATGATATCCATAGTTCTAAGTAGCTTTGTGTGACATAGTAGACTCAGGTTACGCATAAGTACAAGGTTTTTAGTGTTATGACAGATAGTCTTAAATTCTGTACATTATATTATACCTATGTGAGATGACTTGATTCAGGATCATGATTTGCGGTTTACCTTGCTGATTTATTTGTGGTCTTTACATTGTGGATTTATTTCCCTACTAAGTATTTTTTTATCATCCTTATATAGGAATTTTTTGTAAATTTTTTGTCTGGTGCAGATAACAAATTCCTTGACGGTGGACTAGGTGGTAGAAGACCCAGTGGTTTGTAGTGAGAACTAGAATGCATGTTGTAATTCTACGTCTTCTAGAAAATACTATATACATAACCCTTAGGTGGTGGTTCTAGTGGATGGATTTATAGGGATATTTCGTACATTATTTCAATCAGTTTATCTTTATTTGGATTTGTAATATGAACCATTTTACATACACCTTGTTCCTTTACTTAGTGGTTGTTTTGTGGCATGCATGTTTTCCATTCCAGTTTTTGGGATGTGTGTCTGTGTGTGAATACATGTACTCTAGAAAATGCCTCCAACTTTCTGACTGACTCCTTTGGTGCAAGTCTCCAACCCATGGCCTTTGGGAGGTTGGCATGGGGGAGTCATGGAACATGCCCTTATGGACAAGTCATGAAAAAGTATTATTAGAGGTGTTAGATTCTAACTCAATGTCTGGGATCATGTTGTTTTGTTTTTTGATAAGAAATGTTAAATTTTTCAGGTTTAAATTTCAGATTTGAGGTGACGATTTTTGGTGTGGTGGCCATCGCATCCGTAACCCAGGTCATTTAATTATGCTTTTCATCTTAATACAAAAAAACACTAGTTAAATGAATCATATATGAATTGAGGGTTTCCTCATGTTCCCCATGAATTAGAGTCAGCTCACCAATTATATTATACCAAATGTGGTACATAATTGCCTATTTATGGATCACTATATGCAGATTTCTAGTTAGGATTCTGATACATTACTGTGAGGACATCGCACCTAGCGATGATGCATCATTTCTCGGAGAAGTGCAATAGATGGTCCCGCCGGGAGGTGTGCTTGTGTTACCATAGCCTAATGATAACTGGTTACTTACAATAGTATAGGTGGAGGATTTACGCAAACTCATTTACCTGTATTAGTTTTAGAGATAGAGACCTCCAAGGTTCAGGTGGGAGACAAATCCTCAAATCGCTGAGGACTAGTTAGATTTGGTGACGTTAGTCTTCCTCTTAGTGAGGATTCCACTTGACCAGATGGTGATCCTACTCGCAAGTCTCCTAAAAGGATCCACAAGTAGAGGGTGGAGCTTGATGATTCAGACTCATGATATGGTGACCCTCTCCTCGGATGACTTCTTGTGGATTTTCTGTGGGAAGCTCTTCCCCATGACCTTCTGCTTAGTGCGCACATGGGAGATTCTTCACCTATATATGTAACACCCTGAGCTTCCACAATACGCTTCTCATTCAATAATACAATAGCTTGCACTGTACGCAACTTCGAGTTCTAAAACACCGCGACTAATCAAAGTAGCCGTTATGAATAGTAATAACCACTTTTTAAAATTATAGAAATTTTATATTTTAAAATGGACTTTATTTTTGTATTCGTAATATCGAAATTATCCAAAGTTGAATTTTTTGTAATTTTCTGAGAACTTCCAATTTTTTATGAATAGTGAAAAATACTTAAAAACAACTTTTTTAATCAAAATAATTTATAGTGATAAATTATAATATTTAGTGGTTTTAAAGTATAATTAGAATATATTTTTACCATTTTATCCAATTGTGGTCATTAGATTTAATTTAACATTGAAATTAGACATAAACAATTGCCAATCTTTTGATATAAATTATTTCTTAAAAACAGGCTATTTGTTGTAACAGCAGGAATTAATTATAAAATTAATTAATGCAACTTATATGTTGGTAATTTTGTAAAATAGACATAATTTTTGAATTCGGAATATCAATTATATCTTAGGGTGAAATTTTGGCCTTATTCTGAAAAACTTCAATTTTTGATGAATAGTGAAACCACTAAGTGGTTGTTAAAAACTGATTTTTTCGTTAAGATGAAATATTACCACTTCTGTGATTTGATTTTCAAAAATCCAACATACATGGTTGTCATTAATAAGTAAAATGTGGTTCAATGAGATTAAATTAATTTTTTGGTGAATAGTAACTTTTAAGTTCTTAATCGCGATTAGAGGTAATTAGTGTAGTTGAAGGTAAAAATAATGTTTTCATAATATGAGATGAGCTTGACACTTGTTATACTCCTATTGGATGAGTCATGCCCTACCAAGAAAACCCATGGGTCAACTTGGGGACCCCATGGTGCCACTCTGGTTGGAAAATGACAATAATATATATTTATTTGATGTTAAAATTAAATTGACACAAACATGAGTTGTTTTACTAAAACATTTTTTATGTGTAGTTACACAAGTCCGAATTTTGATTATAAATATTCATTAGAAATCTAAAAAGATTTCCTACATCATAGTTTTTATTTTATAATTTTTAGACATTAAATAAATTAAATTATTTATGACATCATTATGATGCAGTGATGACCTCATTATTTAACGATTTTAATAAAATGAAAAGATAATTTAAAATCCATGGCATAAACTTGTCCAAAGACTATGGGATAGGTATATTTCGAACCCTTATCACCTTATCCACGAATTATATAAGTGTGGGACCTTTAGTATCCGAAAATAATTGTGTAATAATGTAACATTTCAATCATTCCGAAAGATCCCCTCCTCTCCTCTTATAAAAGGCCCCCACCTCTCCCACCTAATTTACACTTTCAAGCAATTTGGCTCGGCCAACCTCTGCCCAAATACTCTCCCAACTTCCCTCACTTACTCCTAGAAGCCTCACTTTGGGCAGAATTCTTCCCATGGAAGCCTTTGTCTCAAATCAAAAAGAGTTACCCGGTTTTTTAGGTAATGTCTTCTCTAATGTTGTTTTGTTTTATTTTGCTTCTCCAACCCCTTAAACTATTTTCATTCCTTTATTTTGTAACAATAACAGTATATAAAATATACTAGGATGTTGGTTTTATATGGATTTTGTTTACACTTACACACACCTTCGTCTAATGGTTAAATAACATACTGTTTCTGTGGGTGGCGAAATACTGCCTCACGAAATGATGATTGTTCAAATTCTTTTAACACCTATAATGGTGGCCATTTTGATGACACTATTTTTATATATAATATATATATTATGTTTATGTTTTCCTTATGCTTCTGTATTTCTCATTTATGGCATACTTTATGATTTCCATTATGGGTAAACGTGATAATTTCATTTTAGGAAATGCGGACTACCGCCCCCTAAAAGTGATTTGAATCGTTAATACCATATGTGGGATGTATAAAGGATGGAGTAAACGGTATTATACACTATATTATACTGTAATTATATTATACATTTTTATCATTATGATTTCATTCCATTAGATACGAAATAGAAATGAAAGTAGCGTTCATGCGTACGTACGGCTTACCGTCTCCATGAACGGTGCATTTCATTTGTTACCTCTAAATGTTACGTAATATTATGGATGAATGTATATACTGGATATATATGATATATATGACATCTAAATCATGAATGTAATTCTGGAGATAATTGATATTCTACCACATTAACAACTTGTAGTTATAAGAAGTTTATTGTTGACTCAAGTACCAAAGATCGACAAAACGACCGTTATTAACTTAAATAATTACATAATGTTCATAACATTGTAATAAGTGATATAAAAAGGATAATTAAATATAAAATGGTTCTTAATAAGGTATATATTAACTCTAGTTTATTATTCCGGAGGTTAAAGAACGGTTTAGTCAAGTCAGACACGAGGTAAGGGAATTTCATAACCCAACTTCCATTCTTTGGGTTAATCTCTTACTTTCAAATTATGTCATGATATTATTATGTAGTATATTGTATTTATACTTTATTTGTGTGTAAATATAGTGACTACACATAATAGATCTATTTTATTTTAAAAATGATATTTTTAAGGTCTTCATCTCAATCTCCTTTCATTGAGGCATATTTGGTTTTATACACAAATTTCAATTATACGGTGTATAAACCCCTTTGACTTTTACGTTTATTCAAAAGGAATATTTTTTATACGAAGCGTTTTGCTAAAAGACAAAAGGGAATGTTTTTCTTTCCGTACTTATGCGGAGACAATGATTTCTCTGCCGCCATGACCATTATTTGAGTTTCGGATTCCTCTACAAGCCATCATTTTTTTTATAAAAAATAAATACAAAGTTTTAACATTCTTTTATTTTGGTATTGAAAATGGTTTTGAAAGCGTTTTTATTATATCAATGTGTTGTATTGATATATTGTGATTGAAATGTGGAAATGTTATGTTGCCTTTATGCATGTTTTATGTGATACGATTATGTTATGGTTTATGATATTTTTAAACCTATTCATATGAGGAATGTATTGGACTTAATTAGTGACGGGTGGAGCCCGCTTTAGCTCCTCGATGCATCGGTAGGTCTCATGAGATAACTAGACGTGGAATTGGCCGAGGCCCTTTCCCAATTTGATTTATGGTTTTGGCCGAGGCCTTAATCATTTTAGACGTCTTGGCCGAGGCCTTGACAAAATGTTTCAGAATGTCTAGCATTATACATTCCCTCATTATGAAAGTTCTTATTGATATTTCATGTGATTATTCGACTAGTAGAATATCCATGTGAGTAAGTAAATGGAATTATTTCAACTTACTTTTTCCATATTATGCTAAAGTTCAAGTTTAAAAGTCGTTTTTTAGTTATACATTTCCTTAAATGTTAATGTTTATTTATGAAAGCTTTCTCTATATTGTTATCCTTACTGATCATCTGAGCTCACCCCTTTCAATGTTTTAATATTTTCCAGGATGTGAGGAAGTATTTTATGAATGACCTGCAGGGATAGTCCGAAAAGGATAGAAGTGTGGACTATGGAGACTATGTTATTATAGTTTTTCACTTTGTGATGTAATGTAACATTTATGAATGTATCTAGTGTTTCCAAGGCTACTAAACTAATCGGTCTTTCAAGACTTGATCTTTTTTGATCATGCCAATGTTAAGAAGTAATGCACCGACTCTGGGTAGCTGGGGTCGGGGTGTTACAGTTGGTATCAGAGGCAGTTTAGTACTAACCTTGGAAGATAGATTTAGATAAACTCTGATTAGAGAAAATAGCCCAAAGATAGACTTTGAGGATTATTATAGAAGAACTTCCTAGAATTTTGTTATTGTAGAGATTTTGTGAGTTTTTCGAGCAATACATCCCTGTCTGGATACGAGCAGGTAGAGGCGGCTCTGGCATAGATGTACCTAGGGGTAAAACCCGAAAACACCGCTTTGAGCTAGACTCGAACGGGAACTGGTGCACGACAACGGCCCTTGCTGCACTCTTGGTTACGACACTCCCGGGGGATATTCTTAGGATAATTCTCATTTTCTTTACAAACCACTATGAAGGTTTATGAGTATATACTTCCTCGAAGAAAGAATTTTTATAATTATGGATTATATCCATAATTAGTTCAATTTATGTTAAGTGTTTTACAAGTACGGAATTATGTATTTTGATTCATAAACTAATCTAGTTTATGCCATTATTTAGAAATGGCGCCGAGTGGAAGGAATGGAAACCGTATCAATGCACGCACTCCGTGTAGGGATTTCCCTCCTGCTCAAGATAATTATGGTGGAGCTAGTGATACAACTGGTGCTGATCAGCTTCTCACCGTACTGGGACAACTCACGCAGGTTATGAATAACAACCTTACTCGTATGGAGCACCCTGATCCGCAATGTGGAGGATCAATGCTAGACCGTTTCATGATGCAAGAACCACAAACCTTCAATGGGGGTACAAATCCTATAGTAGCTGAGCAATGGATAAATTCCTTAGAGAAAATATTCCATGCCTTGGGGAGTAGTGAAAGGGAGAAAGTTTTCATGGAATTTTACTGCCTCACTGGAGATGCCGATCAATGGTGGTCACTAATTCAAAACACAAAGGAATATGATGAATTAAAAAACATGGAATGGCAGGAGTTCAAAGAGCTGTTCTTAGAAAAATACTTTCCTCGAGACCATCGAGCGGATATGGAAAGGCAATTTCTGAGTCTGAGGCAGAAGGAGGATGAGAATGTCGCAAAGTATGAGGCTAACTTTACAAGGTTAGCGAGGCATGCTGCCGATTATATACATAACCGAAGGAGTAAGATAGATCATTTCATTGATGGGTTAAAACCATTTCTCTACCGAGCTTTAGTATCACAATCCTTCTCATCATACAAAGATATTGTCTCGTGTGCTATCAAGACAGAAAAGGAATTCTCTAAGTCTTATGACAACAAAGTAAATCAAGAGAAGAAGAGAATGGTGGAACAAGAGACAGATAAAGGGAAAAAGGGAAAGAAGGATTTTCCATCATGTGATAATTGTGGGAAGAATCACCCTGGTACTTGCCTAAAAGGAATGGGAGTTTGTTATAAATGTGGAGAAAAGGGTCACTAGGCTCGTGATTGCAAGGGAAAGAAAGAGGCTATCAATGTTGAATGCTACAATTGTAGGGAAATGGGGAATTATTCAAATGAATGTCCTAAGCGTCAGGGAAACTTACCGTAGAAAAGGCCAAGGGATCAAGCACAATCTTATGCTGTTACTACAGTTGAAGCGGAATAATTAATGTATTGGTGCTTTTGGACTCATGGATTATATTCTGGTTATTAGAATAATTTGATATATATATAAGGATTGTACTGCAGTACTTGTTGTTTCATTAAGGTTTTAATATGATGAAGGTAATCATATTTTTAGTATGTGACAATAAGAGAAACTTTACTTTTTTTGGGGAATCTCATAAATTGATTTTGGAATTAAGAGACCTTTTAGAGAATGACTGGACAGAGGTATTTTGGATAACTATAAAGGTTAGAGTGGATTAAGTTGATCTTTGGATAGTATTGTTTAAGGTTAATAAATTTATGAAGATTATTTTTGGAATATTATGATACTATAGTTTTAGGAAAAGGACAACCTGCAGGGTGGGGCATAACCCGTCGCGTCAGACAAAGCTGTAGGAATCGAACCCACAATCATAGTGCGACATGCCTTTATTTCCTACCACTAGCCTACAGGAAGTCCCTGGTTATTACAAAATAATTTTACAAATCTAAATGGTATGTGTTAACATTTGGAACCTTATACAATTAGGATAAGTATAATATTTTTGAGTTCTATTATCTTTTTGAGTGAAAGATGAGTTTAAGGTTGAAACTCTAATTGTCAAGAATAAATATATATATACCTATCTCTTATTCAATGAATGAATTAATTCTTAAACTTTAGTAAAGAGATATTAAAACAAAAAAATGTGTTATCATAATACCTTATGTCTTGTTGAACTGATGATATTTTAAATCAACATAGATTGAAGGATTTGAGGCCCTCAATTTGACAGTTGATTGTGATTGATGACCTCAATCACTCCCTACAAATATTTACGTTTTTCCTCCAATTATATGTCTCTAATTGCCACCAATGTTCTCCTGATAGAGATCATAATTGGGTGGTGACTTTTTCATTTCCCTTTCCCTCTTATTAAGGCTAAATTTTATTAATCTTATTTCCGATGTGGGTTTTCCACAAAGGTATTTTCTCTTTTCAACCTTTTATATTCAAAGAAAAAATTTCAAATTGCGAGGACGCAATTTATTGAAGTAGGGGAGAATGTAACACCCCGATCTTCCATGATACACTTCTCATTCAATAATGCAATAGCTTACATTGTACGCAACTTCGAGTTCTAAAACACCGCGACTAATCAAAGTAGCCGTTATGAATAGTAATAACCACTTTTTAAAATTATAGAAATTTTATATTTTAAAATGGACTTCATTTTTGTATTCGTAATATCGAAATTATCCAAAGTTGAATTTTTTGTAATTTTCTGAGAACTTCCAATTTTTTATGAATAGTAAAAAATACTTAAAAACAACTTTTTTAATCAAAATATTTTATACTGATAAATTATACTATTTAGTGGTTTTAAAGTATATTTATAATATAATTTTACCATTTTATCCAATGGTGGTCATTATAATTAATTTAACATTGAAATTGGACATAAACAATTGCCAATCATTTGATATAAATTGTTTCTTAAAAACACGCCATTTGTTGTAACAGCGGGAATTAATTATAAAATTAATTAATGCAACTTATATGTTGGGAATTTTTTAAAATAGACATCATTTTTTAATTCGGAGTATCAATTATAGCTTAGGGTGAAATTTTGGCCTTATTCTGAAAAACTTCAATTTTTGATGAATAGTGAAACCACTAAGTGGATGTTAAAAACTAATTTTTTCGTTAAAATGAAATATTACCACTTCTGTGATTTGATTTTCAAAAATCCGACATATATGGTTGTCATTAAGAAGTAAAATTTGGTTCAATGAGATTAAAATAATTTTTTGGTGAATAGTAACTTTTAAGTTCTTAATCGCGATTAGAGGTAATTAGTGTAGTTTAAGGTAAAAATAATGTCTTCATAATATGAGATGAGCTTGACACTTGTCCTACTCCTATTGGATGAGTCATTGCCGACCAAGACAACCCATGGGTCGACTTGGGGACCCCATGGAGCCACTTTGGTTGGAAAATGACATTAATATATATTTATTTAATGTTAAAATTAAATTGACACAAATATGAGTTGTTTTACTAAAACAGTTTTTATGTGGGGTTACACAAGTCCAAATTTTGATTATAAATATTCATTAGAATGTTAAACGATTTTATACATCATAGTATTTTTTTTATAATTTTTAGACATTAAATAAATTAAATTATTTATGACATAATTATGATGCAGCGATGACCTCATTATTTAACGATTTTAATAAAATGAAAAGATAATTTAAAATCCAAGGCTTACACTTGTCCAAATACTATTGTATGGGTATATTTCGAACCCTTATCACCTTATCCACGAATTATATAAGTGTGGGACCTTTAGAATCCGAAAAGCATTGTGTAATAATGTAACATTTCAATCTTTCCAAAATAGCCCCTCCTCCCCTCTAATAAAAGGCCCCCACCTCTCCCACCTCATTTACACATTCAAGCCATTTGGATCGGCCAACCTCTGCCCAAATAATCTCCCAACTTCCCACACTTACTCTTAGAAGCCTCACTTTGGGAAGAAATCTTCCCAAGGAAGCCTTTGTCTCAAATCAAAAAGAGTTACCCGATTTTTTAGGTAATGTCTTCTCTAATGTTGTTTTGTTTTATTTTGCTTCTCCAACCCCTTAAACTCTTTTCATTCCTTTATTTTGTAACAATACCAGTATATAAAATATAATAGGATGTTGTTATGATATGTATTTGTTTTAAACGTACACACACCTTCGTCTAATGGTTAAAGAACATACTGTTTCTGTGGGTGGCGAAATACTGCCTCACGAAATGATGATTGTTCAAATTCTTTTGACACCTATAATGGTGGCCATTTTGATGAAACTATTTTCATACATGATATATATATTATTTTTATTTTTTCCTTATGCTTCTGTATTTCTCATTTATGGCATACTTTATGATTTCCATTATGGGTAAACGCGATAATTTCATTTTAGGAAGTGCGGACTACCGCCCCCTAAAAGTGATTTGAATCGTTAATACCATATGTGGGATGTATAAAGGATGGAGTAAATTGTATTATACACTATATTATACTGGAATTATATTATACATTTTTATCATTATGATTTCATTCCATTAGATACGAAATAGAAATGAAAATAGCGTTCATGCGTACGTACGGCTTACTGTCTCCATGAACGGTGCATTTCATTTATTACCTCTAAATGTTACATAATATTATGAATGAATGTATATACTGGATATATATGATATATATGACATATAAATAATGAATATAATTATGGAGATGATGGATATTCTACCACATAAACAACTTGTAATTATAAGAAGTTTATTGTTGACTCAATTACAAAAGATCGACAAAACGACCGTTATTAACTTAAATAATTACATAATGTTCATAACATTGTAATAAGTGATATAAAAAGGATAATGAAATATAAAATGGTTCTTAATAAGGTATATATTAACTCTAGTTTATTATTCAGGAGGTTAAAGAATGGTTGAGTCAAGTCAGACATGAGGTAAGGGAATTTCCTAACCCAACTTCCATTCTTTGGGTTAATCTCCTACATTCAAATTATGTCATGATATTATTATGTAGTATATTGTATTTATACTTTCTTTATGTGTAAATATAGTGACTACACATAATAGATCTATTTTATTTTAAAAATGATCTTTTTAAGGACTTCATCTCAATCTCCTTTCATTGAGGCATATTTGGTTTTATACACAAATTTCTTTTATACGGTGTATAAACCCCTTTGACTTTTACGTTTATTCAAAAGGAATCTTTTTTATACGAAGCGTTTTGCTAAACGACAAAAGGGAATGTTTTTCTTTCCATACTTATGCGGCGACAATGATTTCTCTGCCGCCATGACCATTATTTGAGTTTCGGCTTCCTCTACAAGCCATCATTTTTTTTAATGAAAAATAAATGCAATGTTTTAACTTTCTTTTATTTTGGTATTGAAAATGGTTTTGAAAGCGTTTTTATTATATCAATGTGTTGTATTGATATATTGTGATTGAAATGTGGAATTGTTATGTTTCCTTTATGCATGTTTTATGGGATACGATTATGTTATGGTTTATGATATGTATAAACCTATTCAAATGAGGAATGTATTGGACATAATAAGTGACGGGTGGAGCCCGCTATAGCTCCTCGATGAATCAGTAGGTCTCATGAGACAACTAGATGTGGAATTTGTAGAGGCCCTTTCCCAATTTGATTTATGGTTTTGGCCGAGGCCTTAATCATTTTAGACGTCTTGGCCGAGGCCTTGACAAAATGTTTCAGAATGTCTGGCATTATACATTCCCTCATTATGAAAGTGGTTATTGATATTTCATGTGATTATTCGACTAGTAGAATATCCATGTGAGTATGTAAATGGCATTATTTCAGCTTACTTTTGCCATATTATTCTAAAGTTCAAGTTTAAAAGGCTTTTTTAAGTTATACATTGCCTTAAATGTTAATGTTTATTTATGAAAGCTTCCGCTATATTGTTATCCTTACTGAGAATCTGAGCTCACCCCTTTCAATGTTTTAATATTTCCCAGGATGTGAGGAAGTATTTTATGAATGACCTGTAGGGATAGTCCGAAAAGGATAGAAGTGTGGACTATGGAGACTATGTTATTATAGTTTTTCACTTTGTGATGTAATGTAACATTTATGAATGTATCAAGTGTTTCCAAGGCTACTAAACTAATCGGTCTTTCGAGACTTATCTTTTGTGATCATGCCAATGTTAAGAAGTAATACACCGACTTTGGGTAGCTGGGGTCGGGGCGTTACAATCTAAGGGCATCATATCAGTGGTTGAGTACTATATGATGTTTGAAGACCTCTCCCGTTACACTATGGATATGATACGGGACCCTTTAATTTGTGCTCAGGCCTTTGATAAGATGCTTCAATAGGAGAACAAGGTCACAATGATTTCCCTTAGAATCCCCACATAGAATTGAGTGAATGAGAGAACTCTACTATTATATGAAATCCTTGCATAGAAAGAAGCAATGGTGGGAGACACCACTAGGTGTCAGGTGGTTGAGTCATCCTTGGTGGAGAGAAGACCGAAGATGCAGAGGTCTAACATGACAAAAAAATCCAGAGGGAGACCCTAGGACACATGATTAGTGGTGTGAGGCCATCGGGGTAGCGGGGGTCTCTAGAAGATTAGGGCATGCTATTAGGTTTATGGGAAGGGACACATGGCTCGATACTAACCGAACCACTGTAAAAATGATAACCTGACAGTCAAGGGGCTATTGAGGCAGAGACAGAGGGTCGAGCGTGGAGGCCTTCAAGATTGAGGATGGGGGAAGAGAAGTAGGATGAGAAGTAGGTGGTGGGAGATGGTTCAAGGTACTCCCACCACCACCCCCAAGTGTTATATGACATCCTAAGGAATTAGTCAGAGAAGAGTTACAACCCCTTCAGGTGGCGGGGGCCTATGTCCCCGGTGCTTTAGAGATGATTAGAGGTATGAATTGTGCCTTATCCACCCTATCTAAATTTCTTATAGACAGAGGTTCCTGTCACTATTTCCATTCCATGGAACTCGTTCAAGTATCTAATATTCTAGTGGATCTTTTGGATCGATCCTTATAGTTAAATAATCTTATACGAAGGGATTTGTTGATTACAACCTGGTGATAGTAGTGTGAGAATATTTTTGGAGGTGATAGATTTGGTTGGGATATCTTAGTAACAGCATCATTTCCTTACACAATCATCGTGGATATGGAAGGGTTATCCATATTTCATGCTCAGATCGACTGTTTTAGGCATAGAGGGTGGTGTGTCCATGATTATGGAATCATGATTTCCTTCACTGGCGAGAAGGGGACTCTTACTGCATACGATAGTATTTCTCAGACAAGGGGGAAGCTGATCACTCATCAGTTGGCTGTCGTCACCCTCTATGCATCTGATGATAGGATTACTCACTTTTCATAATGGTGTATGAGAATGAAAACATTTTTCCTAAGGTTGTTTTGGGGATACCAACTCACATGGAGGTAGAATTCTTCATCGATATGTACCCTGAGACGATACCGATATCCTCACTGCCATTTTAGATGGCTCCTGTGGAGCTTCTTCAGATGTGGGTATAACTAGAGGTCTTACAAGAGAAGGATTCGTGAGACCTGGTGTTTCACCATGGGAGGACCATGTACTGTTTTTCAAGAAGGAAGAAATAATACTAAGGATGTGTTGTGACTTTCAGTTCCTAAACGAGGTGACCATGAACAATAAGTGTCCACTATCTAGGAAGGATTAACTCTTTGATTAGCTAAAGGGAGTGAGGAGGTAGTTAAAGATATATCATAGATCATGATAGGACTAGCTTCAGGTATGGGATGAGGATGCACCAAAAATAGCCTTCAGATACGTGTATGGACACTATGAGTTCTTGGTGATTCTCTTTAGTGTGACCAATTTTCCAACTGTGTTCATGAGAATCCAGAATATAATCTTCGAGCCTTGCCTCAATAATTTGGTAGTGGTCATCATTGATAATATATTGGTTTAGTTGGCATTAAAAGAGGATAACGCTACACGCCTACGAATAGTCGTGGATACGCTTAGAGAGAACGCGGTTTATGGGAATCTCTCAAAGTTCCAGTTTTGGATTCAGGAGGTCCATATTCTGGGACAAGTTATCTCAGAGGCTGGACATGCAGTGGTTCCAGCGAAGATAGATTCATTGCATAGATGGGATCTACCTAGTAGCGTGACTAGGGTGCAGAGTTTCATAGGGTTTTTCAGATACTACCAGAGGGTCGTGTCTGACTTTTCAAGAGTATCAACACCATTATCAGATTTTACATGTAATGTAGAACCCTTTATATGGATAGAAATGTTTTGAAAGATATTCCAAGAACTAAGGTGGAGACTGATGAGTTCCCCCCATCTCGAGACAACCAAAGGAGGTCATTGGGTATGTATTTTTCTACGACGCATTAGGGACCCAACTAGGATGTATCTTAATGTTGGATAAATTAGATTTCACCTATGGTTTACGAAAGTTGAGGTAGAGTGATTAGAACATTGTGAACCATGGCATGGAGTTAAAATTAGTGACCTTTTCTTTGAAGACGTGGCAGTACTACTTTATGGGTGATCATTTCTCCCTATACTATGACCACAAGAGTATCAAGTACATCTTCTCTTAGAAGAACATGAACATGAGGCAGTGGAGATTGAATGAGTTACTCATGGACTATGACTTTGAGATAGATTATACTTTTTGGAATGTGGAACATGGTGGAAGACATTCTCAATAGTATACCCCATTTGTAGCTACTGATTATAGTGACAATGTAGCTAGCCGCAATGCAGATATCCTACACGGATGATGATGGATCATCTTACATCCATTAGATGACTACAAAAACCCCACTCATATAGCAAGTTAGTGAGGCACAACTTATGGATGTTGACTATAAGGCATGATGTTCTTAATTACCCTCGAGATACGATCTAGATGGATTTATAATTGGAGGGGATCACATCATTATTTCAGATGGCGCACTGTATTACCAGTGGAATTGAGGAAGGAGGTGTTGATGGATTTCCATACATAACCTTTAGTGGAATATCCTATTGTGTTTAAGATGTATTGGGATCTCCAACATCAGTACCAGTGGCCAGGGATGAAGAAACTAGTGACCAAGTTTATATCACGGTGCCTCACATGTCAGTAAGTGAAGGATGAAAATGTGGTTCCAGTAGGATTGGCCCATCCACTTGAGGTACAAGAGTGGAAGTGAGATGGTATCTAGATGGTCATCATGAAGGTATTACTATGAATGTACAAGGTCTATGAATTGACATGGGTGATCACTGATTGACTCACCAAGTCAGCTCAATTACTACCCATTTGAGAGAATGGATCGGTAGAGGGATTAGGACTCCTCTACGTGTGGGAGATTATTCTTCTTCAAGGGGTACCATTGATGTTCCTCTTTGAATGTGATGCTCGCTTCACATACTGGTTGTCTAATGGATTAGAGGAGGTATTTGCGACATGAATTTACTTGAGTATAACCATTCTCCCATAGAAGGATAGTCAAACAGAGCGGACCATACAATCCTTAGAAGACATGCTTTGTGTTTTTGTCATTGATTTTGGTCATACATGTGAAGACCACCTACCACTGGTGGAGTTTTCATACAAACAATCTATCACTCCACCATTGTCATGGAACTATTTGAGTCTTTTTATGGGAGACCATGTAGATCAAATCTATTCTAAATAGATCTAGGGGAGTCATCACACAAGGGGCTAGAGATGGTACGAGCTACCACTAAGAAGGTTCTGATCATCCAGGAGCTGATGAGGACTGCATAAACAAGGAAATAATCTTATGATGAAAATAGATGAAGGCCCATGGAGTTCATAGAGGGAGGCCATGTGTTCTTTTAGGCCTCACCCCGACAGAGATTGTAGAGATTTTTTTGGGTAGTATGATATCTTAGAGGTTTATCAGACATTTCTATATTTTCATACGACTTTGGGAGGTGGAATAGTAAATATCTCTCCCCCCTAGATTCACTGGGTGCATGATGTTTTCAACGTGTTGCATCTGAGGAGGTACGTGCATGATACATCATATGTCATCGTCTATGGCGAGCTAGAAATTGATGATAAGGTGATGTTTTCGGACTTCTAGGTGGAGATAAAGGATCAACAAGAGCAGGTCTTTCATGGAAAGTCTATTCCTCGGGTATGTATTCTGTGGAAGAACAATAATCTTCATGAGAGCACATAGGATTGGGAGGCTCGGATTCAGGTGCAGTACCCCGTTTTGTTTTTTCGCCTTGTTTGGGTTTACATGGATTTGAATCCCTAAATGTGGGGGGTGATGTAATGTCCCAAAAATCCATGATTTTTTATATCATATGGGATTGTTTTGTGAGCAGGTGATCAAGCATTACCTGATTCTGAGGCTTGTTGATAATTGAAGAGAATTTTAATCTGTTTTATGATAATTCAAATAAACCTATGATAAAGTTTATCAAAATATTAAACCAGTACTCAGAAAGAAAATATAAGCACATAATTGATCTCTGAATGACAAGATTCTCCTAGAGAAGACTAAACATCGACCAAAAATGGTCGACTGAAAAATATAGTCTGACGACTTTTAAGAATAATAAAAATTCAATTAAAATTCTATTTTATTTCTTTCTATTCACTGTTGATATATGGCATGTAAAAACTATGATAGCAGCAAGGAAGTGATAATGACTTGCCTTAAATTAATCCCATTATTGAGTAACAAAAACGTACAGTGTAATCACTTGTTAATCGAATAATCACAACGTGATGAAGTTTCATAATAGAAACATTGTGACATGTCTCTATTTTTTTGAGATTATTGGTTAGAGAATCATAGAAAGAATTTATCTAACCAATGGCTTGGAAATTCTCTCCAACGTAAAATGCTGCTGAGTTTCTAGAAATTATGACACACCTCAATAAATAGGACCGATAAACGATGAGTGAATTCTCCTCTCACCCATCGAGTGATCGCTAGCAACATTGGTGGAAGACCAAGAATGAATAACAAAGATGTGTGAATCAAGTCTTCCCAGGCCAATATCTATCCTAGATTGGGGTTAAATTTTGTAATTTTAATTCAATGTTATTCATTCTAAAATAATGATGGTGCATCAAACCATGAATAGGTTAATCCATGGATCTCGTGTTTTGGCGAGAGGGTGATAATTTTCAGGGTTTTCCATTGGGATTAATTTTTATTGAATCATAATCCTATCCCCCCATGTTTTAATGAAACTCTATCATAGAGGGTGTGAGATGACATGAACAAGGCCTGATCCCCTCCGCCTTGTGCGTTCTTCTGGGTTCTTCATGGTCACAACTCTGTATTGATGACAGTGAATTTTAGAGGCTGTAAGAGGGAAGATGTCCCCCCATGATGTTGGAGGAACAAATGGTCTGATGAACAATCCAATGGAGTAGGCTCGGTGGTCTACAGAAAATCATACCAAAAGGCTAGGATGGTGTGCCAAGGGGGGTTACATGGTCGGATCAGGCTGCATGAAAGTAGCAAAAGACATTGGTTCTTGGGCCAATGGAAGGGGAAGGCAGGATGTGGAAAAAATAGTGTGGGAAATGGTGCACCAGCTTGCGGTCCAGTGGGGACCGGATGTGAGAGAAAGGGTGGATCACTTCTGCCGGCCACATGTAGCTAGGCCGAACACCCGACATGAATATGAGGTGGAGAAGACTGGCCTGCCATACAGTTTAGGTTAGGGGGAACCCGTTTGATGAGCATCCAAGGCTTGTATTATGTTGGACCACCTTTACAGGCTAGACTGGTGGGATAAGCTTCGGCCACTAGGCCACCTAGGATGGGAATGAAAACCATCCCTCTAGTGCTTTTCGGGCTAGATAAATCAAGGTTGCTGGGAGAGCTAGTGGACTGGACCCATTGCCAAACTAGGTCGGGTCCAACAAAGCCCTATGGGAATAGCCCAGTAGCCATGCAATACGGGCCCAACCAAGAATAAATTGAGTTTAGTATGGATGGCCAAACTGGTTTGGGCTTTTTAAAACCCCCATTTTGGGTTGGACAGGTCAGTCGGATCAGGTCAAACGTGGCTTAGACACAACTACCCCTATTTACTAAAATGACATTATCATTCAAACTGGGCATCCGATTAACAAGATGTTTGTGGCGTTAGAACCCATTAGATGCGGCAGTTATTTTGAAATTCACTAAGGAATATTTAGTTGATGTTTAAATACAATGAGTGGATTGACATGTTGATTCTCTCATATTCTAGTGTGCAATGTGTGAGAATCCTGTAGTTGGTTGAGCCGTGAAGACTAATGACGAGCGAGCCCACATGAACTTGTAGGCTTAGAAGCCATGCGACCCTATTTGAATCAGTTACAAACAAACCTATTTGAATCACATACAAGTTACCTCATGTGGATCAACAACTAGATACCCTATGTAAATTAACTATAAGGGACCCTGTTTAGATAAGCTCCAAGTGACCCTATGTGTATCACCACCAAGAGACCCTGTGTGTATCTGCTACAAGTGGCCCTGTGTGGACTAGCTCTGATAACGAAAATGGGATGTTTCTCCATGTGACCTAGTAGACCCACTATACTTTTTAGGTATGAGTACCTCATTATTCCAATGTGTTCAGTGTTACGACTAATAGTCATTAATTATTTTCTTTAGATTACACCTGAGTGGGTTGTCATGCTTCGTGATCATGCTTTGTTGAATGCCTTGTTGATTTCTTTATGGTATTTCATTTGTGGTTTTAGGTCCATACTTAGTATATTGTTACTCACCCCTACACGGGATTCACCCAAAAAAGTTGTGTTTGGTGTAGAGGAAGAGTTCCTTGACAGAGGACTTGGTGTCCTAGGACCCAATGGTGCCCAGTGAGATCAGGCTGCTGGGGAATACTTTTATTGCTTCAGACAGATACTATATACTTACCAATCAGGTGGGTATTTTAGTGGACATTTTTTCAGGTATATTTTACACTATCCTATTTTTAATTTTTATTTTGCAGTGTTTATATTTTGGCCCATTTGACCTCATTCTTTCACCTGTACTCATTGGTCATTTAGAAGAATATATATTTTACTTTTAGGTTTTTGGGATGTGGTTGTGTGTGTGTGCGTACAGGTACTCAAGAAAATTCCTCCCACATATAGGTTGTGTAACACCCCAAGCTTCCTCGGTATGTTTCCTTTCGAATAATGCAATGACGTGCATTGTACGCAACTTCGAGATTTTAACACACCACAACCAATCAAACTAGCCGTTATGAATAGTAATACCTACTTTTTGAAATTATATATATTTTATATTTCAAAATGGACTTCATTTTTGGACTCGGAATATCGAAATTAGCCTAGGGTGAAATTTTTGTACTTTTCGGATAACTTTTGTATTTTGATGAATAGTGAAAATTACTAAATTTTAATTAAAAACAACTTTTTTAATCAAAATAATTAATAGTGATAAATTGTGAATTTGAGTGGTTTTAAAGTATATTTAGAATATATTTTTACCATTTAATATAATGTTGGTCATTGGACATAATTTTACAATTAAACCGAACATAAACAAGTGTCAATCTTTTGATAGTTATTATCTCTTAAAAACACGCTTTTTGTTTTGACAGCGGGAATTAATTTTAAATTAATTTCTGCCACTTCTGTGTTTTGAATTTAGAAAAATGGATTCCATATTTGGAATCAGGATGTTCAAATTGTGTAAATAGGTAACTTTTATTTTTAGACATTTTGAATAATTACTGCGGTAAATATTTTATTTACCATGGTTAAGGGTAAATCCGGTAAATAAGGGTTAAAAAAATAATATTATAATAATACTAAATTACCCTAAAACGTGTCTTAACCCTATTGGTTGATACATGGTCGACCATGTACATCTTTGGGTCAATTTTGGGACCCCATTGATCCACTTGTAAGTGATAATGACACTTTATATTAATTAAGTTAAAATGAATACAAAAATGACACAAGCATATATCTTTTAGAAAAACAATTGTTACATAGGGTTATATATGTTGGATTTTAGATTATAAATATTAATTAGAAAGCCAAAAAGAGTTCCTACATAATGATATTTTATTTATACTTTTTAGACATCAAATAATGTAAAATATTAATGACACAATGATGATGCAGTAATTACTATAATAGTGAAAAATTAAAATAATTGATTTTATAAATACCCAAATAAATATAATATGACACTTTTAATGAATTAAACTAATTTTCTAGGATAATATGATATATTAGGATTGATTTAATTGACTTTGTTCGAAATAATCAATCTGTTATGAGTTTCACAAAAATCAACTAATGAATAGTGTCAAAATTGACATAAAAGAATTCTTAAAACAAATATTATATTATTAATTGATATTAAATTCCTAAAAATCTGAGGTTCGGCCAAGAGACTTATATCATGATAGGTTAAGCATTAATGGACCACTTGGGGGTCGCTTGGATGTATATAGTAAGTTTATTAACCATATTATATAAAAATACAAAGAGACATTGTAAAAGTGAAACTAATTAACTTAGAGATAATAATTAATGATAAGGTTAATATAAGTACCCAAACCTGTCTAAATTCTTTTGGATGAGTTGTTTTCGACCTATCCCCACCTCATACTTTTAATAGTCAACTTTGGAGCCTTTGGAAACCGAATATGAATTTATTATAAATTAATATTTCTAGCTTTTCCAAAGGTGCCCCTCACCCCTCTTATAAAAGGGCACTCCTCCTTCTCTTTTCCTCACACCTCTCAAGCCACTTGGCTCGTCCAAACTCTGCCCAACTAAGCTCCCCACATCCCTCTCCTCCTCTTTGAAGCTTCCCCTGAGGCAGAAAGCATTTCAACAAGTCCTTTGGTTCCAACCAAAGTGAGTTACCTAAATTAAAGGTAACGATTTCTCTTAAATTATTTTCATTTATTTTGCTTCTTCAACCCCCAAAATATTTTTATTTCCCTTCTTTTGTAACAACACCAGTATCCTCAATATACTAGGATGTTGTTATAAGAAGTATTCAAACTACTCATACACACAACTCCATCTAATGGATGATGAACATAATGTTTCTGTGGATGGCAAACTAACGCCTCACGAAACGATGATTGTTCAAAAACATCTTACCGCCTCTCATGGTGGCCATTATGATGGAACTGTAATTAAATATGATATTAATGATATATATTTTATATATAAGCTTCTGTAATTCCATTTTATTTCATACCATTGTTCGTTTCATGTTGTATATACATACGATAATTTCATTTGAGGAAGTGCGGACTACCGCCCCCTTAAAATGATATGACTCGTTCATACCACACATGTAACGTATAAAGGATGGTGTTAATGAACTTAAGTAACATATATAAAATATTATATTATACTGGAATAGTAATATACCTATGTATCATTTGGATTCGATTCTTTTAAAATAAAAAATTAAATGGAAGTAGCGTTCGTGCGTACGTACGGACTACCGTCTCCACGAATGCGATGAGATTCATTCTCCATCGTATCCATTCAAGTATAATTATCATTTAATGATTTAAAAATGATGTTTAAGGACTTTATATCATTCTGGATATGAATAAGATACAACAAACATGACTTATGTAACAAAACATATAAAAGAAAATGAGTAAGTTAACACCCGAAACGACATTAATACTAAGATATTATTAACAAATCAATGATAAAATATCATATATGATATCATATTAAAGTAAATGATTCTTGTATTATTCAATAACAATTATTTCACCATTATACAGGAGGTAAACCTACCATCGACCAAGGAAAAAGTACAAAGTAAGGGATTTTCTTATCTCACTTTTAATTCCGTGAGAATTCCATTGATCACCACTTAATTATTGCATGTGGTGTATGTGTACTGCCCATGATTGTATTCATTGTGTTATATAATTTTATATATGGGTATTTACATCATCATGGTATGATAATTCTTTCATGGGTGTATGTTTCTTAAGTTACCTAATCAATAAGGGAATTTGAGATTTCAACTTCCACTCATTTGGCTTTACGCATATTTCATTGATTATATTACCCCAAGATTATGTGTGGAATCACTATTCATTTGATTATGTCATAATTTCCACTCCCATTCCTGTGGATATAAGTTTGATACACATAATCACTCCATTGATAATTCTCAAGTCATTGATATGAATTTGATAAGAGTAATTTTAACTCATTCTCCATTTATTGAGTTAAACATCCAATTCGTTGGTATTGTTTTTACAAGAATATGTGTGAATATACTTTGATTGATTTACACTGAATATCCAATCATATTTAGTGTATTTATATTTGTCACACATAATTATGTCGTTTATTTATCCTTAACCTAAGGATACAACCTTTATGAGAGATTTCATCTCAATTTACATTCCATTGAGACTTCTTTGATGATATACACCAAATCACTTTTATGTGGTGTATATAATGTACTTTGACATAGTATATCATGAATTCCTTCATTCTCATGATATTACAATGTTTTGATTACCTCAATTATTTGTATTCAAGTGTCTCTCTTTTGGTTAGAAACTCTAACCAAAATACCATTTTAAAATGTTTTAAAGACTTATTCTTCTATATCTTGCTCATTAATGTCCATGTTTTAAAAATGGTTTTAAGGATTTATTTATATGGACATTAAAGTTTTAAAATTAAAAATCCTTTTAAAAAGTTTCAAAGTGGTATGGGACACTTTGATTCAAAAATCTATTTTTAAATGGCTTTTTGACAAATAGTGTGACTTTTAAATGATTTCAAGAAAAGGGGGATATTTCTCTCAAATAGTTTTGATGATTATTTTCATCTATGTCAACATCCTTCATTATTCTTGATTGAGGTTAATGTGATACAATACAATCTTCAATATTGTATCGAATGAGTTATGTTTGACTGTGGATGTGCTATTTTTATACCATTCAAGGTTTGTGGTAAAAGTATTGACATTTCGTATGCTAGTTTCAATACGAATGTTTATGTTATGTTTAAGCTTGTTCATATGAGGAATGCATTGGACTTAATAAGTGACGGGTGGAGCCCGCTATAGCTCCTCGATGCATCGGTAGGTCTCATGAGACAAACTAGTGTCTTGGCACAAGGCCTTGGCAAAATCATATTTGTAGTCTTGGCACGAGGCCTTGGCTATGTGGTTATGATAGTCTGGCATTATGCATTCCATCATTATGAAAGTGGTTATTGATATTGTATGTGATCATTCGACTAGTAGAATATCCATGTGAGTAAGTAAATGGCATTATTTCATTTTACCTTCGCCATTTTATGCTGAAGTTTAAATTTAAAAGGCTTTTGTTTTAGTTATAAATTGCCTTAAGTGTTTATGCTTATTTATGAAAGCTTCTGCTATAATGTTATCCTTACTGAGCATCTGAGCTCACCCCTTTCAATGTTTTATTTTTCCCAGGATTATGAAGAAGTAATTTATGAATGACCTGCAGGGATAGTATGAGGGGATATGAAGACAAGATGTTTTTTTTATGATGTAATGTAAAAAATTGATGGATGTATCTAGTTATTCCAAGGCTACTAAACTAATCAGTCATTCGAGACTTGATCGTTCTCATGATCATGCCAATGTTATTTAATAATGAACCGACTCTAGGTAATTAGGGTCGGGGCGTTACAGTTGGTATCAGAGGAAGTTTAGTACAAACCTTGGAAGCTAGATTTAGATAAACTCTGATTAGAGCACGTAGACCTAAGATGAACTTTGAGGATTAGTATAAAAGAACTTCCTAGAATTTTGGTATTGTAGAGATTTTGTTAGTTTTCCGAGCAATACATCCCTGTCTGGATACGAGCAGGTAGAGGCGGCTCTGGCACAGATGTACCTAGGGGTAAAACCCGAAAACACCGCTTTGAGCTAGACTCGAACGGGAACTGGTGCACGACAACGGGCCTTGCTGCACTCTTGGTTAAGACACTCCCGGGGGATATGCTTAGGATAATTTACATTTTCTTTACAAACCAATTTAAGTAATATATACATAAGATGAGAGTAAATGACCTTGGTTAATCCTAATATGTTTCAAATTGAGAATATGGTGACATTTTAATCTCTAAATGATTTTACGACTACTATTACTCACACAATGCTTTCTGGTTTTAGTCAATGGCTGGATTCCAAGGAAGTCATAGTGACTTTGAGAATGATGTACAAGGTGGGAACGGTGGTGGCAATGAGCAACAAAATGGAATTTTGATAGGCGTAAAAGATATCGTCTTTATGCCAAATCAGTTTTCCAAAAATATGATCAACAACATATATATTAACCAACTCCCAGACTCAACAAGGAAGAGAAAGGTGATAAATGATAAGAGCTCCTGCAATGGATACCATGGAGAAAAGAACCCTCAATTTTCATCATGCAGGAAATGTGGAAAGAGACACCCAGGAAAGTGTCTCAATGGGACAACGAAATTTTTTACATGCGGGAAGGAAGGACATAAAGTGAATAATTGCCGAAGAAAAATGAAGAGTACTATGGAAGAAGATAAAAACGGTCCCAAGAGTCCATTTACAGTCATTTGCCGTAAATGTAGGGGACCTGGCCATTACCCGAGTGAATGTCCTATTCTATAGGATATTTTTTTGGTCAAAGAAGAAGCTATGTGGGAATAAATGGTTGGAGAAATGTTTAAAAAGTATTATCACTCCTTGTTGATGGGTTTACTATGGAATAATTTTCTCTTGTATTTGTAACCCCGCAGTTTGCCATGTGAGAATGATATTTGAGGAAGAATTTTCTCTTCTCTTGTGGATATGGGTATAAATAACCATTTGGATTTATATGATCATTGGGGTTTGAGAGAATTATAAGTTATTCTAACTTGGGATGAAGATTCAAGGTATGATATAACATTTGTGGTTAAATTTATGATATAGTATTTTGAGGAATTTATCTCATTTTGGAAATATTATAAAATATAGTTTTTGAAAAAGGACAACACGTAGACCGTGTGACAACCCGTCGCGTCGGACAAAGCTATGGGAATCGAACCCACAACCAAAGTGCGATTGGGATTTATCGCCTACCACTGGACTACGTGAAGTCCCTGGTTAGTGTGACTTTTTTTTAGTTAAATGATTTTATTGATCAATAATAAGTTGATTTGGGAAAATGATTTTGTGATTAAGTGATAAATGTTATTTTGGAAGATGTTCGCTTTGTTGGGAACACTATATGCCCAAGGAAAATAGAATACTATGGGGTTTCATTTGTAGAGTAATGATAGATTTTTATCTACGTTTTTATTGTGGATTTATAGTGATTTGGGTTATTTATGGAAATGATTAACCTATAATAGAGAATATGTGATTAGGTTAATTTCTTTTGAGTATGTGACTTTAAGAGTATCTGATGTCATTTGGAGATACAATTTAACATGGGAGACTACATAATCAAATTCTTCTATGTTTTGGGTTTCAATATTAGTTTGGATTATATTAAAGGATTTTAAGGACAATTGGTTATTGAATGGTATCTATTTAACTTTGGGGTATTGTTGGTTTAATTTTAGAAATTAAGATTAGTGCATATTTATCTCAATGAATATCCTTTTGGGGAATCATTAGATCATTCACTGACCATTTTGGTTTTGATTAATCTTCAAAGACAATGTAAATATATGGTTTATCCTTCATGGATCATGTGATTCTATAGAAGTTTATTCTATCTCTTCCAGTGTGACCAAGTCTTCTTGAATACTAATCGTTTAAAAAAAATGAGTTAGTGGTGGAAATTTATTAAAGAATGAAAATCTACTTAAAATGTATGTATATCTCATAATGTTCTTAGTCAATATCAGAAATGAATTCCTCTTCCTTATGTAATGTAACTTAAAAAAAAATGTTGTCCGTTTACTTTCCTACTAGGAGACTAATGGTCGTTTGTCCCAACACAAGTTTGTGGTTTTCTCATTGTTAACTTTCTCCTGATCATGATTTCTATCCCTCTCCATCAGAACTTGACACTTAGTTTATCATCCATATCCAGGTTTTCTTACATGGAATCCTAGTATAGGTTTTCTTGGATGACCCTTATACCTCTCTTTCTTTCTTTTAAAGTGATAGTTTTATTGACTCTTTTTCCGATGTGGGACTTTCCATTATATTCCCAAGCAAAATTTTCAAAATTGCGAGGACGCAATTTATTGAAGGAGGGGAGAATGTAACACCCCAAGCTTCCTCGGTATGTTTCCTTTCGAATAATGCAATGACGTGCATTGTACGCAACTTCGAGATTTTAACACACCACAACCAATCAAACTAGCCGTTATGAATAGTAATACCTACTTATTGAAATTATATATATTTTATATTTCAAAATGGACTTCATTTTTGGATTCGGAATATCGAAATTAGCCTAGGGTGAAATTTCGGTACTTTTCGGATAACTTTTGTATTTTGATGAATAGTGAAAATTACTAAATTTTAATTAAAAACAACTTTTTTAATAAAAATAATTAATAGTGATAAATTGTGAATTTGAGTGGTTTTAAAGTATATTTAGAATATATTTTTACCATTTAATATAATGTTGGTCATTGGACATAATTTTACAATTAAACCGAACATAAACAAGTGTCAATCTTTTGATAGTTATTATCTCTTAAAAACACGCTTTTTGTTTTGACAGCGGGAATTAATTTTAAATTAATTTCTGCCACTTCTGTGTTTTGAATTTAGAAAAATGGATTCCATATTTGGAATCAGGATGTTCAAAATGTGTAAATAGGTAACTTTTATTTTTAGACATTTTGAATAATTACTGCGGTAAATATTTTATTTACCATGGTTAAGGGCAAATCCGGTAAATAAGGGTTAAAAAAATAATATTATAATAATACTAAATTACCCTAAAACGTGTCTTAACCCTATTGGTTGATACATGGTCGACCATGGACATCTTTGGGTCAATTTTGGGACCCCATGGATCCACTTGTAAGTAATAATGACACTTTATATTAATTAAGTTAAAATGAATACAAAAATGACACAAGCATATATCTTTTAGAAAAACAATTGTTACATAGGGTTATATATGTTGGATTTTAGATTATAAATATTAATTAGAAATCCAAAACGATTTCCTACATAATGATATTTTATTTATACTTTTTAGACATCAAATAATGTAAAATATTAATGACACAATGATGATGCAGTAATTACTATAATAGTGATAAATTAAAATAATTGATTTTATAAATACCCAAATAAATATAATATGACACTTTTAATGAATTAAAATAATTTTCTAGGATAATATGATATATTAGGATTGATTTAATTGACTTTTTTCGAAATAATCAATCTGTTATGAGTTTCACAAAAATCAACTAATGAAGAGTGTCAAAATTGACATAAAAGAATTCTTAAAACAAATATTATATTATTAATTGATATTAAATTCCTAAAAATCTAAGGTTCGGCCAAGAGACTTATATCATGATAGGTTAAGCATTAATGGACCACTTGGGGGTCGCTTGGATGTATATAGTAAGTTTATTAACCATATTATATAAAAATACAAAGAGACATTGTAAAAGTGAAACTAATTAACTTAGAGTTAATACTTAAAGATAAGGTTAATATAAGTACCCAAACCTGTCTAAATTCTATTGGATGAGTTGTTTTCGACCTATCCCCACCTCATACTTTGAATAGTCAACTTTGGAGCCTTTGGAAACCGAATATGAATTTATTATAAATTAATATTTCTAGCTTTTCCAAAGGTGCCCCTCACCCCTCTTATAAAAGGGCACTCCTCCTTCTCATTTCCTCACACCTCTCAAGCCACTTGGCTCGTCCAAACTCTGCCCAACTAAGCTCCCCACATCCCTCTCCTCCTCCTTGAAGCTTCCCCTTAGGCAGAAAGCATTTCAACAAGTCCTTTGGTTCCAACCAAAGTGAGTTACCTAAATTAAAGGTAACGATTTCTCTTAAATTATTTTCATTTATTTTGCTTCTTCAACCCCCAAAATCTTTTTATTTCCCTTCTTTTGTAACAACACCAGTATCCTCAATATACTAGGATGTTGTTATAAGAAGTATTCAAACTACGCATACACACAACTCCATCTAATGGATTATGAACATAATGTTTCTGTGGATGGAAAACTAACGCCTCACGAAACGATGATTGTTCAAAAACATCTTACCGCCTCTCATGGTGGCCATTATGATGGAACTGTAATTAAATATTATATTAATGATATATATTTTATATATAAGCTTCTGTAATTCCATTTTATTTCATACCATTATTCGTTTCATGTTGTATATACATACGATAATTTCATTCGAGGAAGTGCGGACTACCGCCCCCTTAAAATGATATGACTCGTTCATACCACACATGGAACGTATAAAGGATGCTGTTAATGAACTTAAGTAACATATATAAAATATTATATTATACTGGAATAGTAATATACCTATGTATCATTTGGATTCGATTCTTTTAAAATAAAAAATTAAATGGAAGTAGCGTTCGTGCGTACGTACGGACTACCGTCTCCACGAACGCGATGAGATTCATTCTCCATCATATCCATTCAAGTATAATTATCATTTAATGATTTAAAAATGATTTTTAAGGACTTTATATCATTCTGGATATGAATAAGATACAACAAACATGACTTATGTAACAAAACATATAAAAGAAAATGAGTAAGTTAACACCCGAAATGGCATTAATACTAAGATATTATTAACAAATCAATGTTAAAAGATCATATATGATATCATATTAAAGTAAATGATTCTTGTATTATTCAATAACAATTATTTCACCATTATACAGGAGGTAAACCTACCATCGACCAAGGAAAAAGTACAAAGTAAGGGATTTTCTTATCTCACTTTTAATTCCGTGAGAATTCCATTGATCACCACTTAATTATTGCATGTGGTGTATGTGTACTGCCCATGATTGTATTCATAGTGTTATATACTTTTATTTATGGGTATTTACATCATCATGGTATGATAATTCTTTCATGGGTGTATGTTTCTTAAGTTACCTAATCAATAAGGGAATTTGAGATTTCAACTTCCACTCATTTGGCTTTACGCATATTTCATTGATTATATTACCCCAAGATTATGTGTGGAATCACTATTCATTTGATTATGTCATAATTTCCACTCCCATTCCTGTGGATATAAGTTTGATACACATAATCACTCCATTGATAATTCTCAAGTCATTGATATGAATTTGATAAGAGTAATTTTAACTCATTCTCCATTTATTGAGTTAAACATCCAATTCGTTGGTATTGTTTTTACAAGAATATGTGTGAATATACTTTGATTGATTTACACTGAATATCCAATAATATTTAGTGTATTTATATTTGTCACACATAATTATGTCGTTGATTTATCCTTAACCTAAGGATACAACCTTTATGAGAGATTTCATCTCAATTTACATTCCATTGAGACTTCTTTGATGATATACACCAAATCACTTTTATGTGGTGTATATAATGTACTTTGACATAGTATATCATGAATTCCTTTATTCTCATGATATTACAATGTTTTGATTACCTCAATTATTTGTATTCAAGTGTCTCTCTTTTGGTTAGAAACTCTAACAAAAATACCTTTTTAAAATGTTTTAAAGACTTATTCTTCTATATCTTTCTCATTAATGTCCATGTTTTAAAAATGGTTTTAAGGATTTATTTATATGGACATTAAAGTTTTAAAATTAAAAATCCTTTTAAAAAGTTTCAAAGTGGTATGGGACACTTTGATTCAAAAATCTATTTTTAAATGGCTTTTTGACAAATAGTGTGACTTTTAAATGATTTCAAGAAAAGGGGGATATTTCTCTCAAATAGTTTTGATGATTATTTTCATCTATGTCAACATCCTTCATTATTCTTGATTGAGGTTAATGTGATACAATACAATCTTCCATATTGTATCGAATGAGTTATGTTTGACTGTGGATGTGCTATTTTTATACCATTCAAGGTTTGTGGTAAAAGTATTGACATTTCGTATGCTAGTTTCAATACGAATGTTTATGTTATGTTTAAACTTGTTCATATGAGGAATGCATTGGACTTAATAAGTGAAGGGTGGAGCCCGCTATAGCTCCTCGATGCATCGGTAGGTCTCATGAGACAAACTAGTGTCTTGGCACAAGGCCTTGGCAAAATCTTATTTGTAGTCTTGGCACGAGGCCTTGGCTATGTGGTTATGATAGTCTGGCATTATGCATTCCATCATTATGAAAGTGGTTATTGATATTGCATGTGATCATTCGACTAGTAGAATATCCATGTGAGTAAGTAAATGGAATTATTTCATTTTACCTTCGCCATTTTATGCTGAAGTTTAAATTTAAAAGGCTTTTGTTTTAGTTATAAATTGCCTTAAGTGTTTATGCTTATTTATGAAAGCTTCTGCTATAATGTTATCCTTACTGAGCATCCGAGCTCACCCCTTTCAATGTTTTATTTTTCCCAGGATTATGAAGAAGTAATTTATGAATGACCTGCAGGGATAGTATGAGGGGATATGAAGACAAGATGTTTTTTTTATGATATAATGTAAAAAATTTATGGATGTATCTAGTTATTCCAAGGCTACTAAACTAATCGGTCTTTCGAGACTTGATCTTTCTCATGATCATGCCAATGTTATTTAATAATGAACCGACTCTAGGTAATTAGGGTCGGGGCGTTACAGGTTGACACCTTCAGTGCTAGTCACCAACCCATAGCCTTTGGGATATGGGCTTGTGGGAGTCACAGCATGGGCCCTAGGTGACGGGACATGACATGGTCCATAATAAGAAGAATATATAAAAAACATTAAATTGATACCATATTAAATTTTGATGCTTTGTTATAATTTTAATGAAATCCCCATGAAAGAGAGGGATTGAAAATAATCTTATGATACCATGATTAAAAACATTCATTATATTATGAATCAGATTGGTAGTATATAAAAACAAAAATGAAACTATTTTCAAAATAACAAACATGTATCAAAGAGAATAATTGGATGTAAAAGCCCTTATTAATTAGGTAAACTTTTTATATAAACCCCTTGAGAGTTATAACATGAAATTTTTTTTATAGCATGTGATAATAACAATTTACTATAAAATATATAATATTTTAGCTATAAAAACCATTCAAAAAAGAATATACTAATAAATAAAATATTATTTTCAATGAGGGGAAATATAGAAGAAAACTATTACCTTGTTCTATGTTAATTCTGATCACATGACTGATATCATGAATTACCAGTTTATTTTTATTTTATACATTCTTAGTAACCTTATTATTATTTAATTAGTTTAATTTGGACCATTTAATTATCAATATATATTTATATTGAATTTAAGATTGTTTCTAATGTTGGTTATTTGAGGTTACTAGATAAATTGTTTGTAACTCCAATTTGATGTTTCCGATGGTATAAATTGTTGTTAAAACAACTTCATGGTATCCATAATTTTAATTGTTCAAAATAAATAATAAATATATATTAAAAAATATTTATTATTACCATATATGAGGTGTGGGGATGGAAAATTAAAATCACTCATCGTGGATGTGATAGATCACATGTACGCATAAATATTGTGTCCACTTATCAGTGAATTAGAGGGAAACATGATTAATGAAAATTTGATATTTTTGATTAAAATATATATTATATAAATTATGTTTTTACATCCATTATATTATTTTTAACATCAAAAACTGGATGAGTTAGAAATGTAATATTTCTCTTTATGGAGGCGATATTGTACAAAAGAAACTTTTGGAACTTTTGTTTTTCTTGTATGGTTGTAATGAATATATAATTTTTATTCCATTAATAAATTAATAAATCAGTATGACTATTATATTAAAGTCATTATATTCATAGGGAATTATAATAGTTGGAAGAGGATAATCAAATAGATAACCCATAGTAAAATATAGTACATACATAAAAAATATGAACTTTACTTGTAAATACCTTTATAATTGAAGTGTTTAGGATTACATAGTACGAACAAGGGGAAAATAGAGTTTGAGTTAATTATAAGAGAGGTTATAATGGTACATATTCATGAAAAATTAAAAAACTAATATTTTTTTAACGGATTTATGAGACCCCCTTTTATAATAGAAGAAAATGAAACTTCTGTTAATATAATTTTTGTTTCAATAATTTAATGAAAAATTTACATTGTAAATGGATGAAATGGTGTTAATGTAATGGAATTTTGGAAAAATCTAGGACAATGATGACTCAAAAAAGCCATTATACACATTTATTAATTAGGTTATATGTTTTTCATTTGTAATTTTTATATTTTTTTCATTTACATTTTTTGAATGTAAATAGTATTTTCAATGTGTATTATGATAATTAAAATTATTAAACATAAAATAAAACAAAATATGGTCATTTTTTTAACTAAATTAGAAATATGTTATACCAAATTAAAAGTATAAATTTTATAAAATTCCATTAAAATTTAAAACATACAACATATATGAAATATTTCAGGAATAAAAAATTATATTATGACCATTATGATTATTTATACTTATTTTGTACTGATAAAAAAATTATTGAGTTTTAATATATTTATTTATTCCTCCAAAACCATATTATATTTATTTTAAAAAGTATTTATATTAAAATTATTTAACATAAATTCATTAATATGAAGAAAACAATAATTTTGAAATTATTGTTTCACCATTTTCATGGTAATTTATGATAACCCCAATAATAAAAAATCATTACCAAAAAATAAAAAATAAAATATTAAAAAATATTATGATTCTTATATCATATATAGGAATACTTTTTAAATAATAACATTCGACGTGTATAGAAAATAATTTTAATGTTACTATGTGTAATGATTAATGATCCATTTTTATGAAAAGATTATTTTTATCATACGGATTTGGAAAACGAAAAAAATACCACTAAAATTGAATCTAGTGAAATTAAAAATGTTTTAAAGGAACAATTAGAGTAATATAGAAATGGAAAAAAATCTATAAAAAAATTCACCTTAAATAAATATTATGGTTGAAAAAAAAGAAAAATTATTTCTAGAAAATATTAATTGATTTTTTTTAAATGGTATTCAAATGTTTAATAAATTGGGATATTATTTTTAAATAATTAATTTGATATTAATAATATTTTTTTCTAAATAGTAGTTTAAAAAAATATGTCATGTAAATTTGATAGGATTGGAAAAATAATTATTTTTTATTCTTCCACAATTATATTAATTTATTAAAATATTAAATATGCATACAAAACAATGTTTTTTATATTTAAGTCATAACTTAATTTTAATTTATAAATTTATGTTATGAAATTTGTAAATGTATATTTTTTTAATGTAAATATAAAATTTAATGACAAGTAATTGTATTTATAAAAAAATTTAAATATAAACTTCTGTTAATTACATACATTACATTTGAAATAAAAAAATAATGGTTTACCATATTGGTGTTTTATATCAATTTATTTTCAATTTTTACTAATATGTTGCGGTATGATAATGTTAGGTGTTACTTTTGAAAAGCATTATAGAACTCATTTACATATATAATGTTAAACACATGTTAATATCAAGAGGGTCTTAAAGGAATCAATATTCCAAACATTCTAAAAGAATTATGAGTTACAATTTTTTATTTTTTTAACATTAATCTTATTGAAATTCATCAAGGATACACTTAAATGTTAAAAGAGTTATATGATACATGAAGGCAATTAAACAAGATGGTTTAATGTGTTCCCTTTTAAAGTGAGACTTAAAAAGAAGGGAAATTAAAATAAACTATTATTTGAGTGATTTTTTTATCTTTATAGAACCCATTTTTTTATTAATGTGCTATTCTAATCATCTTTCACCACATTAAATTTTATTATTATAATAGCCACAAAGGGTATTTATTAGCTAAGAAAAAAATGTAGAAAAAGTGGAATTATTATATCATATACATTTTCATTCTACTGAGTATATTTTTTTATTTAGATTGAATATTTGTTTCCATGTAGATCTTTGTATACAATCCTAATATGATATTTTTTAAAAAGGAATGATATGTACGGTCATTTAATGAATTGAATTGAACTTAATGGTTTCTAAATATATTTTTCCAATCATATAAAGACAATGTAGAGTTATTATTGTGTAACATGAGGCTTCTATATATGTACATTTGGTGATCATACTTTATCATCTCAATCAAAATGAATTTAAATATATAGGTTGAATGAGAAGACGGTTAATTTCGCATACCTACCCCTATATTTTATCATAAATATATGGATAATGTAATGGGGAGAGAATAATCTTATCGATTTAATTATTCATCATGATATTGATTAGAGACGTTAGGGATAAGATTCAATTTTTCATGTGATTGAGTTTTAATCTTTATCAACATGGATATTATGATGTTTCTCAAGATATTATCTATTGTGTGATGATATAACAGTTTATTGGTGGTGATGATATATTGTTGGGGTTGAAATGTGTTTATATTTCTCATGATGAATGAACATTTGTTTTAATGTGTTATTTCAATAATATTTGTTATTAAGTTATGTCAATAAACAATTATGAAAGCTAAATAAGGATCATAAGTTGATATTTATAATGAATTGTTTTGATGGCTATGGTTGAAATATATTTTAATTATTAAGGATTTAAATGTGAGATCATGTAGGATGGAAATAATGAAGTAGATGCTCAATATACAAGAGGGGTGAATTTTATACTTTAAAAAAATAGAACCGTTAAAGTTGGTAATAATACTTTCTATTGTTTTAAAATGTTAAACAAGGTAAATTTACAGGACCTCTTAGTTCTAAAAACTTTCTAGATTCTGGAAATATGGTTCCAAAAATGAAACTTAATAAAATTTTACAAGGACAAACATTATTCCTTAAAGTATATAGAATCTTACTAATCCAATTATACATGTACAAAAATGTATATGATAGTTATACATTTCTTATTAATCAAAATGCAGCGGAAAACAAACTTGAAAAAATAAAAGTAACAAGTAAGAAATCTTTTAACCCAAAAAGTAGGGTATCCAACAACCTTGGATAAAGGTCCCTTGATTTATAATTTCATGATAGTCAATCATACCCACACCAGGGTAAGATCTGATATGAATTTTGTAGTCTGTCTTGTTATCCCTACAAGCCCTTGAAGTTTAAGGTAGTCGGAACTACTTTCTACCTATCCCCGTAAGCCCTTGAACATCAAGGTAGTCGACACCTCTGTCTCCATATCTTTGGAAGCCCTCGAATGTAAAGAACAAAAATCAGAGTTGCATAAAGTAATTCGAACATGATCTTCAGTACTCAGAAAGCATGTGAGTCTTTCTCTCTTGAAATCACTTTATCAAAATGTAACCTCCAGATTGATCAAAATTTTTTGTGTATTGAGATCACTCAAATGAGCTACTATTTATAGGGTCATTTCCAATGGTCAGCTCCCTCCTCCAATGATAATATTTTTCCTTGACTTTTGGAGGGACATGTACACATGTCACTCAAACAACGGTTAATTAGAAAAAGAATACATGATGTTTTTTTATAACTATAAAAAGAGTAAGAAAAATAAGGTTGCTCAACCAAATTCATTTTTCAGAGTCTAAGGAAAAATAATTTTTAGAGTCTAAGAATTTTAAAATTTGGAGTCTATATTACAAGGATATTCGGATTATGTTTTTCAATCAATTCAAATCAAGAGTTTATAGAATTAGGAGTCTGAATTTGGTGGAATTCAGAGTCTGGATTCTAGGAAATTTAGAACCTGAATTCTAAGGAATTTGGAGTTTGAATTATAAGGATTTCAGAGTTAGAATTATAAGGAATTTGGAGTCTAAATTCTAAAAAATTTGGAACCTGAATTCAAAAGAATTTGGTACCTCAATTTCAAAGAATTTGGAGTCTAAATTTCATAAAATTTAGAGTATGAATTTCAAGAGAATTCAAAGTACGAATTTTAGAAAATTTGGAGTCTGAAATTCAAAGAATTTGGAGTCTGAATATAATAAAATTTGGAGTCTATATTTCTGAGAATTTGCTGTCTGAATATTAGACAATTCGAAATATGAATTTCAGAGAATTTGGATTCTTAATTTCAGAGATTTCGGAGTTGGAATTTCATAGAATTAAGAGTCTAAATTCAGATCATGAAAATAGAATACTCTATATATAAGTATGTATATAATTCTGACGTTTTTGATGTGAAACCGAATTTTTCACATAGGAATAAAAAGAGTTATATTTAGAGAGACCAAAATATTATCAATGAGAAACAGGATAGGATAAGTTTCCTTGGGGAAGAAAATTTTCCTTATTAAGAAAAAACATATGGAAAATGAAATTTTCCTTATGTTAGTGTGTTGGTGATTTTCAAAACATAAAGGAATGGAAAATTCATATGGAAACCATATTGACTCAATGATATCCCCCTTTTTGGAAAGCACAAACATCCTTCTGAAAAAGAATATAAGGACATTGAAATTTTATGGGCTTCTAAATAAAAACATATCTCACATAACTTATGGATCAAAGTGAATTCCACTAACTCCCCCTTAGGATTTGGAAACACTAAGGATCATATTATGAATTTCTTAAATGAGATATTTCATTTTCTTGCACATAAAGATATTTTTGATGAAAACTCCCCCATATAAGAACTCCTCCTTACTTAGGGAAATTTCTTCTTTACTAATTATTTTTGTTTATTATTCCTTTATCTCTCTTTTTGATTTTTAAAAAGAAATATAGGGAGTGGAAAGGAAAATATGGTACCAAAAAAACTAGTACAAAACATCCAAAAAAAATGAAGACAAACAAGAATTTCATTATGTTTGAAAGAATTTATATAGTGGGAAAATAAAACAGAAGATTGGATTTGGAAAATATTATACTTCCTTCTCATTCAGCATAATCATCCTCACTATATTATTAAGCTTATTCATCTCCTTTTGATCCTCTTCTGCATACTTTAGCAACTGATCCTGATATTCTTTTTTTCTTCTCTTGGGATTTAATTTTCTCTTCCTGAGCCTTGAGAGATTATTATTGAGCATTGAAGACTTCTTCCTGCTTAACAAGAATCTCTACAATCTCAATTCTACGATCCCTTTCACTCTTCCAACTATGAGTAACTGAATTCAATTTCCCTTTTAGATCTTTCACTTTTTTCTTCCAAGAATTCTGCTCAAGAGATAGCTTTTCTGCAAAACTATTAGTGAGATCCTGTATCCTAACATATCTAGTGTCAAAAGCATCCTTGACATTATCTTTAATTTCAACAAAGATTATAATCTCTTCTATTGAATTCCTTGAGTAGCTTGTCATCTTCTTGCAAGATCTTTTATGAGACTCGTATCAAATGAGAAAGGTCTTGAAGTCTGCCACAAGACAGACACATTTATCCAACACCATGGATACTGAATCTGATTTTTGATATAATTTATGTTGAATCATCATACATATTTATTATATACTAGAAAATATTGTAATAGTCCCAACAAGCTTCTTCAAAGACTGAACAACAATGTCATTCCATGCGGGAATGATTTTGAATCTGAGACTTTGGTTGGTGAGGATTATTTTTCTATTTCAATAGCCTTACACTTCAATGAAGCACCAACTTTTTTATTCCTTACCATAGTGTTGCTTAGTGTAACAAAGGTCACCTGTTTTCCCATATCATATTTCAGAATGACTTATTCATGATTAGGCAATTCATGTTCACTATCTGATAACTGAACAAGGGTTTGTACTATCTCAGCCTATGACATATTCTTCTTTTGATTCATTTCTTTTTCTTCATATTCAAGATTCTCATCAGCCTTTTCCTTCAATGATTTTTCCTGGGTAGGGTCCAAACCAAACATAGGCTCCACTTCATTCATGTTCCTCTTATTTTCTCTCCACTTAGCCACTACCTTATCTGGATAAGTCTTTTTATTCTTTTGATTTGGAGGTGCTGAATGAGTTTCCTTATCCACTAGAGATTTTCCTTTCTCTTCTGGTTCTTTCACCTTCCTCTTCCTTCTAACTTTTTTAGAGGTTTCAGCCACTTCCTACATTCTTGATATAGATTCATCTTCTGCTTCTGACATATCATGAAATTCTTTGAATTATCTATTAAAGCCAATATTCATCCTCCTTAGAGTATAATCACTCAAAATTATCACCTTACAATTTTTTAGCTTATAAGTGCATGAAATATTGAAATAACGATGAAAAATAACAATGATCTTTAAAATATTGTATGGATACATGATAATATGATACCATAGATTTCCATTTTTTATATTATCAATCATAATCAAGATATTCTTAGCCAGGTTTATCTTTCATTGGTTCACCAGGAAATCCAGAACATACATATCACTTTTCATCAGAGTATCCTTGTCTCCTTTTCTGAGAATGAGAGAACCATGAACCCATAGTTGAAGTTTCGAGAGATCTGTAGAGAGATGAATAATTTTCAGAGCCTTTACCATTGAAACACCAAGACAAGCTAGAGCCTTTTCCTTGTCAAACGATCCTATTAGATTAGGTAGCTTGTGTGAGAAAAACTATACTTCTCTTTCATAAAGAATTCCTATCATATTTTCTGCAATGTTATAAGAAAGATAGTATGTCTTTCAAAATCTCTTTAATAAAATTTGTATATTCCTCTTTTAATGAAAAAACTAACCGTCTCATAGAATTCAACCAGCAATTCTGGATACACCGGATCTTGTGCTCTTGGTTTTGATATACATTTACTCTCCCACCTATTCAGCTTGAAATTCATAGAAACAATGGCATCAAACATGGAATAAATATTTGGATCGACTAACCTTTCCTAGTATATCTGTCACTCAGAGTTTTCCATGATGGTTTACATTTCATTCAGATAAGAGGCTTCAGTAGACATTCAGAAGAAATAAAACATTAAAAAATCTAGAACATCTTTAAAAACATTGGTAGAGCTTCAACACAAGAAGGCATAGAATTCAATGTTGGAAAACCATTGAGGGAGTCCTTTTTATAGGAAATAGAGGCGACAGTTCACCTTCCATGATTGATCAAACGGTTGATAACTTGTTGCAAAGATCTAATGGTTGATATGATATCCAAAAAATATTTTTATAGATTCCTATCTTTTGAGGTTTTTCAGATAAAAAATTCAGATTTAAGGAAAAGTGAATCCGAAAAATTTTGATAACAAAAAAAAATCCCATCAAGTAAAAGGTGATTATGAAAAAATAGAAAAGGAGACATACCTTTCAGATTTCAATGAAGATTATTTGTAATAATGAAAAATTTTCTTGAAAAACATTAGATTCTGAAAAATTAGTTTACAAAAAATTTTGACGAAAAAAATGTTGAGTATGAAAATATTAATAACAAAAATTTTAACTACGAATGTTTTGACTACGGAAATTTAAACTACGAAAAGTTAAACTACGAAAATTTTAACTATGAAAATTGTGACTCCAAAAATTTTAACAACAAAATTTTTAACTTTAAAAATTTTAACTTTGATAATTATGACTACAAAAATTTTGACTATGAAAAATTTAACAATGAAAATTTTAACAATGATAATTTTGACTACGAAAATGTTAACTACAAATATTTTAACTATAAAAATTTTAACTCCGAAATTTTTTTCTACAATTATTTTAACAACAAAATTTTTGGTTAAACAAGAAAATGTACACCCCCTATGAAAAAGAGTTTCTTACTGTAAGGAGTTGGATTCAATAAGATATTAATAAGGAAGATTACCTTGCAGTTATCATTCCTACCTTCTATTTTATGTATTCAGATCTATCGAATGAGATATATTTTTTGAAAATATCATTAATTTGATCTGGTGATCTGATTAATTGAAGAATGATATATCATTTGTGTGTGTGATCTCTTAAACAATTATGCCTAATATCTATGTGTTTTGTGCGAGATTGATGTGCAAGGTTTTTACATAAGGAAATGGAACTGGTATTATCACACGAAATTTGTGTTTTTGTAAAACTCATACAATAGTCTGTGAGTGTGTGTTGTATCAACAAAACTTGAGTACAATAACTTGCAGCTACTACATATTCAGTTTTAATTGTGGAAAGTGCTACTGAGTTTTTCTTTTTTCATGACCATGAAACTAATGAATCTGCTAAGAAATGACAAGTTCTAGATGTACTTTTCCTATCCATTCTACATCCACCAATGTCAGCATCTGGAAAACTTTTTAAAACAAAATAATTTCAAGAAGTATAAAAGAGTATTAGATCCATGGTTTCCATTAAGTAGCAAAATATCCTTTTCACTGCCTTTAAATGATATTCCTTAAAATTTGATTGATATCTTGCACATAAGAATACTGAAAACATTAAGTCTGGATGACTATCTGTCACATATAGTAGACGTCATATCATTCCTCTAAAAGATGTTTGATCTACTATTTTCCTAGCTTCATCAAGATCAAGTGAATTTTAGGTAGCAATGGGAGTAATTATACTTTTAGTATTTTCATATCCATGCATTTTAAGAATATATTTAATATAATTATTTTGGGATATATAGATTCCTTCTGGTTTTTGAGAAATTGGAAAACCATTGATAAATTTTTACTCACCCATCATTCTCATTTCATACTCATATCAAATTAGATCCACAAATTAATCTATTAAAGATTGCTATGTTGAACCAAAAATAATTTAATCAATTTATATTTGAACAATAAAATCATTTTGCTTAACTTTCTATATAAAAATGGTTGGATCATCATTTCCATTAACATAATTTTTTTTGAAGAAAAAATCATGTAAGTCTTTTAGATCATGCTCTTGGGTCTTGTTTAAGTTCATATAAAGCTTTGGTATGTTGAAAAACATCTTCAAGATTTTTTGTATCTTCAAAACCGAGAGGTTGTTCAACAAAAAGTACCTCTTGAACATTACCATTAAGGAAATAAAATTTAACATCCATTTGACAATGTTTGAAATTAATGAATAATGTAAAGGCGAGTAAAATACGAATAGATTCAAGTCTAGATGCAAGAGCATAGGTTTTTTCATAGTCTCTTCCTTCTTGTTGATTATAGCCATTAGCAACCAATATAGATTTATTTCTTACTATGATTCCATTTCTATCACCCTAATTTCTAAAGACTCATTTTTCTCTAATAACATAAGTTTCCTTATGCCTTTCAACCCTGGCCTAGAATTTCTTTCTTTTTAATTCATTTAGCTCATTTTTTATATCTTTTATCCAATCATCATTACCTAATGATTCATCAGTGTTTTTGGTTATAATTCAGAACGGAATTCTTGATGTTATACTTTATTTTTTAAGGAACATCTAGTCCTTATAGGTTGATTTACACCACCAATGATACCATCACTGGGAGGAAAATTTAGATGAAATTATTTTTGAAAACCTGCCACTCTCTATGCTCGTTCTAATTTTATATATAATATCTAAAAATTGTAAAATTATTTTACTTATATAAAAGGATATAATTATAATTTGGAATAGATATAATTGCTTAGATGTTTTAATTTATTTCATTAAAATATCCAGAATCAATATTTAAATAATGATTATTTTTTAAAAAAAATATAAAGAATAGTATTGATTATATTAGAATTAAAATGATTCCATCTATATCATATCCATAAATGGAAAAAAAAATTTGTAATTCCTAACTTATTAAGTCATATTTAATATTCATATCAATCCAAATCTATTTTCGAAAGTATATTTGATACTTTAATTATAATTAACACATTAATATAAAAGTAGAAAAATTTGTATCCAATGTTATCCTAATATTGGGTGATGGTCCCTCCCACCCCTTTCACACATGTTAAAGGTGTTCTAGTAAAAGTTTTTTTATTTAAAACTATATATTTTAGGGACTAATTCGTCCACCATAATTAGATGTGGTGTAGGGTAAAGAGTGTAAGGCTCCTCAGTCTCCTTCTAGGGGTCTTTCTCTCATCTCATCTCAATATTTCAAGTCATCTCACATTAATAGATCCAATTATTTAATGAACATTTTTATCCCATATACATTTATATGGTGTAAATATCAATTCCCTACTAGAGTGTCATGGATCCCCCTATGGGTCAATATTATTATTCAATAACAGTATCATTAAATCATTCAAAGCTTTATCTATCATTATTCAAATAATATATGGAAAACTTTATAGGTGACTCTTTCAGTCTAGTTATATATATAGAGTAGTTACCTTTGATGGTGAGATGTATAACATTCGTAATGATTTTTATGGAATGGGGAACTATAAAACATCCCAAAAGATCAATATGATTCGAGACAGATTATAGTAATTATTACAATATGGGGTCGATTATCTAATAGGATTATTTTTTCATGCTTTCAAGCTATAAACGGATCATTAAATTTTCACATACGATATTGATCTCCCCTAACTTATTATGGTGTAATCGGTATTTATTCTACTAATCCTATATTCTAATAATGTCCCTTTTATAGAAAATATATTCTAGATTCCACTTCATGGAATCCTCTATGATGATAAGAGTCCTATCATGAAAATGGATCTTTGGAGGGATTTGATGATTTCGAAAACATTCTCTCATTGTTCATGTTCTAAATAAATGAATTTTTTAATTCACTCTTACATATAATCCCAATGATATAAATTTTTAGAGTATTATATATTGGATACGACATGCTCGTGTTGAATTTTTTGGTACCCTTAAACATTATTAATACGAACCTATATCATTGTTCCATGGATACCAATATTAATTACCTATTAGTTCTCCATTATTCATCTCTATCATCCAAGGAAGGATAATGGTAATTCATCCTCAATTTAGATGTTAAAATAATCATTAGTTTTTATCTGGAAACTATTGGTGGGCCTCTTATTCATGCATACTTTTTGAACCCATTCAAAAATGATATTACTTGTAAATGCATTAAGCTGACCTATGCCTCAATTGATGGAAATTTTAAAATTTTTATGGTTTTCTCCAACAACTTGTTTTTTATTCCATCAACTCCCACACTAAATATTATTCTATAATATTTATATTTTTGTAACTTCTTAAATTGAGTAATAATAGAAAAGAAAAACCCACATCGATTCCCAATTCAATTGAACACATGAAAAAATTAGTTTGGGATATCTAGTTACGAATATGGGGATGTTATAACTATTTCATTAGAAAAGAATCAAAAAAATCAACTCTACATATCATGGTGTGTACCACCGCAAATGAAAATAATGATACTATAATAATTTTATGATATTCCAATCATTTAATGCTTAAGGATTAGGATCCTCAGTGATGTGGGTATACATATCCATTTTTAATAAACCCTACAAACTCTAAATTTGTATCTGAAAAACAATGAATGGTGTGAGTTCTATATAATATTGTTATAACAAAATCTAAAAAATAAATATTTTTACAATAGTCCTAAAAATTAAAACATTAGGGTCTTTTAGATGGAAAAATTTGTGGTTGAACTCCTCAACTCATTTCCTGATGATATTAATATCATGTTGTCTTACTTATCCTAAACATTTTTTTATCATTAAATTATATAAAATGGGATTTTAAGGAAATATATAAACAATGGAAAATTATGTATTCATTTATCTTAGAAACACTTTTTTTGTTCATTTCGAAATATATCAATACTAATAATCAAATTTTAGAGAATAATGGTTTGGTGGTTACATAAGGAAATTCATTTCTAGTTTAAATCACATTTTTATACCCAAAGACTCTTGGGAATCAGTTTCTAATGTGGCCCTTTGAGTTTTTGAAACATCTAATAAGGTAATCAAAGTATTTGAATCATTGTTTTTAAATTCCTCTATAATATTAATGTAATTTTCTACTACCTGAATTCATCTATGTATGATTTCTCCTAGTCATTAATATACCATTTTTCTAGTCACCTCCATGATAATGACTTGAGTGGATTCTATCATGAGTAATCTTTCTATCATATATGCATCAAATTCAATGGATTAAAATTTTTGTATTAGTAATCTCAGAATACTCAAATTAAGGATATAAATGTTAGATACTATAAAAACTATAAATACCATGATTTAGTCCTTTGTATTGGGAATTTATTGAGATTTAAGCCCCCACTCGTATTTATGATTCATATTATGGAATCAATAAGCACAATAGTATTCTTTAGAAATAGTAAAATTTGTAAATATTTTTCATCTTTAATGGATAAATAGATTAAATTTTAAGATATTTTACACTTTAAAGAATCAATAGTATGGGAAATTTCTATGATGAAAACACTAAATTAATGATATTATATCATTTCTTATTCTCATGCATATGTTATTATAGAAAAGTATATTAATTTATCTAGAATCTAATGTTATGATATATCATACATTAATGATATAAATATTATTGGTCTCTTGTATTAGGATCAATTTCCCAGGAAAATTCATATACCTCATCTTGACACTATGGTATATAGGTATCATACCATTGGTGAAAATTATAATATTTTTATGTTTATTCCCCAATAAATTAATGATAGTTATAATTCCAAAATTGTAGTAATTACATGTGATGTTGGGATATTGAAGTTACATAGGTATCTAAAATTGTATATTTTCCAAATATAGGATGTCTGTTGAGGTTATTTCTTTTCCACAACATGTAATATCACCATCAATTAACTCCTAATGTCTATCAATTATTAATTTATTGAGAACACTATTCCCATGTCCACCTGAACTAACTGTTAATTTCTCATTCGAAATGTAAAATACCTAGAGACCATAAAAATATATGTCATATTAATATAAGATATTTCATCCCAAAATTAATTAAATGGGTGTTAATTAAACACTCTAACCTTTTCTCCCCTATTTAATTTTGAAAATAATGTAGTGATATGTTATAAAAATAAGTATCTGAGGTTTTATCTATCTTTCATAAGAGTTGATCCATCATATATGAAAAAATTATTTATGATCTGATTTTTTTAATGATTTCCATGGGAAAATGTTATGGAAAAATATAATTAGGTATTAATATCAATTATATGTAGACTATTAGATTATATGAGTGGTTATAGAACTTTCATCCCCATATTTTTTTACTATCATTTTGAAGAGGAACAATGGTGTCATCATTTCTATAAGAGGCCTTTGTTAAAGAGATATTATTCTCTCACAAATTATTTTTCATCACCCAAGAAATTATTATAAGGATCATTAATTGTTCTATTTATTACATGTTGATAATCTCTTTTAATGGAATGTATGGTTCTCCTGGAATATCCTATTTATTTTTTATATATGAAATGATCATACTAATAAATCATATTCAAATGTTGATTTCAGGATTATACATCACCATTATGAAAATTGACTGGTTATTAAGTGAGGCTCGATTAAATAAATGTTTTTATCTCCATTTAGTAACATATATAGGATGGAATCACATTCCAAGGTGTGGATATTTACCTTGTAAAATTATTTTCTATAAGGTGGATGTTCATACAGGATGATGGTGCATATAGTATAATGATTACCTCATAAGACAATATGTTTCTCATATCCGAATAAAGACTCTAGATATCATAACATTCTCCCAGAATGAAGATATTGAATAGCTCACTCGGGGTTCCATTATCTGGGAATTACATCTAAACTACCATGGATTCAAATACTAAAATGGGTAGTGGAGGTCAATGGAACTAAGTGAAGTGGATTCCATTATTTTTTTTCAATTTCAATTAAAATGGTTATTCATCCAATGGTGTCATGAGATGTGTTTATATAACCAAGGTATTTCATTGATTTTTCAATATGTCCATTAACCGAAATAATGGAAGTGGGAGTCCATTGGGAGAATATGAAGGGGCCCAACCTAGTGGTATATCTATTTTCAAATATAAAAACCTCACTTTATTTGTGTCATAAGATGAAATATCTATTATAATTAATTTCATTATATTATTTTCATTAATCTAGTATTCTGTTATATATCAAATTTTAGAATGGAAAAGTTTGATGAAATAAAAAAAATATGATAACCTATTCTTAGTATGAGAGGAAAAAGACGGTGGAAATATATGCTTCAAGATGAGTGGAATGTTCCCCCCTCATCCTATTTTCACATCAATGTTCATAAACATAAAATATTAAAGATAATATCTCTATGGATTCTCTTAGAATACATCACTAATAACCCCCATAACTCATTTAATGTTTTTATTTTTTATATGGAAAATTTAGTTTCTAATTAAGGATGAATGGAAAAGTCAAATAAAAAATTTATATAGTGAATTAGTTCTCAATCATTAAGGTCATCCAATATCATTAATCCCATATACATGATGGCTTATCATAACATCATTTTTATTCCCACATGTATTAAATGATAATCATCATGAATATATCATTGTGTTGGATGAATCTAACACTTTTATATTTTGATATTTTAATATAATACAATTTTCGAAACATATATAATATATCTTAAATGTTATCATAATACCAATATATATACTTTTTTTAATAATTAATATTATGTATCTAATGTATTCAGAGAAAATAATAATTTTCATTAATTTAAAAGTATAGTATTAATTCAACCAAAAAATTATGTTAGACATTAAGTGAACTTTTTTTATTATAATATTTATAAAATATGCTTATTCAGCATAGGAAAATAGTAGATAAATCTCATTTATTGTATTTTAGAGAAAATTAATTAATATAAATCTTTCCTAAGAAAAAAATACGATATTATGGGTAATTAGTCACTAATTTTCCAAACATGTGGCCTCAGGCCTAGAAGAATCCAATCCAATCATTCATTGTTAATAAATATTTTTTAATGATTTAATTAATTGTTTCTCCAAATTTATCTCTATTATTTTGACAGTCATAATAATAAAACATCATAATGAAATTATATAAAATAAAAAGTTAATTATGGGTGAAAAATATAAATATTATGAATTACCTAATATTAAACACGTTAAATGTTGTAGTTTATATTTATAAGTGCAATTTTTTATAAATTCATTTATGCATAAAACTATTCATAATGTAAAATATTTATAGTAAATAATATTAGAATATTTGAAATCAATAAATTAATAATCTACATATTTAACTAACTATATAATGGACATAATGGAATGCATAGTATTTAGTCCCACAACACTAAAGGATTTTGAAACCCCATTTTGTCAAACACCTAATACTTCAACCAACAATGTAACATATATCACGACATTTTTATATTCCCATGCAGGATCCAACTATCACTAAGAGGGGGAGGGCTGAATCAGTGATATCTTTTCCTTTTTATGTTTCATTATTTTCGAAACAACCTTCACCTCCTGTTAATGTTTTTCTTCACTACTAATCATAGACAACCATAAGAACACATGATTTAAAAGGTTCACCACGTTACATAAGTAGCTACGTCCTTGGTATGGTACGAAAACAATACAACACCACACAATCCACTATAAAAAAATCCATTGATGTAGAATACAACAATTAAGATATACCCTTACACTCATGTCGCACTTGGAAAACAATCCACAAGTGTGTGTGCACCCTATTAGCACAAAATATAAATTACAGTATTTCAGTGCTTCTTTACAACTGAATGTGTGTATTCTTTGAAGTAAAAATCTTCAAATTCTTACCCAAAATCTGATAAAAACTATCTTATAGACAACCAAATACGTGAGAACACCAAAAATCTTTTACGCACCCTTTTAGGTGTATAGCACACAACTTTTATTCCATGCGTGCAAGATTCATCTTTTTTCTCGAAAAACCTCTTGCGTGCAACATCAATCTTATGCGTAACTCTCTTCTAGTGCGCAACTTATCCTTCTTGTGTGCAACTCTATTTCTTCCACAGACTTTCCTTTTCTTAAAATTTTTCCACAACTCATAGAGTGGGATTTCCTTAAGTGTTGAGCATAAAAAATGTGAGGGGGTCACTTCTTATTTATAGACCTCTTCATCCCCTACATGCAAAAACCCCAATGTGTCGCATAAGATCCAGACGTGTCGCGCAAAACCCCATATGATGTCATATTGGGCTTATAAGTCACATGTCATGAAAAACCACATTTGACACAGTATTGGTCATGTAAGTCCCTTTTGCGCCAACCTCATCTTTCATGCACATCTTTGAATCATTCAAGAACTTCATTCATTTTCCATTTTTTGATGTTTGGACCTCAAATCATGCCTTGAATGCAAGATATAAAACTCCCTTCAATCATGCATGAAAAAAAACAGTGTGTCCAATCCTATCCTTTTCTATATTTTGATGTTCAGATAATGGAAATCCACTTTTACGCAACATACCAATCCATCTTCAAAATTGAGTGTGACATCCTTTTCCATCTTATGATATTTGTGAAATAAAAATCAGAAAAGTATCATCTAATTTTATTACCCTTTACAAAGTGAATTGATTTATCTTCTTTGACAACAAACGATAATATTGTGTAACAACAAACACTTTTTACATCCTTATCTATCCAACATGGTCCCAACACATTTAAAACACCATATATTAATATATATAACATACCTTAAATATCTACATGTTTTATAGATTAAATCTATATTTTGGGTTGTTTAAATAATGAAATGTACAATCTTTATGTTTATATAATGTTTTAAGATTTCATATATAATTTCCTATAATGTAGTAATTATAATTATCAAGCAATTTACCCATGATATTGATTCCATATTATATGTAAATAAATAATCTATATATCATAGTTGATGATATAATAATTGTTTTTAGAAAACATAGAACTCATGTTTTATGTGATCATAAACATTATGGAAATTTATATCATTTCTATTAACATTATATATTGGGAATTAATCATCATAGAAATACCATATAATGTTATATTGAAAAAAAATTCATAATTATGATTTTTTTCATGTTTATAATCATTTTATATCAATTTCCATTCTCCAAAACATATGTGATTATGATTTCGTACAACTAATGGGTATTAAAAATGAGATATAAAGCATATGAAGTGGTAAACAATTTCAATATCATAATTTTTCAAAATAATATTAGAAAAATAAATATTGTTATACATTAAATTAGTACATACCATGTTATTCCACATATTATTATATATAATATTGTGCATAATGGAGATCATTAAAATGTAATAATATGATTCCTTCCTCCTCATGTGATCCTATAAAAATGTAATAAAAATTTATAATTATATAACATTCTTATCCTATAATTCATGTTTGCATAGAACACTCAAAATAAATAATGAGGAGGGAAATATCACAAACTATAGATTTTGATTGATGGATGTTTTTAATTGACACATAAATATATTTATATCTTCATTTTACAAAGTATAAATAAATCTCTTGGAATTCATATTTCATAAAAATGTATGATCAACATTTAAATGAAATTATGATTTCATGATAACTTATTATTATATAATTCCATTAAATACATGAACCCATTTAATTTTTCAACTACTCTAATGATTGATGACTTTTTTAAATTCTAATATAAACACATCATCTTATAATTCACCAATTCACTAACATTGAATCATATATATAGAATGAAATAAAAACATGAAATATGATATTATATAAAATTTTCTTAATCTATCAATAATTAGATGTGTGATAAAATAGATATCTTTCATTCTGACAGTTTCTTCGTGGTTCACCAGCTGCATGTTAATGTGTGTTGGCATTCATTGTTACCCTGTATTACCACCTTCCAATGGTTGGTGTCATTTATGAATTTCATCCATGATGTATTCTCATTTATCAGAATGGGATGACGGAATATTGGTTTCTCCTACCATGGATTCATTCTAGGAACTGATCTCCTAGTTTGGGGATCTATTATAGATTAATATTTGTTCGTGAAATAAATTTTAGATTCTATCTCCTGGTGTACTATAGTTAATTAAACTTATTATTCTTAGAAATTCGAATTATTCTTGATTTGGAATCGAACATTGGTCAGTATTGTATTAAAATTGGGAATCATTGTTATATTTGGACACTATAACAATGATCACATGTATCATCTACATAGGAGTGAATCTTATGGAGGAATCTCAAGTGTGGAACCTGAGGCATCCCATGTCGATCACGTGGTATCCTATGCCAAAGGAATATCTATGATGTCTTTCACCTTAATCATACAATTCATAGATTTACGTAACATTAAGAGATAGATTTTTTGTTTAACCTCTTTTAGAGATGATTCAAACTCACCAGACCACCCTTCGGGGGGGGGGGTCAAATACATACAACCACACTAGGGAGAATATGGGTGGATTACAGATGGATGGATTAGAACACTAATTGGGGATGACCCAAGAGAAATCTACAATAATGGTGATATGTCACACCATGAAATTTCATCCATAAGAGGGAGAATCAAACTTGTAGATCTGAATAACCTATAAGAGAGGACCATGGAGGTGCACCCCTAGGAGGGGACACTTATAATTACCATTACTTGTGGTTGAACCTTTAATAGGCTTCCTACATACCCCATTTAAAATATAGGCATCAAAACCCAAGCAGTTGATGATGGTGTGGGGATTATTCATGAGAGAATCCCTACAAAAGTGGATTTCTCTTGGTTGGATTAGGTGGGGCTCATGAATGGAAGCTTCCCAGGTGCTGCCCAGAGTAGTAATGAAATTGATTGGGAATACACATATGATATGCCTATATGGGTCACATGATCCCACCAGGATGTGGAAATGAAGGTAAAATATCAATATATATAGATGAAGCATTCGGTGGAGGGGATTTAATGTATTAAATGATGAGTTTAGACCCAATCGAGGTACTCTCCATATATTATTTAGTTAGGAATCAATTCTCAAATAGTTAGAGAAGTGGTGTTAAGGGTTAAACCAAAGGAGGATTCCCATGGAAATGTAATATATTGTTGGGGATTATACATGGTATGGTCCCATATGTATACAAGATGTGGTTGGGGCATACAAGTAGAGGAATCCAATTTGGTTGATTGTTTCAGACTTCTAACTATGTGTAATGATGCATAAAAATCAAGGAAATTTTTTTTCTTAATTTTATTTTGGATCTTACAAGAACGCAGTTTCTGAAGGTAATTGATTCCTAGGCCTGGTGTGCCCGGAATTTCTATCTGAAGTTTAGCTCGGGTACGTTCAGTGAACGAATGAGCGGGACTTTCTAACTTTTGAACCAGTGCTCGGAATTGAGTTCTGAGGGCACCGATGGATTCACAGCACCGGTAATTGCTTACAAACACTATTTCCGGAGTTGTATTTACACGAGAGAAGTTTTTAATTTATGTGGAAGGTAAAATAAAAATTATGCAATAATTTTTATTTTTACTTTTAGTGGATTAAGCTTTGGGTGGAAGTTGGGGAAAACCACCCAACTTCCATTTGTAGGTTATGAAGGTGGTGGGGCCCACACGAACCCTACCCCTTCACCTTCCATAACCATCTAGAACCCTTTATAAATTATGACAACTTGTGTAATTTAATTTTGTTGTTTAATTCAAACTTTGGAATTTCAAACCTTATGTTGTGTTAATAAAATAAGTAAGTGTCTTATTTTATTATTGTTGGAGTCTTGTTGCCTTGAGAGCTTTGGGAGAAAAAGCTAAGGTAGTCTGGAGTTTCTTCATCCTCTTCATTGAGGAACGCGAAGAACGCGAAGAACTCCGGATTCCACGGAGGTCTAAGTCTCCTTCCACGACGTCTCCTTCCATGACACCTCTTCCCGCGACGGATATTCCGCGACGAATCCTCGTTCGAAGAACCTTCGTTCAAGCTACACTCAAGGTAGGGGTTTATTTATTTATTGTGTTCGTGATTACTAATTTGACGTTCTTCGTGGAATATGACCAATTTCTATTGATTAACGAGAGGGGGCCAGAACGCACAAACACGGGCGACCCTCATCCATTATCCAGGTTGGTTTCTAATGTGGATTGGAACGGAATGGCGCGTTTTCGTCGCACCACGCGGGATCATGTGGCAAGAAATGCGTGGCGCCATCCCGCCGCACCATGAAATCGAACAAGGATGCAACGACGTCGTGCCACGTCGGAGAAACCCAAAGAAACCAAAGTCAGAACAGGGCCGCGGCGAAGGGGAAGGAGCCGTCACTCCGTGCCGGACGAACCAAGTTCGCGGCAGGTTCCTGGCCGTGGCGGAGCAAAGTGACCGGCGGCCAGTTCCGGGCCGCCGGCATCGGAGCAGGGGGGACCGGTCGTCACCGGTCCATGGCTTCAGAAAATTACTGGACAAGTAGGCCGGCTGTACAAAGGAAGGCCGGTGGTTACGAACCCCCGGTGGCCATCTCAACGGCCCACCTTAATTGGGGGTCGCGGTTACAAAACCAGGGGGCAGGCGCCCCCCCCCCCCCCCCCCCCCCTGCTCAACGGCTCGGCCGTCTGGCCGAGCGCCTGGCCAGCGCGCCGCGCCCAGGCTGGTCCAGGCCAGGCCGCACCGCGCCCATGCGGGCTGGACCCGGATCCGGTTCGTGTTGACCCTGGGGGTATCGGGCCGGGTCGGACTAGGCCTGAGCCCTTTAATACCGAATACTTTCCTGTTAGACGCCCATAACTTGTGCTACGGGCCTCTGATCGACACACCTTCAGTTGCGATGCAATCCTTGGATCAAGGCAGTCGTTTATGTATATCACACTCATGGTTTCAGAATACTTTGGGTTCAGCCGAGTTGGTTCGTACACGAAACCAATCGGGCCCTCGGAGCGGAAACACTCATATCTTGAGCTCCGGACGTCCGATTGACGTACTGTCGACTTTGATGGATTCCTATAACTGAGAAGGATCTTTTTGATTAGTCCACCTGAGGATTGGACGTAGCTGGAGTATGTTCGGGTTGGTTTGGCCTTAAAAACCAACCTGGCCCCTGGGACAAAAAAACCAATAACTCTCAGACCGAGCGTTCGATTGACGCGCCGTCTGCGACGTTGAGTTCTTATTGACGATATGGAACTTTTGGATACATAAACATTGGAAATTGTGTCAGTTGATGTATCAGCCTCTTGGATCGTGGAGTGGACCCTCCCGAACGAGCTTTCTGTGTGTGGGCACCCTAGAGATGGTTGCTTTTGCCACTGTGACGATGACGACTGTACAGAGATCCTCAGTGGATTCGACGGCCATGACTGCAGCACTCAGCGATCCGACGTGGATCAGTGCCACCAATCCTGTGTGGATCTGATCCTATGTGGGTCAGCACTCAGTAGTTCTGTGTGAGCCAGCGCCTATAGATCCCGTGTGGGTCCGATCCTGTGTGGGTCTTTGCGGGGGTTAGTTACCTTTCGATCCTGTGTGGGTCAGATCCTTTGTTGGTCATTGCGGGGATTAGTACCTATCGATCCTTTGTGGGTCCAATGTCTTAGATAAATCAGTGGATATATCTGATCATCTCTATCGTTATACAAAGAAGTATACCTATGTGAGCTGAATCCTATTTTTCATTGCTATGTGGATTGTGTTGTGCTATCCTGTGTGGATTTACGTTTTTCATTCCTGTGTGGACTGGGTTGTACTTGGGCTCAGATGTTTTATTCGAACAAGAATTGATGACTTAGGTATATGTATGGTCATATACCTAAGTAGTGTTGGATGTTACTTCGTGCTTGTATCTTTCCTTTTTGGATTATACTTTGTGGATTCTGGGAGATCTTCAGGGGTCTTGGGTTCCCTACTGAGTAGCTTATACTCACCCCTGCACGGGCTAGGCCTGCACTAGGTTATATTGGTTGCAGACGACGGACAACGCTGATCATGGTTGAGGCTTGTGGTGCAGGACGGTACCTGGAGGTGGACCACTGGGCGGGACGTGCTCGGAGTGGTTGGCTAGACCCGAGGAGCAGTGGAGGCTATCTGTACCCACCCTTCAGGTGGGATTTCCAGTGGATAGCTTGACATTGTGGCATTACTTTTCAGTTGTTGTTTTCCCTTCCAGTTTTACTTTACTTTCAGTTTGTGTCTGTATACTGGCCCACTTACTTTTCCGCACTTACTATTGTACTCAGTTTTTAATTAGTGTATACTTCTACGGCTTTCTTGCTCTGTAGAGTTTGTTTACTTTACAAATGCAATGACTTCCCTTTTTACCAGAATTTACGCCATGGTGCTAGTCGTCATCCCCTGGCCTATGGAAGGCGGGCTTGGGGTAGTCACGGCACGGGCCCCGAGGACGGGTCGTGACAAATTGGTATCAGAGGAGTTCGGTTCTACGACAGAACTTGGGACTCTGATCTTTTTCTATGTGAAGAAATAGTGTTAAGCTTATTGGGTGTGGTTATCAGTCCAGGGAGTCCAGTGTTGGTGCGGCAGCCAACGTATCCGTACACTAGGACCCTGACTTCTGATTTCCGACTGAATGCACGAAAACATTGGTTGCATGTGTGTTTCATGTTTTCTCTGTGATTACTTTATGTCATCTCACCAGGTATACTGATTGACCATAGCGCACCTATTTCTTTTCGGGATGTCCCCACGATGGCAGCTAGATAGGGTTCCGAGAGTTGGGCATGATGACAAACCACCGAGCGACGAGGCCTCGGTGCATGGCCCTTTGACAGCTGAGGCACCGGCGGTACCTCTACCCGCCGAGCCACCGATGCTTCCAGCCCCAGCCGCTGACGATGCACGTCACCTTAGTGCTCTGCATGAGTTCCAGCGCCAGCGACTGCCCAGGTTCCACGGGGGACGGACCCCCAGGCAGCCGAGGACTGGCTGGAGGTAGTGGTACGAGTTTTCCGGTTAGTGAGGACACCAGCAGACCTCATGGTGATCCTCGCAGCGAGCCTACTACACGTGGCAGCGGGCCGATGGTGGAGCTTGATGATCCAGGTGCACGATGAGGAATCTCTCCTCTGGACAGACTTTGACAGCCTCTTCCACTCAGAGTTTGTCCCAGCCACCCTTCGTGTGGTACGTATCCAAGAGCTTCTACAGCTGCGGCAGGGCAGCTTGATGGTCGCCCAGTACTCGGTAAGATTTACCGATCTCTCGCGTTACTCGACAGACATGGTACGAGACCCATTCTTCTAGGCCCGGACCATTGACCAGGGGTTGAGACATGAGATCAGGGAATCTATGATCTCCCTCAGCATTCCGAATCAGGAAAGAGTACTGGAGCAAGTCCTTTTGATCGAGACATTTCTTGCTGAGCCTTCTTCAGCAGCAACACCTTCTGCGGAGCGACACGTAGCAGAGTCTTCTGCAGCAGGTAGTCAACGGATAACTCATGGGTCCAGGCAGACCAGACCCTCGGGAAAACTTCCTCAAGACACTAGCTCAGTAGTGCGGGGCACACAGCATGGAGCCAGTCTTTCGAGAGGCTGGCAGTGCTACTCATGTGGCGGGCAGGGCCACATGGCTCGTGATTGCCCGACCCGTTGTGCCGAGGAGCATTAGATGGTTGAGGGACCACCCAGGCAGAGGCAGAGGGTCGACCGTGGCGGTCCGCAGGGAGCAGGCGAACGAGGAAGAGGAGTTGGCCGAGCAGCAGGTGGTGGGAGACGCTTTGAGGCTCCACCACCACTACCACCACCAGGAGGTCCACCCCTACTAGAGGGAGCTGGCGGGCAGAGACAGGCACAGCTCTAGGCAGCGGAGGCCTACGGCCACGGCACACCCGAGATGATTCGCGATACTATATGTGTCTATTCCACCCTTTCTGCAGTTCTTATAGACACAGGAGTGAGTCATTCTTTCATATCTGCTTCCCTTGTTCAGAGCTTGGAGATTCCGACAGAGCCGTTGGCTCGATCCTTACTGCTAGATACTCCTACGGGAGCAGACTCAACGATTACACACTAGTGCCGGTAGTGTGATCTTATTCTAGGAGGCGATAGTTTCGGCTGGGATCTTCCAGTATCGATGTCGAGGCCTTAGGACGTCATCTTGGGCATGGATTGGTTATCAACAGTCCATGCTCAGATTTACTGTATTAGGCACAAGGTGCCATGTGTATGCACCGACGGGGGCAGGTTCACCTTCACTGGCGAGAAGGGAGCCTTTGCAGCATAGGATGGACTCTCGCAGAGGAGAGAAAATCCCATCACTCATCAGTTGGCTAGTGTCATCCTAGGATCAATTGATGTGCGTAGTCCTGGTTTTCTTATTGTGGTGGATCAGTATACGGACGTTTTCCCCGACAGCGTTCCAGGACTACCTCCTCGCAGAGAGGTAGACTTTATATTGATCTATACCCCGGGACAGCCCCGATATCGACTCCAGCATATCAGATGTCCCTTGCTGAGCTTTGAGAGCTACGAGTATAGTTGGAGGACTTGCAGGGAAAGGGGTTCATCCGTCCCAGTGTTTTACCCTTGGCTTCCCCGATTTTGTTTTCCAAGAAGGCGGACGGGAGCTTGCGACTTTGTGTCGACTATCGTCACCTAAACCAGGTGACAATGATGAACATGTATCTGCTACCGAGGATTGATGACCTCTTCGATCAGCTCAAGGTAGCACGTTGGTTCTCGATGATAGACCTCAGGTCAGGCAATCATCAGCTCAGTGTTCGGGACGAGGACGTGCAGAAGACGGCCTTCAGGTGTCGGTATGGCCACTATGAGTTCTTGGTTATTCCATTCGGCATGACCAATTCTCCAGTAGTGTTCATGGCCCTCATTAACAGGATTTTTCAGCCATACCTCAATCGATTTGTCGTGGTCTTCATCGACGTCATTTTGATATACTCAACAACTGAGGAGGAGCATGCCTACCACTTGCAGGTTGTACTAGACACACTCCAAGAGCACCAGCTTTATGGTAAGCTCTCAAAGTGCCAGTTTTGGATACCTGAGGTCCACTTCTTGGGACATGTCATCTCTGAGGCAGGAGTTGCGGTGGATCCGGCGACGATCGAGGCAGTGCTAGTTTGGGAGCCACCCAGGATCATAACGGAGGTGCAGAGTTTCTTGGGACTAGATGGATACTATCAGAGATTTTTTTTCAGACTTCTCCAGAGTCACGACACCGCTCTCAGCTCTTACGAAGAAGGGGAAACCCTTTTTTTGGTTAGACAGATGCTAGCAGAGCTTCCAGGAGCTGAGACAGAGATTGACCAACGCACCTCTCTTGACTTTTACTGAGGAGGGAGTAGGGTACGTAGTCTACTATAATGCATCATGGACCGAACTCGGATGTTTTCTGATGCATGAGCGGGTCGTGATCACCTATGGATCACATCAGTTAAGGCCGCATGAGCAGAACTACGCTACACATGACCTGGAGTTAACAGCAGTGGTCTTCGCTCTGAAGACATGGTGACACTACCAGATAGGCAAGCGATTTACAGTATTTTCTGACCGTCAGAGTCTCAGGTACATCTTCTCTCAGAAGGTCCTGAACCTGAGATAGAGATGATGGCTCGAGTTCCTCCAGGACTATGAATTTGAGATAGTCTATACTCCTAGGAAGAGGAATGTAGTAGCTGATACTCTCAGCAGGAGACGGGCATTCAGCTACTTGAGGAGACGACAGAGCAGCTATCTGCTTCGCAGATATCCTTCATGGATATAGATGGGGAAGCCTTCCTTCAGTCTCTCACAGTCACCCCTCCACTACTGCATCGGGTCAAAGAGGCACAGCATGGGGACGCTGACTGTGAGACGCGGCGTGCGCAGATATCCTCAGGATAGGCACCTGATGGTTTCTCTTTTGGAGCAGATCACGACGTCATTTTAAGAGGACGAACCTTGGTACTAGTTTCTTTACGATAGGAGGTGCTGAGAGAGTTTCACACTTCCCCTTTGGCGGTACATCCTAGAGTGGCGAAGATGTACCAGGATCTCAGACGATAGCAGTGGTGGCTGGGCATGAAGAAGGTTGTGGCAGAGTTCGTTTCTCGATGCCTCACCTGCCAGCAGGTGAAGGCAGTGCTCCAGGTACCAGCAGTCTTGGTACAGCCCTTGGAGGTCCTGGAGTTGGAGTGGGACGGGATATCTATGGACTTGGTGACTGGACTTCCACACACTTCCAGAGGTCACGAATCCATTTGGGTGATTGTCGACCGACTCACCAAGTCGGCTCACTTCTTACCTATTAGGGAGCAGGGCTCTGTGGAGAGATTGGGATGTCTCTACGTTCAGGAGATTGTATGGCTTCACGGTGTTCCATAGTATATCGTCTCTGATCGAGATGCTCGCTTTACTTCCCAGCTTTGGAAGGGGCTGTAGGAGGCGTTCGGGATGCAGCTACGTCTGAGCACTGCATTTCACCCTCAGACGGATGGTCAGATGGAGAGAACCATTTAGACTCTTAAGGAAATGATCCCCGCATGTGTTCTTGTCTTTGGTTGTAGCTAGAAGGACCACCTACCCTTACTGGATTTTTCGTACAACAACAGCTACCACTCCACCATTGGGATGGCACCATACGAGGCGTTGTACGACCGACCTTGCAGATCTCCTTTATGCTGGACAGACCCTATAGAGTCAAAACTTGTGGGACCAGAGATGGTCCAGGCAATGATAGAGAAGGTCTAGGTCATCCAGGAGTGGATGAGGACTGCTCAGAGCCGGTAAAAGTCTTATGCTGACAGGAGGCAAAGGCCACTAGAGTTCGAGGATGGCGACCATGTCTTCTAGCGTGTCTCACCTCGACGAGGATTACAGAGATATGACTGAGGTGGCAAGTTGTCTCCACGCTTAATCAGACCATTCCAGGTCCTCAGCAGGACTGGAAAGGTGGCTTATCGCCTGGCTCTACCATCTCAGTTGCACCGATTGCATGACGTCTTCCACGTATCTCAGCTGAGGAGATATATGCACGACCCAACGCATATCATTGACCATCGGGAGCTGGGCATTGATGATGGGGTGACTTTTACAGAGGTCCCAATGGATATCGAGGATCGATAGGAGCGGATCCTACGTGGATGGTCGATTCCTCTAGTGCGCATCAAGTGGCAGCACGAGAACCTCCAGGAAAGCACTTGGGAGAGGGAGGCTCAGATGCGTGCTCAATACCCACATTTGTTTCCCTAGTTTCGATGTATCTTTACGGGGACATAAAGCCCTGAGGTGGGAGTAATGTAAAGACCCATTTATGTCAAGGAAATATTTTCTTAATTTTCTTTGGGATTTTACAAGAACGCAGTTTCTTACGGCACTTGATTCCGAGGCCTGGTGTGCCCGGAATTTCTATATGAAGTTTAGCTCGGGTACGTTCAGTGAATGAACGAGCAGAAATTTCTAACTTTTGAACCAGTGCTCGGAATCGAATTTCGAGGGCACTGATGGATTCATACCACCGGTAATTGATTAGGAACACCATTTATGGAGTTGTGTTTACATGAGAGAAGTTGTCAATTTATGTGGAAGGTAAAATAATAATTATACAACAATATTAATTTTTACTTTAAGTGGCTTAAGCTTTGGGTGGAAGTTGAGGAAAACCATCCAACTTCCATTTGTAGGTTATGAAGGTGGTGGGTCCCACACAAACCCTACCCCTTATCCTTCCCTAACCTTCCATAACCCATCATAAATTATTAAAACTTGTGTAATTTAATTTTGTGTTTTAATTCAAACTTTTGAATTTCAAAACTTATGATGAGTTAATAAAATAAGTAAGTGTCTTATTTTATTTTTTTTCGAGTCTTGTTTCCTTGAGATCTTTGGGAGAAAAAGCCAAGGGATTCTTGAGTTTCTTTATCCTCTTCGTTGAAGAACACGAAGAACATGAAGAACGCCAGATTCCTCGGAGGTCGACGTCTCCTTCTGTGACACCTCTTCCCGTGGCAGATATTCCGTGACAAATCCTCGTTCGACGAGCCTCCGTTAAAGCTACGCTCAAGGTAGGGGTTTATTTATTTATTTATTTCGTGATTACTACTTTGACGATCTTCGTGGAATATGACCAATTGCTATTGATTAACGAGAAGGGGGCCGGACCGCAGAAACACGGCTGACCCTCCTCCATTATCCATGTTGGTTTGTAATGTGCATTGGAATGGAATGGCATGGTGTCGTTCCTCCGTGCGGGATTGTGCGGCAAGAAATGCGCGGTGCCGTTGCGCCGCGCCGTGAAATCGAACAAGGATGTGACGCCGTCACGCAGCGTTAGAGAAACCCAAAGACACTGCGGCCGGAGAAGGCTGTGGCGGAGGGGCATAGCGACGTCGCGCCGTGCAGGACAAACCAAGGTCGTGGCTGGTTTTGGGCCGCAGCGGAGCAATGTGACCGGCGGCCGGTTCCAGGCCACCGGCGTCGGAGCAGGGGGGACAGGCCATCACCGGTCCATGGCGTCAGAAACAAGCTGTCAAGTGGTCCGGCCAGACAAAGGAAGGCCGAGGGTTATGAACCCCTAGTAGCCAGCTCAACGACCCCCCTTAATTGGGGGTCACGATTACAAAACCATGGGGCAGCCCCCCCCCCCCCCCCGAAACGGCTCGGCCGTTTGGCCGAGCACCTGGCTAGCGCACCCAAGCCAGGCCACGCCGCGCTAGCTGGGCCGGGCCACGCCGAAGTGGGCCGGACCCAGACCCAGTTCGGGACGACCCTGGGGGTATCGGGCCGGGTCGGACCGGGCCCGCACCCTTTAATACCTAATCTTTTCTGGTCAGACGCCCATAACATGTTCTACGAGCCTCCGATCGACGCACCGTCAGCTGCGATGTGATCCTAGGATCAAGACGGTCGTTTCAGTATATCGAACTCAAGGTTTTAGAATACTTTGGGTTCGGCCAAGTTGGTTCGTACACGAAACCAACCGGGCCCTCGGAGCAGAAATGCTCATATCTTGAGCTCCGGACGTCCGATTGACATACCGTCGACTTTGATGGATTCCTATAAGTGAGACGGATCTTTTGACATACTACGCCCGAGGTTTGGATGCAGGTGTAGTACAGTCGGGTTGGTTTTTCCATAAAAACCAACTGGGCCCCTGGGACGAAAAATCCAATAACTCTCAGACCGGGCGTCCGATTGACGCGCCGTCTGCGACGTTGAGTTCTTGTTGACGATACGAATATTTTGGATACATCAACTCTAGACTTTGTGTCACCAAATGTATCAGCCTCTCGGCTCATGGAGCGGACCCTCCTGAATGAGCTTGCTGTGTGCAAGAACTCTATAGCTGGCTGCGTTTGCGACTGTGACGACGACAACTATACAAAGATCCTCAGTGTATTCGACGGCGACGACTACAACACTCAGAGATCCTACATGGATCAGTGCTACTGATCCTGTGTGTGTCTGATCCTATGTGGGTCCGCACTCAGCGGTTCTGTGTGAGCCAGCGCCTACAGATCCTATGTGGGTCCGATCCTGTGTGGGTCTTTGCGGGGGTTAGTTCCCTTTCGATCCTTTGTGGGTTAGATCCTTTGTGGGTCATTGCGGGGGTTATTACCTATCGATCCTTTGTGGGTCCGACGGCTTAGATGAATCAGTGGCTATATCTGATCATCTCTATCGTCATACGAAGGAGTATACCTGTGTGAGCTGACTCCAGTTTTTCTTTCCTATGTCGATTGTGTTGTGTAATCCTGTGTGGATTTACATTTTTCATTCTTGTGTGTACTGGGTTGTACTAGGTCTCAGATGTTGGAGCAGAACGATAATTGATGACTTAGGTATATGTATGGGAATATACCTAAGCAGTGTCGGATGTTACATCCTGATTGTTTCTTTCTTTTGTGGATTATACTTTGTGACTCTTGGAGACCTTCAGTGGTCTCGGGGTCCCTACTCAGTAGATTACACTCACCCCTACACGGGTTATTCCTGCACTACATTGTGTTGGTTGCAGATGATGGACAGCGCTGATCGTGGTTGAGGCTTGCAAAGCAGGACGGTACCTGGAGGTGGACCACTGGGCGGGACGTACTCGGAGCGGTCAGCTGGACCTGAGGAGCAGTGGAGGCTATCTGTACCCACCCTTCAGGTGGGATTTCTAGTAAACAGCTCGACGTTGTGGCTTTACATTTCGGTTGTTGTTTTCCCTTCCAGTTGTACTTTACTTTCATTTTGGGTTTGTATACTGGCCCACTTACTTTTCTGCACTTACTGTTGTACTCAGTTTTTACATAGTGTTTACTTCTACTGCTTTCTTTCTCTGTGGAGTTTGTTTACTTTACTAAGTCAACACCATCCCTTTTTACTAGAATTTATGCCTTGGTGCTAGTTGCTAGCCCCTGGCCTATGGAAGGCGGGCTTGGGGTAGTCACGGCACGGGCCCTGAGGACGTGTCGTGACACTATGGAGATGTCCCACATGAGTTTTGTGACAATGCAGATGTCATGATTTCCACTATCCATTAATCCCTCTAGATTTATGATTGGTGTGAGAAATAAGAGGCAGGAGTAGACTCTAGGATCCAACGATCCACATTAATGGCTAATGGATGAGATGTTGAAGACATAAGGGAGAGGGAAGGTCTTTGAGTGTTCCCATATCCTTTTAATTTTATTAACCAGGATAGTAACACAGTGGTATCAATTGGGATACGTATTAGGTTGAAGAAAATAGTATAATGAGTTTCTCCTCCCTTATGATATTCCTGGGCCTTACTCCATGAAGGGTTATCATAAGGGAGTCACTCCATGGGTGGGGGGTATCATTACATGTGAGGAAACTCCCATTACCCATCACTCATACATGGAATATACTATGTTTTCCACAAGTGGTTATACCATCATTTAACATCATGTTTTCCTGATGTTGTTCATAGGTAGATTTACATCATGCATCTTAGATTCATGGTACTCACTCCTCAAACCTTGAGCTTACATAATCGTCATACGTAAACCCTTGGGATGGGCATGAATTTGGAAATGCTTGGATATGATGGTATGTATGAGTGGTAAGTCACAAGAATAACATTTTAGTCCCTACACTATATGTTAATAGATATTGTAATAATTTTATTAAAAATAATTTTTTTTTGGGAATGACTGAGCTAAAGGCATTCCGGGCATCTCGTGAAGGGATAAGAAATTATTATGATCAATCACAGAGGGCTACATGGAATTGGTTCATGAATGGAATAATATATGCATTAAAGAAGCAATAATTTTTTTTATTTTGTGTAGATAATAGATGTGGTACATTATATAGTGGGTCTAAAAAATAGTATAGGGTGACACGCAAAAGGAAGAATAGAGCGCAAGATTGGGTTGCACACAAGACTAATGCTGCACTCAATAGGGGTTTTTATGTAGTACCATTATAAAATTAAAAATTATAGGATGAGGATAGAGAACTATGGGACCAACAAAAGATGACCCATTTGGAACCTTTTATACAAGACCTCTACTATGAGCATGCCATTCCTATTATGATGTTGTGGAAGATCATTCTTCTTCACATTCAGGTGAATGTTTGACTTATATACAACTTACCTGAAGAAGGGTGTTGTCCATCAATATATAGATAAATGCATCAGTCAAAAACACAATATCCTAGTCATATAATAGTTATTTCAAATGACTATGTGGTTTTTACTGATGTTTTTCCCTATATATTGATAGACACCACCCTTATTTATTTATATGAAAAACATCCATCAAAAACACAATATCCTAGTCATATAATAGTTATTTGAAATGACTCTGTGATTTTTTTAATTGAACAATCTCACAAGGTTCTTGTTGACATTACATTTTTCAAGAATGAAGTTTGGGGTGATCAAATTTATTTCATGAAGAACAATTCTCTTGTGTGAACCATCCTTAGATTTTTCTTTGTCTATGTGGAATGGGAATGTGATACATCACATTGGGTGTGTTAGATCATTCAATATTGTTGTTGACCATATTTATATGGCTCCAATCTTAGGTGTTCCTTTCATCATGATCAAGGAATGATCTGATGTGTTGGATGATGGCTTCGGGTAACCCAAATATTATCATGTGTCCATGTGGGTAAAATTCTACACCAAAATATGTCTTCACCCTAGAATTTGTGATGAAATGGGAAAATAAGGTTGAGATAGATAATTATGCAAGTCCTTTGTGGTTTCCATTAGGTACGTTCAATATTTATCTCCAGTCATGGAAGATCACCTGGGTTTTTCAAGAATATTAGATCTATGCCTATACATAGTAGGGGTGGATATTTACGGGCTCCATTTAATTTTACCCAATAATAATCGATCATTGTTTTGTGCATATGTTCAAAAAATTAATTTGAAAATCGAAGAATCCTCCACTAATTTCTCATAGTATCTAATTCATTTGCGATTGACACTTTATGAAATGTCAGCATTCTATGTGATTTTTCGATGGACTTAAGCACTACATAAAACCATCTGTGGAATCTTTAATTATTTAGTGTTTTATCCTCATAACATTCATATACACTCAAATTGGATTCCCAGCACGATTCCCCTCAAATTGAGGATTCCATCACTACTAAGAGGTCTAAAATTATCAAGAACATTCACATTATTTAGTCCGTGAGGGTTGTATCAATCAACTGGATACTATTGGGTATTCTATTATTGAGGAAATATGATTATCCATGGAGTGACTATCTTCCACTCTGAAAATCTAGATTCCCAGATAATGTGATCATTCCATCTTCTGTGTTTGTATCACCAGGATCATGGTTCACAAGCAAGGACAATCTCCCATTTTGAAATAACAGAACTCCATGTCATTCTACTAGATACTATTGGGACATGGATGTCTATGTGATGAATCGAAAGACCGTGGTGGTCACAGGATGTTAGCCAATGGAAGAATAATTTCATATCCATTATTATATCACCTTCCACTGTAGTATCAAAGAAAACAACAATCGATAAAAGAATGATTGCGACCTGATGTCTGGTTTAAATTTCACTAATTAGGGGCTTTGGTGTACTGGGTATATAACATGTTCCAAGAATAATTGGAGGAATTGTGAAACATCACGCATTATAAAGAAATATGGAATTCTATGTTCCATTTCAACCATCAATAAAAAATATTACTATAGTTTTGTAGCCATTTCTCCCCATAAATAGACACGTTACTCCTCCATCATGGGGAGGTTTGAATTAGATTATGGGATATTTATTCTATTAGAGGCATACAACTAGAAGAATTTCCCTACAACGAGTTCTTTCTACCATAGAATACATGGGAAGATAGCTTGAAGAAGCCAATACTTTTGCATTATATTTTCACAGTAATGATGTAAAGGATGATGATCACACCAAATTCCCCAAACAATATGTTGTTACAGGTGTGCTTTTCCTTATTTATTAAGTCAGATCCCAAGGTAAGAATGTTGAGATGAGGGAAATAATGAATGATCACACCATAGATGTGGAAGGTAGTATCCTATTGGTTTATCCTCGAGGATGGGTAATACTAAAAGTAGAGGTATAACAGGGTGGGTGACAATAGCCTAGTGGATTGATATAATGCCTTCCTAGACATCAACATGAGAGTGTGTTTGTATGTAGTGAGAAACATGTGGATGGGGATAAATTATGAAACATTGGTGATGGTGATGATTATATCATATGGAAAAGGTTAAACATTGGAGTACTCATACTATCAAGAATGTACAACACACTTGGTCATGTTGTGAAATTTAATATTCGAATAAGAATCTATTAGATGTTCACATTCATGAACTGTTGGATTGAGGTGCATATTGGGGGATACCAGTTTACAAATGATATATAGGCTCCCAACACTAGCATGTAGCCATCGATATTGAACATAGCTGGGGTATAGTCAATTATGATTAATGAGGATGGATTCATAATCAGGATTGGAAACCAAGTGAACTACAAATTCCACCCTTTTTGGAATTCATTTGTACTGATGTTGGACAACATGAACGGTTCATGGGAGTTGAATGAGTACCCTCTAAGCAATAGGGGATGAGTTTTGGTGGATTGGATTTATGGAAAAATCTTTTAAAAGAATTAATTTTCATCCTATTTTGACAGGAATTTTGGATGTCTATAGAATGTACAAATGTGAGTCTACAAGGGAATTCCTGAATTGACAAACCCCTGTATCCTATGCCAACAGTGGTGCATGTTGAACTTTGTGGGCTTTAGAAAAAACTGTATTCTTCCACTGACCAATATTGGCACGGTATGTTGAATTAATGCTTTAGAAACTCATTCGAAGAATATCTAGAGACAATCTTATGGAAGTTCGTTAGGGTAATTGATGTGGTGTGTGGGGAGAAAGAGTAGCGATGGAGCATATGGGAATCCCATAGGAAAGCTCAAGCCGAAACTATGATGGTAAGGATGTCATAAATTTTTGTTTCGCACACACCTGTTTAAGTGAATTTATATTGGAAGTGGCACTAAGGACCAAGAATAGAGGCCCCTAAGATAAATTTTAGATATATTCTACAAAGTGACATGGATTACATGTCTCTGTCCCTTTGGTCCACCTAGAAGATGTTGTTGATGTTGTTGCTGATAGAGGACCTATGGAGAATGTTAATGTGGAATGTGATCAAACTATCAGATTTAGAAGCATTTAGGTAAAAGAAATAATGGAATCCAAATCAATGAATGTAACATCTCAGATCCAGGTGCTTCTCAATGGGTGCCCCGAACCAGGTTGGTAACATGACCTCAATAGCATTTCACCAAACGCTAGAGGCTTCCGACAAGCTGTGAGGGCACATGTCTTATAGTGGCGAAACTATGCCCTCATTTGTCAAAGTGTAGGGTAGCGGAGAATATAAATAACATGCAACATCGGTAGTAGTAGACAATATACAACTAAAATGGAAAACTGAAGTAAAATATATTTAGTAGTATTTTATATAAAGATGCATCATGTTACTAATTCTATGAAAGCAGTCAGAATAGGATACACTCCAAAACAATACAGTAAAACTCAAAATACAAAGTACAACCAAACAAAACAATTCTGAGTAAACAGAACACAACAGCATCAGAAGCCTAATCTCGGCCCCATGCTCTCCAACTCCTCTACTACAATCATGTACCTGTATATGGACTATTTCCCCTGTCGATACATATAGCAATATATTCTGTTTGGGCCAAAGACATGACCCAAAAAGGGTGTGAGAAATGAATGCAAGTATGCACCCACCAAAGCCATGTTCCCAACTATCAGTAAAAATGTGCAACAACAGTGTGCAGTAGTAAATGCAATAAACTAATAGTACTAAAAAGTAACTATCTTTACCAGTTATATTGTCATTTTATTATTCATTTAACCATGCCAAGATCATGCTTTAACATGGGAGGTATAACATATAAAAAAATCACCACGATGAATATTCATTATAACATTTTCCTTAGACATACCATACATACCCTCAGGTAAAACCAATAGAAACCCATAGGTGATTTCCCATAGCAAAAAACGAATATTTCCCTCAGGCGTACGAAGTGTCGCCCACAGGCACAGAATCTACTGCCCACAGGCATAACGAATATTGCCCTCAGGCAAAAAGAACCACTTCCCTTAGGCTATAGGAAACATTGCCCGCACCGCAAGATAAGAAAGTAACCAGGACGATCCCAAAGCCTAAACATGCAATTTATATACAATTTCTCTCAAGAAAATTAAATACACGTTATAATCATGGCATACCATTGGGTATCCAGGCCAAACGGCTAAACAGAAGAACACACCGCCGGGGTGGTCCTGGATCCAAGCAGTGATCCCAAACAGCATTATATAATTACATTTAATTACCTATATGAATCTATGTATTTAAATCTAACAAGGCCTCAACAACGTGACACCAAAACATGGGTTCGTAGCAAAACGATACACCAAAACACACAACTTTTGGAATGTAAACACCAGACCACCTACCTCGATCGTCTCTGATAGGTATACATTACCGACGCCTCCCGAATCGTCTAAGAATGACATAGATCTGGGATAAAATAATTTCCTTTTAACCTTTAATAACGTCACTTAGAGGATGAATTGGTCATAACAATGCAAGGAGAAGTGATAACTCACCTGTGCGGTTCTAACGTGATCGGCAGAAGTGGAAATAGATTCCTGGTGCACGGTCAGCTGATCTCCGAAGCTCTGGCTATCCTTTTGAGCTCCATAGATGTTCTAAGAATCCTCTATGAAAAGAGGAGGCTACTACCCATATTAACTGAAAAAAAACTACACAGTGTGTACTCTCAGGTACACGGTGCGTATATTTCTCATTTAATTGTTCCTCTAGTGGCTACTTTTTCCACCTCTAAACTATTCATCCATCGACATGAGTACATGGCGTGTATTTCCAAATACATGGTGTGTAATGTCGCTCAGCTAGATTCTGCCTTCACTGCATTACGTTTCACCTACAGACTGACTACACGGGGTGTAAATTCCCATTACATGGCATGTAGTCCGTTTTCACACCTTTCATCACCGACGGGGCTACACACCCATTGTACTCATCCCACACGACCGAAGTACATGGCATGTGAAAAAGTACATGGTGTGTACCCACAAAATTTGTGATTTTCCCCCATTTTCCATATTTTCTCAAAAACACTTAATGAAAAAGGAAAAAGAAGAAACATGTTCCTAATAAATAAGAACCTGGTTCTAACATACTTCCCCCTTTAATGAAATTCATCCTCGAATTTCCCTTCCAATGGTTCCGAAGATAAATCTCAGAACAGCACTGGCCACTGAGCACGTATGTCGGTCTCCTGCTCCCATGTTTTTTCCTACACTCGGCCATGCTGCCATAGCACCCGTATGAGTGGAATAGAACAACCTTGGAGAACCATGTTTTTCTTAACAAAAATAAGAATCGGATGCTCTTATAAGGATGAATCGATCTAAAGCTCAACCTCCTAGTGCTGAAAGTCGTGAGATGGCTCTAAGTGATAACAGCACAACTGAGATACATGGAAGATGTCATGCATGGTCTGGTACCTCTGTGGTAACTGCAAGTGATAGGAAACCAGCATGAATCTCTCCAGAATCTCAAATGGCCCCACATACCCTGGTGAATGTATACCCGGTCTCTTGATTCGCCTGTGTCCCAACCTTGGTGAAACACTAAAGAAAACCCAATCCCCGACCATGAACTCCAATGGTCTTCTGCGGTAATCAGTATAAGTTTTCGATGAGACTGAGCAGTAGCCATCCGCTTCTATATCAATTGGATCTGCTCTGATGTCTCCTGCACATGTCATGGTCCATGCAAAGCTCCCTCACCTGCCTCTAACCAGCACAAGGTTGATCGGCATGGCCAACCATATAAAGCCTCATAAGGTGGCATCTCAATAGTTTCCTGAAAACAATTATTATAGTCAAACTTGACTATGGGTATGTGCCTCTCTCTCGAGCCCCCAAATTCCATGATGCATGAACACATCATGTTCTCTAGCACCTGTATCGTACACTCTGACTGGACATCGGTCTGAGGATGGTATGTTGTGCTCAGAAGCACCTGTGTACCCAGTGCCCTCTAAAAACTATGTAAGAAATGAGATGTAAAACAGGTGTCCCTATCAGAAACAATATAACGAGGGACACCTTGAAGACGTATGACCTCTCGGATATACAGCTTCCCCGAGCACGTCAACAACGAAGGTCTCATTGATTGGAAAAAAGTGAACTACCTTTTTAATTCTATCCACAACAACCCACATGACATCATTGCCTCGAGGTGTCCTCGAAAACCATGTCATGAAGTCCATAATGACATCATACCATTTCCACTCTGGCATGGGTTACTGATGTAACAGTCTGGTTGGCCTCTGATGCTCCGCCTTCACCTGCTGACTGGTGGAACATCTAGTAAGAAAACCAGCTACCTCAATCTTCAAACCCGACCACCAATTCTAATGTCTCAAATCATGGTACATTTTGGTAACTTCGTGATGCACTGCCAATGCTGAAGCATGAAACTCCCGCATCATCTCCTCGTGTATATCCCCTAGAACCCATACTCATCCTTGGAAATAAAATACCTCATCATCCCCTATCGTCCATCCAGGAGGAAGGTCCTCCCTTGCCACAGAATCTTGTAGAACTAGGCCTTCTCAATCAGATTGTTGTCTCATCCACACTCTATCCAGGATGGGTAGAGGTCACTGCTGAGGAAGAAAGATAGGCCTGCTCCTGACTGTCGTGCACCTCCAACTGCATCTTAGATAACAAAGCCATAAGCTGCCACTCATCACTGGCCTCCTGCACTACCTGTATTTGAGTCTCCCTGCTCAGTGCATCAGCTACTAAATTACCTTTCCCAGGTGTATAGGCAAGCTCATAGTCGAAGGAATGAAGGTATTTGACCCAGCTTTGCTATCTCAGGTTCAAGTCACTCCGGGTAACGATATATTTTAGACTTTTGTGGTCAGTGACAACCACAAAATTCTCTCCCAAGAGAAATATCTCCAACAGCGCAATGCATGATCAACTGCAGCCAACTCGAGATCATGCGTTAGGTAATTCCTCTCATGTGGCCTCAACTTCAGAGACCCATATGCAACTACTTGATCACCCAACATCAACACTGCTCCCTGCCAAATACTTAATGCATCACAGTAAACTGTATATCCTTTTTCTTTCTCTGGAAGTATCAAGATTGGTGCTGATGTCAACCTTCCCTTCAGCTCCAAGAAGGCTGCCTCGAATGATTCTGACCAAACGAACTTCACACCGATTTTAGTTAACCTTGTCAATGGTGCTACTAAGTGGGAGAATTCATGTATAAAGTTCATGTAGTAACCATCCAGACCCATGAAACTCTGTATCTCCAAAACGTTCTTAGGCTGCTCCCAGAAAACTACTGCTCTCACTTTATCAGGGTCAATGAAAACTCCTTCCTCTGAGATGATATGACCCAAGAAGTGTATTTTTTCCTTCTAAAAGTGGCACTTTGAGAGTTTATCATATAGCTGATGCTCTCTTAGTGTACTCAAAACGATCTCAAGATGGGTGGCATGGTCATGTAGAGTCTAAGAGTACACCAATATGTCTTCCACGAAGAATACCACAAATGAATACTGATAACGGTGGAACACATGATTCATTAGAGCCATGAAAACTTCTGCCACATTTTTGAGTTCAAATGACATAACCAAGTGCTCGTATAGATTATATCTACTCTGAAAGGATGTAAGCGGTATATACAATGGTCTAACGTGTAATAGATGATATCTAGATCCCAAATTAATCTTCGAGAACACTCGTGCTCCTCAAAGTTGAACAAAAAGATCATAAATCCTTAGTAAGGGTTATCGGTTCTTAACTGTCAACTGGTTCAGCTTCCGATAGTCAACACAAAGTCTACGGGTACGATACACCTTCTTCGCAAAAAGGACATGAGAACCCAATTGAGAAGTACTGGGTTGGATGGAACCATTTTCCTTTAACTCATATAACTGCCTCTTGAGTTCCTGCAACACTTTTGTAGCCATCCTATAAGGTGGAATGGACACTAGTTCTACTCCTGGAACAAGCTCAATTGAGAAATACACATCTCGCATCAAAGGTAGACCTGAATAGTCCTCAGGGAAGACATCCCTAAAATGATCAACCACTGGAGGGAAATCCTTTTGAAAAGTTCCATGATCTTCCAACTATAAAATCGTAATCTGGGCTATCACACCACCTCGCCCATGATGCTCGCGTCTAGATCGGCTCCCCTAGACATCCCATTCGCCCTTCTATAGAAACTCTCCACCCTCTGGTGACGTAAAACTCACCCTGAGATGATAGAAATTCACAAATTCTCGAAAGGGTACCAACCATTCCATCTCGAGAATGAAATCATTGCTCGTCATCTCCAAGACATAGAGGTCCCATAGAAAGTGAAACCCACCAACCTATAGGGGAATTCCCTTCACTGACGCACACCGGGCGTTCTAGTTCCCAACAGAGTGTCTAGCATCATGACATCAGAAGAAGACAAAACACAAATACCAAGGCTCTACAAAACAGATATAGATATAAAGCTATGTGCAGCACAAGTACCAAAATTTCGAGAAGATAAAATAGAAGTTATAAAATAGTACCTTTGATAGTAGAAGGTTCGAGATCCTGCTCTTGTTGGGTTGGTTTCACTGCATATGCCTGCCCAGGGCCGTAGACCTGTGACATAACCTGGCTAACCTTAGTTGTCCCGCCCTACTGCCTCTTAGATCCTGGTGTATGGCTACCCCTGCCACGACCACCACCTCTTCTTGTACGTCCTGATGTATCCCAATTTCCCAATGGGTAAGAAGCTTCTAGTCCTTCTCCCGCACAAGGAGTTAGCACAGAACCCCTATCACTATCCACTGGAGGGAATTCCTTGAAAAAGTGGTTCAAATGACCCATCTTTCCATAATCTTGGCACTCCACTGGGTCTCAAGGACACTGGGGTCTCTTGTTCCCCTCTTTACCACACTGGTAGCATGTAACCTGGCTACCTAGAGTATTCATCTGACTAATACTACCACCGTGAGAGAAATCCATCTACCTCTTGCACTTACCGCTGGAAATAGTACCTGAAAATGCTGTCGAACCGCCCAGGCCCACACTACTAGCTTCCCGTAGTTTATGCATAGTAATCAGTTCCTGGTTCGCAATAGAATGCACTATAGGCAACCCGAAAACATTCACTAATGCTCTAATGTAATATCTAAGACCATCCTCAAAGATTATGGACCTCAAAATCTCATCACCCACCAGTATGGGTGCAAAATACTGATGTTCAGTGATGTGAGCAGAGTAATCCATCACTAACATAGCACCCTTCTAAAGATTCATGAACTCTTGAGATCGATCTTCCCTCAGCATCTCGGGGAAGAAGAAGACAAAGAACACTGCTTGAAAATATTTCCTTTCCATGTTGCGGTGATGCTCAGTCTGGGTTGTCACATCCCACCATCTCATGGTGGAATCAGGCTGCATATAAGTCGCGAGCATGACCCTCCACCCTGGAGGCATCTCTAGATGCTTGGAAATAGTTTGAACTGAATCCATCCATGACTTCATAGCCGGTGGTCCGCCATCCCTTGAAAACGTAGGCGAATGCTACTACTGGAATATACTCATATACTCTGCCATAGATATGGCGGCTCGCGGTGCTCCCTGGAAGGTCTGCATGAACCGCATGAAGCCTTCTTGGAACTGCACGTCCGCACTTGCATCTGGTATAACAGCATCTGCCACACCTAGTACTACTGTAGGATTAACTGGTATCCCATGGCCTACCATCTTAGGAGTATAATCACCGTTTCTCTCTTGGCGAACAACCGGTGGTCATCTCAGCGGCATGACTCTACCAGGTCAAACGCACACCTTAGATAAAGATTAACAAGGATAGAAAACATAGAGACCAAGAAGGGAATAGGAGAAGGACATCATTAAAGATTTAAAAACATGACTACAAGGTATGTATAAATGTTACATGACATGTTCTCAAAAGTTATTCACATGGGAGTGTACTCCAGCTAAAACTGATCGTGTAACACCAAAAAAACACGGTGTGTTGTCCACACACACGGCGTGTACTTGAATCCTCCTTTCCTTCCCAAGTCCTTCCACACGTCTTAGTCACACGTCTCTCCTTTAAAAGAACTACACAGCATGTCCTAGATAGACACAATGTGTACAACTTAATTTCCAACTTCCTGTGTTGTTAGTGACACGGCTGAGCACTCAGATGACACTACATGACATGTTACACCCACACATGGCGTGTACACCACTCCGTCTTCCCAGCCACACGGCCAAGTCCACATGGTGTTTCCCCGGTCAAGAATACTCAGCATGTCCCACACGTACATGGAGTGTTCTCGAAGTGGCAACATCGACCCGTGTTTGTTAGCTGCATGGCTGGGTACCTGGGTCAGACTACAGGGTGTGTTCACGGTGAACACGCCGTGTATGTCATAAGGTTTCTCCATTCGTGTTGTTAGTTACACGGGCAGACACCAGGTCTAAACTACCTGGCGTTTACAACAAGTACACGATGTGTTTCCCCCAAGTCATTCCCTACCCTGTGTCCCTACCTACATAGTCTATGAAATGGGAAAAGACTACACGGCGTGCACTGAGGGTACATGGTGTGTACTTAAAATGTTTTTATTTCATCCTAAACAAGATGTATAAATGGCCTGTAATCATAGATCTACACGAACTGTATCCTGTGTTTTCTGGAAAGCAAGCCTCTGACACTGTTTTGGAACCCAAGAAAAACACTGAAACAACACTTAAGTGACAAATTCCGATCTGTGAGGGCCCATAGTCCTCACGAATCAATTCTTGGCATCTTATTAGTGTTTTAAATAAGGTAAACAGCCAGTGATCTACAAAATTCATGTCAATGATGTTAGGATGGTATGTCTGAGAATGATATACTCTATAATACCAAACGTAGGATTGAAATAAGAATCAGATTATTAGATTCAATAGGGGGGGTATTTTACCATTTAAAAATTCCTTTGGCACTTTTAGAGATGGTTATGTTTAACAAGGTTAAACAAGAAAATTCGAAAGACCTCTATATGTTCAAATCACTTTCTAGATTCCGGAATAGTGATTCCAAAAATGAAAAATAACAAAAATTTACAAAGATAAAGATTCTACCTTAAAGCATATAGAATCTTACTATATCAGAGTACAAGAAAAATAAGTACAAGATAGTTATACTTTCCTTAACAATACAAATGCATCAGAAAAATAGAGTATTAAAACTAATGGTAACAATTATAAACACTTTAATCCCAAAGTGGAGGTTATCCCACTACCTTGGATAAAGGTCCCTTGATTTATACTATCAAGAAAGTATGTCTTACCCACACCAGGTTCAACCCTCGATATGAAGATCATAGTCTGGCTTGCTATCCCCGCAAGCCCTCAACTATCAGGTAGTCAGAACCTCTATCTTCCTCAACAAGGAAGCCCTCAACTTCAAGATGTTGGAACCTCTATCATCTTATCCCTGGAAGCCCTCGATTGTACAAAACAACAATCGGAGTTTCATGAATCAAATCTGCACAATGGAAAGTTTGAACAATCTATTCAAACATTATGCATGAAACATGAGAGTTGATAAGAGCCTCTCTCTCTAGAAATCACTTCAGCCGCATGTAGACACAGATGTTAAAGTTTACTATTCTCGTTGTCAAATTTAATTGTTGAATTTGTCAATGTCGTGAGTTCTTTTCAAATGAGCTCATATTTATAGGAAAATCTCCAACAGTCGGCTCCATCCTCCAACAATCGAATTCTTCCTTGAATTTCGGATGGATCTGTACATGTGTCACTCAAACAACGGTTAGTTAATAACTGAAAGCATGATATCGTTTTATAAAATAACAAGTGTAAGCATAACCAAAAATGATATTCAGAATGAAATTAAATGAATGTTCAGAGTCTAATTAAAAATGAATTTGGAGACTGTAGTACTAGGTTATTCAGATTATGTTTTTCTAAGGAATTTGTAATCAAAATTTATCATCAGAATTCGTAATGAGAATTTGTAATCAGAATTCATCATCAAAATTCGTAATGAGAATTCATAATTAGAATTCATAATCAGAATTCGTAATGAGAATTTTTAATCATAATTAATCATCAGAATTCATAATAAAAATTCGTAATCAGAATTCATCATCAGAATTCGTAATGAGAATTCATAATTAGAGATCATCATCAGAATTCATAATGATAAATCATAATCAAAATTCATCATCATAATTCGTAATGAGAATTCATAATTAGAATTCATCATCATAAATTGTAATAAGAATTCATAATCAGAATTCATCATCAGAATTCATAATGAGAATTCATAATAAAAATTCATCATCAGAATTCCTAGTTAGTACTTTATACAAGTTCATAATCAGAATTCAGAGTTGAACATTATAAAAGTTTTTAAAAGGGAATTCTAAGTAGAGCTTCATAAAAGTTCGTAACTGTAATTCATATCCTAAAATAGAATTTATCATATCTAAGTATTATACGATTCTGAGGTTATAGATATGAATCCGATTTTTACACTTAAGAAAAATATTGATATGAACAATGAAAAACAAGGTAGGGGTAAATTTCATTTGGAAATGAAATTTTCTTTATGGAAGTAAAAAATGGGTAAAATGAAATTTTCCTTAAGATAAGGTTTTTGTGATTTTCAAAACAAGAGGAATTATCAAGTCATAAGGAATTCATGATGACATAACAATCTCCCCCATATATGAAGGAATGGAAATTTCATAAGGAAAACCTTATTTACTAAACAATCTCTCTCTTTTTGGAAAGCACAAACATCCTTATGGAAATGAATGTAGGAACTTACAATAAATTTCTAGACATTGAAATTAAAGCTTATCTCTATTTGTTCATGGATAATGGTGAATACCACTAACTCCCCCTTAGGCTTTGGAACTCTAGAGATCATATAATAGATTCCCAGAATGGGATTTTCATTACAAATATGGAATTTTTTCTAATGAGCACTCCCCCTTATATAAACCCCCCCATAATTAGTGATACTTATTCTATACATATAAATCTTTTTCATTCTATTCTTTAGAATTATTTTCCTTCTCCCCCTTTGTGATTTTGAAAAATAGTTTGAGGGAATGGAAAACAATATGGTACATGAAATATTAGTACCAAATAACACAAAAGACAAGCAACCAGAGTTTTCATTAAGATTGAAAGGATTTTTACAAGGAAATACATTACAAAAAAAGATTGGTTTAGTCTATTTGTATTCTTTTTCCTTGGGGATTATCTTCTTCAGATGGTTTTTTAGCTTCTTTAACTCTATTTGGTCCTCCCCAGATTGTTTTTCTAAGGCTTTAATCCTGTCATATTGAGCCTTCAGAGCCCCAGAATAAGACATTATAACATCATCCTGCTTTACAAGTTTCTCTTCGATCTCAATCTATAGATGTCAATCCCTTTTCCAGCATTGAGCGACAGAGTTAAGCTTCCCATTAAAATCATTCACCTATTGATTCTGAGTGTATATCTCAACGGGAATATTTTCATGAAAACTTTTTGTATGATCCTTGATCATGGAATATTTGGAATAAAAATCCACTTTTACTTCCTCTTGAAATTCATCAATCTCTTCCATATTATGGACAATCTTCTTTGACCAGGTGGTCATTTTCTTGTAGGACTTCCTATGAGCTTATTAACCTATAAGAAACGTTTTGAAATATGATTCTATATTTATAGACTTTTCCACCACCATTGACACTGAATATGACTTCTGATTGAGAGTGTATTGGAGCATCTGGCATCTAGAATCTATGTTTGTAAAAGTCAGAATGGGACGGTCTAGCTTCTTCAAAGACTACTCCACAAAATCATGACCATGTGAAGATGACCCCAATCCGATAAATTGCTTGGTGAGAGTGGTTTTTCATGATCAAAATGCTTCCTTTATATGTTCCTACAACTTCCTTTATCTTCACTAAAGATTTTATTTGAGAATTACTAACCACATTCTTACCCGTATGAATCTTCAGTATGACTTGCTCATCGATAGATCTATGCCCGCTATCAGATAATTGAACAACACTGTCATCATCAAATTTCCTTTTTTTCTTCTCCTTCCTCAATAAAGTTCTTTTCATATATTTATTTCTCATATAATTCATTTACTTCTTCTGCTTCCTTTTATTTATCTTTCTTTCCATCTTTCTCTTCTTCCTTACAAGGAGTGACATGCTTGGAGGACTCGTCCTCAGATGTTCAAAGTGGTAATTTCCTTGATGGATTTTCCTTATCATGATATTCTTAAACTTTTTTAATCAGATCATCTAAATCACCACTTTCTTCTTATACTTCTTCTTTTTCTTCTACTTCCTCTTCTTCTTCTACTTCTTTAACATCTTTTTTCTATTTAGAGTTTTCCAGACTAAAGAAATTCTTCCCTCGAGTCTCATGTAATGGCTCGACTAGAAATGTTTCAGGTACTGGAATATTCTCGGAAGCTACTTCTGTTGATTTCAAAAGAGATTGTACATCTTCAGCCATAGACATTTTCTTCGTCATCATCTTCTCCTTTTCATTGTTCTCAAGATATTCCGCAGTCTTCTACATTAATGACATGGATTCAGTAGGGCCCAATCCAAACTGTGGTTCCCCTTCATTCCTCTTTTATTTATCTTCCCTCTATTTTGTAACCACCTCATCCTGATACACTTTCCGTTTCTTCGGGTTGGGAGGAGCAGATTGGGCTTCCATAGAATTAGGGGTTTTATCTTCAGCTTCCACTTCTTTCAACTTCCTTTCTTTTAAACCTTCTTCGATGGTTCAGCTTTTTCAATATTTTCCAGATTGGCATCATCATCTTCCCTCTAACAGATCATAAAACTCTTATGTCTCTTTAGAATATCCCATATTCATTCTTTTTAGAGTGTCATCACTAACAAGAAAATCTTTTCTACTCTGAGACTTGGATTTTCATGTAATATTGAATGATTCACGACACCAAACTATCATCTTTTAATGTAAGGTAGGATACATGATAATTTGGGCTCTTATATTTCCATTCTTGATGTTCTGTATTATAATAAAAACAAGCCTCATAATATTGATTTTCCATAGATTTACCAGGAAATCTAATAAATATATTTCACTTTTCTTGAGGGTATCTTTTTCACCTTCTCTAGGTACTAAAAAACATTGTAACCATAACTGAATAATCAAGTTGTTACAAGATTGATGAGAAATTTATGATATCTTGAAATCAGAAATTGCAAGACATTGCAAGGCCTTTACCTTAATGAAACTACCTTGAACATCCAGGAGTTTGTGGGAGAAAAATTCTGCCTCCCCTTCATATGATAATCCCACCAAGATGGCTGCTTTGGTATAAGAATGTTTATAGGATTTTCCATAAGTCATGAATTAAAATCTTTCTCTATCATCTTCCTCAAAGAAGCACACTGACTCATAAAACTCTATGAGAAAATCTAGATAGATCATGTCTTGAACACCTATCTTATATAAGCATACATCTTCCCATCCATTTTACTTGATATTCTTAGAAATGATAGAATCGTACATTAAAAAAGTTAGGATGCACCATCCTTTCCCTGTATACTTGAAATTTTGAGATTGGATTCCTGGAATTCATTTATTGGTAAGATGCTTCCACAGACATTTGGACTGGACGAACTCTGAGTGATTTGGAGCAGGCTTAAGAACTGAGGCAGAGCTTCGAGACGCCAAAGCTTGGAAGCCGCTGCGGGACATCCCTTCGAGTTTCATTTATATAGGTTATGTAAGTGAGCTTTCATCATCCAAAACCAATCTAAAAGTTGGTGAACCTTTTTATCTGATCTGAAGATTGAAAACATTCCTGTAAGGAAATCTTAAATTCGATCTTTTGAGGTTTTAAGAAAAATCATTCAGATTTAAGAGGAAACAAATCCGAAATATTAATATAAAATACCACCAAGTAAAAATTACTATTAAAACAAAAGTAAGGAATTCAAACCTTTCGGATTTGGCTAGGGAGTTTAATCGTAATAGGTGATAATTTTCTTGAAGAATATTTAACTACGAAAAAATCACTACGAAAAACATACTACGGAAAACATACTTCGAAAAACATACTATAAAAAACTTAAGATTTAAAATTTTTTATTGAAAAAATATTGAGTATCAAAACTTGATTATGAAAATTATGAGTATGAAAATTCCAATTATGAAAATTTCCATTACGAAAATTTCTACTACGCAAATTTACAGTACAAAAAATTTGAAAATCTAACTTTGAAAATTTTTATTTAGAAACTTTGTAAAAAATAACTATGAAATTTTTCATTAATTTTTATGAAAAACATCAATAAAATATGTAATCCCTCTATGAAAATTAGATTATTACTATAAGGAGATTGGTTCAATAGTATATTAATGGAGGAAGATTACCTCAGGGTTATCATTCCTAACTTCTGTTTAATGTATTCAAATCTATCGATAGGTAATGATTTTTTGAAAATATCAGCAAGTTGATCTTTCATTCTAATGAATTGTAGAATGATATATCCTTTTAGTGTGTGATCTCTATGTAAGTGATTCCTAATGTCTATGAGCTTTGAATGAGAGTGATGTGAAGGTTTTTTACTAAGATCAATTGAACTTGTGTTATCACACAAAATTTGAGTCTTAGTAAATCTCAAGCCATAGTCTGTGAGTGTGTTTCGTATCAACAACACATGATCACAATAACTTCCAGCTACTACATATTCTGCTTCAGCAGTGGAAAGTGCTACAGAGTGATGCTTCTTACAAGACCAGGAATCTAATGAATCTCATAATAAATGAAAAGTTCTGAATTTACACATTCTATCCATTCTAAATCCACCAAATTCATAATCCAAAAAACTCTTTAAAAATAATTTCTAGAAATGTAAGATAGTCTTAAATCTATGGTTTACATTAAGTTTTGAAAAATTCTTCTCACTACCTTTAAATAATATTCCTTAGGATTGGATTGATATCTTGCACATATGCATACTGAAAACATTAAGTCTGTACGACTAGCTGTCAAATAACGTAGACTTTATATCATTCCTTCAAAAGATGTTTGATCTACTGGTTTCCCATCTTTATCAAGATCAAATGTGTTTGAGTTACGGATAGGGGTAATTATACTCTTAGAATTTTCATATCCATAATTTCTAAGAAGATATTTAATATACTTATTTTGGGATATGTAGATTCATTTTGGTTTTTGAGAAATTTGAAAACCAAGGAAAAAAGTTAACTCACCCATCATACTCATTTCAGAACCAAATTTCATTAGATCCGCAAAAGAATCAGTTAATGATTGCTACGTTGAACCAAATTTAATGTCGTCGACATAAATTTGAACAATCAAAACATTTTTCTTATCATTCTTTATAAAAAGGGTTGGATCTGAATTTCCCTTAACATAGTTATTTTGAAGCCAAAATCAAGTATGTCTATCATACCAAACTCGAGGGGCTTGTTTAAGGCCATACAAAGCATTTGTAAGTTTAGAAACATGATTAGGACGTTTTGATTCTTAAAATCCATGATATTGTTCAACAAAAACATCCTCTTGAACATAACCATTAAGGACATCACATTTTACATACATTTGGAAAATTTTGAAATTTAAGAATGCTGCAAAGGAAAGTAAAATATGAATAGATTCAAGTCTAGCTAATAAAGCATAGGTTTCTTCATAGTCTATTCCTTCTTGTTGATTATAGCCATTAGCAACTAATCTAGCATTATTTCATACCATGATTCCATTTTCATCACACTTATTTCTGAGGAACCATTTTACTCCAATTACAGAAGTTTGCATAGGTCTTTCAACCAAGGTCCAAACATTATTCCATTCGAATTCATTTTGTTCATCTTGCACGGCTTTTATCCATTCATCCTCACCTAAAGCTTCATCAGTGCTTTTTGGATACAATTTGGAATGGAATACTAGATTCTCTACTTAATTTCTTATAGAAATTCTAGTCCTTACAGTTTGATTGACATCACCAATGATACTATCACTAGGATGATTCTTTAGAAACAACGGATTTGGGTTTTGTAAAACATTTTCATCAACATAGGGTAGGATATCCTCTGAGGTAAATGTTCCAGGAGTATCTTCTAGAACATTTTACTAATCATAAGGATCTTCTATCATAGGTTGATAATCAGTTTTGAAAACACATCCAAGGATGTAGGTTGAGTTTTTTTAAAAACAAAAGGATCAGTTTCATTAAATTTGACATGTACTGTATCTTTAACAGTACAATTGTTTTTGTTAAAAACACTATAAGCCTTAGAAGTTTTTGAGTAACCTAAGAAAATTCCTTCATCATATTTTGGTGTGAATTTATGAAGATTATCTTTATTATTCAGAATGAATACCATGCAACCAAAAACCTTAACATAGGAATGTATAGGTTTTCTACTATTCCATAACTAATAAAGAGTTTTATTAAGAAAAGGTGTAATCAAAACTCGATTTATAGTATAACAGGTAGTACTTACAACTTCAGCCCAAAAATGGTTAGAAAAAAAATACTCACTCAACATGGTTCTAGTTATCTTCTGAAGAATTCTATTTCTTCTTTCAACAACTCCATTCTGTTGAGGTGTTCTAGGTGCTCAAATTTTATGAGTATTGCCTTTTCTACTACAGAAAGTTTCAAAATATGAATTTTGAAATTCTCCTCCATGATTACTATGAATTGTTTTCAATGGATGATTTTTTTAACTCGGGCTCTAAAACTTTTGAAATAACAAAAATATTCAGACTTCTTTGCTAGAAAATAGACCCATTTATATCTAGTGTAATCATCAACCAAGATAAATACATAATACATTCCCCCAATGCTTCCATTTTGTGTTGTACCAAAAAGATCCATATGCACTAGCTATAATGTGTTAGTAGTGGAGAATTCACCGACTAATTTAAAACTTGATTTGTGTTTCTTTCAATATTGACAAGGTTCACATAATATAGAAGAATCCAATATAATCTCTAGTAGATCCTTAACTAGTCTCTTATTAGTAAGTTTTCATATGTTTCTAAGGTTAAAATGTCATAACCTTCTATGCCATATCCATGAATGATCTTCCATTGCACTAAGGCAAGGTATGTCTTGGATCTTAAGGTCTTCTATGTTTAGTGTATAAACATTCTCTTGCCTATGGGAAGAAAGAATAAACTTTTCCTTGGAATAGTGTACTAAGCACTTATCATTCCTAAAATTCACAATGTAGCCTTCATCACATAATTGGCTTATACTGATGAGGTTGTTCATAATACCATTAACAAATAAATCATTTGAAATCCAAGTTTTTCCGAGAATAACGATGTTACATATACCAATAATTTCTCCCTTAGAATTATCTCCAAAATTTACTTTTCCTCATTTCTTCTTGATAATTGTTTCGAAATAGTTTTAGTTACCAGTCATATACTGGGAACATCCAATAACCATTTACCATGTATTGATGTTGGTACAGTCCCTATTTTCCTGAAAATAAGAAAAAAGATAGGTTTTTGGGATCCAGATTTTCTTGGATCCGAAAATCTCAGAATGTAAAATTTTGGGAACCCAAATCTTTTTTGAAAAATAATATTTATGGAGTCATAAAGACTGGGTTTTGTTTAGAGAACAATTATTTTCCCAGTGACCACCACATTGACACTTAGTGTAGAATAGGGCACTTTTATGAACAATGTAATTTTTACTAAATGTTGTTTTGGAACATGTGTTACCCAAAACAGAAGTATTCCTTCGAGGTCGGATTTGTGAATACATTTTATCAAGATTTTCATTACCAAGGGTAAATATTGACAAACACTACCTCAAGGAAAATATTTCGGATATGATTTTTATAACTAAGTTCTTTTCTTCAAAATCATTTGAACTATAGCTAGGCTCGAAAACATTTTTTTAGAAATTAAGTTTTCTAGATCTTTAGAATGTTTATTCTTCTCAGAACATACTTCCTCAAGATTTTTTGAAATACTTTAAAGATCATAATTTTTCTTATCAATATCTTTAGAATGATCTGATATTTCCTTAGTAAGAATAATATTCACAGTATTTTCCTTATCATGTTTTTTCATGAGTTTTGAATTAACATTCTTAAGGAATTTGGCAAACCTAGAAACTTCTTCATCGGTGGGTAAAGTATTTTCTTAATTAGAAGAAGATTATTCATCCGAAGAGTTATAAAGTTTATTATCATTAACATTTAATGAAACATTGGTCATTGATTAAGAATTGTATACCTAAGCCATCATAAAATGATTATCAATAGGTATCCTGGCTAAGAGACCAAGATTCTTCTATCTCAAAGATTCATAATCCGAAGATTCATCAAAAGAATCTCCACCACTAGAACTCCATGTGTCATTGTCTTTCAACACATTATTAGCTTTGTACTTGTAAAACTTATTTTGGTTTTTCTCAGAATGCCTTTCCTTTTTTTCTTTTCTCTTGAGAATAGGGTGGTCAAGTCTTATGTGTCTAGCTCTCTGGCATTCATAGCATGTAACTTCAGAATCATTCTTGTCTTTCCTTTCCTTCTTCTTATATTTGGATTTAATGTTCCTCTGTCTAGCTATCTTGTTCATCCTTCGAGCAAGATTTGCTAATTAATTTTCTGAGTATTCACATCCACTAGATTCAGAATGGATAACAACTTTCTTAGAATTAGATCTAGTAACACTCTCATGAGTCTTGGCTTTCATATGATTGGAAGTAGTAGTAAAAGCTACACTGCCATTTCAATTCTTCTACTTCACAATATCAGCATCTCTCTTCATTCTAGTCTCATGCTGATGAATAGTTCCAAACATCTCATCAAGGGTAATCTGAGTAACTGTTTTATTATCATCAATTGTAGGCCTTTTATATTTCCACTCAGTTGGCATTATATCGATGATCTTGACAACAAGGTCTTCATCATCCTATCCTTTTTCACCCATTGATTGTAAACAATTCACAATAGACAAGAATCACTATTGTACCTTGTATATGGGTTCACCATAAGGAAAACTAAAACCATGATATTCATCTCTAAGAATGGCTCTTCTGGTCTCAATTACATTGGAAGTTAAAAAGTGAGTAACTTTAAGTTTCATCCATATAGAATTTATTGCTTCACAAGATGAACTTTGGGTATATATATTTCTAGTCATTGAATAAAGTAAAGTATTGTGTACCTTATAATTGAGTTGATATTGATGACTTTCTTGATTTGTAAAGGCACTAAATTATTTATCGAGAATTTTTGTATCTACCTGTAAGCATAATAAAATTTTCAACCCCAGTGTTGATAATGAAATTCTTCATACGATCTCTCCAAAATTTGTAATCATTACCATCAAAGATAGGTAGTCTAGTTGGATTAATATTTTCTATGGAACCAACATTGATTCGTTCCATCTTTAATAAAATTCTTTCCATAAAAATAATGTTAGTATAAAAATTTTTTAAACAAGAAAAATATTCTAAGCAAGAAAAAATAGAGAGAAAATGTATCTCTATGCAAAATTGAATCCGAACTATGAGTCCAAAAAATAGATTCTGAAAAAAATGTGAATCCAAAAGTGTGAATCCGAAGATTTTATTCTGAGAATTCTCTTCTGAAACAAATCATGAGATTAATTCAGATTGAACCAAATGTACTGATACCAATTGTTAGGATGGTATGTATGAGTATGATATACTCTACAATACCAAACGTAGGATCGAAATAAGAATGATATTCTCAGATACAAGAGGGGGTGGATTGTACCTTTAAACAATTATTTTGGAACTTTTAAAGATGTTTATGTTTAACAAGGTTAAACAAGATAATTCACAAGACCTATATATGTTATAATCACTTTCTAAATTCTGGATAAGTGATTCTAAAAATGAAACTTAACAAAAGTTTACAATGATAAAGATTATACCTTAAAGCATATAGAATCAAACTATATCAGTGTACAAGATTAAGGAAGTACAAGATAGTTATTATTTCCTTAACAATACAAATGTAGTGGAAGAATAGAGTAGTTAAACTACTGGTAAAAAGTATAATCTCTTTTATCCCAAAGAAGAGGGTATCCAAAAACCTTGGATAAAGGCCCCTTGATTTATACTTTAATGAATGTATGTCTTACCCAAACCAAGGTAAACCCTCAATATGAATATCAGAGTATCCCTTGCTATCCTCGAAAGACTTCAACTGTCAGGTAGTCGACACCTCTGTCTTCCTCCTCAAGGAATCCCTCATCTTCAAGGTGTTGGAACCTTTGTCTTCCTATCCCCAGAAGCCCTCAATTGTACACAGCAAAAATCGGAGTCACGCGAAGAAAATATGCATAAGGAAAATTTTGAACAAGCTGTTCAAACATCTTGCATGAAGCTTGAGAGTTGATAAGAGCCTCTCTCTAGAAATCACTTCAACAGTATGTAGACACATATGAAAATGTTCAGTGTTTTCATTGTCAATTTTCAGTGTTGATGTTGTCAATTTTGTGAGATCTTTTGCAATGCGCTTCTATTTATAGGCAAAGCTCCAACGATTGACTCCCTCCTCCAATGGTCGAATTCTTCCTTGAATTTCGGAGGGACCTGTACATGTGTCACTCAAACAACGATTAGTTATTAAATGAAAAAACGACAACATTTTATAATAGGAAACGTGTAAGCATAACCAAAAATGATATTTGGAATGAAGGTAAATAAAAGTTTGAAGTCTAAGTAAAAATGAATTCAGAGTATGTAGTACTAGGATATTCAGATTCTGTTTTTCTAAGTAATTCGTAATCAGAATTCATCATCGTAATTCGTAATCAGAATTCATCATCAGAATTCATAATGAGAATTCGTAATCAGAATTCATCATCAGAATTCGTAATGAGAATTCGTGATCAGAATTTGTCATCCGAACTCGTAATGAGAATTCATAAATAGATTTCATCATTATGAATTCGTAATGAGAATTCATAATCAGAATTCATCATCAGGATTCATAATGAGGATTCTTATTCAGAATTCATCATCAGAATTTGTAATGAGAATTTGTAATCAGAACTCATCATCAGAATTCATAATGAGAATTCGTAATCAGAATTCATCATTAGAATTCCTAATGAGAATTAGTAATCAAAATTCATCATCAGAATTCATAGTTAGTACTTTATACATGTTTGTAATCAGAATTTAGAGTTGAAATTCATAAATGTTCATAATAGGGAATTCGGAGTGGAACTTCATGAATGTTCATAAGAATAATTGGGATTATAAAATAGATTGTTTCATATCTAAGTATTATACGATTCCGAGGTTTTAGATATGAATCCTATTTTTATACTTGATTTGAACAATGAAAAACAAGGTAGGGGTAAATTTACTTTGGCATGAAAGTTTCCTTATAGAAGTAAAACAGGGGTAAAATAAAATTTTCCTTAATATAAGGTGTTTGTGACTTTCAAAACAATTGAAATGATCAAGTCATAATGAATCCTTTACGACTTATCAATCTCCCCCATATATTAAAATGTAAAATTCATTAGGAAAACCTTATTTACTCAACAAATGAGGGCCCATACTCCCCCATAACCAATGTTTGGCATTCGTTCTATGAAGGCCTCAAACAAAAATAACATATCAAATAGTATTTATTTTTTAAATCATCTATCACCACAACATGTGTTTCTTGCACAACAACTATCACAACAACATGCAATTTCTAATGCACCTACACGACATGGAAGAATGCATGACATGTGATTTCTAGAATGTTCCTAAATGATGTATGAGATGGAATACCATCATCTCTTCGGGTTGCAACTAAATATAACCCAATTATAACATATAAACAACACAATAACAGGTGCGTTACCCAATGGTGACAATCAATTTAACTGTAAAATTGAATACCCAGTAATAATTACAATAATGAGTAGACTGAATTTTCTGTGTACATGGGTTATCTAATCTCGAGCATAACTTATTACCAATAACAAAGTCCATCATATCCCTTAATAAGGCTCCAAATAGTATGTCAATGAATATAACCCCTCTAATACCACTTTGTAACGTCCTAGATCTGGGTGCCACTCAACGGGTGCCCCAAACTCGATTGGTCACATGAACTCAAGCGCATTTCCCCAAACACTAGATGCTACTAACTAGCAGCGAGGGCCCAGATCTGATAGTGGGGAATCAATGCCTTCATTTGTCAAAGTGTAGTGCACAAAAAAGCTAAATAACATTTTACAATGGATGTAGTAGATAGTATTCAACTGAAATGGACAACTGAAGTAAAAGGTAATCAACAGACATATATATAATGATGCAACATGTCACTATTTCTATGAAAGCAGTGATAATAGTATACACTACAAAACAATACAATACAGCTCAAAATACAAAGTACAACCAAACAAAACAAAGCTGAGTAAACAGAACACAACAACATCGCAAGCCTATGCTCGGTCCAATGCTCTCCAACTCCTCTACTACAATCATGTACCTGTATAGGGACTCTTGGCCATGTCGACACCTACAAAAATATAGTTTGTTTGGGCTGAATACTTGACCCAAACAGGTTATGTGGAATAAATCCCAGTAGGAACCCACCAAAGGCCCGTGCCCAACAGTCAGTAAGAATGTGCAACAGTAGTGTGTAGTAGTAAATTAAATAAAATAAGTAGTACTCAAAAGTAACTAACATTACCAGTTATATTTTCATTTTATTATTCATTTAACCATTCCAAGCCCGTTCTTTAACATGGCAGGTATAACATATAAAAAAAATCCCCACTGTTAATATGCATGATAACACTATCCTCAGACATACCATACTTACCCTCAGGTAACCAGAATTGAAATACGCAGGTGATTTCCCACATGAAAAATGAATATTTCCCTTAGGCGTACAAAGTGTATTCCACAGGCACATAATCAACTTCCCAAAGGCAAAACGAATATTGCCCTCAAGCTAAAATAACCATTTCCCTCAAGAAAAAGGAAACATTGCCCACTGGCTAAGAAAGTAACCATGATGATACCATAGAATAAACATGAAATTTACATACACTTTCTCTCAAGAAAATTAAATAAAAGTAATAATTATGGAATACCCTCGGGTATCTAGGCCAAATTGATAAATAGAGGAACGCACCCCCAGGGTGGCCTTGGATCGAAGAAGTGATCCAAAATAACTGTTTACTATTACATTTAATTACCTATACAATTCTAGATATTTAAAATAGCCATTTTCTAAGCCACACGACACCCCAACATGGGTTCGTAGCACAACGGTACACAGAAACACACAGCAGTTGGAATTTAAACACCAGACCAACAACCTCAATCATCTCTGATCAGTATACATGAACAACACCTCCCGAATCGTCCAAGAATGACATAGATCTTGGATAAAATAATTTCTATTCAAACTTAAATTACATCCCTTAGAAAAATCTTTGGTAAGTACAACAAAAGGATAAGAGAGAACTCAACCATGCGGTTCCAACATGATCAACAGAAGAGGAAACCGATTCCCGGTGCACTGTCAGCTGTCCTCCGAAGCTCCGACCATCCTCCCAATCTCTAATGAAATTCTAAGAATCCTCTGTGAACAGAGGAGGCTGCTGCCCATTTTGAGCGAAATAAACAAAAAACACGCCGTCTACTCTCAAGTACACGGCGTGTACTTTTCTCATTTAACTGTTCCTCTGGAAGCTACTTTTTCCACCGCCGAACTGTTCATCTATCGACATGAGTACACGACGTGTATTTCCAAATACACGGCCTGTACTATCACTCAGCTGGCAGCCGCCTTCACTGTCTTGCTGTTCACCTACCAACAAACTACACATCGTCTAAATACCCACTACACGGTGTGTAGTAGGTTTTTACACCTTTCATTGCCGATAGGGCTACACGCCTAGTGTACTCATCCCACACGGCCAAAGTACACAACATGTGGAAATGTATATGGCAGGTACCCACAACATTTGGTATGTTTCCCCAATTTCCTTATTTTCTCAAAAACACTTAAGGATAAAGGAAAAGAAGTAACATATACCTCATGAATAAGAACTGGGTTCTTACAAGGAATGCATATGTTACATTCATAGATTTTTATGGGTTCCAACGGGGGAAACATGAAGAACCCTGCATCCTTATGAAGGTGATGCTTGGCCATGATCTGGAATAGGTGGAAATATCTCCACACAAAAATTTTGATGACAAAAATTATGAATTAGATGATTTTGGTGATGGGGATACCATGGGGATGTGTATTCCCTATGAAAGAGATGAGATCACACTCTCTATATAAGAGTTAGCAGAACATCTCATTGTAATAATAAATTAATAATATATTTCACCCATTCATTTTATTTCACTACTCAAGTCCACTAATCAAAACTCAACATATATATGAGCAACTTGATATAGACTATGATACCTCCACATCCAGATTATTATAATTGTCAATAGGTGCATAGAAGCAAGCTTTGGAGCCTACACTTGGGAATGATACAAGTGGTGAATCGGCCGAGTTTTATAAGGATTCGGGGACATCATTGGATTATGATGATCTCTCTCATAATGGGGGGGGGGATTACATAGAATAATATTTTAAACATCCACTAGTAATAATCGCTCTCAAATGAGGAAACATATCATTAAAATCCATCCCCCTCAAAGTATGATCATGGTTCAATTTTTGCCACAATTAGATTTTATAGTGATTTGCCAATGATGTGATTTCATTCCCTTTATAACCTCTTATCAAATGATATTGGGGGGGGGGGGGGGGTTGTTCAAATCATTGAGCTTCCTAGTGTGGATTGGTATCTTGGGGTGGAGGTCCTTGTTGGGACTCAAGAGCTAGACCTGACAACGCTCAGATAATGTAATCCCTTATTTTCATAGAGGCATACCTTTCATTTTCTAAGAATATTAACTAAGGTGCTTTTATTCAATGTAGGTATTACAAGGCTTCAATACTGGTGAACAAAGGAATTTGGGGAATCTAGGGGACCACTTTTTGTGGTTGAAGGTCATCAAACCGAACCTTGACTTTTTGGATCCAGATGAATTGGTAGAAATAGTTGTGGGTGAGGCAACTATTGGGGTAGAACTAAAGGTTGGAATGGGTGAGGTTACAAAGTAGGATTAATTGAGAAAATATAGGCACCCCATGATATAGATGCTAGTAAATCAGATAGAATACTAAACTAATCCATTGCTAATAAACTTCTTTACGCTATCTGATAGTATGAGCTAATAGGTCCGGAAGTGATAGATGACTATAATCTGGATGTTGCTGAATAAAGTTGTATATTTCATTATAGGGAATAGAGGTTCATCCAAGGATTCATTTATCAATCCCAAGATATACAGTTGGTGGATCAGATGAGATCCCTTCACCATTTTTTCCATAATCAATGCACCATAGGGGTTGATTCTCAATGACTTCATGTGCTAGTCTGTGTTACCATTCTGAAAAAAGTGGGGGTGGGGATCTAGCACCTAGATATTTCCCAGTGTTAGAAGAATCCAAATATAACACACAATATTTTATATTCCAACAGGTATATTCATCCATATGAGGGGATAACGAGTGAGGGTTCAACCATTCTCATGTCTAAGCAAGAGATCATCAACAAGATGAGTGGTCAACTAGATGATTCTGAGAACCAAATGAAGTAGGAGATATCTCAAATTACCAATACCAGTGATCGTTTTGTCTAGATATATTCAAGTGATTACAAGATGTTTCCAGCGAACAATGATATGGAATAATAGCATGGGAAGTAGCAACAATCCTTGGGGGTCATGCGCCATAGAATGCAACTTTTTTTGTGCTCATTCAGTAGGGTGGAGATATATAATTTAGTTTATGGAAACTCGTGAGAGGATCCGAAATTTAGGTGTCTATTCTAAGACAATATCTCTTTATTTCAAAACATACTATGGGCAATGAAACATTTCTTTAAATGTTTTATTGATCGCGTCACAATCACATTAGCATGACATCTAATGACTTGTCCCAAAGCTCTTGAGTGTAATGACTAGTTTGAGAAAAAAAGGGTGACCATATAAATTTTCACCCTGTATGAGAGTGCCAGATAATCAGAAAACACTCAGGGTCTATAATTATTGGCTGACCAATGAGATCCTTCAGGTTTGAGAGAGGATGTGGGTGGATAATAGGTCACTGAGAACAAGAAAATTTATTTTCCCATCTTGCATTAATTCTTGAATAAGACAACACAAGGGGTGTTAGAATCTATCCAAATAGAATTTAATGAGAGGTTTGAATACTACTTCAATAATATTGAAAATAAGGTTATTTAAATGGAAATAATTAATTTACTATTGATTGTTGGAAAAAGACAATATCTGTTATTTTATCCTGAAATGGTGAAAAAAAAAATTATGGTTGACCAATGATAATCTTTGAAACATAGAACCTGCCTAAGTATTTCTGGTGAATTATTTGGGAAAATTAGACTTGGATAGAAGGTGATCCAAAAAATGTCATGATACCATGATGTAATGGGCTTATTTCAGACATATAAGATGATGAGAATCTAAATTTGGGGCACACTATGAATGTAAATGGAGTGATGCAATGCTCAAATCTATTCAAGTACTCTTAAATTAAATATAATGTGACTTAGATCACATAGATATTACATAAATAGTATGAGCAAAGATAAAAACTATTTTTTATGGGGATCATCATCTTGAATTCCATGTGATATCTAAAATTATGAACAATGTGGTAGATGACCATGTTAGGGAAAAAGTCCTCCCATATGAGGGCCTAACAACTTTTTTTAGATTCAAAACATTCAATATGGATGGTATATACAACGTTTAATGTCATCCAGTGTGGAAAATAAATATGTATATTAATTCCATATTTTATGGGAAAATAATTCTATAGTCTAATTTTGTGTGATATGGTTGTTTTGTATTATTTGAGGTCATATCATCGGGACCATAGGTTCTTAGTTTATGGTAATAGTGTTTTGAAATTATTAATTCTCAAGATGGGCATATGTTTCATGGAAGAGTGAATAATGTTATGTGATATAGGACCTAGAAGGAGAAACATCCCACAAAATATTTTCATCTTAATCTACCATGTAGTTTAATGTAATAATTTATGGTTTAAATGGTCATTGTTTAGGTTAATATAATTTGGACCTAGGTGAGGATTTCCCCAGTGCAAATGTGTAGTGCAACTAATCAGAAAACCCAACAGGAATGAGAATCATGGAGGCCCATACTCACATCATACATTCCTATAGCTTCAAACATAGTTTATGTTCAAGATTTCATAAAACCGAGGCCCTTAGTTTATTTTAATATGGTTTGGACCAATGGTTTCTGTAAGCATATTGTCTATGTTTGTTCAATGATTACTGGACTCCTAAGCATGTTTGAAGCATTATTTGTGTAAGAAACAAGGAAAAATATTAGGGATGTATTGAAATATCAAAGAAAAGAGGGATGATTCGAAGGGTCTGGAATCACTCCATGTTTGGAAAGGACGTGAGTCAAGAAATTCATATTTTAGATAAAGGGTTGATTGTTGAGAAGGTATTGATTGTTGACCATGTTCGAAATATAGGGACCACGAGCACACATGACAAGAGTGGTGCAAGAATATTCATGATTGACAGCTGACCATGTTCTAAAACACATTACCTATAATTTTTCCCCAAGGATACACTATGGTGTTGGAAAATGAAATGAAGTTATAAAAATATGAAATGTGACCAATCCATTAGGGTGTAAAAATGTTTTTGAATTGTGATTTAAATCCATATTATAAAAGAATCTAGGTGTGGTTAGGAGAACATTAGAATGTGGGAACCAAATATGGGATTTATAAAAAATTTAATTTTGTGTTTCTCAGACAATGAAGAAAAATTAAATTCATGATTCATGGACTATGGAAGGTAGTTTAAAGTCACGTTACTTAAAATATTGGAGGAAATATATAGTCTTATGATTTATACATGACACCAGGGAGGGAAAAATTAATGTGAAAAAGTACCTAAAAGACATTCGTTCCACAAACAAACCTTATGATGAGGGAGGTGATGAAATAAACCTTATTTACAAGAATCCCCTAAATAGTAATATTTTCCATGAATCTCGCTATTGGTCGCAATGAACTCCGATGATCCAGACGTGCTCAGTAAATTATATCTTCATCAGATGCCAATCTGTAGCACAATTACAATGCCATAACATCTGTATTTAATAATATATAAAAAATTCTATCAATCTTATTATAGTAATTCTTATTCCAGTGAATATATTTATTAGTATATTTGTTGAAACTCTATGAAACTGGGAGAATAAATATTGTTACACCGATAAACAACAATTCATCACAATGATGTATTATAATGTCACTGTAAATGATTGGAAATAGATATAATAATAATCGAACAATTTCACTCTAATGGAAAATAATATCATCAATCTGATAGATTAGATTTTATCATACCAATTGACTAGGGGATATCATTCAAATGAACTGCACCATGGAATGTCTGATGGATTATACTTATCTATTTAAAATTTATATTTGTTTAGTTAAAAAATTTTCATCTGGATGAGTGATGAGACATTTATAAAACTTATATTCAAACAAGGGATATAAAGATAGAAAAATAATGTTTTAATAAAGTGTTTTGGATTTTAAGGAATATGGTTATGATGATTAGAATCAATAAAAGTATGAATAAAAAATCTCCCCCCCCCCCTTTCAAAAAACACAAAACAAAACACCTAAATGAAAAAATTATCTGTGAAATTATTTAATATACAATTGTTTATTTATGAATATCAATGAATTAATTTTTAAAATAAACAAACCACCTATTTTTTCTTATCTCCCCTATCTTGATAACTAAATTTATTTCATTACTCCATATATAAATGATCTTTCCTTAATAAATTTCTACCTTTGCAATATGTTATCCACATAAAATAGTTCTCTCCTATAAAAAATTCTCTCCTTAATTTTATACTCCCTATTTATGATTTTCAATAATATTAGGGGTTGTAATAATATGTCTCTAAAATGCAATAAAAATTGAACTTGTAAAAAAAATTAATGGAATAATATTTCATCCAATGTATAAATAATGAATATTTAAACGATTAATATTCTATAAATATTTGAAAAACAATATATGATAAATAATAAATTCAAAAAATAGATACTCAATATGTTTTATATTATGCACTTCAGGAGTAAAATAATCATTCTTCTTTATGTAACTTCTTGACTATAAACATTATCTACTACAAATCCTTTTTGTTACTATCGGTCTCCAAAGTTGTGGAAATGAATTTTTCTATATTTTCCTCTATGAGGAATTTTATTTTTTTATGCTTTACAACTAACAACCCCCTCTTCAATATGTTTGATTTTTTTTGATTATTTATTCATTATCATATTATTCCACTTGTTTTTATAATTATTTTTTTACTAGATTGAAATTTTTAATACATCATTTATAAACATCAGTTCATATATTTCATAATTACATCTGAACATGTTTATGAAGGGATTTTTTGTGATACTATTTATCATGATCTTCACCTTCCACATTTTTCCTCTATTCTATATGAAATATATCATGAACTATAGAAGATGAAATAAATTCTATTTAATCTTGATACAATTTATCTATAATTGTATGATCTCTAATGTCTAACAAAAATAGGAATAATCTGTAATATAGAAAGAGGTAAAATTATTAATGGAATTGTAGTAGAATACATTTTTTACTCCTTTATCAATTTTTCCATCAACTTATGTTTAAATAATTTTTTTTTCTTCTTTTTCTTTTCTTTCTCTTTAGTGGTTTCATCAATTATTTTCTTGAAATATAAGCCTTATTTATTATCCCTAATAAAATATGCATCTCTTTGATTTTAGTGAACCTTATGGGCCATAAAAATATAAAAATGATTATTAAGAATTGTAATTTTTTCCCTTTTTTCATATAGTGTAGATTAATCATCTTTCCATTTTCACTCTCTTCTTCATTCTAGTTTTTATAGGTTGCAACGACATCACACTCAAATAGTTCTGATTTATTTATGAATTAATTTTTTTTGATAGATAACTAACACTATCATGGAAAAAATTACATCTCTATTCATAGAAAACATTTCATGAACTAATATAGTCTAATTTTTAATTTTTATAACATCTACTCAATTGTACAACAATTTATTAATTAATCATAGAAAAAAATTATCTTTACAACTATCTAAATTATAATCAAGGATTCTAATTAAAAGAAAACAAACTCTAAAAAATAGAACATTCTCAAACCTGATAATAAATCCAGTAAGAATATATGAAGAAAAATCATGGCGTCTCAATCTCAATTCCATGGTATTAAAAGTAATTACATCCATAATGTAACAAATCTTTTGTCAGATGAAATATAATACACTTTTTAAAAAAATATAAAAATGGATAAGAATTGATTTGGAATATTTCCAAATTTACAAAATTCTATATAATATTATGATAATGATGATATGCTTCCCCTTCCAATGGAACATTTATTAAATTGGATAGTTTTAAATAGTTGATTTACAACAATGATTGAATATATTAAATATAATCTAATCCAAATTATCCCCAAAGAAATATTAATTACAACAATAAAATTATTTTACAATCTATTGAATTTAATTATCAAAATAATCTTTATTAACACATAATTTTTCCAATAACCATACTTTTATAAATTCATTTAATAATGATTAAATTTTATCATACCAATATTTCTTGACAGTTATTTGTTTCACAAATTCATTATTAACAAAATCTTCTATAGAAGTCACTTTTCTACATCAAGTGAAATAAAAAAATATTCAAATGAATAATTAGATCATATAGATATGAAACTATCAAAATAATTTTAAACTATTATACTGAGCTGAAAAAGGATTTATGAAAGGCAATTCATAATTCTGAGAAAAGCAATGTAGGATGTGGTAAAAAGAATCCTTATATATGGACATGAGGGAGACCCAACACCTTCTTTATATATTTAGGTTCTAATAAAAACCATTATCTGATATTAAGGTCTAATTTTTTTATAATCCTTATAATTTTTAAGAGAATATACTTTCTAGAAATACACAAAAAATTGTGAAATTGTTTTAGGGGAGCTAATTTTTTGAGTAAAAGTAGAATATTATTGAAAAAATAATCCATACGCACATAACCTTTGTAAATGATTTCATTAATATAAGTAGATTTATAAAAAATTTATATTAATGTTCTTTTATTATTGATAATCAATAACTTTTAATAATGTGTTTATATATATAAAAATATATTGGTTTTGTAAAAATATCATCAAATTGTTCTTGTTTTTAATGAATTATAAAATTATATATATCCTTTTTTATGTTCCCCTAAAAGAAATGGTGTGTTCTATCTATGTGCTTTGATCATGGGTGATGTGGTGGATTTTTAAATAAATAAATGGATTCGGGATTATCACACAACATAAATGTCATACTTTTACACTTTCCAAATTTTATTCATGTGTTTTAAACCTACAAAATTTGAACAAAACAACATCGAGATGGAATATATTTGGATTAAATATTATAAAGTGAAGCTGACTGTTGTTTCATTCAAGAAAAAGTCACTAAAACTTCACATAATAAATGAAATGTTTCAGATATAACTTTTTTGACCATTTTTCATCCACCAATGATTGCAACCAAAAATCATTTTAAATAAAAATATTTTCCAGAAGTATAAAATAAGACTAAATCTATATATCTCTTTAGAAAACAAAAAACTAGCTTCCAATGTTTATGGATTGACACCTTTTTATTTTAATGCTAATAATAACACAAGAATACATAATAAATCAAATAAGAATGAATAGGGTTTATGTATACTATTCATATAACAATTAATCTAAATATCTTTTGATCATAATTTTTCCCAAAGTCATCAATATATAATGTATTTTAGGTTATGATAGGAGTAATATTATTTTTTTTATTTTCATATCGAAATATCATAAGAAGATATTTAATATAATTTTGTTTAGGTATTATGGTTTCTTCTTTTATAAAATTATATTTTTAGAAAAAAATGTAAGGTGTCCCATTATTCTCATCATAAATTTTGTTTTCATAAGATCAACAAAGGATTATGTTAATGATTTTTAAATTGAGAAAAAATAATTTTATCAACATAAATTAATATGTGTATATACTAATTGTATGAAAAATATAGCATATAATAATCATAAACCCATGTCAATACATTACAAATAAAAATTCCACTGTCCTACCTAACAATTCCATTTGGGATTTACATTAAGTAGAAATTATTTTTTTATACCAACAATACAATCATAGTTATTAATGGATGTGTATACAAAGATTGTATAACATTTCTAACCTCCCCCATAAGACCAAAAATCATACAACCTAGGTTTTTTTCATTGTTTCATCTCAAAAATAAGACTATATCCTATGGAATGAGCAACATTTCAAACGAATCATTTTGATTTCTTCCATCTATCCTTGGTAATGCTCTATAACTATACATTACATAAAAAGGGTTCTTCTGTAAATTTTATCAAATTAGACATATGACAGATGTTGAACCATCCCATAATACATGGTAATTCTACATTCATAATTACATATAAAATAAAAATAAAATAAATATATGTTTACATGTAGTTTAACTACTCCCTATGATCTATCATTTCAATACATATTAATTGGGATCTATCCCATTGGATGGACCTTCCACTCCACCCAATCTAACTATATCATATGATCCATTATCATGTCATGATTATTTTATAATTGATGTCTGTTATAAGTCTTTCTCGTAATTCCTTTCACAAAATTATTATCTCTAAAAAATAATAAAAAACTCACCATAAGATAAATACGAAATGTGGACTAACCTAAAAAAATCCACCATCGTAAAAAAATTTAGGTCATGGTTATTCAAGAATATTAAGATCTCATATTTATTAATACATCTATATCATTTAGAACATTCTCAATCCTTCTTATATGTTTTGTAAAAGATATATATGAATATAAAAACAATTGCATTAATGAAATTCTATGTAATACCATATAAATGTTGAATCAATGTATTTAATTACTACATCAATAAAAAAGGATTTAAATTTCCATGAGATGTCATGATGTTTAGTCCCAGTCAACCACTATATAGTGTCCTAATGAAATCTCCCAATATTATTAATTTCATATGATTGATTAAGAAATATATTATTTTATATCCTTAATATTATTTGAATGGAAATGAACTAATTGAAGTTTATTGGTAAAAAAATTTAAGACATTAAATTAGAAAAAATGTGATTCTTAAAAAGAAAATGAAACCAAGTAGAGATTCTAAAATTGGACTTTGACAATGTGAGGGCATATAAATTGGAGGAAATGTTTCATAAAATTGGGTTTAGAGTAAAAATATGTTATTTACATAATGGTAGTAACCTAACAAGACAAAAAAATTAATCATTCTACAAATACTTCATACTAAATGCTTTAATATTCATCTAATACACACCCACTACCCGAAAATAAGGAATCCTCAAGCTATTAGGTCCCTTGATTACTCATTGAGTATGGAGTTCACTCTACGTCTTTTTTTCAACACCAAGATCCCAAATACCCCTCACTAAATTTTTTTCAACACATCAATCGTTATTAAAAATCCATAAATAATCTATAATTATTTAAATAAAATTAAAAAATGATATGTGAACTATACATTTATATTAATGGTTCAATATAACCCCCCATCCACTAAGGGAATCAAATCGTTCATAAGTGTCTATATTTAATTTTATTTAATAACATGATCTACTAGAATCATATATAAAAATATCACTCCCTAGTCTCATATATATTATTATATTTCTAAAAGTACTCATTAGTAAGAATTAATTTCATACCATGCATAACGTTTTTTCTTTGTTCTATAGATGATATCAGTCCCCACAAAATAAACATATTCATGTAGGTCAACATTATTTTTTTAAATCATGACTGGGTTCTATATCATTCATCTAGAGATATAAACTAGGAAATATTTTTTTTATTATTAAATAATTGGGATATATGATTGATGTGTTATAGTAATATTAATATATAAAATTACTTGTGTATTAATGAATCATGGTATGAGAATTCATTACATCTCTAATGAATGATGATCTATATGTGGTGATTCCAATGGAAAAACCATTACTCCAATGGTTAACAACAAGAGTCCTCACATTTGGATACAATGTTAGAGAACACTATTTTTGAGAAGTTGAGACACATTTTCTATTCAAATAGAGTCACATCAGTTTATTTTATATATGGATAAACCAAATTATCATATAATAAACTTTTTATGGAAAAAAATAGTTAGAAACACATGAAATATATAATTACTCTAATAGGTAAATCCTGATAAAATTGAAATAAGTAATTTTACAAAATATTTCCAATTATTTATTAATGTCTTATAGTCTATAGAATACATGAAAACAATTACATAGATATCCTCACGTATAGATGTTCCTTCCAGAATACCAATCATACAATGATTGATTTGTTTTAATCATTTTCAAATGACTTCCATATAATTTTATAACCCCTATAATAATCTACTAGTGAAATGGTAATTATGACCTAATATGATACACATATATATTCAATTGTGATATACAAACACCCAAATATAAAAATTTCCTTAATCATAATAATAATGGGTGTTAATAATAGAGAAAAAGTTTATGATCCTCATCAACTAGTCTACTGCAACCCATATTGCATTATGACCAATACAAATCAATAAAAGTCCAATGAAAATGTGTATAATTATATCATCCCACTACCTTGGAGGAAATTATCACGCCTGAAGAAATATGTTTGGCCCTTCATGCTCAATTATTTAACCCATTTCGTGGATGTAATGACAAAAATAATTTGTGGTGTCCCATTATATTTAATCCCACTAAAAAAGATGCTCGATATCATAGAAAATAATTATTATTCAAATAATTTTAAAAAACCATGATGCATGTGATTCCTTAATCAATTCATCCCTCATAGAAATAAATAAAAAAACTATAATTTGGATCCATATAAATAAATAGTATTCCAAGGACCAACATGGATATGGACATTGATTAAAAAACATATCCCTTATCAAAAAATAATATGAATACTATTACTTATAGGATTACACCTAATCCAATGGAGTGGAAGTGATAAAAAATAAAAAAAAAATCATGTCTTCCTAATACACAATCAAATCCACCAACCTTTACATAAAAATGGATATCTATATCCAATACTTACTAGATCCATGGAAAACATATAGATTACTTTTCTTAAAAAGAAAATGTACACCCTTATTTCTATTTAATAGATAATGATCCATATCAAAATAAAATATATTTTGGTACTCATCCAAATTTCATATCTATTGGATAATGTCTTCATATATATTTTTCTTAAAATCCACTATGGTTTATATATAAAAAATATCTCCTTAAATTGAAAATGTAACAAATAATTTAGGGAATAAAACACAACAACTTTCTCATATCTTGTGTGTGGTAATTTTTCTCATGGTACTATAATATAGAAGATATATAATAGAACACTTCATCCTCTTAAATAAACATTGCTCCAAAATATACACTTGTGGAGTAACAATACAAGTTATATCCCTTAACTAGACTAGTATAATTGGAATCAAATACAATGTAAAACTCAATTTCAACACCTAGAACATGGATTTTTATGAATCATTATATATGAATTTCAATTCATTATTGGTTATTCATATAATGGGAACCACCATGAATGATAAATATGATATTTTTTGTTTTATAATACCCAATCAATGAATTAAAGTCCCTTATAAAAAACATTGTCTTGGTTTTGTACAATTATTTTAAAAAATCCACTCTCTATGAGTCATTAGATACCCACGAATCCCATATAACATTCCTAGGTTATTTTATTCATCATAAATATATTAAACATTTATAAAATAATATGTATTCATTGTGATATATATTATTTAAATTTAATCTAAATTTTCTATAAGTTATGCTCTTAGGTTTAAAAACAATCTATGATATCATCAAAAAACAACATATTTATATAGTCTTATAGGGAATGAAAAATATTGTTAATGAGTTCCCTGAAAATTATAATTGAATTTATGTCATTAAATGCAATCATAATGAAATCATGTCACCCATACCTATTCCTAATATTTGAATTATATATAACCATAATCTTGGCACATACCTAATAATAAACTAATTGGAAATCAATCTTCTAGAAGCATCATTATACCCTCAAAATGAAAATAGAAGATCTATCTATGGAATTATACATATGATCATGATGTATACATGATTCAGAATCCTATTATCTACAAAAATAGGAATCATCAATCTCTCATAAAGGAGAAAAAAATTGTATCACCATAAGGATTGTTTCTCATATATATAAATCTACTCACATCAAACTACTCTACACGATCCTTATTATTTTTTAGCCTAACTGATTCTATTAAAAAATGGAATAAATATGTTTTCAGAACCTAACTCGTGGTCGATCATGAACATGATGTTTTTACGAGGAGGAAAATATAATAAAATATTTATAAATTAATTCTAAAAATGGACCCAAAAAATAAAACTACATAATACAATATACTTTTCAGCTACAAAAACATTTTTATTCATTTATATAATGATGGATCCAAATTAACTCATTTTGAGTCTAAATCTACCGACACTTCAATCTGATTTTACTATGAAGGTATACTCATTTAAAATAAGATATATGGAAGAAACATGTATTTAGTAGCAATAAATTTATTACTAAAACTTTATTAGTAATTCCATCACTAAGATAGTATTAATTGTGGTCATAACTTCAATTAAAAATCCCTTATATTATCATAACATCATTGAATATGCTATATACTAATAATATAGAAACAAAATAACATTTTTGGTTGTGTGTTTAGATATATAATAATAATGTAATACTCTATACAAAGGCAAAAATAAAATAATAAATGTATAGAAATTATTGAATATGTTGATTGTGTTTCAAACATTTAATTTTGTGATTTTAAATTAAACAAAATTGTATTTATTAGGATGAATGAAGATAATTATCTAATATATGAAAAACTTTATTGTATAAAACCCCCTTATATTAAATCCATGAACATGAAACAATTTTCCTTTCCGTACTCAATGTACTAAACCATGAAGAATCTATAATTTCTTCCCATAATATAGATGACAAGATCCATTCTTTGACATCCCAGATGAAGATCCGCTATATGTCTATTGAGTTTCATTAGACTATCCCCATGAAGCATAAGTATATACTTAACATATTATTGTGTTCTATTGAAGGATCATTGTATACAAATGGAACTAAATAAGTTTTAACTATCACACTGGTATTATAAATTAGATGATCCCCCTAAACAAGTAATAAAAGGCCAATTCCCATGTCATAGTATTCTCCTGACACCCCAGTATCACATTAGATCTCATCTTCCTACCATAAGATAATACACCTACAAATCATCAAGATTTAAAACCATTTATCCCATAAAGGAAAAGCTATTGGCTTCATTCACTTCAATATATCACTGTTTTATCTGAAGTGAGAGCTAGGCTAATTACCTTAGAATATTTTTTCTTGAAAAATATCATCACATAATACCTAAAATTTTCAAAAAATATAATGATAAAAATACAAGTATATTTGGCCGAATAATGAGTAAATAAATAATTTTTTTTTATTTTTGATAGGTAAAATTAGTTAAATAAGACCATACATGATAGAGAACAATAATCACATTCACCAGATATAATAAAATAAATTCTATACAAAAGTACTGGAAAAATTAACCCTTTAAATCATCTCATTATGATCACTCACATCTCCTTTTATAACACCATAATACACAAAATATCATATAAGACCCTTGAATCATAAAAATAATCAACATAATCTTTCAATCATAAAGTGACATAAAGAGATAAAAAAACTATGTATTACATCAATATAGTACTGAACATATTGGGAACCCCTTATTCAATGGAATCATTTATAATTATACATTTCTATATATTGAGTGAAGTTATTCAAGGTAGTACCACCTATATAAAGCTCCATTTAAATCTAAAACTATGAAAAAATCCCCATGCTATTGAAGAATTATTTCAAAAACCACTAAATTGGAATTGTCAGTATACTTATACCCTCCATCATTAGTAGTCGATGGTGTAAAATTGATTATTTAATCACATTAACATACTATACCAAATTCATGGGTATATATTGTGAAAACCATAAAATAAACATATCCCAAAAAAATAGAATATATTCAAATAATGTGAACTCAATTTTATTTCAGAATGATGAATCATAAGATGACCATAACACCCACCCAATAGCTAATAACCCACCCAATGCAACCAACTCATCCCAAGAGACACACTCTATGGTTTTAATTTTAAATAAAATAGGTAAATATATTCCATTATTTAACCAGTACCTAAGACTAATAACTTCTACTTATATAAATAAAATAGTAGTATAAAATCATTAAACCAAAAAATACCAATGGATATTTTTTGAAATGTGAAACTTATTTGGGATAATTATAGAAAAATTATCATGGGAATTTTTATATCGAAAACATACTTTTAGATATAATTTTGTAATCACACACATGTACGAACAAGGAAGATAATCTACATTCCAACATGATCAATGATCTAATCATATCTCCCTACTAAAATACAAAGGAAGATACCTAAATGAAATTTACATTTCATCTGAAAAATAAAATAAAATAAAAGGTAACCAAATATCATCAATCCCACTACCTGGATACCTGATTATCAATATATTATTGTTTCCCATAGAGAAGAACAACTTCCAACCAAAGTAATTATAATCTTATTACATCGACACTAATAAAAAATTGTATATGAACATCATGGTATTTTTAATAGATTTATAACTCCATATTTTTCTAAATAGGTATGTCTCCCTATATGTATGAGGTTTTTTACAAGTGGTGAGGCAATACACTATGAATTTGTGGAGACTATGTATTCAGTATGAAGTCATTCACATAAAAAAAATAAAGATATTAATAATCACTAAAATATATTATAAAATCATATATATATATATGTAATATTAAAATAACATTGCATGTAGTAGAAAAATTACCCCATATCATTAATAAAATAGTAAGAAAAAAATAAAATCCACATGGGTATTATATAAATAGATGGGATATTAAATAGAATAAATATATTCTAGAGGTTATGTAACAATTGATAATAGAATATATAATATTATCACCTCCATATATAACAAATTCCTTTTTTTCAACTTCTTAACATGAAGGACATAATGGCCAAAACACTACTATAGAAGGAAAACATTGAATCTTGAAACCATTTTATAATTTACACATTAGACAACCAATATTATATAAATTATTTAAAAATTTAATTTTAGAATTATAATTTAACTAAATTGAATGTAATTTTATATTAAAGGAAAATAAAATTAGCTAGTAATTATAATTTTGTTACACAATTTATTTTTTTGGGGGACATTAAAAAAGTTTCGGATTTTTTAGTACTGAACCTTTTTTCACAAAATCATAATAAATGAATGAATTTATCTTTTTAAATCATTTTCCTTATTAAATATGAATATTTAGGAATTAAAATAAAATGTTTATAATTAATTTTCTATATTTATATAACACATTTTTATCATGTTAGAAATAGAAGAAATATATCACCCTTAAAAAATATCATGTGCTTATTTTAGAATTAATATTTTTTTAATTATGGGAATAATTTTTTAAAATAATGGATCTAATAATATTATTATCGAAATTAATATATAATTTTATATGATAAATTTAATTTTTAGACTTAAAAATAATATTATATGGTGTTGTGAAAACAAATCCAATAGTGGTAAAACTAAATTTAAAAAATATACTTTATAAATAATTAGTATTGTTTTGTTATAAAACAAACTAATAATTTTTAAATAATTTTTATAATATCATTTAAATATATATATATATATATGCATATTAACTCTAATTCATTTATTATTATATTTTAAATTTTAGTAAGAACACTTAATTGTGAAGACATCGTTTTTATATTTTGAATACTTTTTTCAATATTATAAAATTTATTTCAAAAGATACATTAATGATTTTTAGAATTTAAATATGATCAAATTAAGGATAAACCTATTTTCATAACACCCATATATGGAAATATTTAGTACTGATATGATTCATAAAAAATTAATTACTTTTTTCAAATCTTGTTTATAGTGTAAAAAATTAAATAAAATAATATAAAATAGTAATGAAAAATAACTCAAAACTAGTTTAAAACACATGTATAATGTCATAGTTGAGGATTTATCACCCAAGTGAAACCATAGAAATAAAATCTTTATAAATATTGGGGTCATTCATCATTTAATATTTTAATTATATCATTTGAAAAGTAAATTTAATTCATTAATTTCCTCTTCCCATTAGTAACAAAATATAAAAGCACATTCTATACCGTACGACATTGATCCCTTTTAATTTTTTCTCGAGTATATTAAGAGCATTCTTTCTATAACCATCCACCAATAAATTCTCTTCTTTTTGAATTTATTAATCTTAAAGTCTCCACTTCCTAGGATATTTATAAGAGAAAACATAAACTCTTGATGAAAATATTAATTTCATTTTTATCATTTAGGCATAAGATTCTAATTCAAACAAATTATTAAATATGAAATAGTACAATGATATACACATCGTTACTAGGTTTTAATGATATCATATTAGTTTAAGACCCATCATTTTATCATGTATATCAATTGTGAAAAAAAACCCATCGTTGTTGTGTGTGCATGGACTACCACCTTCATGAATTGATTTTTCATGTTTTTAATTATTCATCCAGTGGGTGATAATAAGGATAGTATTGATAAATAGATTTGATATATATAATATAAATATAATTATAAAATTTCAAATTATTCTATCACTCTATTCTCTATCATTTCATGAGAGATGAAAATATTTACCATGCATTTTGTGGACTATTATCTCTACTAAGTAATGTATATAATGTTTATGTAGTTTATTTAATTTTATTAAACCCTATTTGAATATAACCCCAAAATATAACTATATTTAAATAATATCATTATTATATGATGAAAATGATATTATATCCAATTGAATCTTCTTTCATAGTCATAATCATCCATTATTTGTAGTGTGATCATGTTTGGGTCTCTCATACAACATAACTGATTGGTACTAAAAAACGATGTCATAGATGACCATGTTATAATAATTATTAATATTATTATATAATCATAATAATAAAATTTATTATTTTTTCGTTCTATAATGTTTATATATTGTATCTATCATATTATATAATAAACAATTTTATCATTAAATTACTAAAATAAGCCGAAAATGATTCAATTTTCATGAATCATAACTAATATATTAATAAAAGAATATAATTATTTTATAATTAAATTATAATATTGTATTTATGTACCATATGGGATAAATTAATTACAATCATCAAGATAATAATAAATAATAACACTTCTATTACGAAACTATTTCAAAATGATCTATATTACTCAGAGATGATAACAAAAATACAAGAAACTAAATAATATAAATAGATAAAAAATTATAAATGAAGTTGAATAAGGTTATAATTAATATTTATGTGTGAAATTTTATTATTAATACAATCATTTTTTTATGATGGAGGGGATAAAGTCCATCTATGAAGGATAAAAGGTTATGATCGTTCATCTAAAATTTCTCTATTTAAGGAATGCATTGTATGATGTACCTAATAACTTATATAAATTGTTTAGGATTTCTGTATGAAATTTTATATCATGAAATTCTTTTTATCAGTGTATTTTAAAATAAATTGTATTCCCTCTCATACATTATGAATTTGTGGATTCGGTAACCATTCTATAAGTTGGGGAATCTGTCCCTTTTTTTTATTTTTTCTGACTCATGTTATATTCACGACATATCTTATTTTGTGGGGTGTGTACAATTACTTGTAAAAACATATGGAATATTTTTCATGATTTGAATGGAATTAAAAATATTCATTTTTACAACATTAATATTTTCATTGGATTAAAGTGTTAATAAACATTATAAAAATAAATAACATTAATGGTGGAAAATCCAACCTAATGTTTGGAAATGTGAAATTATGTGTAGTTTTATAGAAAGTAAATACATATCGAGATACTATCTTGTAGATTTGGATGTGGAAGAAAATAAAATTGGCCTAACCACACTTAAAATGTCTTATTTAGAATTAACTCTATAATCACTGTGATTCACAATGAGTGGGCCGAAGACTAAAAATAGTTATATACACTCAGGTGGTATATGCTTTGTAATATTCACACATGCTTTATGAACCATTATGATGGATACTTCCTACAAATTAACTTGTATCCTACAAATCAATACTATTAAGCCAAATTAATATCTTCCATGGATAACCCAAAAACATTGAAATTAATATCTCCAATATATTTATACAATAAGGGTACTTTTTTTACTTTTATGTTACCACTCATATTATAAGGGTAATATGGGATATTACCATAATCTTGAATAATAATCTAATAAATTGAAAATTATATATTTAAAAAAATTAATTATACGGATAGCTATAAATTTTTTACCAAATATTCCTTGCATAATGATATAAAATGAATTATTTTTTTACGATGAATACATTGGACATAATTAGGTGATGGAAGGGGTTCATAATTAAACAACCCCTTCATACATAGATTGGCCTTATGAGACTACACTTCTTGGGTTTTTGTGTTCACCTCTACCCATGATATTTTATTTAATTTTAATATATCCTTTAAAACCTTTTTTTTATGTCTATGACTATCCACTCCATCGGTATGAGACCAATTATTTTTGTTATCCTGGTATTTATTTGTTATCATAGATAAATAATTACCTCAGTTTCATTTGATTATATATTTAGGGGGTTTATTCATTTTTTAAGAATAACTTGTGGTATGTTTATGATATGATAGCATACATTCTGTGCTACTTTTTAATAATCTTATATGATCACTCTTATTTTTTCCATTTAGATAGTAAACATACAGGAGATATTTGTGTTATTTTATGTGATATAATGTAAGGGATAATATTTCTCATTTAATTTCAACATCATGTACCATATGTTTTCAAATGTAATGTGTGTATTCCTATTGTATTCCTAAAATAATTACCAATTGGATATTGAGGGAACATGTTTCTTCTATGATAACAATGTAATATAACTCTTGGCTAAATAGTTTTGGAATCTAGGTTATAATTGTATGAATTAGATCATGTTGAGTTGGAAAATTGGGTAAAATATTTAGATAATTCTAGATAAAGATCACATAAATAATAAAAAAATCCTAATATTTAAACGTTAAATTATCAAAATTTTATATTTATAGTTATTTACAATTAGAAATCATATTCTAATTAATTATGTTCCATTGTTTAGAGACATTGACTATAAAAAATACATCCCATTAATTAAAAATGGAAAATAATAACTTTCAAAAATTCTGAGACTTTTTATCTTGAGTTATTCTAAACCCACAAAAGGTATATCTCTATTATGAAATTATTGGGGGAGAAATAGCATGATATATATATGGATAAGGAATTTATTCTAGTAATATAGGATTTAACCATGGTATAAAATTTATTTGATGTTTTCTTGAAGATTTACCTAGTCTTATCCTAAAATGTGATTTTTTATTCCTCTGTTAACCCAATTAATTATTCAATAAATAAATCTACAACAATTAAATATTTTAGTTCCAATTTATTTATTAGAGTTGATTAAATAATTTCATGATTTTTGATATAAATCAGTTTACACTCTATATATTTTTACTATTAGGACCCTATTTTATTCAACATAAAAAAGGATGATTATAAAATATTGTTAATCAGTTATTGGAATATTAATTCCATTACTATTAATATAATAATATTTTGAAATACATTGAAAACATAATTGATTTAATTAAAATATCACAATATTTTTCAATTATAGATATTGAACCTTATTATCATTAGGTATGGGTGAGAAATTGTGAAATACAGATGAGTTCATTTCAAATAATGTATAGATATTAGGATTTAATATTAGTACCCTTTTGATTGAAAAATAAATCATTTTTAATTATTTATATGATTAATAGAATAATAGAAGATTATCTTGATAACATTTTTGCTGTATTAATTAACGATATCATGATATACTCAAAGAGATATTATGAGAATGAATGTTATCTAAAATTATTTGTGTAACCCTCCTAGAAAATGAATTATATTATAAATATATTAATTGTGAATTTAGTCTTCACAATATTTCTTTTAATGTCCATATTGAATCCCATTATGAAATATCTATATATTTGTCAATTGAAATGGTAGTTATAAAATTTTCTATTCCAAAAAAAATATTCATGAACTGATGTTTCCTGGGTTTAGTATTTCACAATTTGTGGGTTGTTTAAAAGTTCACATGGTTGGAAACTGAGTTCACTAATTAAAAATGTAAAGTGCTAAATTCACATGGTCGACAAAATTTGAAGGATGTTTTGGAAAAGTGAATAGTAAAATAATTAATAAACATGTTTTATATTTACAACATTTTATGTATGATTTTGTAATACATAGTGATGATTTTAATAAAGGACGTGAATGTGTCATTATTTATAATGTTACAATGGCTTCCTTTGTATTATTGAATTTGATAATCATTGAACAAAAGTTTTTATCTAAAGGAACTGATTTTAAATACTAAAAATTCATTGAAAATATAGATTAAATAACTACATATGTAATTATGTGAGATATATATGAACCATAAGAGTTTTATGTATATATTTTCTCTAATGGAGTTCAAAAAGAAAGAAAATTATGTGATTTTAAGTACTCAAGGACTATAATTTATTGGTACAATGCCACCCATGGGAGGAATACAATGTGGATAATGAATTAATTTTCAGGGATCATGGAAATTTGGCTATGATGAGTATTAACAAAGTTCATATATATTGAGATCTTGTAATGATGTATAGTTAAATTTTATATAAGCGTAGACATATTTCATTTTCAATGATATTTTTAAATAATACTTATTAGAAAAAATATAAAAGTCCCATTAGAATTTAAATGATATAAAACTGTTGGTTAAAGATATAAATGTTTTGAAGTTTATAAATTTCAATGATATAGATGTATTTTTAATGTTAGGAAAAACATTACGCATTACATCTTTACACTAATTGAATATGAGACTATTTAATGAAGCATATATGAAAAATTTCTCTATAAACCTCATTATAAAATAGATGTATTTGGAATTAAGAGAATATTTGTGGATGGATGTTATAATGCCAAAAATTAAAAACTATTTTCCACAATTCATATTACACTAACATTTATTGGAATAAATTCCCCATCATATGGTATCTAGGAAACATATTCTTATACCTATATGGATGTGTGATATTATTAGACAAGGCTCGTTAATTAAAATTATAATGATACCAATAGAAATTATATATGGGTCATTATTGACCACCTTACCAAGTCTACTCATTTAATTATAATAAAATATGATCTACCCCTGGAGAACACTACCTAGATCAATGTAAATGATACCATAAAGATTAATGGGTAAATAATATCAATTGAATTTGTCCCTAATCCTCATTTCATATAATATTTTTTGAAGAGTATTTAAAGGGATACTGACCCTGAGATACATTTATGAATCACCTATAATTAATATTCTAATTAGTAATTTGAATGGACTATCCTGAAACATGAATATATGATTATATCATTTTGTCTTCCCTACCAATTTTTGTGTGATTAGTAAATATATTTAGTTGAAATATTAATATAAATATATATTTTGTTAAAAAATCCTTATAGAACAATAGGTTGAATTTTATGGGAATATTTATCACACTACAATATATTGGGATGGATTTTGATAAATATATTTTTTTTTTCAAATTCATAATGAGGATATTTCTGTTAATGTATGGGAAATTAAAGAACATATTAAAAAACCTATATCAAGTAAACAAAATACGTGTATAATCAAATGAATGATATGGAATTTAAAGTGGGGGTCATGTATTAATAAAATATTACACATGTAAGGGAATTTAATAGTTTTATAAAAATTAGAAATTTAATCCTTATGAAAATTGGGCCTATTGAAATAGTTGAATGACTTATTATGGTAACTAATGGAGTAGGCATAAGGCCATACATTTCAAAAGTTAAAAATATTTTCCATTTTTTATTTTTGGGGAAATATATATCAAATCCAGTATATATAATCACATATGAGGGAATAGGTCAGAAAATTACTTGTCTTATAATGATGATGTTGATAATATTCATGTCACTATAGAAATAATGTTGCAAAATCTGAAAATATTGCTAATAAAAGTCCATTGGGAAAATCACAAACCATAAAATAAAATATACGATACAAGAAATTCAATTAGGAAGGAATTACCTTAGTTTTTAGTAGTTAGCATTTGCCAATGTTTTGGAATAAATTATTTATAGATCATACAATTTAATATATTACACCTAACAATGGTTGAAAAATGATCCTCCCCAAATGTATTGAATGATTAGATCTCTAAAAAGATTTTAATCGTTATTTTATTAAAATTTTATTTTTTGGGAATTTCATTTGTGAAAAAATACACCATTTTATAATTCCACATATTAAAATTTTCCAAATATATTTTTTAGTACTTTTCATAAAAATTTAATTTTATATTGATTGAAAAAACATGATTTTTCTGGAATAATTAATTTTATGACACTATGATAAAAAAATTAATGGTTCTAATTTTTATATATATTATTAATATAATTTATAATAAATCAATTATAATAATGTTTTCCACTTTTATACACCGTGTTCATCATTGTAATGTTTGAATTATTGTATAACTAAAAAACACTTTACAATTATATTAAAAATTAAATTTTTTCACTTCTCAAAATATAAATTAATATAATAATTTTTGTTCTTATCATAAAACAAATATTATGTAATAAGATAAATTTAATATTTAGGAATAAAAACAAATTTCATGGATTATGAATAATTACTATGATATTGGTAAAATAATTTTATAAATATTTTTTTGCAATATTTGATAATTTTTATCTAATACAATAAATTTATAAATTCTCAATAATTATAATTATAAAATATTTAATCCTATATATAAATATACCATATTTAATTAATTTATTGATAAATAATAGATATTTGAAGATCATTTTATTGTGAAAACCACTTTTTCAAAAAAAAAACCTATTTTTTAATAAACTATATGTATTAATTTCGAAGATAATTTGATCATATTAATAAATAAATTGTTTTAAATAGTTCAAGTATTTTGGTTCATCCAAAAAAAAATTATATGGGGATAACATATATATTTAATAAACTATAAGTCACATTTTCAAGAACATATTACCAAGGTAAAAAACCATAATTTCTAAAAAATTTAATATAAAATTTTAGATAACTCACACCATGACAAAAATTGATTGTAAATTCTTCAATGAGGGATTCAAAAAAAAAAATTAAATCCCAAAAAGAATTATTTTTAAAATTATTCTTCATTAAACCTTTAATAGTGTACTGATATCATTTTGAAAATATATGGTTTTCAAAAAATGATTATTTTTGTTTATTTATAAAAGGGATTTATTAATTTTATACAATAGTACACATAAGACATAAAATTCCTTCTGCAAACAATGATATTTTTTTCATAAAAGTGACCCATATTGCTTCCATATAATTATATTTATCATTAATAATATTTTTTCCTTTTTTTCTATGATGTTTTGTATGATAGAACTCCAACTCAATACAAATGTATTACATTTTCTTATTATTTATTTTTTAATCAACCTCTTAATAGACTCATTTAAAATACTATATAATTAAATATAATCATTAGTATACTTATGTGTAACTATATGAACAGATAAACATTTATCTATTCCTATCTATCTATTAGTAAAAAACATTGTTATTTCATGTGCACACACTACTCCATCTACATGTGGACGTGTTCTATTTATCAAAGCATCTATCAAAGGTTTTTTTATTATTTTATTGATAAATAAATATTATATATGTAATAAAAGTATTATGACGACATTATAAATTATCATATACCTTATTTCACCATCATTATTCGTTATATAAAAATTTAAACCTTTCATTATGTGTAGATCCACCTCCATAATGTAATAAATATAATATTTCATATTGTTTATTTATTATTTAAAATTGATTGTTAAATACTAATAATCAACATCATGGTTTATTAATAGTTTTATTATTCCTGTATATTACTTATTTTTTTCTCTAGAAGAGACCATTTTATTTTTCATATTAATCCATTATTTATAACATGATCATGTTTAAGTTGGACTAAAAAGCTAATTATAGAATTATAAAACCCACTTTCATGGATAATTTAGAATATTGATGATAATATTATTATTATATAAATAAAAACAATTATTTTATAATGTTTCATGAAAGTCTATATTATTTATTTTTTTTATTATTAAAATATCTTCTTCAATCAATAAAATTACATAAATAAACATATATTTATTCCACATTCATATAAAAGAATTAAAACACTAATGTTCTGAGATATGAGAATAAAAAATCTGTAAAATTCACCTATTCTAGTAACTTATGTTCTCATGTAATGGAAACAATTTGTAATAATAATAAATAACCAAATATTTTGAATCTAGATAAAAACCATTAGGATTAATCACACCTTATAATTGAAACAGATAACAATTAACTGATATATATGTAGAGAATAATTATAAATGAATTAAATAATTTAATAAATATGATTTTGGTTCATATATAGGTTATTAAAATTGTTATTTTTTTATACTTGAGGTTGTATCACATTTTTCTATTAAGGATTAAAGATAAGTGTTTTCTATGTCAAATTCTTCTCATTGAGATATGATTCGGATTATAAACCTAATTTAATCTAGGTATATTGCATACCACCTACTTGAGAGATATATAATTAAATTAATTTTATTCATGTAATTTAAATAAATATTTGAATCCCTCTCTTTTAAGATGTTTTTATTGAGTTTTTACCTATTCTATATGTGTGTATTTTTGAAAAACTTTTTAATCATGGGGGAGAATTATATATACATCATTCATTTAGTTTCTGAGGAACATATAGTTCAATGAAATAATTTAAAAATATTAATTATTAATTTCAAGGAATTAAAAATTCTGTATTATTTTACCTACTTCATATACTTTCTATTGATTATTTACCAAAACCATTGTAAACTCAATATTTTTCATGGTGGTAAAACCAAAATATGTTCTGTTAAAATAAAAGTGTTTGATTATTAAAAGAGAATATACTGATTTTGGATAGAATAAAACTGATAGTGTTTTTTAATAGATGAACATAACTCTAATAATCTCATTAATATTTGGTTCATAATTGAATCAAGCATCACTATGATTCATGTCATGTGTGCCAAAAAACTAACTATAGACTTGAAAATTTAGGGGGGACATTTATAAAAATATTCACATGTTCTAAATAAATTATGATTAAAGATTTATCCTCTAATTTCCCAATTCTCCTACTAAAAATAAATATTAATCCTAATTATTTTCTTCAATGGATAACCAAACACATTACAAATTCCTTCACAAATATATTTATTTTATAAGGGTAATTATTTGTACATTTATGATACCCTACTAGTTGTATTAGTATTAATATAACGACTCCTAAACATCCAAAAAAATTACATTAAATGGGTATATATTATTTAAATAAGTTTCATTATATAAATATTCATATTTTTATTCTTCCTGATGTTACTTAATGGTTGGAAAGAATTTATTTTTAAATCTCATAGTGAATCTATTGGACATCATTAGGGGATGATTACAACCTATAACTATATAGTCCTTTGATTAATTAATATGTTTTATTAAACAAAAATATCCTGGGTTTTATTGTACACCACTCCTCATATTAGTCTCGCATCATTGAATGAGGACATATAAAATGTTCTGATGTCCAAAATTATATTTCAATTAGTATGAGATCAATTATTATTATCATTATCCATGTAATCATTTTATTTCATTTATATAGTGTTCCATAATCTATTACATTATTATGGATTCTAATTATTTATTTTTTCTACATTATAATGTGTTCTATGATTATATTTTAATAACATCCAAAATATGTTACTTCATACTAATAATTTGATCCTAACCTTATTTATTATCCTTTAACTGGGAATCATAAAATATATTATTATCTAATTTTTATGTATATGATAAAAGGTATAATAATGTTAATGAAATGAGTTCATGTTGTATCTTATTTATTCAAGAATAATGTTTCTGAATATCTAGACTTCCAAGACCAATATGATATTAGATTATATAAAATTATTTTCAAATAATAATAACATAATAAAAATACCTGATCTAGTTTTCTAGAGTATAGGTTATACTAGTAAAATACTCTTTACCTTGACCTACATAAAATGATATCCTCATATTCAATAGGTACCCTATGATGGGTGTGGGTATATGGAATTGTAGGTCCCACCATCAATCCCATTACATATGTTCAACAACGTGTGTGAGTGACTTAACTTATAGGAATTAAATAAAAACAAAAAAATAAATACACAAAATTTAGGGAAATTTTTTTAAATGGAACCCAGGAATCCAAAGATTACCTGTTGTGATCAAAATCAAAAGTAAACAGTTACTTTATAGACATAATAAATTCACTAACATCAAATGATATAAAATAAATGTTAGTACTATTAAAAAACTACTTTATATACTGAACCATCCCACAATGTAATTCATGTTCATATAGATATGAAATTAAAATTTTAATAAAATCTTGTTGAAATCACAATGTATTCAACCTCTCCTATAGGATGATCCCTTCATCCTATGTAAGGTATCATTGATAAAAAACAAATTCAAAAAGGATCTTGAGAAACTTATATTATAACTAAACTCGAATATGTGTCGAACTAGCAAAAAAACAGTGTATGTCCATACATATTATTTCATATGAAACACTCAAAAATGACACCACGTATACTCATGGTTTAAACACTCACAAACACCCATAATATCAACACATATCAATAATGAGTTATCCCCTTGGTTATACATACAACTCTAACCATTAAAATGGTCCAATGAATTTCATTATGTAGTTCTACATTCCTTATAATTAATAAAGGATATATTCCAAGCCCATAATTCATGTCACACCTTTTATGAAACCAATACAAGCATTAGTATCAAAATCAATTCCAAAACACACAAGCGGAGTAAACTTTTAAAAGAAAATAATAACCATTAATAACCAATCATAATCATGGTTAAATAACTATAAATCCTTTTAATATATTCTAATCATTCATTTATATATTTCCCAACCTCCCATATATGTTATCATTAATTAATACATATCCCCCTCACAAATCGATGAAGGTTCGTAGAATTTCATATAAATATACAAATATAGTAAGGAATTATAATCTTTAGATATATGGAATTAAATCACAATGGGAAATGTCATGATTCAATTCCAATAACACACTACCAATCAATAATTAACTCTAAAATTGAGATTTTAAAAAGAGGAATCATAAAAAAATAATTTCAATTTAAGAGTTATTATTGTATAGACATACTAATTGATATAATCTATAAATTATGGAACATAAACCCGTGAAAAAAATATTTTTTAAGTGTAGATAGAAATTCATAATGAATAAAATAGATTTCCATTTTCATGGAATGGAAAAAGAGGAGGATATAATTAATTATTATTTTAGATTGAAAATATAAAAGCACAATTAATGGGACTCACCCTAATAGAACACTCAGTACCTAGTATTACAATGACACATATGTAGTTCTTTATCGACCCCAATGTACATGCCAAATAGATGGTTGGAGGGGACCTTGAGGCTACAAGGTCCCTAGAAATTTCACCTATTTATTTTTTCATTTTATACTTTACATATTGGAAGATACCATTTTTCTAGAGGAAATGGATATCATATTTGAGAATAAATACACCATATACCACACTCTGAAACACAGAAAATAACTAAAACATTCAAAAAATACATAAATCAGCCATTATAAGTTAATTTGGATACAATAAAGAACTATTATTTATGTATATAAATTAGAGTGTCATTACATGAATATTTATAATTAGGTAATAAATTAGATATAAATAATTTATAACTATTATGATTGTTGGTGAATATCTATATAGAGCTGGAAGATAATATTAATGATGTGGTTATATTTAATCTTACTGTGATTCACAAGTGATTATATAGATAAAGGACTGGTTTTTTCATATGGAAACAATAAGGTGATGGGATATGAATTAAATAGATTCTATTTAATGGATGGGTGTTTAGTTGTAGAAGATTCAATCATCCAGTACATTCAATGTATGATGGTTCCTTTAGAGATAATGTGTGTTGTTTTAAAATATTTTCATTATTAGTCTTGAAATGGGTACCAAATTTAGTCACTTGGTTTTTGAAAATTGACATGATTTTTTGTAACCATTATATATGAAATATTTGGCTAAATACGATCAATATTTTCTTGATTACGAATCGGTGAAGGTGGAGTAAAAATGACTTATCGAGATATGGAAACACTTACCTATTTTTTTATAATGAGCTAAGGATGTTTTCATAGAGATATTGATTGTGTTTGTTAGGTAAAAATTTAAATTAATGATACATTTTTTCACTAGAGTGCCTGAACTCATGAATTCATGTCACATTGTAAAATTTTAATTATTTATTCATTACGTTGCATTGGGGTGATTTTTTTGAAAGAGACAATTAGTCATGATGTTGGTTAAATATATTTTTAATCATCTAATGATCTGTGATTTACATCAAGGACCTATGGGTTACTCCATAATACATTGGATATTTAGATTAAAATAATTATTTAATTCCCGCTCAAAAGGATGTCTCAATAGAGTATATTGATATATATAGAAAAATATTTTTTGATATAGTGTTCTTAATTTCCAGATTCCTTTGGAGGATTATTCTTAATATGTATAGTTTTTCTACAAGAATAGTAGTCATTAAATATTTAATAATTTAATCCATTAATTTTTTTCGCATTTAAATTTCAATTGTGTTTTACTAAGCTATTTGATATGACACATATGGAAACAAGTTTGATGTTCCAAATGATATAAAATGTAGTGTCAATTTAAATAAATATTATTTAAGTTTATATTCAAAAATAATTTTATGATTATCACAGAGTTTGGTGTCTATGATATGGTTTTCGGGATATTGTGTTCTTAAAAATCATTCACAGATTCAACAATATATTTATAAGGAAATAATGTAAATTGATTTCTCTTTTATCATATCCCTGTATTATCATTGACCGTATTATATAGATGGTTGATAGGTTTATTTTCAATGGGTATATATAATGGTTTATAATATTTTTCTAATTTCATAATTGAATAGTTATCGACCAAAATATATCCATGTTATGAAATTGTATGAACATAATATAAAATTTTATTTTTCTTATATAGAGACCCCTATATTTTATTATTGATAAATTATCTATTTATTATAGTGGATTACATTAGTGTGGTGAAATGGTTGTATGGGTTAATCCAATGGAATAAACAATAAGTGGAGACTAGGTTTAGGTAATATTGTCCAAATTTATTCATGTAGATCAAATACAAGTGACTTTGTGAACATGAATGTATATATAGTTGGCATATTTTAACACAATGAATTTATAATGGGATTCAATTTTATTTTTCAGAGTTTCTAGGTTAAAATTTAATGTTTTTTGTCTTTATTAAGAGGGAAATGATTATTGACAACAAAAATCCATCATGTTTGATTTGGGGATAATTTGGGTTACGTTGGATGATAAATCATGTATAAAGGGTACTAATGTGGGAAATACCATGACACATACATGAAAAAAAAACAAATGTTGTTTGGTGTAAATTCCAGATGTTTCTCTGGAAATTTTTTTCAATGAAATGATTCCCATACATTGATGGCTAAATCCCAAAGAATGAATATAGAATTATGGATATTATGTAATGTATGTGATGTTTTTGAACATAAGGTGACAGATTTTCTTGAATCATGACGGTATATAGAATTGATTTTTTACGAATGTGGTTTCCTAATAAATATACTAATTTCCATTAAATTTTGAGTATGGATGTATTATTAAAGAAGTACCAGGTGAAATTTTAAAACCTAAGACTTATAAAAATATATTTCATATGAAAATTAATTTACATGAACAATATTTTCATGAAGAAAAAACAATACAAAAAGTCATAACTGTGTGAATTAGTAGAAGTTGAGAATCTGTTGTGCTTAGAAATAGTTTAGTATAATTTTAGCCTATCATCTTTGAAAATTTTTATTAATGGAGATTCAATTTTGTTTTTGAAATAAGAGCTTGAAAGTAACACTAATTATAGTGTAATAAATTAATATTCAATACATCTATTAATTTTTTTGATGTAACATTGATTAAACCTAATTTTGTGAATATATATACTTCTAAATCTATGAGAAGTTGTAAATTAGTCGGGATAGTGAAACATCTCTCAACAATATAAATAGTGTGTTTTCTTACTGATTCTTTTACATAAACACATTATCATTTAATAGTTCATGTATTTAACTAATTAGAGAGAACCAAGTAAAATTTTCTTTTGTAACCCTTAATATTATTTTTTACCCTAATATATTTTTTTTATTGAGAATGGTGTTCCTACTAATAATATAGAATAATCATTGAAAATGTTTATTTAAATATATCAGCAAGACTCGATTCACCCTCTCCCCCACCCTCTCAGGGTGTTTACTGTTATTTGGTTTAATATTGGATATTTAGGTTGGAGCTTCATGTTACTGTAATTATTTTGTATGGTTGAGTCATTCAAACAGTAAATAAAAAATGGATTCCAATCATCGCTATAAATAAAATCCATCTATAAAATATTTAGAAAAAATAGTCTTATTGATCTCAAGATATTAGAATTTACACAACGACCAATTATATAATATCATTTAATGTTCGTACTAAATTGTTATCTTTTTTATCATGTATGTTCTAATGTTTTATTTTGGTTTCATTTTTCATTGACCAATAATTTTCGATCATGAAATTGAGAGGATAACACTAATCGTTATGATATTTGTTTGTTTAATTTTTTATTAGAAAAAATTTATTTTATTCTACACACCATGTAATAGTGGTTGGGAAGAATTCTTGAATAGAATGTAGATCATGAATTTGTTGTGTTCCATGTAATTAGAACGTGTGGTGAAAAGGAAAACATAATATTTTAATTAAAAAGTTTCAAGTTTTTCGATGTATATGAGTCTCGAGAGATTCCCAACGTGTAATGATATATGACTCCAAATAAATGTGTTGATTTTTGATTTTAAATAGCCACATTAAATGATTTTTTTATTTCATTAATCATGTAGCTAGAAAATCTCAATCAAGATTTTACAATATGAGATTTATGGTGGATCCCTTCCATTTGTATTGATTCATTTAGATATATATTTTCATTGTGGATATAATTCTCTATTCCATTTAATAATTCCATATGGTCTATATGTGGTTTTTGTTACAAATATGGTTCAACAAAAAAATTAATTTGATCATGAATTCAATCAATCTTTTTTAGTATATTGTCATGACTTTTCATCCAATAAATAATATTGTTGTTTCTAATCTCTGTTAACAATGGATATAATGTTTTCTATTTCTTTTAAGTAGATGGATTTATTTAAGAATTCCTTTTCATGAATTTCATAATATTCTTATTGATTCATTGAGACTTCAAGTGGAATATCATGCTTAGAAATTGAAAAGGGGGTGGGTTTGTGTTTTGAACATGGTTTTCTTAAAAAAATCAATAATTTGGAATATGAATTTTAAAATTTTGAAGTATATTAAATTGGATTTTATATGATTTTATAAAAATATTATCCTTTTTTCAAAATAGACTATTTATGGACTTAATAATATTTTGTTCCAAAATTATGATTTTTTTGGATCATGATTGTACATTATGTATTTATCCATATACTATAGTCAGAATGGATATATTATTGTTGATTCGGTTTATTTAATGAATGATAGATTATTTTTCAAATTTTGTATCACATTTATATTTATATTTTCATATGTTTACCGTTATTTTTTATGAATATAAAGTGTTTTCATCTAGAAAACAATATATTCATTTTTTGGAAACTCAATTTTTTTATATATGTTTTAAAATTTATTTATTGACTAAAATATTCATAAAAATATTAAAATTTAAAACTAATACTTTTTAATTATTGCTATTCTAACATGCATAGATTCTATAGTAGTATCCCAATGGGTTCTATATCTCCAACAATATTTCTACCATTTGGTGGTTTTATAACTATTTTTGAATGAATAAGTTAAAGGTAATAGAAATTTGTATCATTATTGATTCTCTTTATATCGTTTTATTGATTTGGGATTATTTTTTGAGCTGATAGTTAGACACATAGGGAATTGTTACTATAGAATTATCATACATCCTAATTTATATTATTTTAATTAGATATATCTCACATTATTTCCCCTTTTTTAATAGGTTGTATGTATTATTTTGAATACATCTGGGACATGTTTTTTTATATTTTTTTACATCACCTAGTAATCGGATGACTTGTGTGATTAGTCTAGCCGACCGAGTTGTTTTATATCAATTTTGTATAGAAGGAGTTACTCAACCAGAATTGTGTCGGCACATACTATGTTAGTTCTCTGTCTTATGTTGATATGAGTATTATTTTTTGAATGTAGGTTGTGGTTGTGGAAATGATTCATAGCTAACTCACTCTAATAAATGAATCTGAGATTCCATGACTAGTCAGATAATATTTACAATGTCTGATACTTAGTATATTGGATATTTTTTATGAATTTGATAGGAAATCCATTTAATTTAAACTATATTATAATTTTTGGGACATGTTTTGTGTAAGTATGAATGGATAACATATACAAGATTTTATTTATATATAATTATTTCATTCAAAATGTGTTTCCTTTTTTGGTATATTTCAAAACTGCTTTAGGGGTTTATTTAAATGATTTTGGAATTTACTCATGATTATTTTTTAAATTATGTTTAAAAAACAGTGTCTCATATAAGAGTTATTTGAAATATGATAGGGGAAGCAGTGAATCGGGTTTTAAAGGTGGATCCTCCAATGGACCCATCATTGGTTGATGTAGTTATCCATACCAATAAATCACCAGATTTAGTGATTTTCACAAACCTAATGTGAGTAGTGGATCATGGATTGATGTTTACCAAGGACCATCCAACTATCTTCCATGGTGAGAAAAGAAAAAAATTATCAGAGTTGTTTCTTGAATGAATTGGGAGGATGTTCCAATTTATGAAGATTCTAAATGATTCTCAAGTGGGTTATTTATATATATTCTCGATGGACCAGGAAGAAGATGGTTGGACTCTATTGTGAAATATATTTTTGAAGACATTATTACCTAGGTTCCTATCAAGAAAATATTTAATCATCTTCTTCATCATAATAATTTACATGCACTGAAGACCTAGGAGTTTTTGACCTTTGAATAATGGGAGTGTACCATTCTGTAGTACATCACTCATTTTTCCCTATTCAGGTATCTTTCTCTATAGATTATTACTAATTATTACCTAAAGTATCATATGTTGAAAAGGGTTTATGGGATGATACTCAATCTATTCTAGTGCTGTTATTTCTTCTCTCCATTTTATAGATATTGTATAATGCAACTTTAGTTGAGGAAGAAAACCCCAGATAAATAAGTTTGATCGGATATATTGTCAGTGAAACCGTTATCTAGGGTGATTATTTTTGTAATAAAATGATGAGAAATAGTAGTATGTTTTCTATAGGACCATATTCAAGGGTTATTCTGTTAGAAAAAATTTATATTTTTCCATTTTCCAAGGTGTAGTCTTACGCGGTGTCATTTTTCATAGGATCATATGATTTTTCATCATTTTGGAAGATCTGGAAATTTAAAATGCTTCATTGACAAGATGTTGAATGGAACTAAAGAGGGATCCACTTCCACCAAGGTATAAAAGGATCATGTTTATTCCCCCAAATATGGTGGGTCTCATTCGAGAGACAAGGGGTATATTTAGTTGTCCATGTCTAGATGGATTTAAGTGACATAGTATATGAGGGATAATTATGAAGGGTAGTTACTTATAGACGTATAGAATTTATTTCATCTCATATTGTTTTTTATTATATATGTTATTATAAATATTTTATGGAATTAAAGTTGGTTGACACGTTAGGATTCCGTTTATCGATTATAACATTCTTTCTTGATCTTTACAAGAATTTGGGAAAGATGTAAAAACAAGGTTTCAAGTGCCCCACGTTTTGGGTAGAGATAGCAAATGTTGAGGTTGTTTGGGACTTATTCTTGATTGATTTTCAATTAATATAATTGATTATAGAAACAGATTTTATAATCATCATGAAGGCTTTTATTGACTTTTATCATTATTGGGTATAGTTTATTTATTCCAATTTGTTCCATCAATTTTTAATGGTTAGAGGTATCTTGGATCAAGATATGAATGGCATGTTCTTCATTTTTTTGGTAATATCTCATTCAAGATTTTAGAATCTTTTCTTGATGTATTTTTCACTTTTATAGGTGGTCAGCTAAATTATCTTGTGTGTTCATTCCTTGAGGACATTTGAGATGATTTTTGTAGTTCCCACCATAGAGATTATTCCAGTTTATTGTTGAACTACTCTATGTAATAACTTTCATTTATATTCCAACCTATCAAATGGAAGATGTTTAGTTTTTGGATATTATGATCTATCTTGGGGACGAAGTGTGAAAGATTTACTCATCGTATTATATCATTGTGGGATTATAAAACACTATTTTCTATGAAGGTAAATGGAAGTATCAAACATTGTATTTACTATTTAATATACAACATGATGAATATTAAAAAAATAACCGTTTACATAGAGTAGATGATTTTTTTTATCATCATATATGGTATTATTGATTATCAATTATTGAATTATGGTAAGGGTTCCATTTTTCCATACTTGATGATGATAAAAAAAATAAGAAAAAGTTTCATAATCTATATGGTCATTTGAGATTCTGGTTATGCCATTTAGAATAAAAAATCCCCTTTTGGTGTTTACTGATATTATAATCATATGATTCATTAGTTATTACAATCATTTCTTTCTATGTCTATCGATGATATGTTATTCTACTCTAATTAATATGAGGAACATGTGGACCACATTGATTTTATTCTTTGGTCATTGGAATAACATTATTTATATGGTAAAATTTCCCAGTGTGAGTTTCTATAAAAGAAGTGAACATTCAAGAGAATGTGATATCTGGGAGTGGAAAATTAGTGTATCATGAAATGGTACATGATGTTATGTATTCAAAAAATACTAGACACATGTGTGAGATTTGGATATTATTTTGTTTGGATGGTTATTATTGGTATTTTGTTTCAGAATTATTTATGTTCATATATTTAAATATAGTTTTAACATGTAAGGGATAAAATTTGGAGAGGGAAGAAAAATTTTAGAGTAATTTTGAGGAGATTAAAGTGAGGTTGAATTCAACACCAATTTTGATTCTCATAAATTTGGGTTTGGGATTTGATATCTTCAATGATCTTTTAGGTAGGGTTAGTGATGTCTCTTGATAAAAGTGAAATATTTGTTGAATTATGAAACATCCAAGATATTCTCTCAGTAGAATAAATATTCTACTCATGATATTTATTTGGTAGGGGTTATACTATCACTCGTAAAGTGGCATCACTATATTTTGGAGAGTGATATACAATGTATTCTTATAAAAAATGCATTGACTGTATTTTTACTCATAGATAATTGATCTTGTTACAAAGACAATAATTTTACTATCATCATAAATATTATTTTTATATCATATATACCACCGAGATATGAAACGTGGTTATCGATGTATTGAGAATAAGAGTACTTATCCTAGTATTTAATGATTCATTGTTTGGGTGGTATCTGATGAGTTGTTATCTGAGATGATCTAGGAAGTGATTGATGATCGTTGATAGTTGTTCTTAGATTCCAAATGTGGTTAATTATATTGTTTTTATCATGTTCCAGTTCAGAGGGCAACATACACTGAGAGCCAATTCTTATGATAATTAAAAAATAATGTGTATACCACATGTGAGTTGTCTCGGTCTATCTATAGATTATTGTACATTTTTATATGGTGGTTGTTCTTTTTTAATAGATATATTAGTTTTTATACAGTGGACAATGGTCATGTTGGTCCATGAACCCTATGGCTATAAGAATATACCACAATTGGAGATTCTGGTATTAGTGTTCAATTATGAGTTGGTTAGTTGCAATTCTTTTTATCATGGTGTCTCACAATTTAAATAGATAATATAGAACACAAAACACTTATATTTTTTTTCATCATTTACCCATTCATATATTGTATATGGATGATATTTCCATAGATTTCATTATTGGATTACCATGGAATTCTAGTGGGAATGATGAAATTTGGGTTATTGTTGACAAAATCACCAAATTGCTTAATATTTTATCAGCAACTGAAACAAATAATGTGTAATATCAAGGGGATTTATATGTTTGAGATATTTTAGAACATCATTGGGTTATATCACTGGTTATTTCTGAAATATACTCAAGGTTTAAATTTATGTTCTGAAATGTTTCATAGGAATGTGTTACCAGTTAAAATTTATCATAGATTTTCATCCATATAGTGATGGACATAAAAACAGCGCAGTCCATATTTTTATGGATATTATTTGTGACTGTGTATTTTATTTCAAGGGATCATGGGATATATATTTGGAATTTGTCATGTTTCTCTATAAAATAATTTATCATTATTTGATATGGATGGTTTCATTTATGGCTTTTTCTTGGTTGAATTGTGTATATCACTTTTAATGTGTTGAGTTTGGAGAGAATTCCATGGTTTGGATGAGTCATGATCAAGATATTATGGAGACAGTGGGGTTAATCTAGATGCACTTGATCACGACATAGAGTATTCAGAAATATTATGTGGTCCATCATAAGAGGCAACGAAAATTTTTGGTCTATGATCATGTTTTTTCATAGAGTTTAACCACACATGGATCCCTTTGATATTACTAAGAAAATAAGGAGAGTGACCTACATGTTTGATATTATATCTAGTTTTACATATATCAGTAATTTTTGTTGCTTCCCAATAGAGGATATATATCAGAACCTTTAAATGTGATTTGATTGGATGATGTAGATTATTAACATTACAATAGTTCTCATTTTTATATATTTCATGTCATGGATCACTAGTATAATGTATTCAATGTAAAAATGACCCCCCTGTTTTGGGTACTATACAATTTCTAACCAAATCACCAAGAGGTATGGGATTTATTTATGAGTCATAAGTGGAGTTATATTTTTTACAAATCCAATATCTTAAGAATTTTTTTGTGATATGAATATTTTATGGTGGATATATTGTAACACAACATTTCATTTCTATCAGGTATGCTGTAATATTTTATTTTGGTGTCCTTTTTATGGGGTGAATATTTTCACCCATGAATTTGGGAGCATACATGTATTTTTTAATCAATGGATTTATTGTATGATCCACTATAAAACAAGTATTTTATAATTATCATTGTGAAATTAAAAACCATGTAATTATATTAAACAACATGTAATGGTTATACGGTATAATCCATGAATTTAATTCATGGAATTTTTGAGTTATAAACAATATAACATGCACACACCATATAAGGAAAAATAATAATTTTCAATCAAACATCGATGTTTGTTTTTAGTATATATAAGTCTCAAGAGTCACATGATTTTTACTAGAATTACACTTTGTCTAATTGTTGTGAGTATTGGTTTTAAATAGAATTCTCATATTATATTAAATTTCATTCATTTATAAAAATCCTACCTCAATGTGAAGATTTATCTATTTGATATTGGGCGACTCCTTTCCACAATGATCAATTAATTTAGCGATTGATCACTATTGTGGTTAGATTGATCCTCTTTGGGTAAGTGTTCCATATTGTCCGTATTTGGTTTTGTGTTCTTCAATGGTTAGGTTATTGTTTTGTAATCATATCATCATTTCATTCAATCATTTTCATTCTCATGTCATGTATTGTCATTTGAAGATTGATCTTGTGGTTTGCAATACATATTGTCAAATGTGGTGTGGTATTCTACATCTTTGAGGTTTGTGGACAAATTTGAGAGTTATAATTTCATGAATTTAATATTAATCATATCAATTCCATGAAATTTAAACATTAATTTCATTGATTCATAATGAACAGGTAATGTGACAATTTTTTAAAGGGGTTATGTTTTCAAAATGCAATTTCATTGAATTTGAAAACTTTATTATCAAACCCCTTAGATTTTTTCCTTGTAATTGATTTATAATAATTTAAACAAGGTATAAAAAACATTAATTTAGAAACATTTTAAAATGGGAACCATATATAGTTCAAGAATGATAAATGGGCTCGATTAGTGTTTCAGACACTACTAGGAGGAAACATTTGTATATTATTGGACTATGATAGGGCTTGATTTTAGTTGGTTCCAAAATTATTCCATTTATGATTTTTAGTGTCTAGTATGTATTTTACCTTAATCTAGAAACTAGAAAGTGGTTCATTTTTTTCCAGTTGATTACTGCATGATATATTATTACAAGAAAGTTTTCTCAATTGAATATTTATATCTTTGCATGTTTAGATACATTGTTTAATAAATATAATATTTTGGTCTTGGTAAAACATGATATTAATATTTTTTTAAAAAAATCATTATTTGGGAAAATTTTTAAAATTATTATTATTTTAAATATATTCTTGAAAACGTTTTTATTTTAAAGTAAAAACATGTGCATATTGGATAATAAATCCTATGTTGTTCCTTAGTGATTTTATACTAGTCCTTATTGTTCAAACCCAAATTGTTTTCTTTAAGAAATTTTAAGTTATTTTTTCAGGAAAAGGAAAACATAATGGTATTTTTATTATTTTTTATCATCCTTATATTGATATTCAATTTGGAGATTATTTGTGGTGGTGAAGGTTGGCGACATGTAGATTGGTTCATATAGACTTATCATACTTCCTGGTTATACCAATTTAGATTAGTTGTATATCAATTTTTTTCACCATGTACTCTAGCTATGTGTATTATTTTTTAAATATTTGAGACCTTTTTTATTATCATTATTTGGACTCACCCTATATGAAGATGAATTGGGTGAGTGGTCTGGTTGAAATAGGATAGTTTGATACAAAGATTATAGTTTCGATTTACTATACGTAGGCTATAAATATTTTCATGTTGATTCAAATATAAAAAATGAGTTTTAGAGAACATTATTGAAAATAGTTTATATGAAGGAGCATTTATATAAATAATTGTATACCATTTGGATAAATATTGGTAACAAATAATAATGTGTTTGAATGGTTCATGATGTTATATTTTGGGTTATATGAGACAGGTATTATTAATTATGGGTAAACATGAATATATTTGTCAATAAAACTATTGATTAGGTAAATGTGACTGTATAGAATATTCATGGACCTGGAGAAGTCATTGATGATGTAATGATTATCATGTCAATCATAATATTATCTCCACCTCAATCTAATTTTATATTCCATGTTCATGATGATAAATATTTAGTAATCAAATATTTAGATAACTTTAATATTAAACATATTGTACATGAGATGAGGAATAATAAAAATAAGGATGTTGAGAAATTGACAAGTTATGAAGTTGAATGAATAATATTTATGACTATTACCATGGATAACCTTGGAGAATAAGAATAGGTAGATAAATTTATGTTATTCTCTAACTAAAATATTAATAATGGAAAAAGGATCCATTCACATGATTCCATGTGGAATGGTTAGGCACATCATAAAAACGTTTCCATGATGATTCAACATAGTTATAATGATAATAATGTTACCATGAATAATTATTCAAATAGCTTTCATGGTTGTAAAAGTATTGAAAATGGATTTTAAAGAAAAATAATATACATCCCAATGGGGATAATTTTCTAAATGAAATTGATCTGGTTGAAATTATTTTATAGAATGAACTCAAAAAATATTTTCTTGTGGCTACTATATACAAAATGTAAATAATGTAAAATATCAATGATTATGATGTGAAAAAAATAAAGAGTTTAACTCAATGAATATTTAGTTGTTTTACATAAATATATGGATATCTAGAGAGTGAAATCAAATACAATGAATAGGTAATGGCTCAAATAATAAAATAAATAAATAAGAGTAATAAAAATATGAGTTGAATGATGAAATTATAAATTTAAATGTTTAAAATGTAGAATGCATAGGGAAAGTGGTTGGGTAAAATTTTTAGATCGAAGAGAACAACAAATCTATCAATTCCTTACCAAATATAGTGAACGTTTCTGTCAAATATATTATATGACGTCATTTTCTGAAAAACTATTTATTGGGAGATTCTATTGACTCTTGGAATAATATTAATAACTTCAAATTGAATTAAATGTTTAATATGGGAATTATAATATTGTATATCTAAGAATAAAATTATGTAATTATTCCTAGAATCATAGTACATATCAAAATGGAATGACTATGATGGGGCTTGATCAGAAGAATAATGAATTATTTGTTGATGTAAATAAACAATAACTCAAACTAAAGGTGTAGGTTAATTCGAATGTAACATTGAATAGAATACTCATTGAAACCTAAATACCGATTGTGATACTTCAATGAAACACAAGAGTGCACCATAAATCAGCTATTATTTTTGGATAAATATAGGGAATTCTAAAAATCTATGTTTTATATCCAAGGGGAGTTGGATGGAATAACAACATTTAATGGTTCCCTTAATAACATACTAATATTGAAATTCTTTTGATCATCAATTTTTTAGCTGTTTTGTATATATTATTATCGATAAGAATTTTAAATAAAAAATATAGAGGAATTATAATATTATTTCCCACTGGGGTGTAAAATATTGTTCATGAAATCATCAAGTGGTATGAAAATTAAATGTTATTTTAATGTTCTTGATGTTGATGATGATCCATAATATAAAATGGATGATCATATATACCAATCATCACTGATAATGATTTCAAAGACATATATAGTAAAAAAAATAGATAATATGGTAGTGGTTATGGATATTTCCTAGTAATAATTTGATCATGTTGGGCAATGGATTATTGATAGAGGTTGTACTTATCATATGATGGGAGTCCATGATCTGATTAGAATTTTTGAATAATGAAAAAGGTTTCATTAGATATGGAAATATATAAGGTTTACATAATATTACATATCAAATAACCATGGTTTTGAAGGTAATATATGACATTCCTTGCTTTGATGGTTATTTGATGTCATGGTTACATCATTATATTTTTAGTAAAATATATTAACAATATATGTGATATTAATTTCAAAAATTGTAATTTTATTATCAATTGGAAGGATGATACAGTCTTTATGAAAGTAAATTCCACAAAGGAGAATCTATATATCATTTCTAGTGATGATTAGATTTATATTTTATTCATAGAATAATAATATAGATTTTTTCATAAATGTCTTTGTAAATTGATCCAAATGTATTTTGATGATCTGATATAGAGTGATGGAGCTCGTGATATCTCTTGAGTGTTACCGGATCACACACACAAACACACAAGAGTTGATTTTAAAAATATAAAACTATTCAATATATAATGAAGATAAAAGATAAAAATTTCAATTGGTTTCCTTATTTTTTCAAAGTTATTATGTATATACAAATAAAACCAATAAATATTTTTTTTGTAAGATATACTATATAAATATTATTCATTATAATAAATGGTTGGAATTTTTTTATAGTCAACACCCTCATGTAACAAATATTTAGTTATGATATTCAGTATTAATGTAACATTACATATATTCATAGTTCTAAAATTCTAAATTTCATTATGAATAATTTTGTGGAGTTTATAAAAAGACAAAAGTATGATAATATCATGAATCATGGATTAATGGATAATTATTATTTGTGATAACTCCCTAAAACAAATTAGTTGAGAGGAGATAAAAATAGTAAAAAACATATATAAAAGTATTCTTCTTTAGTAATCCCAACATGTTAGTTTTGAAGGAACTTTTCATGATATAGATATATATTTATAAAAAGATTATTATTTTTGGATATGAAGGGTATATATACTAATGTGGCATAGAGTGAATCTAATGATAAAATGAATAATAATATTTCATAATAATATTGTAGTTCATGAGAATGAGATATTTATGATTTTTGAGGAAGTAATTTTTTACATTTAATACAAGAGAATGGAATACGACTATTTCAAAAAAATAATTTAATTTTTATAAAAATCTAGGATGTATATGTGGTGGAAAATGTAAAGGATATTTAAAAGAAATAGTAGGATTATTCATGAGTAATTTATTAAGAAATTTATAAACATTGACGGAGCATGAGGGATAATTATTTTTTTTATGGAAATTATTTTGGATTATTTGTATGATGTTGGAACAAAAAATGCCTTGTAGATTTAAATTAGGGTAGTAATATATGGTTATAATTTCATTGGTTACTAGAAAACATAATAAAAATCAGTAGATTGAGAAGTAGTTATAAAATATCACTCTTATCTTATATCGGTCACATTTTTTTAAAATTTTTGTAAAGATAGATTTTTTAGGTGAACCATTACTAGATTAAATAATTTATGGAGAATAAAAAATGAGAAATTGTTACAAGGATACTAGATGAGGATATCATCAATTTAAAATGTGTTTTCAATAAAAATTAAATTAACCTAGAACAATGATTCGTAATAATACATGACCAATGCACAATGTATAATAACAATTAAATTATTATGTAAATAATTTACATTTTATCCCAAAGATATTTGTACATAAATAAACTAATCTTATCCATACTAATGAAAATAAGGATCCAAGTTTTCTATATTGATTTAGAAGTATCATTCATTATTATTTTAGTTAATGAAAATGGGTTCATTAGGTAGATAGTTGTTTTAATTTTCATAATAATGGGAATAATATATTTTTAATAAAGTGAGTAATTTATGGGATGAATCTAGAATTAAGATAATAATCTTACAAAATAGTTTAATAAAATAATAATAATATTTTTTTAGTGTAGTTTAGTCGATCATAATCAATATTATATATATGATAGTGATAAAATATTAACTTCTCTATTATATAAAGAAGAAATAATATTTCACGGATCATATGAATAAAAAAGAAAGTATTTTTTATAAATCATGATATGTGTGTATGAAATATAAATTATCTGTGAACATAAATTACCCTAAATGGGATGTAAATATAAGAATGTAATAAAAATTTCATTTCTCAATCTAAAAATTACTAATAGGTTCTAAAAATATATTTAATTGAGGATTATAAAGAAAATAAAAATAATCTTGCTTATTGTTTTATAGGTATCGTTATAGTAAATAATTCAATATCACATAGTATGCAAGTGTCTTCTAGATAATACTATAAAAAATAAAAAATAACCCCATTAAATATTTCTCTTATCATGAATCATGGTAATAGTGTAATACCATTTAATGTCACTTAAATTATTTCATGAGGGTATTTTTTTAAATCAGTGGGATAGTATATTTTTGGAACATCATCTCAATTAGAGTTATTTGTAGATACAAATGTTTAATGGGCATGATATAAGGACAAGGATAATTAGACATTATGTGGATCCTTTTATATTTTTTTATTGGGATTTTATGTTTGAAGAGTGAAACATTATTTTATTTCATTTATAATAGAAAAATAAAAATACATTTCTTCTACTTATTCTTCTAGAAAACTATTTTTGATAAATTACCATGGTGAGGATATGAGAGTTGATGTTATGTATCTTATCACGATCAATTGTAGCATGTTCAGTGCAATAAATCTTGGCAAAAATACCATCCCCCACTCACATATAATGCACTATGAAATAATGTATCACATCTAGAATGGTAAAGGCTAGAATGTTTTAGGGAAATTCTCCTGTTCTACTACCCAATTATAAGTCAGGGTTATCACGAAAATATATTTACACAATGATATGTTTTAGAATCACTGTTTTTATCATATATCATATAAGATTCTCTACCCCAAAATATGTATCTATTTAGGTTCCCTACTACTAAAGTATTATTGTGGGTTCTATCAAATGTGAGATATTTTCATTAATCTCACACCCCAACAAAGTATGAGCATAAAATTTTTTTATAAAAGGATATATATTTTATAAATAATGATATTGATAAAAAAATGTTCACAGTATAAAATATTTATAGGATTAGATATCAATGTATAGTTCAATTCATAGTAAATTAGATAAAATATACATGTCTTTTTTTCAACCACCATATTGTAGTCATGTTGAACAAAGTGACTAATCGATGAACATTTTTTGTTACTATCATTTTTTAAATAAATAATGAATTATTTTAATTAGTGTACCTAATGAAGAAATACATGGTCATAAAAAGTTTTTTCATATAGTGGATAAATTTTTCCATTATAAGTGAACAAGTATTTTTACTACAGGGGTTACATCATTTTGGTGTTATCAATGACTGAAAGGGGGATACTATTCGAACAAATGCATTATGTTAACTATTTATAGATTTTGGGTTCTATTTTTTGTAAATTATATTGAAAACTATATAGAGTGGTGAGGAAAATATGGTATTCAATAATGATAATCTTTATATAGCCTTCATGACTATTCCAGATGAATATATAAAAAACTAATGTTAATGTGGTATTTCCACTCAAGAGAGATATAATGTCATCCAATGTATATGGAATCATAGAATAATTTTTTCAAACTTTTGAAACAGTCACAAACCAAAGGAGAAATATTTTGATATATCAAAAATGTATTCAAAACACATTTTTAAGGATTTTTCCTATAAATAGAGACATAATATTTTTTGGAGTTTGGGAAATAACATAGAGTAGGACAAAGTGATTTATTTTTAATTAATAATTAAACAAATATATTCCTTTAATTGTGTAATTTATTTAATATACTATTACACATTAAATTGTCATTATACAAAAAATACTCATTCAAATGGGGTTTATTTCAGAATATGTTTTTAGAAAAATAATTTTACAAGAATCAATATGGAGCTATATAGAAATTATATGTTAATTCAATGTTTATTATTTTGATTAAAAAAGAATTTTACGATTAATTAATTACTATATAAAACATTTCTATTCATTTTATAGTATAAATAATCATTATTATTATTTTCTAAAATTTATTTGACAGTGTTGTGAGTACTTATTTTGGGAATGGTTATAATATACGGTACATACAGTCTGCTCTACCTTTTGTAAACGAGATACATCCTTAATGATATTGGTTCCTTGAAACATTATCATTTAATTCTCATATGAGTGTCTTGTTGTACACTTATTGATTATGTTGTATTAGATAATCATTACATTATGTTATTTTCATTTTCCAAGTTTGGGCTTACATATAAAGTTTCATTACGTCTCTCTTTACACACTCTACTGATTCATCTGACCATTGAGTGAGAGAGGTTTTCCTAATAATTTTAGAATTATAAAAATGGTAAGGGTTATTTTTAGATATCCATATACCCTATTTCATCCCCATCTAAGGGTATTTTTCTTTTATTGGGGAAATATTTTAAAAAATGTTCCTGAAAATGAATTTAAATAAAGTTATTTTAGTTTTTATTCATGGTTAAATGAATTATTTTTCTTATCACACAAAAATACCATGTGTACCTAGAATTTTTATATAATTTTTTTATAATGACTAAATTGACTCCTAAAAAAGACATTATGGAAATAATTTGATATTTTTAAAAAATAGGTATTCTTGTTTTAAAATTTATATATTATATAGTGATGAATAATGAATGTATTTACTGAATTTATCCAATAAATATTGATATTATTGTAAGGATTTGAAAAATTATTATTTTTGGAATATATCAATTGTTCTCTAATATAAACATATGTTATATCATGAATTCAGATATGGGTATAATCGAATCATAAATTTATGAATAAGGATTGAGAAAAACACAATTATATTAATAGTGTAACAAACCATCTCAGGTTCCACTATAAATGATTCTCTATATTGGTTTTCAACATGAGCACACAATAACCAATTCCATAAAATATGACCTAACATGACTATCTAATTTTCAATAGGTGAGTAAAAATAAGAAACTAATGTAACTACAAAAATATATTCCTAAAATCATAATTTCACCCATTATCCAAGCCCCATACCATATCCCACATCAACCATCATGAATTGTATATTTTTCGTTATATTCACCCATGTCCATGATTTCTGACAGAGTACCCAAAGGTGGAATGAGTTGGTAATTAGTACAAGTCAGTATGCCACCACCAATAGTGTCCATGTTAATATCTATTAAAGTTAATTTTTATACCGATGTATAAAAAATAAAGGCAATGCACTAATAAAAAATAGTTTTCATTATTTAAAATTATTTCAAATAACTGCACATGTTCATAGTTTTTAGTGTTAACCCTAATCATTTAAACTAATTCAACCTAATGTTAATTGATTAAATCATCTTTAAATGGATTCAAATGATAGAAACAATTAGCATCAATCCATATATGCTATTGATATTTGGAAGTCCATGTCTGAAAATAAAAACAATGATATGAAACACTATGTACATACCCTTTGGTTAAAGAGAGTCTTCCTTTCTATGAATCACACTACTCATAGGTGATCCTGGAACATCAGTCCATCCTACCCATGAGAGAAGAGAAATATTTGAACAACCCAACCAAAAATTTGTTCAAATTTTGAATATATCACCAATAATAACTTTTTGTTAATAAAAAAAGACATCATAGGTCCACCATTTCATTAATCACAATTCCATAGTTAAATACATTTAGCATATATACAATATCAATTATTAGTCCATTTTAACATTCAAGAACAATTTATTCCATCAATCACCACTTTTAAGTGCATACAGCTTATGAAAAATCCCTCTTTAATCTAATATAACATTTACTAATTTATTATCCATAACTCAATTAAATTGTTCATGTCAATCCAAACACACTATTATACCATTCCAATGTGGCTACCTAAATTGAAATTGGTTTAATATGATAAAACCTTCAATTCATCTTTTAATAACATAAATATCATGTTCATGGAACTGTCATAACCCATGGGTTACCATAGGCTTTGTATAATCAACCTCAATGAATGAAACAATGATTGTGAGGGCTTCAACATATTATTTACATTCCTAGTTTATAACTTCATATATCATATTCAAATGTTATACATAATCTCACAATGTAATAACAATATAAAAAAAATTAAACATCACGACCATATGAAATAATATATTGGCCACCTACCTCATGTTTATAGAAAAGAATGCTATTAACAATAGTCATCGATTTGAACTCAATCACACCTAAAATCCCAAACAAAACTGATTCTAGAAAATAAGGTTTTAGAGGAATTATAAGGATAAGAACTAATACACAATGGTTATTTTATAAAATAAATGGTATATAAGAGATAGAATCAAGTAGAGCCCTGATTCACACCCAATAGGTCATTAAAAACATAAAATAAATAGATAATTCTTCTTCGAAGAAGAGAAAGGAGCTCTAAGTTGATTCATCAAGCTATTATAAAATGTTAGGGTATAAAAGTTCTTTAAAATCCTTAAATCGCAAGTGGAAAAGATTAGGAACTCACTTTTTTAATGATGAACAATTTTTGGTCGCATGTATGGGCAAATAATGTTCTAAACATGGGATATATTGTATCTAAGAGGGTACCATAGTAGCATAATATCATGGGGAACTCTCGTAATTTGAAAACCCATGAAGAGGACATGAAGATAGATCATTCCAAAACCAAAAAGATGATAGGAACCCCTCAAATGGTATTTCAACCCTTCACCCTCCCCCCTCAAGGTGAAATATAATGTATAACACGTATTACTAACATTAGATAACCATTATTAGAATATAATATTGCCTATATTCCCCCTTTTTTATGTCCAGAACCCCTTAGAAACCCCTAAGACCCCTCATATTATTGGGAATAATTTCATTGACCATTTTAATAGAAATTAAAACAAAAATTTAAAAAGGTAATACCACCTAGAATGTTTGAGAACATAAAAAATCGCTACATTATAATATCTCATCATCAAGATACACTAACATGAATCAAAATGATTCTATGGTAAAAATATTGAGGCAATAAGATAATTTATTTAACAATATTACAATGTTTTGGCTTAAAAATTAAGATTATTCAACAACAATCATAATAATGACATGGTATAAACCCAAAAAACATTATCACTATGATCCAAAACATTAACTGGATTCTACTAAATTGATGTATTAGAAACAACCTCAACATCATCAAGATGATTATCCTTATAAGTTTTTGGGTGGTAATATCAAACATGTCAGAAATGAAAAACATCATTTATACAACAACATATTTGTGGATGATCTAATCAAAATGTTTCTGGTCTAATCCTATCCATAATCAATAATACACCCATATAACTGGGTGCTAACATGCCTTATTTGTAAATATGGAAGTGACACCATTGATGAAACACCCTTTCTACCACAACGATACCCACAATAAACAGAATATTTTGACAATGATGTTCAAAATAAGACTACTTCCTAATATAAACTATACAAATAAACTAATGATTTATCAAAAAATGCTCTGATATCAACCAAAAATAAATGGTCCAAATTACTCTTATTCCCCTCCTTCCATCCAAAATAATAAAGATCTACATGTAATACCATTTAGAACATTATATAGTTCCATTATAATTGTCTCATTTGAATTATTTTAGGAGAATGGATGAGTGCTATGTTTTTCCCTATAATTTGATAATGTTCAGAACACATTCCCCAAACATTTCATCATTCTGCTGAATAGTATGTTATAATTACCCATATATCTGTGGTTGAAAATGCATACTTAAAAAAACCTGAGTACCCAATGACTTCTGGAAACCATTCCTGAAGTTTGATGTAATTTGAATATCTTGATATAAAACCATAGTACATGTTTCCCCAAAAAATGTAATATTTACTAGAAATAAAAATCACTTAAATAGTCGATAGTTAATATATATTAAATTTGAAATAAAGGAGAACCCTTTTTAAAAATTATTGACAATCACCCAAATTTCATTATTCATATAAGGATTACATAGAAATCTTACAAAAAAGTCCATGGTAACATCTTATCACATAAATTATGGAATCTGAAATTTTATTAGATTTGAAAATTTTACATAGGCTTTTATTTCACCTACTGATAGGTGTAGCATCATTTCATGGAACCTAAAATCATCCTTTTCAATCCCAACAACAATTGAATTCTTTGAAAATATATTTAAATCTAGGTAAAACTAATATTCACCTCCCACTTAAATGAATGAAAATTAGACATTAACTCTTCCATCATACAGGTGGGAAAATAACAAATAAAATAATTCTAATAATCCCATCCTAATAAGTAAATCAATTAGAATATTTCAATCCACCATAAAAAATTATCCCAAAGTCATATGGTATAAATACTCATACTGCCTTCTCATATCCTTATATTGATTTTAGGGATCGACGAAGAAGGAATTTAGTGTCCTTAGCCGACGGTAACCTAGAAAAACAATATAAATCTTAGTAAAACATTATATCGAAATCCACAAAGAACTAAACTTCCAAACATCATGAGTATACAAATAATTTATCAAGGCATAAAAAACAATGCACCCCATTCCCAACACATAATCTAGATCATTGTTGAATGATTTATTATACTCAATCAATATCGCTAGTTTAATATTTAAATCACAATTAGAAATTATGTACTAAAAGGTTTTATCATCAATAAAAAAAACCTTCTCATAGGAAAGCTATGTTGTCTACTATTAACAACATAAACCACTATAAAAAACATGGAATTTTTTATATAATATTTCCATTCATGTGGAATCATCTATCATTACTTGAATGACTGAACTCGATCTCCCTATATCAGAACTGAACCAAAAAAATTCTTATATGCTTCACCGAATATTTTATTCCCCATAACATGGTTAGGTAATATTAGAATCCATATAGATATAAGAAAACCATTTAATTTATGGAAATTATTTTTAAATGAATTAAACCATTCAAACAATAAAATGTTATTGATCAATACATAGAATAATTCTTCCAAGGGATGCAATTAATTGATGAACATCATGTAATACCCTACTAAACCTAAAAATATATAGACATCAAAAAAATTCAATGGTAGTTCACAAAAAATAATTTCTGATACTTTTTTTAGGTCAATTGAAAATCCTTGATTCATGAAAATGTGACATATGAATTGTTCCGTTTTGATTGTAATCTGACACATTCGTAGATTAGAATAATAAAAATTCTATCTCAGTTTTCTTATGTCAAATTTAATATGTTGGTAGGTATCCTCATGTGGCCAAGAGTATTCGAAGAAATTATCTACAAAACCATTGTAATTTGATCCATGTATTTGTGAAAGACCAGTCTATCAAATACATAAACAAGAAGAATAATTTTTTTTACCTGAAGGATTTCATGTTGAACATATATAAACCGAAAATTCTTTTGAATGTATTCCTTAGTAAATTATATTTTTTCATCATAAGATGTTGATACACTAACCAATATTTCATTTAAGAGAACACATTATCCCCCAGTAACAAGTAATAGATATTATATATATAACAATGTGGATATCAATTCATAACATTCTTCGAATTCTAATTATTATAATCAATAAAAAATAACAATGATCCATCCAACATTATTTAAAATAACACTGTTGATCCCCATCATGATGTACTCAGATTTATAAACACATTATTATTTAATTCCTCCAACTATGTTTTATGTTCATATAGTTCTATGTGTGATTTTATAAATTAAAAAATATAAATGTCTCATCTCCATACATCAGCTGAATAACAAAATCAACCACTCTCTTTGGGGTTATCCTTGAGATATCCCAGGGAAAAAAATTTGGAAGCCAATCAGCCAAAGGAAAAAAATGCATATTGGTCGATAATATATCTATCTGAAAAAAGACCTGAAATTTTGGTTATGAGCTCACATAGTTTTGGAAGTACTGGACCAACAAGAACTATCAAGATTTCTCATTCCACTCAATTAACATTATAGTCACCCAAAGGATATGTGAAACTCACTATCTGATATCAATAATTAGTTTTGTCTTAGTATTAATATAAAAATTTCCTTCCCATTATCTATTCAAAACAAATTATTCCTAGAATTCTCAAGTCCAAATATTGATTATACCCACCCACATCTAGGGAAAACTGAATACGTTATTGGATAAATTCTTCATATAATCCTACTAATGTGTTAATAAACATAACCCTAAAAATATATTATATATATATTCCAAAAATATTAAAAATAATTCATAAATAAAATAATTAATGGTCCCTATATCTAATAAAGAAATAATATGTGTAGATACTACAAGATTTCAACATTGAAGATATAATAGTCTACCCTTATCACTATTAGGTGTAGACTAAAATACATGGAGATGACCTACAACTCTACCCTATCTTGTGATCTAATTTTTTCAGGTTACACAACAATGTTGATTTTTAATATCTTTTCCAAGATACCACCTCACTGAATAGAACCAGTATAGCTGTTGAAACTATAATTACCTAATTGATTTGGAGAAGTAAACCCCCAGTAAAGGTTTTATAATTGCCTAGATCCTATACTAATTATTTAATTTTATGATTTCCTATAGAACCTATGTATATGTCACATTATCTTATATGATCAATATTCTAATAGTTGTAGAGCACGATGACCAAAAATGTGGACCAGTCTGCTGTATGGATTGAATGAAATTGAACTACCTTTATGTGAGTCAACTCATATTCTCTAGACACGATGTCACTCACCAATATGGTGGAAATTATTATAGTAGGTATTCCTACTATTGGAATATATACCACCAGATTTCCAACATTAAATTTTCATTTCACTAATTTAATTATATTATGGGTCCACAAAATTGGATATCTTAATCCCCGACATAAATTATTATCATAAAATATAGTATATTTCCCTAGTTCATGATATAACATCTATATAAATCATGAAAATTATATCCATTTATTCAACTTCATTAATTTACATTTGAGAAAAAATGGAATTTCATTGATGTGGATAGAAAAATCTATCACCATCATACTAATCTTAGTCAAGTGCATAAACAACTCATCTTTCTTCTACCTCGTGGTTTTAGGGAATAAATGAGACAAAAAAACACCCCTAGATATCCTTCCAATATATGGCCTTCTTATTCTCATCTAGATCCTTTATATCAAACTAGTAGTTTTATGGTCCACATAACATATATGATTTCATATAAATATTTTTCTATGGATGGTTCTATAAGTGATCAAGAAATTATTGGGATGATATTGTCTAAAACATAGATTCATCAGGACAACCCTCATATGAAATAATCATCTGTTATTTCAACTAAAACACTCACTTAAATTCAAACATTCTCCAAATATCCCACCCTAGGACAATCTCCTGAAACAAAAGAAAACATGAAATTATATCATTGACCATCTCTTCCCACCTGTTATTTGGTACCGTTGATGGATCTTTCTCCACCACTAACGATTTTTTCAGGGAGATTTCCTCCTATATCAAAACCGATAGGTTAAATAATGGTGGAAATTAAATACAATTTTAAATTCAGGTCTAAAAACACATGGATTTATGCTCCATCAATTTCATAAAAGTAATATCACATCTAGTGATCACAAATTACCCTACATACACAATACTAATAGTTATAATATAATATCCATCATCCATCCAATGGCCTGAAGGCCTTCATTTAATTTTTATTTTGATAATCCACTTTTCAAGAGTTGAGGTGGAACACTTACAGGGCTCGTATGCATAAGTATTACATGGCCCGTAGGCCTTAGAAAAATTCATTTCTTGTAGGCTTCAAAAATTACATACAACCCAGACTAACTACATAGAACTGCTCTTCCCTCACATCTTCATCGTGAAATCAGCTCTCCACCTTTTCATGGTTGTTTGGCTAGGCTATCCCATACATGCGCAGGCTTGTCCCAATTGTAGGATTCATACCCTCTAATTCATGAATTCCATGTAGCTTCCACTGTGGTGAAATCTCCTTGCTTATCCTCCTGATAGAGCATGTCCCGTGTAGGTTTTCCAGTTCTCATCTACACTAATGGTGGCCCGAAGGCTTTGAGGTGGCCTAAAGGCCTTACTAGCCCGAAGGCTTGGGTGGCCCGAAGGCCTTAAAGGACCCGGGGACCATATCGGTGGCCCGAATGCATAAAAGGGGGAAAATTATCAGCTCCTACAGTTCTAAAGAGTGCTTCTAGAGTCCCCGATGCAGTTCCTACTACTGTACTGCTACAGTGCCCACTGAAGTACTACTACAGTGCCCAGAAATTGTGCCTCCACCTTTATTTTATCCAGGGTTTCATAGATGCACATATGAGTCCTCACCAACTGGGGTAAGGCTAATTTTCTAATATCAACACCATCAGTACTCTCAACCACCCCTATCATAGGCCATGTAGACGATGTGGTAAATGAAATATACATAATAAAAAAACCTCTCATTAGATCCCTTTTTAATAATTATAATTTTTACAACTTAATTATTTATCATTTTGGAATAATTTTAATCATTACAAAAAAAATTCATATTTAATACACTTTAACCCAACTAATTAGGAAATATTTTTAACCATTCTATTTTAACTTCTTTTAAAATAAAATAGATAATCCATTTTCATTAGAAATAAATTCCATAAAACCCCAATAATTAAAAATTTTAATTTTTAAATCCCATAACCAAAACACAAGAATAGTTCTATGTTTACATAACATATTTTAAGCCACATATTTTCCTATGTTCCTTTAATGATCCGGGTATGCATAGAACTCATGTCATATTCACCAATGAGTATTATCTGGATGAATAATAACATCACACCACATGTGGATCAACCAATGTGAAGTAATATAAAATTATAATAAGATACCATCAAGAAAAGTAATCCCACCATGGTTATTTGGTTTTTACCATACACATGAGTTTGAAACACCCAATCATGGGCTCATCTCTAAGGTATGACACATCCTACTCTCTCATAAACCATTCCCAAATCGTAATTCAATAGAAAAAGAAGATTAATTTATTAAAATTATTTAACATCCAATCATGGGTTCAGTAAAACATATTCCTCAAGATAGTTTTTCACATGAACTCAAGTTCCCCTCCACATATGCAAGTGGGAATCAACTAGGTATGTTTGTTTAAGGGATCTTTTTTTATAAAATATCCTCTTAATTAGAGTAAACCAATATTGAAAATCAAAATAATCATTGAAATGAAATAATAATAAAAATAATAAACTATGTATGCCATAATACCAAACTAAGAAATTACCCACCAACTAATATACCAATACATTAAATGTTATGATATAATAATGTTCTACAATATAGTAAAATTAATAAACTAAATACACACCTAAAATTGAGTCCAACTATTAATTCTAGACCACTCATCCTTTCTCCGTCAAATATCCCACGTCAACCATAAAGAATAGGGCTATATCCCTTTTTCCTAACATTAAACCATAAAGTCGTATTCTATAACCAATAGTTCCTCCACAATGATATGAGTACAACTTAGTAGGAAACCACTAATAGTTTCAACAATAATATCAATTCTAATATTATTGTATAATGAAGTAAAAATACCCATTCCAATGAAATAATTAACATATATTTCAATATTTAATAATATTTATATTAATAAAAAATGTTCATAGTTCCATGTACCACCCATTCTCATAAATATGCTTTATCCCAATAATTTTCATCCGATTAATGTTTCAAAGATGTAATAGGATGGAAAATATGGATCATTTATCCAATTATCCAACTAGAGTTGTGAAGTCCATCTCTTCCCATCCAAATATTAAAATGGAAAACATGTCTATACCATTGTTTTCATTGTTTTAAATCCTTTAATTTAAAAGTATTGTGCATAGGTGTTCCTATAGAATCATTCTAGCATGAATATTGGAGAGGATCATCTGTCCAACATATTGACATATCATTTATTAACATTTTCAAAGGCCCATCGACATCATCCATTTTATCAATGAAGTATAACACAACTGAAAAATTTCATATATCAATATTACAAGGTTAATTAAATTTAACATATTCATCATTTTCATAGTTTGTCCATTTAACCCTTCAAGTACCATTAAAACATTTATAACCCCTTTAACAACCATTATAATTTTATACTACCCTCATTAAAATTTCTCAAATTTACCCATTTATGATCCATAACCCATTTAACTTATTGATGAATATGGAAGCTACCCTTTATTCTACAATATGTGATTAACATAATTACAAATTCTTTAATCTCATTAAAAAATTAATTCATCATTTAACATCTTAATGTTTATGATTGAGGAAGTTTCACACCACACAGGTGATCGCATGAAAATAGTAATCAATCTCAATGAAACCAAAAAGGATCATTTGTTGTTCATCTCACCACATACACATACTATTATTCATTTCATTCAATGACTAAAATACAGTAAAAAAGTATCACAAGAAAAAAACCACATAAAAATAATTTAAACGTCAATACCATGTGATATAAATTGTAGACCACCTACAAATATTCATATGTAAGCGGTCTCTTAATGATATCTCATGATATAAACTGAAAAAACCTTCAAATATAAAACATATAATATATTTGAAATCTAGGTTTTAGAGGCTTTATAAGTAATATAAATATCACAACATTGTTTTTATAGGACACCTAGGGTAATTGAATGAAACACTTGCATGGATCAGTGATTCACACCAAATAATGCTTCAAATGATTCAAACACGATGGATAATTATCTCACAAAGAGGGAGGATCCTAGTTCATAACCCATGCTACTGGATATGTATATGGTATGAAAATTCTGTAAAAACCCAGAAGTCTAGAGGGGAAAATTTTAAATTCTTTTTTTAATGAGGCGAACGGTTTGACTACATGGTTTGGAAAATTGTGCACCAACATTTCACCACCACCTACTCAAGAGGAGACCTAGGTTGTATAGTCTCCTAGGTACACTTTATGGGTTTTAACAGCATGTTGGGTCCATGGGTTTGACACCATTCGAAATTAAAATATTTCCAAACTCTCGTTGGATGGGTTATTAACCATCCCCCACTCCCTCATGAATAATAATTAAGGAAATTATTATTTCTAACAATTCACCCTTCAGAGTATAGTCTCCTTTCAACATTTTCATGCCTTAGACCCCAAAACACCCATTAAAAACGTCATATTCTCAATAAATTTTTATTTAACAGTTTTATAGGGTGTTAAATGTAAATTTAAATAAGTATATATCTACTCATAATGTATGGATGTTATAATTAGGGATTCTATGGATTTTATTTAATCATGTTTTCTGGAATGATGGATTTTAGGGAGCTTCTAGGAAAAATCTTAGATGGGTATGTAGATATGATAAATTTATTTAAATGGATAATTTATTAAGATTTATATATTGATTATGGGTTTTTAAAGAATATTATTTCATGAATTGTTGAAACGTATTGGTCCATGAAAGAAATGGGGAAATTTGATATAAATGCAAATAATAGTATATAAGTAATTTGGAAAAATTCATATTTACAATTTAAAAAATGACAATTTCAATGGAATGGTCTTAATTTACCAATTATTTAGAAAGTTATTTTGTAAATTACATGATATATTTGAAATTAAAAAAATGATTTTCATTAAAAAAATTAGTTTTTAAGGATCAATGGTTTAAATGCATATTATTGACTATATTTTTAAATTGAAATAAAAGAAATTATTTTGAAAATGGGTTGAATTCTGATATGTGGTCACATAATGGAATCTAGGATTTATCACACGATTTATAAGAATATAATTCCCTGTATTCGAATGGGTTTTGCAAATTTTAAGGAATTTGAATTGTAGTATCTACGAAGGTAAGACATAAATAATTTGGATTCAGATTTGGAATATGATCATTTAATGATTAATATTATATAATTTATAAGATTTAATGAGACTATAAGGATAGTTTGGATTCGTAAGATATGTTCATAGATGGATTAGACTAGCAATGATTCTATATTTTGGAGACATCCATCCACCATCTCCCCTGTGAGATCAGACCCGCTACCTATTGGATACTATTATAATTTATTTAAGTCGAGTATGTTTGGTAATTTCCAAAAACATCCCCTTTTATTTTTAAATCAACAAACTGGTGGGGGAGGCCATTTTTATCAACAAATGACCTCCCCTTTCAATCAGTTAAATAACCATGAAGTGGTTAATTGTAGTTTATTTTGGTAGTAATAACAAGTAAGATCATTTGTTCCTTCACAATTATTTCTGCATGCAATGTTTATCTATAATATTAAGCATTTGGATTAGTTTTAAATGGATATTTCATAAGATCATGGTGAATTCACCATGTATTGTTTGGTTCGCTTCTATACATTCATAAATAAGGTCCCATAACTATATCTTCCAACTGTTAGATTCTTTTTTAAGGAGGTTACTCAATAATATTAATTTTTAAGTTTCTTTTAATTGAATTAAATTTACTTTTAATTGGGTTTGGATTTTTGGTATTTTTTCAAGTGATTTGTCTTAGGATCATCGTGTCTCTCTCATTTGGTTTTGGTTGGTATTTGAGTGTATCAATGACACCCAATCAGTTATTGATGGTTGTTACTTTTTAGTGCAATTATAAATCAAAATTAATTTATTATTAATTAATTATATAATTAAATTAAATTTATTATTATTAATTATAGGCCCATATGATGTTAGTTAGGTTCCTAGGGTGTGAAGTGAGGAATTAACAAACCTTACGGGATCCTTTGGGAAATTTATTTAAGTAGAATATGACTCTTTTAAATGAACACGAAATTTATTATATTCAAAATGGTATTTTTCAAATATGATATGTCAGGTAGTACGTGTGGCCTCATTAATTTGAGGGGTTGGCCTTTTAAAAATTAAATAAATTTTTTAATTTTCAAATTATGTTCTTCTCAGTAAATTGAAATAAGTCCAATGACCACAGTACATATTGTGCACTAGAATTATGCCTCACCCATGGTGGATTGATTCCAAGATCATGATTATGCGACTTGTTATCTTTAAATACCCTTATGAGTTTGAAATAAATCATATGTAATAATATAAAATAAATAGTTTGACCTATAATAATTTTCCTTATAGAATTCACTAGTGAATGTAATAGCAATGGACTATAGATCATGATCCATGCAGGCCACCTTAGATAATAAGGAATGTCCTTTTAGATTTGGAGGGGCATATGGGTCATGACATGATTAGGGACACATCATGTGATGTTGTACCTCTAATTTATAAGCTTTTACCTTTAATTATAATTTTCTAGATGAAAAAATATATAGACTCCCATATATACTTTTACGTATGGGAAAATTGTGGGACTCTTATTGTAATAGACCTAAGAGACGTTGATTAAAGATGAGTTAGACTACTATTTATTGATTGAGAATTAAATTATTTCAATTAATATGTAGGTAGTCAAATCAAAAATGTAAAGGAAAATTAATGTGATGTTGTCATATATGAATATAAATTATAAAAATTTAAATGATTAATAAGGGAAATGGTATCATAATGTTTGAATACGTTCCCGTAACAATGTCATTTTACCTTAGGATCTTGTTTATTTATTTTTCATGATCTACTGATAGAGGATACCCCCATGTGAATGTGGTGGGTCCACTATTATTGTTTTTATATGACTTTGATCATGAGGAGGATATTCCCAATAGTTTTTTCATGCAATATAATTGTGGGATCATCTACTGGTGTGGGTATGGATCCATATATAGTTTATGAATGATATCAAGCATTAAGGGATTATAATCGTTGGTGTTTATAATAGGATAGTTTTGTGTATGGGATATGAACTTATGAGTGGAGGAATATATATTTTCAGGATGAATGTTCTCACATGGAGAATCGTTGATTTGTTGGAAGGTTATGTGATCCATATATAGATTGGGAATCCTTAGACACAATTTTTAGATCCCAGTGAAGTGTATTCAAGCCCACACATAATTTTATAAACTAAGGATGTCATTTATATGTAGTTGACCATTTTCCCTATACACTAGGTGGAGTTAGACTATGGGTAGTTATATTGTGGACATAATGTTGATCCATTCCACTAGGTCTGTATCTCCTATATATAGGTATGTCTACGATCAATTTTTTATCTCTTGTAATACGGTGTGAGTAAGAACCCAAGGATTTTACATTGGCTAGTACAATTACATAATGTATTTATAGATACTCCATCACTGGACAAAATAGGATTTAATGGCCTCATGTGTCACTTTAGAACTCAAGGAATGTCTATGGTTGATTTTTTCTCGTTAGTAGCTATTTATATATTTTGAGAATATAAAATGCACATACCTTATATACACTGGTTATGTATTGGACCACTTTTTTGGTTCCCCGCTGAGTTTTATTCACACCCTTCTCAATCATTCAGGAGTCATTATTACTTTAGAATACCTCAAAATGGTTGGTGGTATAGGTTGGGTAGATGTAATAGATTTCATAATACATGTTGATAGATCAGATAGTATTAGGAGACTATGATCTGGTTTGTATTAAAGATATAGTGTATCATCATATATTTATTTCTTTGGTTTCTTTATAAGTGTAGTCATATAGAATATGATCATTATTTTTTATTCAAATAATGTTGTGTGTCTATATGATAACTATATTTTTTCCCATTATTTTTATATGACATAGTTTTATAGTAATATTGGGTATGTTTAATGTTATTTTTAATCTTATGTATAGGTATCGTATCCAAAATATACCATTCAAGGCCCACAGTACAAGTGGGAAACCACTAGCATACGATGAGGTGTTCTTGAGTTCCAATTTTCATTGATCTGGTTACTGTTCAGAGTGAATGGGGATGGTACCAAACAAATAGGTATTATAGATTCGATGATATTGATATAAATAATTTATAATTTTTTTTATTTGTGTTTAATATTTGCTGAGATAGTATACTAGAGATATAGGTATGTTTTTTGGAGATTTGGATGAATCCTTGGTTACTGTGTTGTGAACACCATTTTTTATTTAAGTATTTTATTCAAGTTATATGATATTTATGTACATGATTTTTGATATTATGATTCCATGAAAATTTTCTATTTGTTATAGAAATAGTTTTCATTTAATTATTCAATGGTATTTATAAGATTATTCTCCCATTACATTGTGGAAAAAGGATGTTGTTCATACATAATATTTTTCTGGTACTATTTAAACTAAATTTTATAATTTTTTTGTGATTTATATATCCTATTTTATTGTTCATATTTTTAAATCATCAATGACTACATATATGATGTGTTCCCACATAACTTCAAATGTAATTCTATGTAATAATATCATTGCATTATTTTCATCTCATGTTAGTTCATGTCTGTCTATGAAGAGATTCCAAATTATAATCATTATGTTATCCCTAAATGTTTGGGACACATATAGAATCATCCTAGAAAAAACATAAATTTTATGCCTTTATTATCATCCCATTATGGGTGGCTATGATACATATATTGTCATTGAAGGAAATATGATTGTTTATTTAAAGTGTTAGTAACATTGTATTGATTCTATTTCCATATAGGTTCTTGGTCGAATTCAAATTATCAATTCCACAATATTATGGATTTAAAGATATATATTTTTATAGGAGTATATTAATTATTTAATTTTATATCTTCTATTAATTTCACAAGAACCTCTAGGGAGTACTCTAAAATAAAGATGCTCTGAGAGGGTGGGAGATTTTTTGTTGTCATTTTTTCATGTTATGTTCCATTGTGTCTTTGGGTGACATAGGATATGTATGTTGGACTATCTAGGTTAGGTAATATCTTAGATATGGGTTTGGGTGATGTGTGTTTTGATTGAACTGGGAAACTTGAGTGGGTTTACTCTTTGAGTGGGATGGTGATATGTGAGACATGAGTTGAAAACTTCTATTAATATTAATACTAATGACACACTTTTTTATGAAATTAGGAGAAAATATTTACCCCAACAATGGGAATTATGATATTGGTGAGTTATAATTATTTGGGGATTGAGGGTGACTGATTTGAGGGATATATAGTGATTTAAGTGCACTTAAAATACTTGAAATGTAGACAGATTCATTAGATTATGATATAGGTGCATGGGATGAACTATATAATATAGTGTATATACATGGTGATTACATAGTAATTGTGATCCTAAAAGGCATGAGTAGGTTCCTTTAAATGATATTTGAACACATGGGGTCCTACGAGGGATATAGTATGGGAATATAGATTCCATTGGTTATATTAAATGAATATATCCTTTAACGATAGTAATTTTGTTAAAATGGTTTGGTTTATAGGGAAGGATCTATTGAATTCCATACACTGTATATAATTGAAATTCTTCTGAGTGATATAGAAAAAAGAGTGTGGATGGGTAACTGATGTTTAATATGAATAGTTTTTTGGGTGGTCATGCTATACTCATTTTCATCAGTGAGATATGTGTTTGTTAAGAGGAGTATTTATGGTTCACCTAGTATACAGGACATACATATAGAGTGGGTCATGATTAGTTTTCGTGGTGTTCGATATTATTTTCAATGATTTATTAATCATTATAGTGTGCGATTGGTTTAGTGTTCATGATTTATTGGACTAAAAACATATTGACTTTTTAAAATTTTGAGTTGTTTATAACATGGTGATGATTTTTTTACTTTTTATTATAAATATTGGTTGTTATAGGAATGGAAACCAATTGTTTTTTAATGACAATGAGATTATTCACACTAACTATGCATGTTTTTTTGAACCTTGGATCAATGAACGGTCATGTGTAGGACAATGGACATTTGATTCGATAAGGGGTTTGTGGGTGTGTTGTCTAAAGAGGTCCTATAAAATTATGAAGTCCCCACCTATTGTGAGGGTGTTTTGGTAATGGATATGGTGTCTTTTCGACTTGATCCATGAGTTTATTTAATGATGGTATTTCATAGGATGGAATAAGTGTGGATCATGCAAAGTGTCATGTGATCAATATTAACACAAGGACAATAATAAATGATGACATAGGGAGGGGAGTTCGTAATGAAATATTAATGTTGGGGCATTATTATTTGATGAAATTCAATGGATTTTGTGAATGATACTACCACAGCAATGGAGTGGGAATTAATTACTATTTTTGATGATGATTGAGTATGATATGCTCAGCCATGACCGATCCTTGTATCATTTTAAAAGATGGATCATGTTCCATAGCGAGGAAATGTTTTATTAGGGGGTGCAATGATGGATGCACTCCCTTTATGGGGAGTACTATATCGATTATAGGGATGTGTCCCTCATTTCATAATGGTGTGGGTATCTCAGACTGGTTGGTTTATGATTGAGGTGGATTTTGAGTACTATTGATCTGATGAATTCAATTTACATAATTCAATGATGAATAATATTTTTAGAATTCTATTGTAACATTTAATAGAATCTATGTGTTTCAATTTGTCTTGGGATGACTTTTAGATGACCTGCGGATTCATCATATCAATGGTGTGTTGGTTCTCATGGTATGTAACAACATTTGATAAGGGTAAATTATGTTCTTACCATATAATAAAAAGGGGGTTGGGTTTGGACCATTGGATTTATCTGTGCTTCATCATTTAATAAATTTAGAATTTACATCACCATGATCAGGTAAATGGGTAACATGTAATTTGAAAATGGTGGGTTATTTTTTGAATGATTCTCTAGATAAGGACTGAATGATGGGTTATTTTGAAACTGGATATGGATGGATAGGAACTAATCTGGTGAAACATTTTGTATATAAATGGTATGTTTTTTGAAATATATGGGGATTTGGGGAAAATTAATTTGATTTTTCCTTCATTGATTGTGAGTGATTGAACATCATTTGATTTAGCTGTAAATCTTGGATGATGATGGGTTTTTGTTTTTAATTATTGTTCTCACACGTGATTTGTTTTGTTGAGTTATGGATTGAATTGTGCAGTTTATTATAATGATAATAACATGTTTTAATGATATTTTATGATGGGGAGGAGTGTTGTGGGTCTATGTATTCTATTCGGGTTTGGTTATATTGTGGGAATCACCATGCATTTGAAGATGATTTATTTATAGATGTTATAAAATCTTGTTATAGAAGGGTGTAGTCATGTAATATATTTTGAATTTATAATGGTTGAAAAAGTAGTTTTAATGCTTATCAATATAGCATGACACTGTTATAACTGTGAAATGTGAGAAAATTTGGAATACAGATATAGTAAATACACATTATTATAGGAATTAATACCCTATGGTGGTCTAGAGTTGAGTTTATTAGATATTGAGTCTTCTTGGTGATATTAACTATCTTATTGGGTATATTGCAGTACCACGCATCCATATTTGTTTCCATATTTAGAAAAAATTTGAAATTTTTCCCCATAGATTGATTCACATTTTGAATCCAGATTAGAAATAGGTTACCGAGTATTTAAACATCTATAATAGATGTTTCGTAAAATATATTGAGTCTTAGAGAATCTATGGGATGCTCAAGAGAATGATAGAGCTATTACAAGGTGGTATGGCTACTTGATTTTAAAATAAAACATCCACCATTTGGCTGGTGGGTATCCACCAACTAGTGAGGGAGTTGTAAAATTCCCAAGATGGCTAGATAATGAAACTAATTATTCAGTGGACCAGTACTAGACAACCAATAAATATTCATCTACTTGATGATATTGAGTGGGCATACTAGTGGGGCTAGTATGGGTTTTTATAGAGGAATGAAATTAATTTTCATATCAACTCCCTAATATTCTTACATGAAATAGTTGTTTGGTGAGTCCATCTCGTCTAATGACACCCCTCCCCTTCCACTCATTTGGAAACCATTAATTGGGTTATTTTTATTTCATTCCTATATTGATTTAATGAAATTTAATCAATTATATAGTTGTTCATTCTTCCTCATTGGATGTAGACTAATTTTGACGGTTTATAATAGTGATTCTATAGGATCATGCTAAAATTTCCTTGTTTTTATAGGTCCTTTTATATATTTGTGTCTAGGATTTCCCATATATTTATAAACATCTAATAAAATTGAAACGATACAGAGATTGTCCAAAATTTCCATCAAATTTTCATTTCCACTATTGGTAACAATTTTGATGATGTTAAGATGTATTATATATTTTATAATGGATTTATATAAAAATAAATTAAATCACCATTTAATTAGATTCTTGTTGTATGGGATTTTTTTTGGGATCTGTATATGGAACCTCATGGACCTCCTACATAATCTTGGTTACATTTTGATAATGATGTATATACCTAGTGACTTCTCAATAGTAATGTGTTTCTAGTTACATTTTAATCAATTTAATATTTTTTATAATTGAAATATAATATTAATTATAATTTAAAATTATTATATATCATAGGTGGTGATATGAGCTAGGTAGTCAGGATGTGATACGAGGCATTAGAAAGCCTTAACCGACCTATCAGGCTATAGGGTATGGGAGTAATAGATTTCGTTAAAGTTATGTGGTATCTTTTACAAGACTTACTATATTTATTATTATTTTAATGTGTTAGTTTTTATTTGTGGTATTTCCATATCAAGTAAAAGTGATTTTAAGACATAAATGAATAGCCTAATTTTAAAATGAAGTACTAAGAGTAGAATCGAACAAACTATTAATTCAACGATGTACCCTGTACACTGACATGATTCTTTAGGCACATATGGATGTGAAAATATTCATTAAAATGTTTTTTTTTTGTTTAACGAATTTGGAGAGGTTTGAATTAAATGAGATGTGTCTGTATAAAATATATGAGAGGGGAATAATAGAAATACACATAGGTGACTTTGGGACTTGCTTTGGAAATAGAATAGTAGTGGAATATGGATGGTGATACTTAGGGTGAAACCTTAGATCCCAGGGGAAACATTATTCATTGGGAGTGATATATGGAATGTTATATGATTTGGGAAAAATAATGTGATGTTGTAAAACTATGTAATGAGGGTTATCATTAAATTAAAATAGACATGAAGAACCTAGGTAGGGATTCCCATGACTACTATGTCATTGGGGACCATATTGGGTTCCCAAATAATGTTTATTATAGTGAGGGTTAATATATGGGTTTTAGAATATGAGTTCTTTTTTTAAACAATAAATTACTAAAAATTCGATTGAATTAAATTAAAAATAAATTGATTGGTTATTTCAAGTTGACATTTTATAATGTAATATAAATTGTAAAACATATTTATAAACAATAAATTTATTTTAATTTTTACATATTACAATGATTACATATGTTTTGTGGATTCCGCACTATGTTTTGTATTTATTTTACATTATTCGGGATGATAGATACCCCCATGAGAATAGGTTTGGTGATCTTTTATTCTTTTAATCTTATTGTGCTGTCAAGGGGGGATATTCCCTAATGTTTTTTGTGCAATATTAATATATTTTTAGGAACTAGAGAGGGTTTATATCCATTAGTATATAAGGATAAGTACATTTCATAAACAGATTTAACATTGAAATAGTTTATTATTTTTTACATAACACAAATAATAATTCCCGAATCATATAGGTCTAGTATCTTTAGAGATAAGGAAACAACAACCACTATTTTATAATAGTTTCTCATATTATCCCTCTTAGAAACAAATAAACATCACACTTCTTATACATATTATATGTAAATTAATTATTCATAACATGGAAATGAAATCATAAGATATGGTGAGCTCTAATTATCAGTAATGGTAAACAAGGGAGTTATCAGTGATCATATAAACAGAAGATGATTAAAATATTATGATTATATGAGCATAAAATTTGAAAAAAAAACATACATGTATTATATCGTAATATTTATTCATAGAATAAATCATGGACTTTTGTAATACATGAATCATAATATAATGAAATAACAAGAATAATGGGAGCTTAATATATGGATAAGACCATAGATTTTGGAAATTAAAGAGGCATATAAAATCATTTTCATAATAGTTTGGTATCATATCCATATAATTCATATTGAAATGGGTTCACTACAAAAAATATTTATAGTCATGGTTGAATCCCAAGACTATCATAGTTGACAATACAAAACAATTAACCTGGATCGCTCCTAATTCTAGTTATGTTTATGACATGAGATATCAATAATAAACCAATGCATTGGTGGGAGATATAGGCCCCACTAGTCACATAATGAAAATCATAAATATATATACCATTATATTGTAAATAATTAATCATATTAGATCCAATAAGTATAAATTAATTTAAAAAAAATTAATCATAGAAAAATCCAATGAAACAAAATGGTTTTTGTAAATATTACATATTTTTATCACTACAAAACCCTTGGAAAAGAAATGGGATTTAGAATAATTGTTTCTTCATAATCATATAACATCAAGATAGTGAATAATTATATTATACTTGGGTTATATACCCATTAAATAAAAAGTGAAATTAAAAGTTTTTTAATTTGATAAATATAAATAACTTTAAAATATCATTGATAAATTCTTGAAGAAAATAAAATTACCATTTTTTAAAATCAATTATTTAAAAGAATCTATGCAATTATAATGTAAGGAATTTAATTTGATAAAAAAATAGTAAAAAAATTAATCCTAAAATAGAATAATATTAATGATATAATGTAAATATATTCCTGTCTTATATCTCTAAAATAATCCTTCATTCAATATCTTTTTTCAAGTCTAAAAGTAACCCATTTAAAAATGTAAAATAAGATTGTAATAAAATCATTTTGTTAAAAGTCAAACATATGAAAATTTTTCATAAAAAATAATAGGAGAATGATAAACAAATACTGAAAATATTTTAATAAAAATATGGATACAGATGAATAATATTCCTTAGTAGATAATAACGAATAAACAATCCTAAATATCAATGAGCTAGGGAAATAAAACCCATTCCATGAGTTAAAAAATATTCGAAAAGACACTAACCTCTTAAAATTTAATTATTTTTTTAATTATAAAACAATATTTATTTTAATTATTATAATATCATATATTATCCGCTTATAACATTTATAGACCCTCTTTTTTCAATATATATTTATTAAAATCGTCTTTTATTGGTGTTAACTATTTTTTTCATCACGATAATCTGTGTTCTGTAGTCACAATTCATATATATTTACATTGGATAAGTCTCCTAAAAAATATAAATCATGATATTAATATCATATAGATTAATAATAGACTTATTTATATTCGTCCATTAAATTTATATATAGAAATTTAAATCACACCATTTATAGAGCTGTTATGTCGTACGTTTTCATGAACACGGTTTTTAGTTTTTTGAAGGATTGAAGGAAATAATGGTGAATATTACTTCACCATTACATGATGATTATTATTTCTTATATATTATATATTCATATAATTCATCCTCATTACGATCCTAGTAAAATGTAAATAAAAAATAATTACATTACTTCCTAGAGGATGTATTCCACACTTACACACAAATGATGTTATAATTTCTAAAAGGATTTAATGGTAAGCAGTTAGATGTGATATTATAATTTTAGAACTAATTTTTTTTCATAAATACCATAAATAATATTAAATAAATAATAATACATATTCATGAATATTTTTTATAGAAAAATAATTGTATCACTATGTGGATACTGTAATCATTATATATTAATGGAAGATACATTCGTTATTTGTTGAAATTGAATGAAGGTATATAATGGTGTTTTAATTATAATAATTAATTTTTTTTAATATTGTAGGCTATTAATTTACTAATTTTTGATAAATAAATTATATTTATTTGAGGTAATGAAGAGTATAAATGAAAGTGATCTGTTATGGTGATTAACTCTACTTTGAAACTACTCCACTAGATATCCTTTAAAGGGATCAATTATTGATCATTTTCGAAGACTAGATATTGTAGAATGTGATTTTGGAAGTATGTAAGGGAAATTATTGAAGTTTCGATGAGCTATAAAACTCATGGTAGTCTGAATAATAGAGGGAAGTTGTTCCCTTTTATAATTTATATGAGGATCACCTTTGGAAGTTATCAGAAAATTAAATTATAATAAATTAATTCTCTGGGAATACACTGTAAAATGGACATGGACCTAAAGATAATAAAATATAGGATTGTGATATAATAAAAAATAGTATTTAGATAAGTTTTATTGTAATATTATGCAATTCTATTATCTTTAACTCATAGTTAACAGATTTTAATTTTAACTATGGTATGAATATTTTTAAAATTAAAACATTCTAATTATTAGATATATAGTGATAATTGGTCCAAAAAATAAGGATTTATTTTATTTTCTACTATAAAATATCAACATTGCCTTACTTCATTATTTTTATATGTTGTTATAAAAATAATAAAATATTATATTTAAAAAATATTATTTTTTTTAATTTTAACTCTATTTATGTATATTAACATTATATATATTAAAAAGAGATGAAGTTGAATATAATTCTTTTAAACATTTATAATATAACCTATAGATATTGAAATTTGTTTTTAAAAATTTTAAAAATTAAAATTCTATAAAATTTTTATTTTTTAAAATCATTTATTAATATTTTTATTATATTTAAAAATAATTCATATGTGTTACATATGTAATTAAGGTCATTGTAAGAGAGATAAAAATAAAAATAAAATTATATTAGGAAAATAATGTTTTTATTCTCATAAGGATAACTTATATTAATTAATAAAATACATTTCTCACCTATGTGGGTACATAAGAAATATAAAAATCAACGGGAGTGATATTTTGTAAGATTCATTAATTTAAATATTATATAAGTAATTTTCATGGAAGTTATTCAACTAAACATTCAATTTAACACCAAAGGTATTAAGGGAAATTTCCATTAACTGAGCTAATAAATATGATAAAAACATATGGATTTATCATATATTTTTAATCCAGATTGACCCAATTTACCAATTACTAAAGCAATAAATTTAAAATGGTTACTATTCATATTTTCAAGATATTAAAGGTTCCTAATTAAAAAATTCAATTCTTTTGATTTTAGATATGCAATTTATATTATCTAATTCAATACATATTAAGTGATGAAATTAATTTTAAATAAATTTTCAATGTTTTGATAAAAATGATTTGTAGAAATTATACATTTTTATACATAACAGATGATTTATTCTTATCTTGTGCTTATAAAAATATTTAGCAAATATTTACAAAATTTTAAGAAGTAAATACTAGAAAATTTTAATTAAAATCCTTCAAAATAGTGATTAAATTAATTTAAAAATGAATTGTGTACATACAAATAGTTTTTAAAAAATATTTACATTAATATTAATTTAAGTTTTTAAAATTATAATAATTTTACAATTAATGAATATGTTTTACAAAATTATATATCGAATAATTTATGTAAATTATTTATTTCTATTAAAAACCTATATTCCAATATCAATTGGTGATGAATACATAGTATTTTAATAATTTTACATAATTTTACTAAACTCTATGTTGTGTGTTATGCAAGAAATTAAAGAAATAAGATTATTTAAAGATTTTTGTTTTGAAAGATAAAAGGAAGTTCCATTCAATGAATCCTAAATTGAATTTTATAGTCAAAACTTAGCACTCAGATATTGGAAAATAAGGATAATTTTTCCACATCACATCCTTAGGTTCCCATTTTCATCCTCAAATTGGGGGTTTATCAGAAAGTATTTACCCATTTAGTTTTCTAGTTTCATAGAACATTCTCGATGTGATCTCTAATTGATAACCAATTTTATTCATAATATTTATCATTATCGAGTGGTATGACCTTTTAATTTAGAATATGTAATGGATGATCTATGTAATTCCTTAGGATAAAAACAAGGAACATATCATGAACATGAGAAATATTTTGTGGAATCACATATCAGTATTCTACTATAACACTATTATCATGAATGCCAAAGGATAAATATTCCTAAGGATTATCTTTTCCTAATTACCAATTCTCACACCCAATTCCAATAACATATTCATAGTAATACTATGTCACCAACCACAAACATTCGATGTTTTGTAATATTGTTCGCAAAAATTTCAAATATGGTCTTTTGTTATATGATATTTAATGGATATAATATTATATACCATTTCCTCATTAGGATTAGGTATCAATGTATTTAGTTTATTAAATCCATTACATCCTGTTGGTATTCTTCAATTCTTAACATTAGAGTATTTGTAATGATCCATCATAATGATGGACTGAAAGTTATTGTTGTATGAAATTTATGGTAAAGAATGATCATGATCCCAATAACCATTGAAATCAATATAAGGATATATCAATATGCTATTAGGAGTTTTAATAGTACTCTAATCATAACAATGTGTTTGAGGATGAGAGGCGGTGATAAAACAAAACTTAATATCAAGATCATTCTTAAGACTTATAAAAAACATATTGGTAATCCTAAAATCATGATCATATACAATTAATAGTGGTAAATCTTATAATATTACTACCTCCTTTATTTATAGCCAAATATGTTTATTAATATTGCATTGTTAACTAATCGCAATGAAATATGATGACTTTATATGGTGATAGACTAAATCTAAAATAAAATTATATGCATTATGATTTATGGGGAGTCAAAAACAATATCCATTGTAATGGTTTTCCAATTTCCACTATAGTACGGGTAATTGTTATGACATTCCCTTATAATTTTCTATATCAGACGTGACATTCTAAAATACCAAATATTGATAAACATACTTTGGATTGTCATACATAATTCTATCACACCAAAATACACGTTCAAATCTCTATACATCATCATAGTATTTCTATTAATAGAAAATTATGAACTATTTGCTTCATCTATCATTCCCTTCTTCAAATCGTGTACTGAAAAAATGAATACATGATTCATGGACCATTTAATTCCATCAAAATATTAATAGAACTAATGATTATTAATAATAATAATTTACACCACCATATATTCCATTTGTTCTTCTATACTCAATATATGAAATTATTCTTAAACACTACCTTGAGAATGATACGATTTATACCCGTATTTTAATATTTCCTGGTCCATCCATTACATGTATCATATTATTATATGTTTTGTGATTATCATCATATATTAGATAGAATTATCCATTTAACTCAGAGAATCATCTAACTTGTTCTCTTTCCTAATATTGTAACCTGTATAAATCTCGTAGACATTAACGTGCATTGACCATCTTGTTTAGAACATGTTATTATTAATTTTAGTGAATATATATATATGACAGTTTACAAATTATTACATATTTAACATGACATTTCCTCTAAATAATTCATCATTTTAATTAATTAAAAAACAACCTCGGTAATCTCTAAATCATGATTTGGGTAATTTTTCTCATGGACCATCAATTTTTATGATTCATAATATATTAACATATCATTTTTCATGAGGGAACATCCTAGTAATTTTTATGATGCATCAAAATAAATTAAATTCCCTTCTCCACTTCATGGTTATATATGTATATTTAACTTGACTAACCATTTAATTAGTTCTTTAAAATATTTCACACATTCTCTTCTTGAAATTAAAATGGATCCCATATTTGTAAATATAGAGTTTGGATCCCATAACCGTGAAAAATCTCAATAATGCACCAGTAGTATATATCAAAATCATGAAAATGTTTTTTATGTCATAGCAGTTTCTATAAGGCCTGGTTAAATATAATTTATAATTTAAGGGTATATTTATACACCATTAAATGATATTATATGACACAATAATGGAACATTAAGAAGAAAAAAATTCACAATTAGGAAAGATTTCATACATATTATACATCATTATGTACTTCACCAGAGTCTCATGTGATATTTGTTCTCTTCATTCCTCAATGAATTAATAATAATATCTTCTTTAATGACTTACATAGAAATACCAAGGTAACATATAGTGACTTTATTCATTATATCCAATAATATAGTTGTGGAATTAGTTATACCCAACAGAATCACTATAAATTAATTACATCCATACATTATACATAATGAAGTATTGTTTATACCCACATTCCAAAACAAAAATTTATGATATCTAGAAAAAATATAAATCATGTAATATTATTAAGATTCTCATAGTTGTACTATAAATTCATCAATATGGGGTATGAGACACAATTTTCATAATAATACTGTTATATTCCCAATAAGAAATATAGAATTGAATTTATCCATCATTCTTGTTAATGAATACAACATGTCTACCCAAATATGAATCTCCTATGTGAATTAATCTCTTTTTATGATTATTATAGAGTTACTTCATCAATTCTTGAAACCTAACAAGGTTTATTATATATGGTGTCATGGAAGTAGTTGTAATACTAGTATTGTATTCCATTAGAATCTAAATTTAATGATTTTATGGATGAAAATAATAATAATAATGAAATTCATCCATAAAATCTCATAAAATAGAAATATATTCTGTATTGAGTTTTTACCCAATCATTTGAGATAATCTCCCCTTTTGAAAAGGTATTGAGACCCATATGATTTATGTAATTTCAATTGGTGGTTTATTTCAAGCATCACACAAATAGGACATCGTATATTAGTTTGGAATAAAAAATATAAGCCCCCTTCCTCAGTAAATGATCTAGGATTTATTTAAATAAATCCAATCAATGACAAAAACATAATCTAATTCAAATAGAGCTTTAAAAACAAGGTATGTATGAAAACCATTCCCTAAACATCAACAAGAGAAGGGTCATAGACATGGTATGTAAACATTTACTGATAATTTGTTTCTACTATGAACTCCACACATAATTTATTAGATGGTACTATGATACCATTAAAAAATTATTTTGATATAAACGAGTGGGTATCTCTAGAAACAAATATGACATTATAAGTAGATTATGTGGTAATTATAGAGTTTACAATTTAACTATTGACACTCTCATAAAAAATAATGGTCTCATGTTATTTCACTTTTTCATAAGGTGTGAGAGGATATTAATATTTCATATCATCATTAAAACTTCTATTTTGGAAGTACTTAGAACAATTCACATAATCCATTCATTTAAAACACTGATGTTTGGTAGGATCGGTATATGGATATTTAAATCTTTTTACATAATTAACAATGATCATTCAATAATGTTAGGTTTTTCTTTAAAGAAAACCTTATTTTATAAACATCGTAAATTTAATAGTTACCTTAATAAAATTTTCCCAAAGTTTCATTCCACACATCAAGAATAATATTAATCTCAATATGTATTTTATAATTTACATTGAATCCAATTTATCATTTATTATCATAACCATAGACTTATGGTAACACATATCACTATCACAAGATTGAAAGAAAATAGAAAACTTTTCTACACAGTTACTGATGTCCCACAAGGATAACTCTATTTATAGTCTACATTTTAATACATAATTAAATCGATCAACATTATATTCAGTGTGGATGATGATACCATAGGTATGCCTCATAAGTCTTCTAAAATATTACACATATACCCCGAAAGATTCATCATCATTATAATATAACTTAATTGAATAATGTTTTTCATTTTCACATATAGAACATAAGGAATGTACGTGTTGAAAAAATCATCTTTTCAATTTGACCATCTCTATAGATACATTTTTTTTGTTCATTCATGTTTTTTATAAGTCTCCGCCACTTATATTTTTCACCTTCAAAATGAAAATTTTCCAGAATAATTTTATCATGTTAAGAAAATATGAGAATATAAAATAACTTTTTAGTGGTACTAATCCATTTCTTAATTTTATTTTGACTATTTCCCTGACTAAAATAATGTGGAATACTCCTCCTAAATTAATCAACATGTTTTTCCTCCTGTGATTATTTTTAAAGGCATCATGATATATTACATGAGATTATTGTTAGTAGATATGAACAATATTATATATTCAATCGATTATAACAATTTTTTTATTAGGAAAATCATTTCATTTTCCATTTTATTCAGTGTTAACATATTTTATAGGGGTTCCATCCACTGACTATAATGAAAAATCATTGTGTGGGAAATAATAATTAGAGTTGGATACCACATAATCCTTGATAATTTTTTTTCTTATGTCTAACTTAGGACACCTTCTATAAAAAAATAATTTTAACCGAGTTCAGTCATGTTAAATACAAAAAAATGACAATTTAATAATATATTAAGATTTATCCCTAGTGTTGTTACCTGTTATTTCTCATCCTTGTTTCGAAAGGATAACTAAACCCTATTATAATAATAACTATAATGACACGTAAATTATAAATAGATATATGAAATATAAGTATTTTAATATTTTTTACATAACATAGTGACCCATTCCATAGTTATATATTTATTGTTTTTTCTAGGAACATGAAAAAAACTATATTTTAATAGTTCTAATTCCTATCAAACATAGGTCTTAGAAACTATAACCCTTTGAAAAAAATATATTAAAAATTATTCATATCCTAAAAAAGAAAGCATAATAATGGTTGATCTCTAATGATCATTAATGGTAAAAAATGGAACTATAAATGATAATATAAGTATAACATGAATAAAATTATACAATAACATATTTTTTTCAATTATAAATCATAACTACCATAAAATATATCATAATCATGATTCATGGGAAAAATATATCTATTTAGTAGAAATTAATCATCATGGAATCAAATAACATAAATGATTAAAATATAACATTTTCATAAATAGTGTAATAGTGTAATATTAAAAACCATATTAAGTAGTTTCGAGAGATGTAAATGATCTTTTAAAAGAATATCATAGTGGAAAGGGTTCATTCCAAAAACCATCGGGATAGTTATGGTTAAATCTCAAGAAAATAATTATGGAAATATACCCTTAGTGAATATGGTTTACTCCCAATTCAAGTCATACTTATCTCATGATATATCAATCATTAAACAATACATTTATGGAGTTATACGTCCTAATAATCACATAATCAAAATCGTACATATGTGTGCCATATGATTAAAAAATATTCATTATTTAAAAACCCATGAGATGAAATTGGTCTTATAAAAATTTCGTCAAAACATAACCCAATAAAATGTTATCAATTTCATAAACAATTACACAGAGAATAAGAAATAGAAAATAATTTTTTTTTCATAAAGATGTCATCATTTCACCTTAGAATATCTTATGGAAAAGGACAGAGTTTCATAATCATTTATTCATCATAATAATAAACAATCTAAAAAATAAAATGGGTGAAATCATCGGTTCATATCACTAATAAATAATAAGTAAAATCAATGGTTGTTTTATTTTATGCATAGAAATACTATTAAAATAACATAAAGCATTATTGAGGAAAATCACCATCCAATTTATTGACCACACTTATGTAAAAAAAATTATGCAATTATAATGGTAAATGTTTTCAATAACAAGAACCTCAAAAACATTTAATGGATGATTAAACAAAATAGCCATCAAATTGGAAAAACCCATTAATGTCTTATAGGTTAAAAAACATTTCTTCCATATTTATGTTGGACTGAAAAAAATAATCTCATTCAGAAAAGAACAAGAAGATAGCTTTCAATGAATTTTGAAAAAATGATTTAAATTTACATCAAAAATCACAGTATAAATGCTAAAAATATATTTTAAAAATTATTATTAAATATAGATATTGAATAAAAATATTACCCATGCTAGATTTAAATATAAAAAATTAAGAATGTGTTTTTTATTGTGATTTAAAACCCTTACCTTGAGTTCCCCATTAATTTCATGAACTCCATACACTAGTATAAAAAATTTAGATATATTATAAATCTATAAGATAGTCTTTTTCATACTAAAAATTTCATATATGAACCTTTTATATAATTTCAAAACACCTTATAGCATATAATTCTATATTTAAACCATCATTTTTGGTTGTTATCTATTTTAGTTTTCATAAATATTTTAGTTCCTTAGTTCTGTTCCTTTTAGATTTATTTTTTTTACATGAACTATATAATATTCGTTATTATATTAATACCATATATATTCATTATATACATATTTACTTTCATACATAAAATCTCTAGATAAAAAATTTTATTACACTATTTATGGATATTTTAGATCGTATATATGCATGAATGTAGTTTTATGTTTTAGACATATAGAATGGATGGAAAATTTTAATTAATCATTAATCAATGGTTATTATATCATATATATCATATAAATTAATTAAATTCAACTATATTACCATCAATGAAAAATTTAAATGAAAAAATGAATCACACCACTTCATAGAGGTAGTGGTCCATAGGTATGCATGAATGATGACCTCATTTAACATATAATTTAATCATAAGTAGTTATTATTGAGTCAATAATGTTTTTATATGTCTTTTATATTCTTCTATGCTTTGAAAATCACAAACACTTTATCTTAAGGCAATTTTTTCCCCTATGGATTATTTTCATAAGAAAAATTTCACATCTCTAAGGAAGTTTTTATCCTCACCTATGATTTCATTGTTCTTGTTCGAGTCTCTCAAAAAAAACTCAGTTTATGAAAAAAGGCTAAATTTGGTTGCATATATAAAACCTTGGAATCCTATAATTCATTAGATACAGAGTGTTCTGAATTCAGGTTTTGAATTCTCTAAAATTCAATTACTGAATTCGCTAAATTCATGTTCCAAAATTATCTAGATTTAGGATCCGAATTATCTGAACTTAGGTTCCGAATTCTCTAAATTTTAGACTCCGAATTCTCTGAATTTTGGTTTCAAATTATATGAAATTTAGTTTCTCAATTCTCTAAATTCAGATTCTGATGTCTCTGAAAATTAGACTCCAAATTCTCTAAAATTCTGACTCCAAATTATCTGAATTCAGGATCTAAATTCTCTGAATTTGTGTTTTGAATTATTTGAGTTTCGGTTTTGAATTATCTAAAATTAAGACATCAAATTCCGTAGAATTTTGGACTCAGATTTTTTAGAATTTAGACTCTGAATTACCCAAAATTTAGACTCTGGATTCCTTATAATTTATACTCTGAATTCTTCATAATTTAGACTCTCAAATCCTCATAATTCAGACTCTGAATTCCTTAGAATTAAGATTCCAAATTCATTTGAATTAAGACTCTTAAATCCATAGGATGAAGATTCTGAATTCTTTGTAAAATAGAAACCAAAAATTCATGTCTTATAAACTCTAAAAGTTTTTTTTTAGAATCCGAATTTTATTTTTTTCTAGACTCTAAATTTCATTTTTTCTTAGACTCCAAAAAATAACATTGGTTAAAAAACTTCATTGTAACAACCCAAAATTTTATGAAAAATATTTCATTAATGTCTTGTGTTGTATGCTACACCAAAAGAAGCTTTCAAAACACGCATTCTTGACTTGCCTTTAATTACATGCAATCACGACTTTCCTCGATAGCGTGTGTAGTACGCAATAACGAGTTTCACTAAACAACAATATGCTATTAAAATATTATTAAAACTAGTCGTTATGAATAGTACTAACCACTTTTTGAAATTTTTTAAATTTTAATTTTCAAAATGGAATTCATTTTTGGATTTGAAATATCGAAGTTAGCTTAGGGTGAAAATTCGGTACTTTTCGGATAACTTTCATTTTCTGATGAATAGTGAAAATTACTAAATTTTAATTAAAAACAACTTTTTTAATCGAAATAATTAACAGTGATAAATTATTAATTTGAGTGGTTTTAATGTATATTTAGAATATATTTTTACAATTCAATACAATGTTGGTCATTGGATGTAATTTCACATTTACACCAGACATTAACAAGTGTTAATCTTTGGATAGTTATTATCTCTTAAAAACACGCTATTTGTTGTGACAGCGGAAATTAATTATAAAATTAATTAATGCATCTTATATGTTAGGAATTTTGTAAAATAGAAATCATTTTTGAATTCGGAATATCAATTATAGCTTAGGGTGAAATTTTGGCATTTTTCTGAAAAACTTCAATTTTTGATGAATAGTGAAACCACTAAGTGGTAGGTTAAAAACTAAATTTTGCATAAAACCTAATTTTACCGCTTCTGTGAATGGAATTTCTAAAATCCGACAGACATGGTTGATATCAGTAAGTAAAATTTGGTTCAAGAAGATAAAAATTATTTTTTTGGTGAATAGTAACTTTTTACTTTTTTTCCCACGGTTAATAGTAAATAGGGTAACTAAGGGTAAATATGATATTACTATTACCCTAACACATGTCCTAATTCTATTGGATAAGTTTAATTCTTCCAAAAACAACCTTAGGAATAAGATATGACCTTTAAGGCCCACTTGGATTAGATTAGGACATTTGTTATTAATTTATTTAAAGAAGGGTTAAAATAGTTAAAATCAATGTTTAATAAGTAAATAATTTTTAATATGGGGTTATACATAAGATAAATTCAACTATAAATATTAATTATAAAGATAAAAATATTTCCTACATAATGGTATTTTATTTGTAATTTTTAGACATTAAATAATTTAATTTATTTATGATACAATGATGATGCAGTAATTATCTTATTAATGAAATATTGACATAATTGATGTTATAAACACCCAAATAAATGCAATTTGAGACTTTTTATGAATACCACTAATTTTATAGGTTACTATGGTATATTAGTGTTTATTTAATCAACTTGGTTTGAACATTTAATTCTGTTATGACTTTCACAAAAATCATATATCAAATAGTGTCAAAATTGACAAAAAAATATTTTTTAAATCAAATATTATATTATTATTTTTTATTTTATTCCTAAAAATCTAAGGTTCGTCCAAATGACTTAAATAAGGATATATATATTAATAATAAACAATTTGGGGTCCGTTTGGCATGTTATAGTATGTGTATTAAGCATATAGTGTAAGAAAACAAAAAGACACGTTAAAAGTTAAATTATTTAACTTAGAGTTAATTCTAATTGATAAGGTTAAAATAATAACCTAAACTTGTCTAAATCTTATTGGATGATAGGATTTCGACCCATCCCCACTTTAGGTTCGAAATAAGACCCTTTGGAACCATTATGAACCGATTTTGACTTTAATATAAAATAATCTTTTGAGATATTCCTAAGGTGCCCCTCTCCTGCCTTATAAAAGGACACCTCCTCCCTCTCCTCCTCACACCAATTTGAGCATTCATGCTCTTCCAAACCCTGCCATAATCTCTTCTCCACTTCCCTAGTATCATCCTAGAGGTCCTGGTCTTCTTCAAAGACCATCCTTAGTTCTTTAAGTGGAGGTTAAGTGAAGGCGCATCAAAAAAAGGTAATATCCATTACCGATCTTTTTCAATTTCATTCTTCTTCAAATTATTCTTCATTAGTTGTTTCATGATAAAGTATTAACATCAGTATTTCTTATATACTGATATGTTATTATAAATATGAAACAACTCTAATTAACCTTCTATCCATCCTACGGAAAAAGGAAATCACCGCGCGTGCGTACGTACGGAATACCGTCTCCACGCCGTGGTGTAACCTATTTTCCGCCACCACATTAATTGGATGGGTATAATGGTTTAATGAGTAACTATATACGATTATAATAAAGTGATATTGATACTTAAATAGTATACAAACACTTCAACACAATTCCACGACCATGGGAACGATATCATCGCTCGTGCGTACCTACGGACTACCGTCTCCACGACGCGATGAGATTCATTCTCAATGATTAACCATTCATGAATGATTATAAATTATATATAATAACTACTAATGAAATATATGACATAATAATGATACTTGATTTATTTATATTTATGTCATCTACTTAATTCCATTCAATTCAATACGGAAACGAAAACAGCGTTCATGCGTACGTACGGACTACCGTGTCCATGAACGGTGCATTTCTTTCCATTTATCAATATATTATATATATATGTATATTCTGAATATATATTATATATAAATCATGTTTTACATTCTGGATATAAGTAATCATGATCCAAGTAATCATATTAATAATTACAAGTTAAAAACACGAACGACAAATGAGACGATTTTACCCAAAACGCTACTTTAACATGAATTTACAAAAGAACGGGTAATATAAAGTCATAAGTGGTCCAAATATGATATAATAATAATGAATATGATTCTGTAATAAGTCAATAACATGATTTAAATCATTATACAGGAGGTTCGGACAAGTACAAAGAATGTCGGACCTAAGGTAAAGGAAAATATCACAATCTCATTTTTATCCGAGATTGTTTATACTTTGGCATTTACTGGGGTGTATTTTATCTTCCACATCCATGTTTCCACAATATGTAATATTTATATCCTTATACAATAGTTTATAATCAATTTTACCCTTCGGTAAATTTTTAGTAAAGGATATGAAAGAAATCTTTTGTCGTTTTTCGTACGAGGTACTTTTTTGACTTTTCCGACAAAAGTACGAGAAGAATGTTTTTTTTAACATATACGGCATGAATGGAGTTTTAAAACATTATTTCCAAGAAGCTTCCTTTACAAGTTATCAAGTTTATTTTTAATCATCTTCTTTTATTTTAAAGTTGTATGACATTTTATGAAAGGAAAAATGTTTTTGAAGTAGAAAGGATATTTTCCTCAAGAATGGAGTTCAAGTATTTTATCAAAATTATTTTCCATCTAAGATAATAAAAGGGTTCTGTTTTTATCCCTATTATTACATGGATTTGATTATGTTGTGATGGAAATATTTTTATGAATTCCTTTATCTTATATGAATTGTTTTATGATGTCATGTTGTTTAAGAATTCCATTTTTATTACATGGGTTACGCTATGATGTATGGTTTATGATTATGTGGCACAAATAAGAAAGGATTCATTATAAGATGGGTGGGACCTATATCTCCCTCCAATGCGTTGGGTAAAGATTTTATATCTCATGAGATAGACATGGCTGGAATGGTAGGTTAGACCGGTTTAGTGAAACAGGACTGAAACGAGGGTGACTCGGTTCAGAAAGGGACTTTGTCCACTAAGATAGTCTTGACAATGAGTCTTGACTAACAAGAAATGATTCTCTATGATTATGTTTGTATGCCACAAAGTTTCATGTTTTAAGTTATGATTATTGGGATTTCATTTCAATACTATGATTTATCCCATGTTATGAAATTATGCTCTCTCTTTTGCAGGATAAGATTTCCAAAAGTTATGTTCTTATGAATATGATGTGATTGATTTTTTTTGTTTACCCTTACTAAGCATTTGAGCTCACCCTTTTATGTTTTCTTTTCCCCAGGATATAAAGATAGGTTTTAGGTAAAAAAGGAAGATCTTTATGGGAGATATTGGAGATCTTTCACCATGATTAGAAGATTACGTTCCGAGTTTTCAAAGACACTAAACTATTATGGTCCTTGTGTGTCTGTTTTTGTTATGTATTACGTATTCCACAAAAGTAATGTAATGTCAATGTACGCCAGGCTTTGGGTCTCTACAGTTGGTATCAGAGGAAAGGTTTAGTCAACCTTTGGAAACTAGGATGTGAGAACGTTAGTGAGATCCCTAGAGATATTTCTAAGGTATGTCTAGGGATGTACCTAAGGATAAGTATACGTATAGGATATAGTCCTAGAACTATGGTAACGATCTAAGAATTTAACCTAAGATGTTACTTATTGAGGATACTCCCCCTTTATTTTGTTGTTTTCCCTAGCATGATTTTTGCCTCTCACACTATTCTTTTTGGGTTTTAGACGATGGCTAGAACCCGAAGGAACCGTGTTGATCAATGCAATGGACAATGCAATGATTGTCCTCCTGAACAAACAAATGTTATGGGAGATGGAGTGCAAAATCTTATTGCTATACTTACACAATCTATGAATCATTCTGGACTTCCAAATGAGCAGAGAAGGGAACAATATTCTATTGACTCCTTCATGAGGCAACGCCCACCTTCTTTTAGTGGGTCTTCCAATCCACTTGTTGCTGAATAATGGATCAGTACTACTGATAATATATTTTCATTTCTTCAATGTTCTGAACAAGATAAAGTCATCTAAGCAGTATATCGTTTGGAAGGTGAAGCTGATCAATGGTGGAATCTTATCAAGAATGCGAGGCCAAGAGATGAAATTGAGTCCATGGAATGGGACGAGTTCAAGAACTTATTTTTCAATAAGTACTTCCCTCGTATTCTTCGAACAAAGATGGAGAAGGTGTTTCTTGAACTAAAGAAAAAGGATGATGAATCTGTTGGTATATACGAAGCAAATTTTACAAGACTTGCAAGGTATGCATCTGGCATTATCATCCAACCTGAAAGTAAAGTTGATCGATTTTTCCGTGGCTTAAAACCATGTCTTCAAAGGGAATTAGCTATAAGAGACTTCAGTAGCTATGAAGAAATTCTGCGTTGTGCTATCAAGGTAGAAATGGAAGTTGGTGTTACATATCCATCTCATGGTTTTGACAAGAAACGAAAGATGGAGTTCAAGGAGAAATCTCAGAATAATGGTGAAAAGAAGATGAATGTTTCCTTATGCACAAAGTGTGGAAAGAATCATGGTGGAGATTGTCTTAAAGGGACTAGAAAATGTTTTAACTGTGGAAAAGAAGGTCATCGAGCATCCGAGTGTCGAAGTAATGGAAAAAGGGATTCTAATGATGTGAATAAAGAAAACACTGCAGAGAACGCACCACCAACACTTAAATGCTTCAAGTGAAAGGAAATGGGGCATTATGCTAATAAATGCCCTAATCCAAGGGTTAGTGATGATCAATATGAGAAACCACGTAAGGCAAAGGACAAAGGGAAGTCACATGCGATCACTATTGGCGATGTTGAATATGACAACGATATGGTGGAATGATTAAGTGTTTATGTAATGGGATTCCAAAATAATGTTGTATCATGGAGTATTGGAATATTTATGTATTGGTCTAATGTGGTATTCAAAGTGATTGAGATATTTTGAGCATAATGAAGGGAAAATGAGAAAATGAAATGTTTAACAGTATTCATGAGCTCATGATTGATATAAGGACTAAGTGATATCATGGTTTGAGTATATATAATTTTGAGGATTTTTGTATGTGGAAGGTGTTAACTTTTAACTGCATTCATGTTTTCACTAAGGTATTCAAGAGAATACATTATTAAGGACTTTGAATGTTTGGAATGGGACCAACAAAACATATCTTATGATATATGGGGATCAACGATGGTATTAAATCTCTGGTAATCGTTTTCACTATGTTATGAGATTGGACTGCAGTATTATGGATAAGCCTAAAGATTGGAATGGATTATGTTGGACATAAGTTACTATTGTTAAAGGATAGAATTTTTTCGATATTATTGATGGGATGTTATAGTAATATAGTTTTAGAAAAAGGACAACCTGCAGGACGGGCGATAGCCCATCGCGTCGGACAAGGCTGTGGAAATCGAACCCACAACCGAAGTGTGACTGGCCTTTATCGCCTACCACTAGCCTATAGGAAGTCCTTGTTTAGTAGAAACTAGTTTCATTATATTAAGATGTATGATATATGATGTATAAGTTCATTTTAGGAACCATATATGATTAATCTCACTATAGATCGACTTATGTATATAATTTTTTCTAACCTTTTGTTTGAGATAGATGGAATGACCCGTCATTCTATCACATGATCTGCTAACTCTTCACGAATAACAAATTCAACATCATTTATTTAAGAGATGAAGTGGAAATTGTTCAAGGAACGAACAACAGTGAGATTGTACCAAAATAAAGTAAGTATTTATTCTAATTCAAATTTTCAACTTTAGGGAAATGATCTTGAAAACCAAAAATGTTGTCCTACTGATCTTATATCTGATGAATCAGATGGTACCTTAGATCGTCACAAATTTATGGCTTTGTGATTGCTGGCTTTTCCATAGCCATGTTCTCTACCACTCCCCATCAGAACATGATGGTTAGATTTCTCTTCCATATCCATATTTTCACCTATGTGGAAACCCAGTGGTTAGTTTATTTGGGTAACCGTTAAGTTTCATACATTTGTTTTTAAAGATTGGTTTTGGTATTCTTTTTTACGATGTGGGTTTCTATTAAAGAATCTTTCGAATAGTAAACCATTTATAACCCCGACGAATTTCGAGGGCGAAATTAATTTTAAGGGGGGTAGAATGTAACACCCCAAAATTTTATGAAAAATATTTCATTAATGTCTTGTGTTGTACGCTACAAAAAATGATGCTTTCACAACACGCATTCTTGACTTGCCTTTCATTACATGCAATCACGACTTTCCTCGATAGCGTGTGTAGTACGCAATAACGAGTTTCACTAAACAATAATATGCTACTAAAATATAATTAAAACTATCTGTTATGAATAGTAATAACCACTTTTTGAAATTTTTGAAATTTTATTTTTCAAAATGGAATTCATTTTTGGATTCGGAATATCGAAGTCAGCTTATGGTGAAAATTCGGTACTTTTCGGATAACTTTCATTTTCTGATGAATAGTGAAAATTACTGAATTTTAATTAAAAAAAACTTTTTAATCGAAATAATTAATAGTGATAAATTATTAATTTTAGTGGTTTTAAAGTATATTTAGAATATATTTTTACAATTCAATACAATGTTGGTCATTGGATGTAATTTCACATTTACACCAGACATAAACAAGTGTTAATCTTTGGATAGTTATTATCTCTTAAAAACACGCTATTTGTTGTGACAGCGGAAATTAATTATAAAATTAATTAATGAAACTTATATGTTAGGAATTTCGTAAAATAGAAATCATTTTTGAATTCAGAATATCAATTATAGCTTAGGGTGAAATTTTGGCATTTTTCTCAAAAACTTTAATTTTTAATGAATAGTGAAACCACTAAGTGGTAGGTTAAAAACTAAATTTTTCATAAAACATAATTTTACCACTTCTGTGAATGGAATTTCGAAAATCTGACAGACACGGTTGATATCAGTAAGTAAAATGTGGTTCAATGAGATAAAAATAATTTTTTGGTGAATAATAACTTTTTACTTTTTTTTACCGCGGTTAATAGTAAATATGGTAACTAAGGGTAAATATGATATTAATATTACCCTAACACATGTCCTAATTCTATTGGATAAGTTTAATTCGACCGAAAACAACCTTAGGAATAAAATATGACCATTAAGGCCCACTTGGATTAGATTAGGACATTTATTATTAATTTATTTAAAGAAGGGTTAAAATAGTTAAAATCAAAGTTTAATAAGTAAATAATTTTTAATATGGGGTTATACATACGATAAATTCGACTATAAATATTCATTAGAAAGCTAAAAAGATTTCATACATAATTGTATTTTATTTGTAATTTTTAGACATTAAATAATTTAATTTATTTATGACACAATGATGATGCAGTAATTATCTTATTAATGAAATATTGACATAATTGATGTTATAAACACCAAAATAATTGTAATTTGAGACTTTTTATGAATAACACTAATTTTGTAGGTTACTATGATATATTATTTTTGATTTAATCAACTTTTTTTGAACATATAATTCTGTTATGACTTTCACAAAAATCATATATCAAATAGTGTCAAAATTGACACAAAATAGTTTTTAACTCAAATATTATATTATTAATTGTTATTTTCTTCCTAAAAATCTATGGTTCGGCCAAATGACTTAAATAATGATATATATATATTAATAATAAACAATTTGGGGTTCGTTTGGCATGTTATAGTAAGTGTATTAACCATATATTGTAAGAAAACAAAAAGACACGGTAAAAGATAAATTATTTAACTTAGAGTTAAATCTAATTGATAAGGTAAAAATAATAACCTAAACTTGTCTAAATCTTATTGGTTGATAGGAGTTCAACCCATACCCACTTTAGCTTCGAAATAAGACCCTTTGGAACCATTATAAACCGATTTTGACTTTAATATAAAATAATATTTTGAGATATTCCTAAGGTGCCCCTCTCCTCCCTTATAAAAGGACACCTCCTCCCTCTCCGCCTCACACCAATTATAACATTCATGCTCGGCCAAACCCTGACAAAATCTCTTCTCCACTTACCTAGTATCATCCTAGAGGTCCTGGTCTTCTTCAAAGACCATCCATAGTTCTTTAAGTGGAGGTTAAGTGAAGGCGCGTCAAAAAGAGGTAATATCCATTACCGATCTTTTTCAATTTCTTTCTTCTTCAACTTCTTCTTCTTTAGTTTTTTCATAATGAAGTAATAACATCAGTATTTATTATATACTGATATGTTATTTTAAATATGAAACAACTCTAATTAACCTTCTATCCATCCTATGGAAAAAGGAAATCACCGCGCGTGCGTACATACGGAATACCGTCTCCACGCCGTGGTGTAACCTATTTTCCACAACCACATTAATTGGATGGGTATAATGGTTTAATTAGTAACTATATATGATTATTATAAAGTGATATTGATACTGAAATAGTATACAAACACTTCAACACAATTCCACGAACATGGGAACGATATCATCACTCGTGCGTACGTACGGACTACCGTCTCCACGACGCGATGAGATTCATTCTCAATGATTAATCATTCATGAATGATTATAAAGTATATATAATAAGTACTAATGAAATATATGACATAATAATGATACTGGATTTATTTATATTTATGTCATCTACTTAATTCCATTCAATTCAATAAGGAAACGAAAACAACGTTCATGCGTACGTACGGACTACCGTGTCCATGAACGGTGTATTTCTTTCCATTTATCAATATATTATATATATGTATATTCTGAATATATATTATATATAAATCATGTTTTACATTCTGGATATAAGTAATCATGATCCAAGTAATCATATTAATAATTACAAGTTAAAAACACGAACGACAAATGAGACGATTTTACCCAAAACGCTACTTTAACATGAATTTACAAAAGAACGGGTAATATAAAGTCATAAGTGGACCATATATGATATAATAACAATGAATATGATTCTGGAATAAGTCAATAACATGATTTAAATCATTATACAGGAGGTTTGGACACGTACAAAGCACGTCAGACCTAAGGTAAGGGAAAATATCACAATCTCATTTTTTTCTGAGATTGTTTATACTTTGGCATTTTCTGGGGTGTATTTTATATTCCACATCCATGTTTCCTCAATATGTAATATTTATATCCTTATACAATAGTTTATATTCAATTTTACCCTTCGGTAAATGTTTAGTAAAGGATATGAAAGGAATCTTTTGTCGTTTTTTGTACGAGGTACTTTTTTGATTTTTCCGACAAAAGTACGAGAAGAATGTTTTTTTAACTTATACAGCATGAATGGATTTTTAAAACATTATTTCCAAGAAGCTTCCTTTACAATTTTTCAAGTTTATTTTTAATCATCTTCTTTTATTTTAATGTCGTATGACATGTTATGAAAGGAAAAATGTTTTTGAAGTAGAAAGGATATTTTCCTCAAGAATGGAGTTCAAGTATTTTATCAAAATTAATTTCCATCTAAGATAATAAACGGTTTCTGTTTTTATCCCTATTATTACATGGATTTGATTATGTTGTGATGGAAATTTTTTTATGAATTCCTTTATCTTATATGAATAGTTTTATTATGTCATGTTGTTTAAGAATTCCATTTTTATTACATGGGTTACGCTATGATGTATGGTTTATGATTATGTGGCACACATAAGAAAGGATTCATTATATGATGGGTGGGACCTATATCTCCCTCCAATGAATTAGGTAAAGATTTTATATCTCATGAGATAGACATGGCTGGAATGGTAGGTTATACCGGTTCAGTGAAACAGGACTGAAACGAGGGTGACTCGGTTGAGAAAGGGACTTTGTCCACTAATATAGTCTTGACAATGAATCTTGACTAACAAGAAATTATTCTCTATGATTATGTGTGTATTCCACAAAGTTTCATGTTTTAAGTTATGATTATTGGGATTTCATTTCACTACTATGATTTATCTCATGTTATGAAATTGTACTCTCCCTTTTGCAGGATAATATTTCCAAAAGTTATGTTCTTATGAATATGATGTGATTGATTTTTCTTTTGTTTACCCTTATTGAGCATTTGAGCTCACCCTTTTATGTTTTCTTTTCCCCAGGATATAAAGAAAGGTTTTAGGTATAAAAAAAAGGGAGATCTTTATGGGATATATTGGAGATCTTTCACCACGATTAGAAGATTACGTTCCGAGTTTCCAAAGACACTAAACTATTACGGTCCTTGTGTGTCTGTTTTTGTTATGTATTACGTATTCCGCAAAAATAATGTAATGTCAATGTACATCAGGCTTCGGATCTCTACATTCATATTCCTTATACTTGGTGTGATACAATGTCGTACAATCTGTTTTTAACTAATTGGTTCTTAAGTGACATCTGTATTGGTCCCTCTAAGAATCATGGAAAAATATTACTATTGGAGGAGGGAGTCGACCATTGGAGATGTGCATATAGGATCTCATTTGAATGATCTATACAAATGTTCCATCACACTAGAGATTTCATGATACTGAAGTGATTTATTGAGAGAGAGACTCACATCTATTGTGTTGTTTTAAAAATCATGTTCAGATTGCTTAATGGGACTTTGATTGTTGCTTATTACAATCAAGGACTTCTGGGGATTGGAAGACAGAGGTGTCACTTAAATTGATGTTTGAGGACTTCCAGGGATAGGAATACATAAGTTCCAAATACATTAACATTCAAGGTATTTCATTGATAGAAATATGGATTATAATATTTTATTTAGGGCTTACCCTCAGGTGGGTAAAATCGACTTTCATTAAGTATATATCAAGGGACCTTTATCCAAATTTATTGGATACCCTACTCTTTGGATTAAAATATTTCATACTTCTTACTTGTTCTTTTTCAAGATTATTTCTATTGTATTTTAATAAAGAATGAATGTATGATCTTTTTATACATTATTGAACCTTTTTATACTTTGATAAGTAATATTATATATTCTTTAAGGTAGAATCATTTCCTAGTAATCATTTCTTATGTTTCATTTTTGGATCCATATTTATGTAACCTAGAATGATTCATTAATAAAATTAAAATTGGTCTTGTCAATTTACCTTGTATAACTTTGTTAAACATATTTTTCATTAGGGTTGAAAACAAAAGCTGTTAAACAAGAAAATCACCCCCCCTTATAATTGAGCATCTACATCATTATTATGAACTTAAAATTGGTATCAGAGGAGGTTTTGGAATTTCTTATATTCACATATAAGTTCCCTTTCTCAATATTTCAATATTCTAAATTATTCCTTTCTTTGGGATCCTAATCTTTGTTTAAAACATTTTCTATTAACAAGTTTTTGTAGAAAAATATTTTTCTTATAGAATTGTATGAATGAATGTATTTTCGATTTATAATCTATATCCTAACAAACAACCTAAATTTTATTGTAATTGTTATGAATATTGGAAAGATCATATGAAGATATTTGTTATTAACACTTGAGTGGACAATTGTCTCATGGTTAATGGGGATTACAAAATTCCTTACAAGGAAGTGAAAATGTTCACCAAACAAAAAAGTCAGAATAGAAACTAAAATACAAGGTATGTAATCCTTTATTTTGCTCCATGATCAGGAATATATATAGTAACATTTCCTCTTGTGAAGATGCTAACTTCACCTCAATGAAATTGAACGTTACACATTTTGGTACATCCAAAGTGGTTATGACTAGAAGAGTTATGCTTAGAGCAGAATATCATGGATTTTTTTTCCTTATAGATAACATGTATGCAATGTGCAACAATGGTTTATGAAAATTTTTAATATTTTACAATCTATTGGAGAGGAAGGTCAGGATGATGACGCTCTTGTGGAAATGATTATCGATATTATTCTAAATGAGTAGGAATCCGAAAGAATAGCTACTGATGAGAATAGAAAAGTATATCATATTACTCTTGATGAGAGTTTTGGAACTCTACTTCAACATGAGATAATAATGAAATGATATTATGGTATGAATAAGAAGAAAAATGGAAATTGTATTGCAGCCTTTACTACTACTAAATCCATGACTCTTGAAAGGGTTACAAGATCTAAGTCTAAGAAATTGATTGTTTTATCAGTGTATAGTGAAAGTGAGCAGTCTAAAAATGAGCTATTTAATCTGGCTCGAAAGATGGACAACATACTTGGGAAGAAAAACATTCAGTATAAATATAAGAAGAATGAAATAAAAGACAATAAATACTCTAAAGTAACTTTCTATGAATGTTATTTCCAACAATTTCTTCGGGGCGTGTGCCTCCATCTATGATGATGCGTAGCTATTTCCCTACATTCCAACGTTCCAAAGGTAGGCGACATCTGTCCATATTCAGAGACGTTTTCTACTTGATCGAAATGGGATGATGGGATGTTGTTTCTTCAGTCCATGGATTCCACCTCGGAACTCGTCACCTAGTCTGTGTGTCCTTCATAGACTTATGACGTTGTTCGTGAAACTCTTCTTGGAACCATATCTTCATGGAAACCAATTAATTATTCTACATCTGTTCGGACATTCTAAGGGGTATGGTCAAGGCAGCAAACTTTGGTTTGGGGAGTAGTTACGCTGGGCATCACTATCATGTTTGGATGCTGGGGATTGGTGTGTATGTCCTCTGTCCTTATTATAGGGCTTCTCGAGGGTGTAGAAGCCAGAGTAATCCCACATTGAAGGTGGGGAATTGTATGTCATGGGCATGTATCTGATGTTTTCCTCATCTTCCTATGTTTATCATAGGGTATGCTACAAGTTTAATGTCCAACAGAGATGGATCGGGCTGATTAGTAAACTGACTAGAGTGGATTAGATAGAGGAACCCCTAGAGGTAACACTGATTGGGCCACTACATGGGTGGCCTCTCGAATGCTGTCAGATGGAATGGGGAATGGAATGGAATGATCCCACAAGGATGTGGTGGCCCATGTAAGGATCAAGATGGATGATGGACCGTTTTATGGGTTTGATGAATGGGATGACACCATCATGGGGATGACAATGGTTTTGGGCTTGATCCTTGAAAAGGATTCCTACGTATCCCCATGACAAGGAATCAAAGTCCATGTAGTTCATCTGATGATGGCTTACCGTCGATTGGGGTGACATCGGCTTACCACTGGATGGGGTTGCAATGGATTACCACTGTAATGAAAATGGCTTACCTCTGAATGGAGTGACAACGGCTCACCACTGAACGGAGTGACAATGACTTACCACAGAATGGAGGTCCACAGTTTAACGTCATTCATGAAGGGGGTGAGCTGAAGCAAAGGGGGTCGGAATGACTAGGTAGTGGTGGGCTTGAACCTCAAGAAGGCTTCTTACATACCATGCCTTGACATCGATCAAAGTCCTCGTAGTTCAGTATGGGGTGTGTCGGTGAACCGATGTGAAGATTTACCTCGGGTCCGATGCATGTTGGTCTTGAACCTCGTGGAGGCTTCCTATGTACCTTGCCTTAGCAAGGATCAAATACATCATAGTTCAGGTGGTGTGGGGCATACAATCTAGGCTGCCCAAGGTGTTGGTTGACCGACGTGAATGGGGTTATAATGACCGGGTGGTGGTGGGCGTGAACCTCAGGGAGGCTTCCATCATACCAGGACTTTACATGGATCAAATTCCTTGTAGATCGGGATGGGGGCATGGGGATTACACTCTAGGATGCCCAAGATGAATGGGCTTGGTGCATCGAAACGAAGGTGGTCAGGACCAATGGATGGTGTTGGGCTTAAACCTAAGGGAGGCTTCCTATGTACCATTCCTTAACATGGATCAAAGTCCTCGTAGTTCTGGATGGAAATACAATTTAACATCATGTGGGATAGGAGTGATCCAACATGAATGGGGTCATAATAACCATGTGGTGGAGGGATTGGACCTCAGTGAGGCTCCTTACGTACCATGCCATGACATGGATCAAAGTCCTCGTAGTTTGGGATTGGTTGTGTCGGAAAGTCGACATGAAGGGGGTCGGAACAACCAGGTGGTGGTGGGAATGAACCTCAGGAAGGCTTCCTTCATACCATGCCTTTACATAGAACAATTTACTCGTAGTTTGGGCTGGGAATGTTAAGGGGATTATACTCTAGGAAGCCCAAGGTGTGGTGTTAGGGTCAGTTCTTACTCTAAACCCACGTGAGTCATGCTCGGTGGGAAAAACAAGAGGGAGTAGAGACATCACGACCACGTCGCAAAAGGTGCATCCTTGTGATGTGAAGTGGGGATTAAACATGGATTGGCCCAGGGAGAGAGAGATTGGGACTTACTATAGTATGGAGACCGATGGCGACAAAGCGCAGCGGGGGAGGGATTTGGTACCAAAGAAAGTAAAATCCCCATTTCCCACAATGCCCATCGCTGGCCCTGGGGACCGAAGATGAAAGTAGGAGCAGGGATGTTGCCTTAGGCAAGAAAATCTATGGGCTTATGACAAGGTGGTTTCCCATTCCCCATGAAATAATTCCACTTTGATAAGGAGGATATCATCCCCTATGGAGACCAGGGGGCATGGAGAATGTCCAAGGTGGGGGAACCCCACGTGTGAGGCATGGGCAGAGGTAACAGTTTAATGTCATGTACTGAGGAAGAGGGTTCTTCGTAGTTTAATGTCCTGTAGCTCGGATGAGGTGGGTTTTCCCTACAACCCCTTGGACTTACATAATTGGTACCCAATGCTCCTTGGGGTAGGAAGGGGACAGGAAAAGTCATGGCGAGGGGATGGCACAGAGCGAACCATTGAGGGGCCCACGTTAGCGTGGCAATGAAAAGAAGAAATTTCCATTAGCATGCCTATGTGAAGAATCATAAGGCGAATCAACACAACGGGTGGTGTCGTACAGGGGGCTCTAAAATAACATCATGAAAACATGGAGGTTTGCACGGGAAATAGAATTACAAAGTACAGGGGTTCATAGGCAGGGGCCTTGTGAAGCTCTGTTGCTCTGCATGGTGGAGGGCACTTACGAAGGGGTGTGCTTCATGAAGTGGGGTGCCTTAGCCTAAGCATAAGGCAGAAGTGCATATGGGAGGTGCTTTGTGAAGTGGAATCGAATTCGCAGAGCACTGATTCATGGTGAAGTGGTACCTCGCGAAGCAAGGTTTCGTGATTCAATGTGCTTTGCGAAGTATAGTGACCCAACCTTAGCAGGGGGATCATGTGTGCATGAAGGGTGTTTTGCGAAGCATAAATTCTCCGTGACGACTTGAGTCCCCTTGGGGTTCCCCTTTCTTCACGAAAGCCCTTGGTATGTACGAAAGGCATCCATCTCGGAAGATGGGGCCAGGACGAGACAAGGGGGAGGCACTTCGCAGAGTAGAAGTACCTGACACAGCTCATGGTTCGCAGAGCAGAAGGATGCTTTGTGATTCGGGAGCTAGGAAGTTGAAAGTTCCGATTCTCTCTACATTGGGCTAAGGGGTAGGCCGATATATATATGCATGAGGTGCCATGAAGCTGAGCTTACACTGTGTGAAGAGGGGCTTTGTTGCTTCGCGGAGGGTCTTTATCGTCAAATGCGGTCACATAACATCCAACCTCCTTCCTTCACAGTGGGCTTGCGAACGTCAAATGTGCTCGCGGAGCGGCCCACCTTCTTGCTTCGCGGCAAGCTCACGAATGTCAAATGCAATCGTAGAGTGGCCCGCCAACTTTCTTCGTGGTGGCTGCAGTGCTGTCGGGGGCCTCCGTGAAGTGGCTTCACATGACAGTCAATGTGGCCTTATTTTGGGCTTCCTCTTTGTCACAAATTTTGGTGCCAACAAATGCCCCCTATAGACTTGGAGCCACGAAGAGATCAATGGTCAATGTTTGAGGGTAATTCCCAAAATCCTCAGTCGTTCACGATGATGGCCCCACGAAGAGGGCTTGTGAGGTGGATAGGGGATACACTTGTCATTGCTGACTGGTTATACAACCATCTGAACAATGTCGACGGGAAGGCCTTGCAGCCGGAGATGTCCCCTCCTCTGTACCGAACCATCCTCAAGGTGGCACTGGGGAACTTGAAGGAGGGGTTTTTTGAGGAATGGGACCTGCATAAGGGCGGTAACTTCACAGATGATTTGGCCTGGGCCTGTTGAGTAGGTTCCTCATGTGAGGAGTTCAGGGTAGAGATGAGAAGAGTGGGCCTGTAAGAGGTGGCTTGGTCTTCCCAGTTCCACATCTACCAGCCGATGTATCTAATGGCGAAGCTATTGAGCCAATGGTCACTAGGGACCAATACCTTCCACATGCATCATGGGGAGGTCGAAATTAGCTTATGAGAAGTGCATCATATCTCAGGGGTCCTGATATTGGGGGTGATGTACGACAAATTCCTCCCTGCTATGGGTGCATGGAAGGATATGGAGCAGATGCCGAATCTGGAAATGTCATCGATGGAGATCGTTCCAGGGGAGGATAAGGAGACAGTGAGGGATATACACTTCAAGCATTGGTTCAAAATGTTTTGTAACATCCTGATAGACCGTATGTTCCCAATGAGAACTTGATCATTTCGAATGGGGCCCTAGAGTAAAGAGTACTCGTACTTGCAGTTTTTGGAGAATAGCCAGTGGAAGACCTGGGGGTTCAGTGTCAGCCCTGAGAATAGCCAATAGTGAGGCTAGCGACCTTCATCACAGCTCTCATCTATGGTTTGATCCTGATGGTGGGGGATACCAAAAAAAGAAGTGTGACCAAGTACATTCATCATGGCGTCCACATTGGCGACAGGAGGGCGGGTCAACATACGAATCTTGATGTTCGCCAAGTAGTACAACATGTTGTGGCACATCAGCTATGGGAAGAGGCCTCAAAGGGTATGTGGGTCATTCCATCTCCTATATGGGTGGATAGCGGTGCACATCAGGGGGATCTATGAGAATCTGAACCCCAAATCGCCTCTAGGGTGGAACATATTCCCATCAATGTTTAATGTCGTGGGGAGATTTCCAACCAAGCTGACTGCACCGTCGGTTCTGAACCAGGTGTGGATCGTAGAGTAATTCAATTTCCACCCATTTTTGTTGCTGATGGGGAGCCTTATAGATGATGGTCATGGGATGGAAGAGCACTGGGCCTACATCTTGGCACTTTGAGGTGGAGTCTTGGTGGCCAGGGTGGACCGCGAGCGCCTCTGCAAGCCATACAACACACACTGCTTTGCAAGGAAATTCTGATGCCTGCAGTGACTAACCCTATAGGTCTACATGGAGGTGTGTTATGAGAAGCACTCATGTGTGATGAGGTAGATGTGGCTCATGTCACAAAGGATGACGGGAAGATGGGGAATGAACAACCTCTGCCGACCACCATCCTCGGGCTGATAACGTAATATGCCCAGAGCTGGGAGACGGCTTACCCAGGATAGAAGTTGAAGCATCCAACCCCTCTAGTAGGTGATGATGAGTCTCCCCAACCATGGGGTTGACGCTAAAAGTTATAATGGGCATCCCGTAGAAGCGGGGCTGTTGTAGCGGTGACGCCCGCACTAGTTAAGGGGGACGCAGTGGTGGCGGATCCGACAGCGACAGCGGACCAAGTGGTCCTAGGAGAACAGGGTCATCCGGAGGGTGGCCACTGAGAGGATTCCATAGGATTTCTACACAGGCACTGAGGAAACGGGTGTTCGATATTTACATATTGGAGAACGTTGTGTTCTTATAAGCCTGGGACATCTGGGAAGTGAACTGGAAATTCCTCGGCCAATATGAGTTATGGCAGCACCTTAGCCACCTAGGGATGGACTTGCTAAATATTGTCCCTATTAGATCCAGTTTTGCAGTATTCCATGCAGAGGCGGAGCAATACATAGATGATATGTATGACATTATCCACTCCCGGGGTGCCCTGAAACCAATGATGGACCAGGTCAGGGTGCTGCTGGGTTGTATGGTCCATCCGCAACTATCAGCTGCTGCCCTAAGAGAGCGCTTCCATCTGCTGGAAGAGTTGGACGATTCCACCGGGGGAGATGATTCCGGTAGAGAGAGTCCTTCAAAGGAGGGTGAAGTAAATTATTAGTCCTCAGATCCCGAAGACATTTCTGAGGACATGAATGTAAAATCTGAAGTCCCTACATCATGATCTTCTCTTAGGTTACTCTATATTCCTCATTAGCATATGCACTGTGTAGGAGGTCCTTGTGCACAGACCTCATTCTCTCCCCACAATGGGTGCCATCGTGGGACCATTGGGATCCATGCCCATGGCTCCATCAACATCCATGTCTGGCAGGGCCGGGACACTCAAGGAGGCTCCCCCAGAATCTCCAGACCTACCAACCATATACGAGGGGACACTTCTTGGGGTTCCAACGACATCAACCCGGGAGTGGGACCAAAGATTTGACATTTGTAAGTCTCTTATTTTGAATTTACAAATTCCATACCATAACCATGTAAACCAAAATTCACATCGCCTTTTTGGTGTGTGCAGTCCTTTAATTGGCCTGGGATGCTGCGTTGAAGTTGGTCGGGGCTTCTGGTAGCACCCTTCCTAGGGGCATGCCAATGGACATGGAGATGGAGATCTAGCCCGACCAAACTGCAGCACTCCCCCTCACTGATGGGGATACTAGTAGGACTCAGCATGAGGATTTCGCGGTGGGATCCAATGATGAGGATCAACTAGATAGTTCAGGCCCCACCACACATAATCCAATTCAAAATGTGGACCTGGCTGTGGAGTTCCTAGTGGCATTATTGGCATACGATCCCACCAATTGCACCGACTGGGAGTAGATAGCCTCTTATGTGGAGGAAAACAAAATACTACATTGTCGATCATGGAATTTAATCACACACTTCATCAATGACACCCCAAGCACTATGGTTGGATGAGATGGGAAGACTTTACTCCCTACTCTGTGAACTATGCATCGGGGGAGTGGATTCCCAATGCCCTCACATTCTCTTCGGAATCTTATGGAGGAAATGATTTGGTAGTATAACCATGGCATCAGTGTGGGCTCATAGTGGAGGAAGGAGGTGAACTTACAGAGGCTCTAGGAGACTGAAAATGAGGTTGAACGGTTGCAGGCCCGGGCAGATGAGCATTCCGCTTCTCTCGATGTGAAATCAGAGCTCGTCTCTCATTTGAATGCCCAGATGGTAGAGGCCATAGTGGGAGTGATGTGAGCCTCTAAGGAGATGGTTGTCATCTGGACCGCTGTGGAGTATGCTCGGGTCGTGGCTGGCGAACTGCGCCTTCTCACTATCGAGGAGGAGAGGGAGGTAAACAGGAGGCATGAACTCCTGGACACCACTAGCCAGAGGGTGGTAGAGCTGCAACATTCCTTTGACGAGGTCAATCCATCCATGGGGGGAGTCGATCACCAGGTACTGTGATGAATAAAACCCTTAAACGTACTTTCAAGATTTGATTTTTTTAATTTCATGGCATGCATGAGCTTAGTTGTTTACATTGGATTATTGCAACCATGTTGTGTTTACGGAGCATCCAACGATCATTCCATAAGCTCACATGGGTTAGGCCCGATTGTGAGAAACAAGGGATGACCACCTTATCACCCCATGCAAACAAAGGAATGAAAAGCTAGCTTCAGGTATCCAGGGTTTGAACAACAAGTCCAAATTTTTGGGAATAAATGGGAGAGACCTGAATAGAGAATGAATCTCTCAGAACAACTGAATTACCATTTTCCTAGCATTCTCTTGTGCACGAACGGGGTAACTCCAGGGCTGATGAAATCAATACGAACAAATGGGGATGGGAGGTGTGAATAACAATACCCAAGATTTGGAACATTGTGGTGGTGGTGTAATAATAACGAATAACTATTGTCTGCATTCAAAAGACTGTATTATTATTGTATTACCCTGGATTTTGGATAACAAATGAGGTTCGACCGGTGACCATGTTCAAAACATGGGGCCTGACTCAAAATGTCATCCGTTAGTCTTCCAGAATGTTATACCCGGGCAATAGGTGGGCCATAGGCCATGAATCCATACTCTTAGGTGGTTACCTTAGACATGAAAGAGGACGAGGGTCTAAATAATGGGCACGCAATGCATGGAATGTAGAGTTATGGTTATTCGAACAGAATCCAACACACTCAAAATTACACCACCATGGTGGAAGCACACTAGATGGACACATCGGTTTGATCATTGATCATTCCTTCTTTTAGAAAGTGACTATCTAGTGAGGGGGGACATCGCTTCCCAATGTCATCATGGGTCATTCCTAACTTGTTCAAGGAAAAATTGCAGTTACATGGTTCCCCCCGAGGGGTTAGGCCTGGGGGCTACAAATGGGGAGAAACATGATTTATGATTCCCATGGCTGGACTCGAGGTGAAATTCTTGGGTGTTGCTATGTCTCCCATGATGATGGGAATCAAGCCGTTAGTAGTTCTAGAAGCACAGTTAAACGTCATCTGGGACGATGAGAAACCTGCATGCGCCGGTGAACATCCTACCAAAACTACTAATCTCACATGAGTCATGCTCGATGTGGAAGAATTATTCATGGGACATTATCAACACTGGAAGGAACATGTTAGGGTGAAGGGACTCTCATTGAATGTCGGCCCAATGATACTAACTCGTCCATGTAGCACACCTAGATGCACGAAGAGGTAAAGTCGAGTATGTTGAAATTCCACTTGAATATGAAGAATTGGACATGTGGGAATCAGGATGCTCAAAATATGGATCACAATGATGGTGGAGTGATGGTGGATGATAACTTTTGATCGTGGCAGAAACGCAGCATCCACATCACATTAGCCTGTAATGTGGAAAGAAAAATGAGAGTCGATAGTTGACCATGTTCGAAACACGGGACCGGTCGCAAATGTCGTCTGAGATGTTTAGGCTATTGGCACAAGAGTGTAGGTGGGAAGATTAGGCATGGGACCAGGCCTTTAGGGGGTCCCTTCGGATGTGGAAGAGGGTGAGGATCCAAATAGAGAGCTCATGAAGCTTGGACATGGAACGAGGGGAATGTCCCTGTAAAAATTTCGCACCTCGGGATCTTTGTCAAAACACATCTGAATATGACACCAAGATATATTAGATAGAGGGAGTCGAGTCCCTTATCATATAGAGGTCTTAGTGTAGGGTCATAGAACTAAGGCCATGGATGGTAGGAAAAGAAGGATACACATGGTGGGGTAATTACCAAAACCCGGTGTGAATGGGAACCCGGGGCTCCGACCACCACTAGTTCCTTGGAGTGGTTTTAGGTCGAGGGACAGAAAACGAGAGTTGAGATAGGCCTGAGGTAAGGTGCACGTATGTTCCTATGTACCCAATGAGGATAAGGATCGAGGTTCACGTTGTTCTAAGAGTTGTCACGGTAAGGTACCAGTTCCATAGATAAAAGGGGTGTGTGGGCGTGGCCCTCACACCAAAATAAGCGATATTCGATAAATCTTGTTTGTCCTTTAAGGTGAGTGGATTTTTATGTGAAGCGATAGGACAAGGGTAGATGGCCCTAGATTCTCCATAAGACTCAATCCATAGAATGCGTTGACAAATGGTATGTCATGTGACCAATACCAAACATCATGTCCCCTTGACTGAGGACATCACGATGGAGTGCCATTTTTCGTTGTGCATTCAGGAAGATAATGTCAAAGTTTAGGGTCATGTAATTAGACCATGCAGAATATTTTAAAGTCATATAGAATGGACATGAAGGAATTCATACAATGTGGTACAACATACCCAGCATGAATGGGGAAATTATCCTACACCACACGGTACAAAATTCCAAGAAAGGAGACTCATGCCAAGTGGCCTACAAGGAGGTAAGAGGGTTTGGGGCAGTAGAAACTAGCTCCCAACTAAGCTGGACCAGAAAATGAGACATCAGTGTGTTCCTACATATCCCATAAGGATGGGAATCAAGCCATACGTAGTTCTGGATGAGATCATAGATTATGGTCTCAGATCATGGACCATGGATGAGAGAAATCCCTCCAGTGAGTGCAGACCTCAACCCGATTCCTAAGCCCACGTGAGTCGAACTCGGTGTGGGAAACAAGGGAGGAAGATGTTTATTGCAATATCGGGAATGCACGCCAACAGGAAATTAGTGCAGAGCCCCAATTGATACCCTTATCGTGGATTTTGTCCTCCTAACATGCAGATGTGCAATAAGGAATAGTACCAAGAGTTTTGAAGTTCTACTTGGACATCATGAGGCGGGAAAGGATGTGAATCTTGTAACCATCATTTTGGGCATAATGGGGTTGGAGTGGCAATGGAGGATAATCGTTGAACGTGTTCAAAACACAGTATCCATATCATGTTAGACTGAAATTGGAACAAGAAATGAGCATTGACCACTAACAATATTTGAAATTTAGGATTCATATCAGATTGTTGTCTGTAACCCTTGAGGACATTGGACCGTAATGGTAGGAGAGACCTTATGCCTAGCATCCCTGCCACTTGGGGGTCCCTTCGGGTGTGAAAGGTGATGGAAGCCCTGATGAAGGGGAACACAAAGTCTGACTAACTAGTGGAAGCATGTCCAAGAAGAGTTCGACATTCCAGTTACTAAACTAGAGTACCCTTAGGCACATTGGTGAACCGCCGAAGAGGGTCGACAAGGTGCTCAACATGAGAGAATACAGTTTGTAAAGATGAGTATAGATCAAGGGGATTGAGAACTCCTAGTAGGGAGAGGTATATGGCGTGGTTGTTACAAGCACGATGTGAATGAAGACATAATGACACACCACACCATATACTCCCCTCCCTGGGGATGTGTAGGACAAGGTGCCAAGGTGAAAGGGAGATTTCTGGGAGATGGGGTTGGCCCCAAAGTCAAGACATTTGGGTGGTCCTACCTATTCCATGAGGTTGGGAATCAAGCCACAAGTAGTTCTTAAAGGAACATGGGGGTAAGATACCCTAACAAGGGGGTGGATGGTATGGTCTGTAACCCAACATGAATGGGGACATAATCCCATACTACACAGAACATTCCTAAATAAGAACTCTGGCTGAGGGTCAGAAAATGCCAAGGGGCCTGAGGCTGGGCCTTGGTTAGGAAGGCCCTACCAGTTTTCAGTTTATCATCATGTAGTGAGGACGAAGTGAGGAGTAAGAAACCCCACACAAGGGAGGTGTACATCATGACTAATAACCCAACGTGAATGATAACATAATCCCATACCGCACCGCACACTTCCATATGAGAGAACCTAGGCCGGGGGCACAAAAAGGCCAAGGGGCCTAAGGCTGGGCCATGGTTCGGAAGGCCCAACCAGTTTTCAGTTTAACATCTTGCAGTGAGGATGAAGAGAGTATTAGGTATCTCATATAGGAATGTGTACGATATGGTGAGAAACCTGACGTGAATGACGACATAATCCCATAAAACACCGTAAATCCCATAAGAGAGAACCTGGGTCGGGGGCCCCAAATGGCCAATGGGCCTAAGGCTTGCCTCGGTCCAGGAGGCCCGACCAGTTTTCAGTCTAATGTCTTTCGGTGAGGATGAAGAGAGGATAAGGTGTCTTTTCTAGGGCTGTGTACGGCATGGCAAGAAACCCGATGTGAATGAGGACGTAATCCCATATCACACTATACAATCCCATAAGAGAGTACTCGGGTCGGGGCCCTGAAAGGCCAAGGGCATAAGGCTAGGCATTGGATAGAAGGCCTTACACCCTCTTTAATGGTTATTTCCTCATCACAGCTCCTAATCCCACATGATCAGTGCTCGGTGTGGGAAAGAAGGAGCCAATGTCAGCTCTCCCAGTCATATGGGGGACGAAAACCTAGCTTCTCCTTAATGGAGTTCATCACTTGGATATTAAACGAGGGAGAATGAATCACTTCACTCAATTTTTGGGACATCTTGGGGTGGTTACAATGTCACAGGACAACTATTGACCATGTTCGAAACATATCTTCCCAATAGTATCCTGAAATGGGACTAAAAAATGAGCAACGACCACTGACCATATTCGAAATGCAGGACTTATAGCGGCTTGTTTCTCAACATCCTCAACCAATTTGGCCCAAAGTGGTCAGAAATCCCTTATTCTTAGCATCCATACCATTCGGGGGCCCTTTTGGATGGTAAAGATGATGGAGTCCCAATCAATGGAGTGGTTGAGGCATAGTTGTACCCATCTTTGAAAGAGGCGAACATCTACCGGGAGCAGGGCGTTTAGACGGATCAAGGTTAGCTCGACATGAATTGGGGAAAGTGATTGCACACCTTCCAAATGTCTTGACCTAAGGGGAAGACTTTTCCATTTGGTCTGGTCCAATAGAAGAAAAGTCTAGGAATTCCTACGTATCCCATAAGGTTGGGAATAAATCCATTTGTAGTTCTTGAAGGCCAGGTTGTTTAACGTCATGCGGTGAGGACGTAGGAGGACAGATGAAAGGGGAGTAGGAACATGGTGCAACCATTACAATCCCGATATGAGTGTGGATGAGGAAGCCTACATATCACGCGAGGATCATTCGAGAGAACTATACCCTGGGGGATACTCAAGAAGAATATTTTGGGGGATAGGCTCAAGAAATGGCATCTGAGTGTTCCTACATATCCAATAAGGATGGGAATCAAGCCATACGTAGTTCTCAAGATGCAGTTTAATGTAATGCAGGATAATGCACAGTTTAAATTAATGTAGGACCGAACAGTTTTAGGTCATGCGGGACCGACTAGTTTAAGTTCATGAGGGACCAACATGTTGTTTAGGGTCGTGCAAGACCAGTAGGTTCAGGCAATGTATTTTTTGTGGAATTTAGCATTGTTGGGAGGAGTTATACGGTCACCATCCATGGTCACTAGGGAGTATGCTTCGTTGGGGTAAACCTTGTGGACTATGTAAGGTCCTTCCAATTTGGGCTCCAACTTGGGTGGTTTCCTATTGGGGATCATTGGTTCCCTGTGGGCCAATACCAAGTATCCTTGTAGAAAAGAGAAAAGGTGAACCTTCTTTTTGAAGGCTCTATCCATCTTATCTTGATGCCTTTCAAAATTGTGCAGGGCACGAAGCCAGTTCTCATCAAGCGCTTCCAATTCAGCTAGATGTATTTTAGCTACCCAATCTTGCACCTACTGGTCATAGACCATTGTGCGTAATGATGGAAGCTGGACCATGATGGGTAGGATAGCCTCATCTCCGAACACCAGGTAATATCGGGTCACGTTGGTGGAATTATGAGTCGTCGTCCGATAATCCTAGAGGGTATTGAGGAGCTTATCCAACCAACTCTCCTTGTTCATACAAAACATTTTATGTATAAGGTTAGAGAGGGTTTTTTTGAACTCCTCAGTCTTCGGATTTTCATGCATGTAAATGCGGGAGGTATGGTTCGAACGGATATTTTACGTGGCGTACAATTTCTTCATCTTGGCTGCCCGGAAGTTCTTTCCGTTATCTGTGAGGATAGTTTGAGGGACTCCAAACTGGTGGATGATGTTGGAGCTCACGATGTCATTGATGGAACGGGCCATGACCTCCTTGGGTAGAACTTCTTCTTCCTCTTTGGAAAAGAAATCTCTGGCGGTTAGGACAAACCTGAACTGGTGAGCTGTCTCTTGTGGGTATGGTCCCACGACATCGAGTCCCCATACAGAAAATGGCCAAGAGTAATTGGTGGAGTGGAGAGGTTCTGAAGGGCGTTGCAAAAAGTTAGCATGAACATGGAACCTATGACATCTCTTGGTGAACATGATACAATCATGGATCATAGAGGGCCAAAAGTACCCCATTCTATGGATTTGATGAGACAGCTTTGGACCAGCCTGCTGAGCCCCATACGAACCAGTGTGAACATCGTGCATGACCTGAGAAATCTCGACTCCTTGGATGCAATGGAGGAGAACACCATCAAACCCATTATTTTAAAGGATATTATTAAGACTGGGACCACTCTAGAGGGTAAACTGTACTGTGCAGATTCATATTCTTCACGCTTGACCCGATCAGTCGAAAGGCAACCATTTTGGAGGTACTCGAAAAAAGGGGCTCTCTAGTCAGGACTCGCTTCAACCACTACATCTAGAGAACTTCAGGGTCCTAACTTGGAGGACCCGGTGTTAGGATGGATTTCTCATAGGCCATCATCAACCTCTTAGAAGATCGGCACAATGACTCTCTAGTCTTCCACGTGTATAATCAGATCATTCTTCTCGGGTTATATGAGTGATGGAGCCAGGCCAACGAGGGCATCAACTCGACCATTCTAAGACCAAGGGACATGAGTAACATCCGGCCGGGACGGAAACCGGGCCATTAGATTGAGGGTGAACTCCAATAATGGTATGTGGTTTGGATTTATAACAACATAGAAACCGTTTACTGTCTTAATTACTAGTTCAGAATCCCCCTTCACATGAAAATGGGGTACATTGAACTCAAGAGATAGCTCGAGGCTAGTGATAACAGCCTGATTCTCTTCCTCATTGTTGGTGTAACTTTCTGGCAAAAGGAATGAGTATGACAAAATGGCTTGCACTGGGGTAATAAAGACAATACCCAGTTCCACTCTATTGATCCTAGGATCATTGAGTCCCCTCCCAGTGGGCCTCCAGAAGGCTCCATCAAAGTGAATATGCCAACATGGGATAACAGGATCTACTGAGAGGATTGCCTCTTCATGAAAATCCAAGTCTGGGGTTGGTCCGCAGAGGTTTGATGGGCATCTAGAAAATATTCCAATAACTATCCATTGATAGCTTTTTGGGGGAAGAACCTGATGTCGAAATGTTGGAGGATTACTGCCCACCGTGCTAGACGACCGGTCAACATGGGGCATTTCAGAATTCACTTTAACTGGTCTACCGTAGACAACAACTGTACCTCATGGTGTTAGAGGTAGTGTCACAACTTTTGTACTGTGAATAATAGTGCAAGGTAGCTCTTCTTAATGGGGGAGTATCTGGTCTCTGTATTGATGAGCATACGACTGATGTTGTAGAGACTATTTTCTATCCCCACATAGTTGTTCTCGGTGAGAAAGGCTATGATATATCGTTCTAGGGTAGTCACGTACATGATCAGTGGCATTCGGGGGATGGGTGGCATCAAGATCGGAGTTAGGAGTAGATAATTCTTCATTTTCTCAAATGCAGACTGGAACTATTCATCCCACTTGTAGGAATAGCTGTTCTTCATGAGCCAGGAAAAAGGATTACACTTGCCAGCCATATTCATAATGAATCGGCGTATGTAGGCTAAGTGGCCATGGAATCCTCGAAGCTCCCATATATTGCTTGGGGGAGGAATCCGACTAATGGCCTTGATCTTTTCTAGGTCGATCTCGATGCCTCGGTACCTGACAACAAAGCCAAAAAACAACCCAGAGGTAACCCCGAAGGCACATTTCAGCGGGTTCATATTCAGATAGTGAGAACAGAGGAAGCCGAACACTTTCTCAAGGTCCTTGAGATGGTCCTCGTGCTGGTGAGATTTGACCACCAGATCATCCACATAGCATTCCATCAATGTCCTAAGGATTGTCTTGAATATGCAGTGCATGGCCCGCTGATAGGTGTCACCTAAATTCTTCAGGCCGAAGGGCATAACCTGGTAATAGAAAGTACCATAGGGCACCCTGAAAGCTTTAGAATGCTTTTCCTTGGGGGCTATTCATATCTGGTTATACCCGGAGTAACCATCCATGAATGGGAGGTCTTGGAATCCATTTGTAACATCAATCAGCAATTCTATCATGGGAAGGGAAAAATAATACTTTGGACAGTGATGGTTGAGATCTCGAAAGACAATGCAGTCTTTGATCTGTATGTTCTTCATCCGGATTGGCACAATTTTGCCTAGAAATTTGGGATACTATACCTCCTTGATGAAGTTGGTTCTGATGAGTTTATCAACATCGGCCTCAACCCTAGCACTGTGAGAAGGTGCATCTTTCATCGAGGATTCTTGAACCAGCGATGACTTGACTGGAGACCCAAGCGGTGGACGACAACCTGAGGATCTATTCAAAGCATCCTGTTGTACCTCTAGGAGAATACATCATTATGCTACTTCAGGAAATCCACATACTATTGCTGTTCCTCGAGGGACATAGCGGCACTGATCAATGTGGGTCTTAGATTTGCCTCGCTACCATGTTTCACCTGTACCGGTTCATCGACCGTGGTAGAGATTCCTTCTTCAAAATTGAGGGAAGTGTAATCCAAATACTCTTCATCTCTTACAGAGGAAGGATTATTTGGGGGAAGAGAATCCTCTAGGTCGGCAGATCCTGAAGGGAGGCTGGTACCAGCTTGGACAGCAGTGGATAGCATATCAGGGGATTCACGCACTGCTGAGACCATAGTGACGAAGGTAGTCGATCTGATCCCATATGGTCCTTAGCCTACTAGGCTGCACATGATTATAACAAAGAAATAATGGTGTGTCAGGTTGATCTGGTTAATCATATCCCAATGAAACAGACATGTATGTTGTACTAAAATAGCCACGGGTCAGACATCCCAATACCGTACGTGGGTAGGAGGTTTCGGGATCAGAAGAGCCTGATTTCTGTAGGAGTACTAAGTGATTTTCCATCGTCGCATGGACTTTGGCTCATAACTTCCTCTTATACAGGAGACAACAATGCATTTCCCCATGTCAGGGGTTTTGGCCTCCAATCAATGGATCGGGAAGATGTAGGCATCATCCAGACATTCCCAAGGGTCAGTTGTGACCGTGGTAGGCCCAACCTCACTTGCCAGAACCTGCCTATCCATGCTCTTGTTATAGTCTGCATCCTGATAATGGGATTCAAAAGAGGAAAAAGGTGATGCATCACCTTGGAGTACGCCTAATCAACCATTTAGGGAGTACTTGAGGAACTCGTGATATAACGAGGGGACCACCACTTGTAGATGGAGCTATGGTATTCCCATCAATGCATTGTACGTGGTGTCTTGGGAGACAACCATAAATTCAGTACTAGAAACTAGTCCAATGAATTGGGTATTTAGATGGATCATTTTAGCCGAGGTCTGTTATGTCTTATCATATACCTAGATCCTTAAATCAGAGGGAGTCGGGCCATCCTCGTATAATTACAGCTTCCACAATGTCTGTATCGTGATAAGGATGATCCCAGACCCAGTTTCAATGAGACAATGGTGAACCTCCACACCATTAAATAGGATAGTGATGTACAGTGGGAAGATGGTTCCCAGTATGGGAGTGCCTTCATCCTCTCTTGAGAACAAAATGATGGCCTGACATTCGGCATTCTCGACAGCTTCGGTCTGAAAGACCTATGAAACTGTTACCTCCGTTTCAAATTAAAGGGGGCTTCATAAAGCCTCAGTGAGGGCCTAACACATATATGAGGATAGGTGGAGGGATTAAAGGATGGAATGGCTCACTGGGATGTCGACAAGGTTCTTGAGGACATCATACTTCTATGCCAGGTGTGAACTTCTTCTTACAGGAGGCCGCTCTGCGATTGGAGTCATGGAGGGCCATGTAGGCTAGACCAGTGGCATGCTGGTGCTGGGCACATCTCGCTGTCCACTAGTCGAAGCCAGAAGAGTCATTGTTGGATGAGGACCAGACGACTAAGATCGGCTTATAGTTGGGAAAGGCTGGATGCGGCCTAGACGAGGTATATCTGTCTGATCCAGTAGCACAAACTCTGGTGGATGAGGTCCTGATGACACCGAATGAAGCGGTTGCGAGTGCTAATCTCTAGGATGGGCCTTATTTATGGTCTCGGGGGCATGCATGGACTATATGGAGCTTCCTAATAGTGTTCCTTGATGACCCATATGGTCATGGCTCTGCCAGTTTTGGCATCGGTTGGGGACGTTGGGGAGGTTCCCCAGACGCTCCCCTTTGTCGGGAGTCATATAGGGGTTTACCAACTCTACAGTATTAACCAAAGCGTACCCTTGGATGTCATTTGAAGATTCATACACTAATGGATGAATTCTAGTAGGTATCCCTATATCATGGGGCATGAAGTCGTTGAGAGTGTGGGACAACAACGACATTTGCGTGGCGAGTTTCTTCTTCTTACGCCGCTAATGCTGACTCTTCTGAGAAGAGGTCAGCTAAGATGATGATGCTGAAGTGTTTTCCATAGCTTTTGAAAGATTCGGCTAATTTAGGTGTGCTTGAATGATTCTATGGGTGTGAGAAACCATCTTGCGAACCACCCAGTCATCGTACTTCTGGGACTCGTGGTTAGAAACTTGTCACCACTCGCCTTCGTTGTCGCTACCGCTATCTGGCCTTACAAATATACATTCCACGTGTGCCAGGGCCGGGCCCAGCCTGACTATGTTGTTATAATCCTGGTCTTTGAGCCAGTCTTTAAACATATAGAACTTCTTGGGGGTGTGCCCTAGAATCCATTAATTGGGGCTGTAGTTGGGGAGATCTGTAAGATTCGCCTCTTCTGTCTTTCTGCACTCATTCAAGCGTACAATCCCATGCTCTAGGGCACTAAAGAAGTAACCAGGGACCTGATTCTTATTGAATGAGTAGGTCCAGTTTCTTCTTTATGGAAAGGGGGATCATGGAACCTTGCCATAACAGTGGGATGGAGGGGCCTATTGAGGAGGTGTACATTGATTTTCTTGCTTGGGCGCTGGCAGCACATTACGTGGAGGATATTGACGATTCTGTGGACTTTGTTGAGCCAGAGGCAGTACCTGACAAGAAGGACCTCTACAAGGGTGGGGGGATGGTGCCACTAGAAGTAACTACAACTGTCTAGGAGCTTCTATTTGGGCCACCGTGGCAGGCTCGGTTTTGGAGGCTCTCCTTGATGGAATCACAGGGGCAATGGATGTTCCTGGATGGCCTGTTGCATGGCTTTTTCGAGGCGTTGGGCCTTATCTGAGAAGTATCAGAACCCTCTAGGATAGTTATAGGAGATCAGGGAAGGAACGAGTTCCTTCTTGACATTTCCTAGGCACATATTGATTAATTTTTCCCGAGTCAGTGGCATGTTAATGGAAAGTGTAAGCCCCTTCCACCGAGAAATAAAGTACGTGGATCACTCATCCGGCCATTGCTTACACTTGAAGTGGTCTGTGATGCTTGTTTTCTAGGTGGTAGAGCTGAACTGGTAGAGGAACTACCTGGGATGGTCCTCCCAACTGGTCACAGATCCGACTGGGAGCTGGCTATACCAGACGAATGTTGGCCCCTCCAGTGTCTGAACAAAACTGCGGCGCTTGGAAGCCTCCTGCTGTGCTGTGGTGCCTAGCATGGGCCCGCACCTTATGTTGAAGTGGGATAAGTGCTGCGGCATGTCCCTCATCCCATTAAAGGGGGAAAATGTGGGATTCCCAAAACCCAGAGGTGCCGGCTTATCATCCACCCTTACCGGGTATGGCTTTCCATCTGGTGGGATTGCCACCTTCCATGTTTCCAATGCCTAAAGGTGAGTTATGAGCGCCGCCGTAGGATCATCTGAGCAGGGGTCCCTGTCTTGACGGGGATCCCTAACCACGAGGGAATTTCATGGATCTTCAATTGGGTTGACAGGCTCTGGGGCTCATGGAGCGGCTAGTAAGAGGCCCTTGGGGATGCCAGGGAGCCCTAGCATAGTTCATTGGATTTTTGCACCATTTAGGAGGGTTTGGTGAGACATACCATGCCCTCTTGCGATCGGCTCTGGCTTCATCTCTGTCTGCATGAATGGTATGATCAGGGTTTCTTAGTGGAATCTCACTAAGGGGTAGATGTTCCCACCCCTACTGCCCCGGCCTTAGATCACCATAGTCGGGTCGTCACTATGCAAATAATTCAGCTAGGAGTTCGTTGACCAACGTCTTCTACTCAACAATTTGTTAGCGCAACTTTCCCTTCTCGAAGTCTTCCTATGTCTTCTGCAATAAGGTGGACGGGTCGGAGTTCTTGACAACTCTGACGTTCTCTTTTCTATTACCGGAATTTGGGCTGAGTACTAACACCTCGGTGGGTGTAGGGAGACCTAGGAGGTTCCTCTGCTAATGAGTAATCCTCCCTAATGGGTAAAATAGTGGTGGCACGCCCTCAGGGGGTATGTCTCCATCGAGAAACTCCAACTCATCCTCCTTGAACACTATGTCGGCCATGTCGACCATGACCCTTCCTGGGGGAATTTCCTCGGTATCGCATAGTGAGTCGGGCTTCCACTGTATAGGACTAAAGAGGAGGGAAGCATCCTACCTCCAGCCAAATATTTCCATGTGGTGGATAGCCTCCCTAATGATTTTGCAGAGTACCTTGATAATCTGAACGCATTTCTTCTGGAGGACCTCACGACGACCTGGTGACTCGGGGCACTAGGCCACATGGAGCGCGGCTAGATCGACTGTACGACATTTCTCACTGATTTCTTCAAAATGTACTCAGATCAATTGATTAACCACATGAAGATGACCAATACTGAAATGTATTTCCCTGAGGGTGTTGCGAAAACACTCAACTTCCTCTAGGGCGAGGGACATGGGTATTCAGAAATCCCACGCTGCTACGGGCTAGAACTTCTCGGGGAAGTGGTTTACTGCAAGGATGCTACAGAAGCTCCTCAGCTCAAATTCAGGGTCTGGCCCTTGATTTACCCACTCTCCAACTGGGGGTGGCAGAGGAACTGGTATTGGTACTATGTCCGACTACTGGGATGGAAGGTTGGCCGGTGGAGAATACGGCGAACGGGCTGACTGGCCACCGATTCTATGGCTATCCTTTGAAGAGTGTAGCGACCCAGCCCCTACGCTGCGGTAGGAGGGGATGACGGCCGTTGTTCCAAGCTTAGGGTCTAGGGATGCTAGTGGTGGGTCGGGCTACTGCTCGCCCGCCATTGGTCCCTAGAATATCTCTCCATGATCTCTTGTAAAGATAGAGGGCACTTCCGGCCGTGATGGAGGTGATTGCATGACTATAACCTACAGGGTCACCATATTTTCATCCTCCTAGATAAACATTTCTAGGGTGGTAGGGATTATTTGGACCTCACATTCCTAGAGCACTAGATGAATGTGCCTTGTTCCTCCCCTGGCCGTTGACTCAGATGAGCAAAGGGAGGGTTCCCGAGCTGAAACATACTCCACTTTAGATTTTGAGAAGCAGACTGGTTTGATCTCGGTTCAGACCTTCCTAGGATTCTTCTTGTGGTGGCGATGACCCACTTCCTTCCCTTGGGTGGCTCCTCAGGACATGGCTGATTCTTGACATGGGGTCCTTCTGCCGCACTGGTGTTAGGGCGGAGAGGTTTTTCAGCTGAGAACACTAGGGTGTGGGGATCACTAGGACAAATGTATAAGGTTACATGGGGATGTCCTCCATGAATAATTCCATAGTGGGTAAAACCTCTACGGGGACCAATAGGAGCATCGGGAGGACCTCCGTGCTTGGTGCGGGTAGAGCGAGGCTGGCCTTCACCCTTCTGGTTGTCGGGGTGAGGAGGACCTTTACCGGCTATTGAGATGACTTAGGGAGGATCCCCATGTAGTAGAGGTACCGAATTGGGGATTTCCCCTCCCCAGTAGCTGGGACCAGGGGGAAAAACTCCATATCTAGTGTAATGGGCATAAGAGAGGATTCTGTGATGAGCATCCCTACCGCGACATAGACCTTCATTCAGATTGGGGGTAGCATGGGGGAGAACTCGATGTCGAGCCTCAGAGTGGGTAAGGCCCATGATCTATGTGTAAATGGTACAGGGACGACCTCCGTATGGGGTGGCATCACTGTGGGTTGGTTCGCGGCGACCACTGCTTGTCCCTGCAACCAGGAGATTTGACCTAGCCTGTCCGTGGGGTGGTTGGTGCCCTGATCCCATTTGGGAAAATAAGCGCCCCTTCTCATTGTGCGCAGTGACATGATTGTATGCGTCGGCAGTGACTCAGGCCACAGTAGTGGTTGATGTTGATGCCCCTTGGTGAGCGTTCTCCTAAACCTGTGCCCGATGCTGGCGTTGGGTTGGATGTGCCAGGGCTGGTGGTGCAGGTGCATAGCTTACCTGCCCCTCCTCTTGCAAGACCGGATGACGACATTGACACAGTCGAGTTGGAGCCATTGTTGGGAGCCCCTGGCTTGGGACTCTGACTGGGCAAGGCTAGACGTCACCTACCTCATCAGCGTAATGTAGGGAGTCATCAAAGAAGTCTGGGGACAGGCTCCCGAAGCGATTGTATATTGGGGGGGGGAGCAATGGCTCCCTACATGGCCCTCGGGGGCGGCGTTCATGTTGAGGCGCTGCCACCATCAAATCTAGGTGGGACATTTCCACACATTGGGATGTTTCCCTCATCATCATAACGATATAAGAGGTCGTTAATTACCCTTCGTTGGATAAATTTTGATTGGGAGATGGGGTGTGGGTGCCCCCACAATCGTAGACGTAGAGGACTTCGCAGAAGTGGTGAAGCCATGCGGAGTGGCTGTGCTAGAATTTCCCCTACCCCTGCATTGACAGCTGGACGGTGATTGCGTTCCTGTGGCAGAAAGCTGATTCCACAGAAGTAGATAGATGAACTCATTAGTGCTGAATGAAAATGGAATCGACAACCAATGCCTCAGTGCACCCAATTTCCCGTGATCAGTACGAGGGATCCACGCTACCAACTTAATAGAACAGAATGTCCAATGTTCTACTGCCCCATCTTCTAGTGAGTTTCACACCAGGACTGTTATTTGCTTGGTGAGACCCGGTGCTGGATAGCTGGATCCGGTGACACAACAATCCATTGATGCCCCGAGCTCTACTAATCATCATTTTGAGGAGATTATCTTCATGTCGGGTTCAACATTTCTGTTTCCAACACTTTCTCATGGGTGCATGGATCCGTCTATGAGGATGTGTAGCTGTTACCCTGCATTCCCACTTTCCAAAGGCGGGCAGCATCCACTCCTTATTTAGGTATGTTTGCTCCTTGATCGAAATGGGGTCATGGGATGTATTTTCTTCCTTTCATGGAATCCTCCTCAGAACTCGTCACCTAGTCCGAGTCTCCATCATAAACATAAGATGTTGTTCTTGAAACTCTTCCCATCACCATATCTTCTTGGACAACAGTTAATTACGCTGATTCTGTCAGGACATTCCAAGGGATCCGGTCAGGGTAGCAAACATCGGTTAGGGGAGTAGTCACGCTGGGCATCACTGGCGTGTCTGGAAACAAGGGATTTGTGTGTTTGTATTCTGTCCCTTATTATAGGGCTTCTTGAGGGCGTTGAATCCCAAGGCATCCCACATCGTATGCGAGGAATTTTATGCCATGGGCATGTATCTGAGGTTTTCCTCAGATTCTTATGTTTAGCACAACTTATGTAGTAAATTTAACGTCCAATGGAGATGGATTGGGCTGATCAGTACACTTACTATAGTGGATCAGATGGAGGAACCCCTTGGAGGGAACAACGATTCGGCCACCGCGTGGGTGGCCTCCCGAATGCTGTTAGATGGAATGGGGAATAGAATGGCATGATCCCACCAGGATGTGGTGGCCTGGGTAAGGATCAGGATGGATGATGGAGTGGTTGATGGGGGTGATGAATGGCATGACACGACCATGTGGATGACGATGGTTTTGGGATTGAGCAGTGAATAGGCTTCCTATGTATCCCCATGGCAGGGAATTCAAGTCCAAGTAGTTCATCTGATGACGACATACCGTCGATTGGGGTGACAACGACTTACTGCAGGATGAGGTCACAATGGATTACCACCATAATGAAAATGGATTACCGCTGAATGGAGTGACAACGACTTACCACAGAATGGATTGACAATGGCTTACCTCTAAATTAAGGTCCATAGTTTAACGTCATGCGGGATGGGGGTGAACCGACGTAAAAGGGGTTGGAGAGACCAGGTAGTGGTGGCCATGAACCTCAGGGAGGCTTTCTACATACCATTCCTGGACGTTGATCAAATTTATCATCTTTCGGGATGGGGCGTGTCAGAAAACCGATGTGAAGATGGACCTGGAGTCCGATGGGTGTTGGGCTTGAACCTCGTGGAGGCTTCCTACTAACCCTTCCATTGAAGGGATCAAAGACCACATAGTTCAGGTGGTGCATGAGATACAGTCTTGGCTTCTTAGGGTGTTTTTGGACAATCGTGAATGGGATCAGAATAACAAGGTGGTGGTGGGCTTGAACCTCAGGTAGGCTTCATACGTGCCATGCCTTAACATGGACCAAAGTTCTCATTGTTTGGGATGGGGGCCTGGGGCTTACGCTCTAGGATTCCCAAGATGATGGGGCTTGGTGCAACGATGCGAAGGTGGTTGGGACCAATGGATGGTGGTGGGCTTGAACCTCAGGGAGTCTTCCTACAAACAATGCCACAACATGGATCATAGTCCTCGTAGTTTGGGATGGGAATAGAGTTTAACATCATGTGGGATGGGGGTGAACCGATGTGATGTGGGTCAGATCAACCAGGTGGCGGTGGGATTGAACCTCTGAGAGGATTTCCTACCTACCATGACATGACATGGATCAAAGTCCTCGTAGTTCGGGATGGGGTGTGTTGTGAAACCTACATGAAGGGGGTCGGAATGACTAGTTGGTGGTGGGATTGAACCATAAGGAGGCTTCCTACGTATCATGCCTTGACATGGATCACAGTCCTCATATTTCAGGATGGGAATGGTATGTAGATTATACTCTAGGCTGCCCAAGTTCTGGTGTCTGGGTCGGTGGTTACTCTTATCCCACGTGAGTCATGCTCAGTGTGAGAAGCAAGAGGCAGTGGAGATGTGACGATCACGTCGTGAAAGGTGCGTTAGTGGGATGTAGATTGGGGCTTACGTGTGGAGTGGCCTAGGGAGAGAGATATTGGTAATTACTCTAGGATTGAGGAACATGAACACAGAGTGAAACGGGTGGGGGATTTGGTACTAATGGAAGGAGAAGCATCGTTTCCCACCATGCCCTTCGTTGGCCATGGGGGCCAAAGATGAAAGGAGAAGCAGGGATGCTTCCTCAGGCATGAAAATCTAGGGGCTTATGCCAAGGTAGATGCCATTTCCATGCAGACAAACGCCACTCCGGTAAGGAAGATATCATCCCATGTGGAGACAAGGAGGCGTGGAGAATTTTCAGGGTGGGGGCACCCCGCGGGTGAGTCACGAGGCAAGGTCACAGTTTAACGTCATGTGTGGAGGATGAGGGTGCATGATAGTTTAATTTCATGCAGCCCGAACAAGGTGGGTTTTCTCTACACTCCTAGGACTTATATAACCAGTTCCCTCTTCTCCATGGTGCATGGAGGGGACATAAAAATCCATGGTGAGGGGGTTTCACGGAGAAAACCATCGAGGGGCCCACGTTAGCATGGCTATGTGAAGAAGAAATATCCATTAGCGTGCCTATGAGAAGAAGTATGAGGTGAAGCAATGCAACGGGTGGTGTCATCCAGGGGACTCTAAAATCACATCATGAAAACCTAGAGGGTATCATGGGAAAATGAATTGCAAAGAAGAGGGGTTCATAGGCAGGGGCCTTGTGAAGCTCTATTTCTCCGCATGGCGGAGGGCACTTGAGAAGAGGTGTGATTAATGAAGTGGGGTTCCTTAGCCTACGAATAGGGTATATGTGCATATGGGAGGTTCTTCACGAAGTGGAAAGGCATTTGTGGATCACTACCTCATGGTGTAGAGGTGCCTCATTAAGAAAGGTGTCGTAAATAAATATGGTTCGTGAAGTATAGTGACACTGCCTTGGCATGGGGATTATGTGTACATGAAGGGTGTTTCGTGAAGCATAAACACTCCGTGATGACCCAGGTCCACATGGGGATCCCCTCCCTTCAGTAAATCCCTTGGGCTTCGTGAAAGGAATCCCTCTCGGAAGAGGGGACCATGACGAGGTAAGGGTAGGAACTTCGTAGAGCTGAAGTACATCGCACAGCTCCTGGTTTGCATAGCATAAGGATGCTTCGCGATTTGGGAGCTGGGAAGTTGAATGGTCTGATTTTCAATCCATTGGGCTCAAGGGGATCCCAGTATTTATAGGCATGAGATGTCGCGAATCAGAGCTTATACGAAATGAAGTGGTCCTTTATTACTTCGTGGTGGGTTACGAATGTCAAATGCAGTCCTGGAGCATCCCAATTCCTTCTTTCTTGGAAGGCTCACGAACGTCAAATGCGTTTGCGGAGCGGCCTGCCTCCTTCCTTCACAGAAGACTTGTGAATGTCAAATTTATTTGTGGAGCAGCCCACCTCCTTGCTTCGCGGTGGCCGTAGTGTTGGTGGGGCCTCCACGAAGTGGCTTCGTGAGGCAGTCAATGTGGACTTCTTTTGATCTTCCTCTATGTCTCAGATTTTGGCGCCAACAAATGAAAAAGAGTAGGACATATCTGGATGGATTGTCCTATGCTTAAGAAAAAGTATAGAAAGGAATATAATTATTAGATAAATAGAAATAAATATTACAAGGATAATTCCAAGAAAGTATTAAAATCAAATGACACATGGAGTGTCCGTGGTGGTGACCCTTCTGATGAATCCTCAGTGTATGAATCCTCTTGTCAGAAGAATATTGCTCTTCTAGCCAGATTACCCATTGAAAATTATTTTCTAATGGAAAAAGTATAAGATGATGAATTTATCACTAATTTATCTTCGAATGAAAATTATAATGATGATATATATTATGAATCATCAGATGATGAATCTTCCTCATCACAATATAAAACATTACCTTCTTCTAAAAAAGTGTTTAGGTTTGCTAAACTTAATGAGAATGAAAATTCTAAACTCAAGAAAAATATTAGTAAAGAAAATTATAGATTATCTATTTTAACCAAAGAAGTATCAGACCATTCTAAATATCATGATAAGAATAATTTTGATTTTAAATATATTTCCAAAAATCATGAGGATGTTAATTCTGAGAGGGATAAACATTCTAAGGTCCTTGAAAAAGTAATTTATTAGAAAAATATTTTAGTGACTATATATAGTTCTAAAACAAATGTTTTTATGATAAAAACATGGTTATGAAACTAAAGTCAGAAATATTTTCCTTGAGGAAGTGTTTGTCATACAATGCCTCTGGTAAGGAAAACATTGAAAATATGTATTACCAAATTCGACCAACAAGAAATCATTATGGATTTGGTTATACCCATTCTAAACAAGTTTTCAAAAATAAATATTGTTTCCTCAATGTTCTCCATTATGCACTAAATGTATGTGAGGTGGACATTGGGAAAAAATATTTAAAAAATATCTATCTTTATGTTTTCATAAATCTATTTTTTCTTAGAAAACATGGATACCTAAAATTTCTCCTTCTGAAATTTATTGATCCTTGAAAGTTTGGATACCAAATGCCTATCTTTTTCGTTTCTAGGAAAATAAAGAATGTACGAATATCAATTCATGGTACATGGAAAGTGGATGTTCCCGACATATGACTGGTAACAAAATCTTCTTTGAAATTTTTATCAAGATGAAAGGAGGAAAAGTAACTTTTGGAGATAATGCTCAGGTAGAAATTGTTGGTAAAGGTAACATAGTTCATATTGGAAACACATTAGTTTCAATTGTATTAATTGTTAATGGTGTTAAGAACAACATTATTATCATAAGAAAATTTTGGGATGAAGGTTACCTTGTGAATTTTAGGAATGATAAGTTCTTAGTACACAATTCCAAAGAAGAATTTATTCTTTCTGTCTATAGGGAAGAGAATGTATACACACTCAACTTAGAAGACAATAAGAGCCAAGATATACATTTCCTTAGTGCGATGTAAGATCAATCTTGGTTATGGTATAGAATTATATGACACTATAACCTTATAAACCTATGTAAAATCTCAAATAAAATACTTGTTAAGGATCTACTAGAGATAAAATTTGATTTTTAAAAAGTTTTTTATCCTTGTAAATATGGCAAGAAACATAAATAATGTTTTAAATGAATCTGTGAAGTCTTAGCTTTTGATGAATTATAATTAGTTCATATGTATCTTTTTAGTCCAACACAAACTGGAAGTATTGGAGGCAAATATTATTTATTTTTCTTAGTTGATGATTACACAAGATTTACGTGGTTCTATTTTCTAACAAGTAAATCTGAAGCATTTTCTTATTTCAAAATTTTTAGATCCCATGTTAAAAATGAGAAAAATCTTCCATTTATTACTATTCATAGTGATCATGGAGGTTAATTCCAAATTCTAATGACTAAATTTTTTTTAGTAAAAAATGCATTACTAATAACCTTTCACCACCAGGAACACCTCAACAGAATGGGGTTTTTGAAAGAAGAAATAAAATTCTTAAAGAGATAACTGGAACCATATTGACTGAATATTCTACTGCTAAACACTTTTGGGTTCAAGCTATAAGTATTATATATTATACTATAAATCGGGTATTGATTAGACCTTTTCTTAATAAAACACCTTATGAGTTATGGAATGGTATAAAACCTATACTTTCTTACTTCAAGATATTTGGTTGCAAATTGTTTATTCTAACTACTAAAGATAATTTACAGAAATTCACACCCAAATATGATGAATGAATTTTCATAGGCTAAACTATAACTTGAATGGCTTATAGAGTTATTAATAAAAATAATTGTACTGTTAATGAAATTGTGGATGTTAAATTTGAGGTAACTGGTCCTTTGGTTTTTTAAAAACCTTAACCTACAACCTCGGATGTGATTTCAAAAACTGATTTTTATCCCTTGATAGAAGATACTTAAAAAAAGGGGAATTTTCAAGAAATTATTTTTGAAGCATTTACCACAAAATATTTCCTACCATATGTTGATGAATGTGTTTTAAAAAACCCAAAACAATTATTTATTATGAATAATCACAATAATATTATCATTGGTGATGTAAATCAACCTGTAATGACTAGATGTTTCTTAAAAATGAAGTAGAATATTAAGAATTCCTTTCCCAATAGGAACCAAAAATAAATGATGAATTATTAAGTGATGATTATTGGATTAAAGACATGAAATATGAGTTAAATGAATTCAAAACGAAAAATTTCAAGACCTCGGTTGAAAGACCTAAGGAAACATCTATTATTGATGTAAAACAGGTCTTTAAAAATATGTGTGATGGAAATGGAATCATGGAAAGAAATAAATATAGATTGTCTTCTAAATGCTATAATCAACAAAGAAGAAATATAATATGAAGAAACCAATGCTCCAGTAACTAGAATTTAATCTATTCATATTTTACATTCCTTTACTGCATTCATTAATTTCAAAAAATTTCAAATGGATGTAAAATGTGTGTTCTTTAATGTATATGTTAATGAGGATTTTTTTGTTGAACAACCTTATGGTTTTGAATACAATAAAATTCCTTAACAGTTTTTCAAACTTACGAAATCTTTATATGGACTTAATGTAGCCCCTAAAGATTAGTATGATAAGAAAAGAAGATTTTTGTTACAAAAAGAAAATGTTTTGGAAACCGCCGATCCAACACCCTTTATAAATAAAGGTAAGAAAAATGTTTTTAGTGTTCAAATATATGTTGATGAAATTATATTTGGTTCAAATCATCAATATTTAATTAATTATTTTGAAAATCTAATGAAATCTGTGCTTGAAATGAGTATAATGGGTGAGTTATCATTTTTCCATGGTTTTCGAATTACATAAAAATGAGAAGGAACTTATATAACTTGATATAAGTATATAAAATATCTTCTTAAAAAGTATGTATATGACAATAGTAATAGTATATGTACTCTTTATGGTACCTAAAATTCACTTGATCTAGATGAAGCTGGGAAACCAGTAGATCAAACATCATTTAGAGGTATCATAAGAGGTCTGCTATACTTGGCAGCTAGTCATCCATAATTAATCTTTTCAGTATTCTTATGTGAATAATATCAATCCAATCGTAAGGAATCTCATTTAAAATCAATTAAATGAATATTTCTATCATTTAATGGGATCCATGGATTTAAGACTCTTTTATACATAAGGAAATTATTTTGTTTTAAAATGTTTTTCAGATGTTGATTTTGGTAGGTGTAAATAGTATAGGAAAAGTACATCTGGAACGTTTCATTTCTTAAGAGCTTAATTATTTTCATGGTCTTGCAAAAAGAAACACTCAGTAGCACATTCCACTATTGAATCTGCTTATGCAGCAGCTGGAAGTTGTTGTGCGCATGTGTCGTGGATGAAACTCACACTCACAAAATAATGCATGAGTTTTACCAAAACGTAGATATTGTGTGATAACACTTGTGCCTTTTCCCTAAGAAAAATCCCTGAGCATCACTTTTATTCATAACACATAAATATTAGGCATCACATTCTTAGGGATCATACACAAGAAGAAGATATCATTATTCAATTTATCATAATTCAAGATCAAGTAGCTGATATTATCAAAAAATATTTAACCACAAATAGATATGAATACATTAAATAGATCTTAGGTATGATAACTATAAGTTAATCTTCTATATTAACTTTCTTTTGAATCTGGTATCCTTATAAGAAGAAATTCCTTTTCATATGGGAGTACATTTTTATCGTAGTCAAAATTTTTCTTATTCAACATTCTTCATAGTCAAAATTTTCTATAGCCAAAAACATTAATAGAAAAAATATTTTGTATTAAAATTTTTTTGTAATCATAATTTTCATAATCAATTTTTTGATAATAAAAATTTTTGTAATCAAAATTTTCCATTGTCAAAATTTTTCATAGTCAAAATCTTCATTGTTAAAATTTTCATTGTCTAAAATTTATCAACATAAAAAAATAATTTCCTTATTTAAATGTTATGGAATATAGTGTTATTTAAAATTAATTTTCCTTAGTACTAATAATATTTCTAGAAATCCATAAGGTATGTATCCTTACTTAAATTTTCGTAAACAAATTTTACTCATTGGTATTTTCCTCTGGTTTTAAAAAAATATTCTGATTCATATTCCTTAAATCTAAATGTTATTCCTTAAAAAACCTCAAATGATCAGAATGTACCAAATTACTTCTATGGTTTTCATATCAACTGTCATATAAAATCGTTCTTGTTTAAACCATTTGATTAATCTGGGAAGACGAATCGTCTTTTTAAATTCATATATAATAGTCCCTCTATGGTTGTCCCACATCGGTTATCAAATCATTGGTATGCTAAAATTCTTTTTCTTTACTTGATTGATGTTCTGAATTTTATGGTTTCGTCAAATCTGAATGACTTTGGAACCATCCTCATTGAATAAAATTTCATTTGTAAAAGAAATATGTTAATGGAAGATCTGCCGGGAAAGGTTAGTATATCTGATGTTCTTTTCCAAAGATAATTCTCTTATTTCAACAAATATCAATTTTAATAGATGGGAGTGTCTGTGTGTATCAAAACCAAAGGGATATGATCTGGTGTATCTATAATTGATGGTGGAATTCTATGAGACCATACAGTTTTTGTTAATTATGGAAGAGATATGTATTCTTTTAAGAGTCATGGGGGAAAATATTCTCTTTTATTCAGTATGATTGCCAAAATCATTTGAATTCTTAATGAGGGAGAAGTTAAATTCTACACCCACAAGAAACCAAATATTTTAGGAAGTTTTGATATGGACAAACCTAGAGAGTGTAATGGTTTGTTAGGGGTGAAGACAGTGATGATCAAATATCTTACTACAAATTTTCAGATTTCGGGGTTATGGGTTTAGTGGTTTATCATTCCGATAAAAAGGGATAAGGACACCTTGATGAAAAGGGAATATATATTTTGGATTTTTTGGTGATCCTTGGGAAGATTAACTTATTTAGTATATCTTACTTAATAATATAAATATCAAGATTGGAACTATCAAATATCAGATTATTATTTATGTGGATATTCTTTCCAAGCTCATAATTCTCTATCTTGAATCATTCCAAATTCCTTCTAGCTCTAAGCGATGAAATTACAAGGAAATGATGCTTGGTGATGATACCTTGAGATGGATGAAGGTTGGATTCAATAGTGAATATATATAATTATATGATTTATTTGAATCTTAAATTGAATCTTTATCAAAGAAACCACAAGTGGCTGATACTTCTAAGAAATGTGGGAAGAAGAGAAAGGTGAAGGAACCCGAAGTGAAAGAAAAAACATCTGCAGTTCACGAAACCAAATCCACACATCGAATAACTATGAATCAAAATAACTATCCAGATAAAGTGGATTTCAAGTGGAGATAAGATAAGAAGAATAAGATGGTTGGGGGCCTAGTTTGGGCTTGGACCCTAATAGAGAAAAATCATTAAAAATTAAGGCTTTTGATGAGTGTGAGAAGCAGTAAAAGATAAAGAAGTAGAAGAACATTATGTAGGAGGAAGAAATAGTTCATTCTATTCTCAAATTCACTGAGAACCCCAGTAAACAAGTCCGGATAGCAAAATTGTTTCTACAAGAATCACTTCCAGTTATTTTGGGAAAGAAAATGCTGATTCTGGAACCATAATAAGATGAAGAAATTGTGCAGGAAGAGGAAGTGGAAGAAGAAAAATATGAAAAAGGGAATGAAGCTGATGATTTCATAAAGAAAGTAGAGAATTATCATGAGAAGGAGATTCCTTTTGAGAAATCGTCAATTTGAATTTCCCAAGCCGAATCTTCAAAACATTATACCCCAAGAAAATAAGAAGGGGGCCATGCATAAGTAAATAAACCAACTTATGAATAGAGTAGCGATCATGAATTTTTTCTAAGAGAAGACCGTGTGAGAGGAGCCAATATATAAAATGTTGAGGAATAAAAAATAGTTCAACTATCATATAGTGAACATGAATCACCAAATACAGCAAAGATCATTCTGAGAACTATTAAGGGAAAATATATGTTGTTTGATAAACTGAGGAAAGCCGAGGTGGAAAAGAAATTTTTGTTGGATCATCAAAGAGAAAATATGGAGAGATAGGGAAATAATCCTCACCAACCATAGAATATGATTTGGAATGGACTTATCTTACACTTGAATTTGTGGTCCAATAATTAAAGAAGTTGATTGATACAATTCCGTTGTTTCTGAATATAGACTCGCTGTGAAAAAATCTTCAGCATTCATTTAATCAAAATTCAGATTCAGTTTCCATGCTTATAGATAAATTTTTTAGACATGAGGCTGAAATTAAATCCTTTTACATTGGGTATGATGCACCCAGGAGGCCATGCAACGAAATTACAAAGTGGACAAAGAATACAATTAAATAGCTAAGAATTTATGATTACTTTCAAGACAATGTGAAGGATTATTTTGTTACTAAAGATGTCTACATGAAAGACCATAAAACATGTTTTAATGAGAAGATCAATCTTGAACAAATAGTTCGGAAGAAGGAAGTCATAGATCTAAATGGGAAACTTAATTTAGTTGCTATGAATTTGAAGAGGGAAAGAGATCATGGAATTGAGTTCAAATAAATGTTCAGCATGAATGATGATCATTTGCCGACTGAGGGAGAAATTCTTAAGGCACCAGATGAAAATATCGATGATCCAGAGAAAAAAATAAGGATCAGGAATAGCTGTTCAAGCTCATTGAATGAAAATCATAAGGATATTAAAAATATTGAAACCATCTTGAGGAATTTATTTATAAAGGAGAAAGAAGGCTTATTTTTTTTACAATCTAATCTTTTTTGTATTTTCTTCCTCAGACAAATTATTTCAATCGTAATGAAATTTATGTTTTTTTATTTGGTTTGTTGTATAGTACTGATATTTCAGGTACTATTTTTTCTATTCTCTCATATCCCTTTTGAAAATCACAAAGGGGGAGAAATAAATCATAAAATAAATACTAAGTAAAGAATATAATTCCATAAGTAAGGTGGAATCTATCTAAGGGAGAGTTTTATCAAAGAATATTTCCTTATGAACAAAAAATCAAAATATCTTTAAGGTAGTCAAGAATTAAATCCATAGAGAGTTCAAAACATAGTTAGGGATTAGTTTTAATCATCACAATTCATATGTAAAGGGGGATAAGTTTTCCTTTTAACTTAATAAAGTAAAAAAATATTATTCCTTATATTCTTTTTCATAAGGATGTTTGTGCTTTCCAAAAAGGGGGATATTGTTTAGTTAATAAGGTTTCCTTAGGATTTTTCCATTCCACTATGTTTTGAAAATCACAAACACTCTGTCTAAAGGATATTATTTCTTTTAAGTATTATTTTTTCAAGGAAAATTTCTATTCTATAAGGAAATTTTTATCCTCACCTATGTTTTCATTGATCATTTTTATTCCCTTTAATAACAAATCATTGTATTAACAATTCTAAATTTGGTTTCAAATCAAGAACCTCATAATCCTATAATTCAATCCATGGATATAGAGTGTTCTGAATTCAGGTTCTGAATTCAACAAATTTAGGTTCTGATTTACTTAAATTTAGGTTCTGAATTCTCTGAAATTTAGGTTATGAATATTCTGAATTCAGGTTTCTAATTCATTGAATTTATGTTCTAAATTCATTCAAAATTCAGGATTTTAATTCTTTTAATTCATGTTCGGAATTCTCTAAAGTTAGGTTCTGAATTATTTGAATTCAGGTTCCAAATTCTATAAAATTCAAACACTAAATTCTCTGAAATTCAGACTCCAAATTCTCGGAATTCATGTTTAGAATTATATGAATTTGGGTTATGAATTCTCTGAATTTATGTTTTGGATTCTCTGAAATTAAGACTCCGAATTCCACTGATTTTGGACTCCGAATTCATTAGAATTCATATTCAAAATTCATTGGAATGTAAACTCTGAAATCTATAGAATTCAGATTCCAAATTCTTTGTAAAACAGAATCTGAATATCCATGTCGCATAGATTCTGAATGTTTATTTGGTTACAGTCTGAATTTTATTTTTTAGACTCTATATTTTATTTTTTCCAAGACTGAAAAACAAATTTTGTAAACAAATTTATTTTCCTTATAATTGTATTTAAAATATTTCGTACAATCTGTTTCTTACTAACCTTTGGTTGAGTGTCATGTGTATTGGTCACTCTGAGATTCATGGAAAAATATGACTGTTGGAGGAGGGAGATGACCGTTGGAGAAGTGCCTATAAATAAAAGATCATTTGAACGTTTTCTAAGACTGATCCATCACTCTATAGATCACATACTGGTGAATTTATTTTTAGAGAGAGAGATTTTCATGCTTTGTGTGGTTCTGAACATCTAGTTCAAATAACTTCATGCGGATATAATTGTTACTGATTACAATCGAGGGCATCTAGGGATAGGAAGAAAGAGGTGTTGACTACCATAATGTTAGAGGACTTATGGGGTTAGGAATACAGAGGTGATTATTACCATAATGTTTGAGGGATTTTTGAGATAGCATGACAGATTTCGATATTCCAATTGGGGGCTTTCCCTGGTGTGGTTAAGACATACTTTCTTGAGTGTTTAAATCAAGGGACCTTTATCCAATGTTGTTGGTATACCCTACTCTTTGGGTTAAAAGATTTCTTACATGTTACTTGTTCAATTTAAAGTTTATTTTCGATGTATTTTAATAAATAAAGAAATTATAATCCTCTTATACATTTTTGTACCTTTGTATACTTTGATAAGTAAGATTATATATGCTTTAAGGTATAATATTTTTCTTGTAAACTTTCCTTAAGTTTCATTTCCACAACAATATTTCTCAATCCTAGAAAGTAGGTTTAATAGAACTAAAAGAGGTCTTGTGAATTTACCTTGTTTAACTTTTTTAAACATTGTATTCCATAAGGTTAAAAAAATATGTTTTTAAACATACAATTCACCCCCTCCCACTTTTAATTGAGCATCAACATCATTATTTTGATCCTACAATTAGGTTTAATATTTTAATTAGAGAAGTATAATGATTTCATAAATATAATTTATAATCATTAAAACAATCATAAATCAAAAATATTAAATATAACGATGATAAATTAATTGGATCTATATGTGTAGATGATATGTTGTACATATGCACACAAAATATTTTAACTCCTCGTTAGATTGGAATGAGGGTTTATAATGGAAATTTATTAGTAATAAAAACATTTTATAATATTTATGAAACCTAATTTATTATTTTATGATAAATACCATGGATGTAGCTTAAGGGTTTGTACAAAATAATTTGTTCGGTTAAGGTGATTACCTTTTCTTTGAAATGACTGTTTTAGATATCCAATAAAGTTCTCTATATTTGGTATTTGGGGAATAATAAACTATATTGTGTAGATATGAAATATGATATTTTACATTGGTAGAGTATATCAATGATATAATTCTCAAGGTTTTTTGATGATTTTATTGTGGGAAATCCATTTTAAAATTTTGGTACGGTGCACGTTAGGAATTTCACAATATAATAAATTATGATTAATTAATTATAATTACACATGCCACAAAAAGGAAAATTATTATAATATATATTCATATATAGTTATAACACTATCCATAAATAAAAATTATGTCTTTTTATGTGATTTTTCACCTTTTTATTATGAATAATCCTTAGTTAACCCAATTTAATTTTCACTATAATAATATATTTTTCAATATTTAATGGATGTAATTTTTACATATAAGGTGGTTATTAGCACATAAATGTCCAATATATGACATTATATATAATATAATATCATCATGGACATTTATCAATATTTTTTTTTGAAAAAATTAATAAAATATTATTTTCACAAAATATAATTATTTCCAATTTTGAAACTATTAATTTAATTTATAAGGAAATAAATAAAGAAAATAGAGAACATCAATCTAATTATTTAAAATCATGATATTATTTCAAATATATTTATAAAATTTGTGGGTCACATTTAATAATTAAATTTATATCTCTTTTGTAATTTTGAAAAACATGTATTATATTTTTTTATTAAATTGAAAAAACATTACATTAGTGATTCATAAGAAATTATGGCCATTATATAATTAATAAAAAAATTAAAAAAAAACCTATCATCAAAATATTTTTATTAAGAATAAGATACACAATTATATTCCTTCATAACATAATTTTTCCATTATGTTGACATATACGACATATTAATATAAAAAGAGTGTCATTTGGTAATTTTCGTGGATTTAAATACAATATAAGTTATTTCCATAGAAATGTGACTATTAAAGAGGTAAATATTGAACCTAATGTGGTATGGGAATAATTTGCATCGTCTTATAAAAATTTAGCTGAAATATTATGGCCTAAACCTTTATTTTTAATCCATATACACAAAATTTACCCTTTACCATGGTGATAAATTTTACCACTATAATTATTAATATTTACAAAAAATAAAGTTCTAGTAATTAATAAATATAGTACTTATGTTTCATAATATTCAGTTTATTTTATCTAATTAAATTCCATTCATTTTTAGAAAATTATTTTCAATAAAGGCTTAAAAATACAGAAAACATTATATTTAGTAAAAATACATATTTTAGAAAATAAAATGATTTATTCTTATACAATGATTATAAAAATATTTTTTGGAATAATTAAAATATTTTATAATGTAAATTCATAATAAATTCCACTAAAATTATTATATAATAGTTATTAATTTAATAATAAAATATACAATAGGAATAATAATAATATTCCAAAAATCAATACATATATTTTAAAAAATGTTGTTTTTTGAATTATAATAATTTAAAAACTAATCAATTAAATTTATAATTTTTTTGGACATAAATTATTCATTATTTTTTTATTATTATTCATAATCACCAATCCAATGGCTCGATTATATTAGATAAATAATATTTTTTATAATATTACACAATTTGTCTAAAATCATTTGGGCATCTTCCAGATGATTTCATTGAGAAAAATTTAAAGATAAATATATGATTAAATTATTGTTGTTTTTTGGGGTACATAAATCCTAATACCCTGATTTAGGGAGGCTGATTTCCCCTATGTGTGTCCAACACTTTAAATCTTGATAGGGAATGCATCAGCCTATATGGATAGATCAATTTCTGGGTATGAAGGGTACCTTTGAGTGTACTATGGATTCTTTGGTAAGGGATGTAACCGAAAACACTACGTTGGTTTCAATGTACATACCATCATTATTATTGTACAGTATGCAAACCCCTACACAAATTTGGAAATATGGACTATCCAATTGATGACATGGCCATTGATCTCATATAATGGGCTGTTTGACCCTAGGTTTTATGTCATGTATATTGGGGAGGTCCAAGCCCCCTCGAGTGGTGATCTATTGTATAAAATGGTGATATAGACATTAATTTTTATCACATGAACATGGGGTGAGTCAAACCAATGTGTAATTGCATTGGTTGTCATAATTAAATGACATTATGAGAGAAACATCGATTAATTTCAAAGATGTTATGAATATCATTGGGTGTCATCCTAGATCCTGGGGCATAAATGATTTATATATTTATATTTAGTAGTAGTTTACTTTTCTCATCATTTCATATATAAATATATTATATTTATTTTTTATCTCTACAGACATATTGGTCATGACATACTAAATTTTACTCAAAACCTGTTGAGGAATCCATGAGACATTACAAATTATCCATACCTCTCATCAGTTATTTTTATTGGATGTCCCAAAACCTTGTATGAAAAGACACTTATAGATATATTATAAAAATTTATAATAATATGGTGAGGTATAGAATTAAGATGCAATGAAGAAGCCTGTATTTATTTATTTTGTTTTATTTTATATATATGAATATCATGTGGTAGATCTATCTCTGTTTACTTATGTGGTTATATGTCTATATATTGGGTTTATTAATTGGATGTTATTTTTTATATTTTATAATCTTATAGTAATATTGTAGATGTTTATTTGTTATTTACATGTTATTTGAATCTCTAATATGGTATTATAGTCTTTCCATGACACCGTTATATACCCTAACTTATTTTCAGCATCGTCTAGTCTATAAAGAGTGAGATAAAGGTATTTTATCCCTTAATGTGCTAATATTTTAGAGTAATATATCTTGGGATGTGAATACTCATGTGTTAAACAATATTTTATTTGAACATTGTTTTTTATGACAAAAGTTTTCATCAACGAGGTTGTATGTCTTTGAGTGGGTCATTTATGATAACTAAAGGGTTCTATTTATAGAGTGTAATGTCATAACCCCAAAACATCACCATGAAGAGGACCTGAATTCCATTGAATATAGGTGCACCACTTAAATTCCATAATATGGAAAAAAATCAAAGTGATTTTCAATATCATTAAAGAGGGATTCACACATATTTAAATTGAATCATGTATTAGAAACAGAAATAATGAAAAATATATATGATGAATGATAGCATGACTATAAAAAATAAAATATATAATATAAATAATTATAGATTCCACAAATGACAACATGAATAAGAAATATTATCATACTAATCCACTCAATGTGAAATAATATATGTGAAATATCGCAATACCCCATTCTCCACACATCCACTACCATCATGATTCCAACTATATCCCTGAATACCAAAAATCAAGATACCAAACATGTGACGAATGAGGTCCTCTTATTACCTATGTCATGTCAATCAATTAATTTACATGCACCATGATTCATATTTTAGGGAATGTGTATATATTATTTATAGGAAATACACAAAAACCATCCCCCACAACACTTAATTAAAAAATATGTTTAAAAATGTATAAATATAATAATAAGAAATAGAAAATTTAAAAAATAAACATATACTATAAAAGTCAGTCATACATAATCCACAATTATTTTATCCTTTAGTTTCAAAACTAAAATCCACACCACCACTCACTCTCACATTTGATAGAATGAGACTCCAATGAAATAATGTAAAATAATGCATCCCAAATAAACATGGTACTATATGAATAGCCCACCCTTATGAGAATAAACACATACCCCTAACTCCATTCGTATCATAGATATTAAAGGCATATTTATATATAACCAAATCTATGTATTTATGGCTTAGTCCATATCAATATGGACCCATAAAAATGTGTCATGAATGCACACCAACCCACATGAAAAAAAATATTCTAAAAGATCATCATAGTATTTTAAATCAAAACCAACAACTCCCCATCTCTATAAATCATTAACACACACCAACCCATGGAAATTCAACATTCATCCCATGGAAAAATAATTAATTTTTAAACCATATAATTTAATTTTTATTTTATGAAAACTTTTATTTGTTTGGATTATAAAATTTTCATAATAATATATTTTCAATATTTATTGTTCAAAAAAATTTATGAAACTAAATAAATAAATAAAAAATTATAATTAATCTTTTTAAAAAATAAATATTATTAGTGGACTCTAAATCTAGTGTGAGAACCAACCCAAACACCAAAAACTGTGTCAAAAAGATGAAATGGATAGAAACAATTATAAATTTAACCTCCAAAAACCTTCTTAATATCATTTACAAAAAATATAAATAAAATCCTAACCTAAAAAATATAACGTAATGGAATTATAGATCTATTGTTTCCCAAAAACAAATATGAGAATTGAAGAGAGAGGAGATACATGATTCTTACCTTTTATTCTTACCCTAAACACTCTATGAATCCATTTATGAGAGATTTGGACTGAAGATATGCACATTTACCAGTGAGTTACGATAATATGTTTGAGAGACATTGTAATAAGAGAAGTAATGGGTTTTTTAGTTGATAAATTGCGTTAAAATTCTTATTTTGAGGGTATGTTTAAAATTGTAAATTTTTTGGATGCGTGATTTGGAATAAAAGTCACCAATCATTCAAAACTACCATGTTAATGTCCTCACAGATATAGGATTTATCAAAATTAGGAACTCCATCCATGTAATTTACAATTAGTTTAAACATGAGCCATGTATTTTATCACTTGGTTTACACAAACCATGTTAATGACCTTTCGCCTTCAAAGAGATCTATATTTCTTCTGAAAAAGATTCACGAGGATTCAGAAAAGATTCCATTAAAAATTTGTTATCTATGAACCCATAATATAAATTAAAAATAAATAAAACAAAATCAGAAATGTTCAAATACCAATCATTTACACATATTATCATAAAATGGTAATTCAAAATCATAAATACCTGAAACAAGTATGTGTTATATTCCTACAACAACTGGTCATTCAATCATATGGTTGATGTTGGTTTGTAATGTCTTAAAAACTATTGGTATTTTTTTCATTCTTATATTTATACAAGAAATAAGTGTCTTCAATTATTCAATCATAACACTATAACATTACTTCTATAGAGATACATCATCCTTTCAACAAATATTCTTACTTACCATGTCAAATAATTTATGTGTAAAAAACTATAAATCTATTATTAATGTAATGTGAATCCAAACAATAAAATGAATATGGTTAAACATAAAATTTTGATACAATGTTATCATAAAATTAAAATAAATTTCAATGAATTAGTAATTTCATAATAAATGATAAGAAACATACCCAATATGGTAATGAATTATGAATTTCCTATGATACTAAAGTTATAATTTCCCATGAATACTTAGAATTTGAATCAATTATATTTGATAAAATGGAAGGATTTTTTAAATTAATTTGTTTTAATATTAATGGGATGAAATATCGATATGGATAAATTAGTACTTTTTTATTTATTTCCATTCTTTTCCGTATTACATAGAAACTCCATAGTAGTCTCTTTCTATATGATTGATTAAAGAAATTTATTTTCCATTTTCACCCCCAATAATTTGTAGAAAGTGAATAGAGGGGATAAAACACCTCAAGTGGGTCCTATCAATACTTTTTAGATATATATAATTATGTAAAAAATCTACTATGGGTGAATGGTCCTCCCATGATCCCCTATTTTTCATAAAACCGACTATACAAATACCCAAAAATTTTGAAATGATCATTTTTTTCTCATCCATTTCAGGATGTCATTTAACGATCTGGGTAAACATGGTTCTTAAGGGTTATATAAATGAAAATCAATGTTATAAAATAAATATATTTTCTTTTTTATAGATGATGCAAATAATTTATCCGTAATATATTTCCCATTCTCAAAAAAAACTCACAAATAACTTACATAATTAGTTTCCAAAATAGGAATGTAGTGTTCTAAGTTGTTTTCTTAGTCATCAGTCACTCAAATAGAATTTTTATTTCAACTTATTTTGAATGGAATATTTAAAAAAAATCAAGAAAATTAAATTTCAAATTTCTCTATGGATAAGTAATAGTTATAAAATTTTCTATGGACATTGGTGTTCATATTTCAGTTATTAAAATATATGAAACATAAACACATACTCCAATATGTTTATTTAATATACTAAAAAAATGTGATCATTAATTACCTTTTATGTCATTCAAATACCTATATTGGACACACATGAGTAATGATTGGTCAAGATAAACTATTCACGCATGAATTAAAAAACTGTAATTGATTCTTATAATCAAAAGAGTGGATTCCCATCATATTTTCATCTATTAATGGACTCCCTGCCACTCAGATTAATCAAATATTAATGTTATCAATGTTTTCAAATTATTAATATTTTTTCATGACCGTATAACTCAGGAATGATAGTTACCACATAGAAAATAATTATTTTTTCCTTTGTAAAAACTATGTGTGATTCAGTGATTTGACCCATTAATGACCATTAATAATAAACAACATTAAACAATCATCTATTAAAAATAAAGATATATCTTCCCCAACCTAATTGATAATGATTCCCATTAAAATAAAAATAATACACAAGTGATCTAATTATATGAGAAGAAAATAAATAAATCACTATAAAGTATCCATTAAACTTATGGTATAAGGATCCCGATGTTATCGAGAAATGATCACATTCATCTGTACGAGGAGTAAAAATAAAAAACTCAGAAATGAAAATGGAATGACCATGTATTCAAAAAGAAAATTTATGCATCTAAATTTCTTATACAATATAACCACCTTATCAAAACACAGTTAGTGTTCTTCCAATATTATGGTTTCATATATTAATTCATCACACTATTTCCTCACCCAGAAACATTTTAGGAAACATTATTGAAATTCCCCAATCATTATATTAATATATAATATATTGATGATTTATTCTTTCAATATAATCCTTATACCATAATATAATGGCCACCCACTAATAATTAATGGATCCAAACTATATTTAATGACTTTCTGTTTCTATATTCATCCATTTCTCCCCAATTAAAAATATGAACAATTCAATCAGGATAAGTGAAATTTAATTTTCAGATATAGAATTAAATATAAACATTAATTTTAGAGACAAATATGTCCCCAAAATTATATTTCATATAATGATTACCAACATCATGTACTCCCCAAATAATTCAAATTGTAATTAATACATAATAATGGTGACTATTATAAATCATATGATATATTGTTTCCCTACGAGTGTTTTTTATGATCAACAAATGATGTATCATACACATTTAAATTTTAATTTATAATTAATTATATCATATATACCACAATAGAAGAACAGTAAGTACAATAATTTCAACTAGATTTTTTTTGAATCATTATTCCATGGAAACACCAACTCACCATTTTAAATTCCATTAATTTATCAAAAAAATTATTCCCCTTAAATAAAATAAACACAAATGTTTTTAAATATTTTTAAACCCGTGATTTTAAAATAACTACATGGTTTTTTTGAGAAGTTTTATCCCCAAATTCCCATTTATGGAAAAATAATTGAATTCATTAATTATTAAGAAAACAAATAAATTATTTCATAAAATATCAAACAAAAAATACTTTAAAATAAAAATATTAATTTAGAAAAAAATTTAATGAAACAATATATTTTTGTTCAAATTTTTAAATATTATTCTCATTACCAATACAACATTTCCTTACCTAAAACATAATTCCAAAATATAAATCAACACATAAAAAATATACCACTCTCATTTTATGTTAATGAAATACTTTTCAAATTCAACTTCAAATCATTATTAATAAATAAGATTAAAATATTGGATTATTACATTATGTACCCAAAATATTATTAATAATAATATTTTTCACTATGAATAAATAATTATAATTGAAACAGAAACTTTTTTCACATGTCATGTGATTAATATATAAACACAAATATTTTTAAGAAAACATTATTACCAAGAAATTATTCTCAATTAATTAACTTGTATGAAAACCAATTTTAAAATATCAATGATTATTTTATGCTCTCACATAAACTCAAAAAACATTAATATGAGTTTCAAAATATTTTAAACATTATCACATTTTATCCCATTTAAGTTATTTACTATTTTTTCTTCCTAAAATATTTAATTTTATAATCGTTATAATATATTTATTTATAAATCATTGATTAAAGAACATTATATAATATAAAATTATCATCATTTTAAGATAAATATATATAAATATAAATTATTTCATGTTTCGTGGCTAATTAATGGACACATTCACTTAAACATTATGTCATATAATTTTGGGTAATGCATAAAACTTTATACAACTATTAAATTGTATTATTGATAAAATTTTATTCTATAATTTTGATTGTTCATAATTGATATTTACATTCTATTGATAATTATTCAAGTACAATTGTAAACATGTGATTAAGAATTTTAATAATCATCATAAAATTGTTATCATGTTCTTATATTGGTGTGGATTCCAATTTACATTTAATCATCTACATGTATTTTATTTTATTACATTTTAGTCCTCTATTAAACACTCTATTCATGATAATGTTTGAAATATGAAAACACAGAATTAAAATAGAAAAAATAAATCAGAGCTATAATAATTAAATATTATAGAAAAAACTTGAAATTTACAATTTTCTATAAAGGATATCTTATAGCTCTAAGTTTTTTCCCAATCACTAACCAAAAAATAAAAAAAAATGATGTTATTAAGTCTCAATTAACATTACTATAATTCATAAAATATTACGAGAATTATTTAATCCAACTGGGATTCTTATTTACTAATTCATGATACAAAACAATCATAGGATAAATGCATGATAATGATGATTTGATAAAACACCTTTATGTTTTTAGAAAAAAATCCCTAGACCATATTGGTGAATTGAATATCTATACAAAGTGGTTAGCTCCACATTTTCATTTGATACATTTCATGTTCTATCACATCTTATATCCATGTATATAATCATAAGCGATGGGACATTCAAAACCAACACCATTTATGATATCTAAATTCAAAAAACCTGTATAGATATGATTTAATGTGACTGAGCATTGGATTATTTACTAGAAACAAATTATAGAAAATTAATGCATTTGTTTTTCAAATATAGTGGAGGATGCATTTTCCGTTGTCTATAAAACACATATATTTGATATCAAAATGTTATCATATATATAATTCATGATAAGAAATAAAAAATAATATAAGATATAATATTAAATAAATAAATAAAAGAATCATAAAATAAGACCATTATATTGGAAAATATTAATTAAGGGATTTGGTTATAAATGTGAAACAACCCTAATATCCATATAAATACTATCACAATTCACTTTCCTCCACCTCATTTGAAAAAAATCAGATACTCTAATTTTGATGTATGTGGTACTCCTCTAACCTATAATATCATTTACAATTTTATATATACAAAAAATATTTATATGAAGTATTTTGTATGTAATCCATGGAGGAAATCACCTAATTCCCTACCAATAACACCACATAAACAAGAACATGATATCTTATATTTATAAAAAATGGAAGAATAATACATTTATACAAGGATATGGTAAATCAGATATGAAACTCACACAAATTTTCACCATTCATTTAACCCTTTATTTCCACAATGAATTTCCGAACAAAAATCATTTTCTCACCTGAAAAACACACAATTATATAAACTCTAACTAATTAAATTCCATATCATAGAATGAGTAAACAAATTTCCCAAACAAATTATATAAATCCCATCCCCTTAGACACAAGTTATCATATGGTGGTATAATCTACAATACAAAATATTGACATTGGCATCCAAGTATGACACAATAATATCACATAAAATGTATCATAAACACACCCCAAACAACATCAAAACAATAAACCCAAATTTTCAAAATGGTGACCATGTATACATCAATAATTTCTCATCATTATGGATAATGAACAGACACTAACCAATGTTGATTCCATATTCATCAAATTAAAATAATCATTTATTAAATGAAGTAACCAAATATGTATTTTCACAAACATGTCATAGGAATCAACAACAAAATTATTCTCTAACTATTTTGAATAAAAATAATTCATAAGTAAATTATTTCCAAATAATAAAGGACATATAATAATATGTGTTTAATTTCAAAAATAAGTACATTCTATGTGCATGGATAATGGAGAGTGATAGAAATACCACCTACTATAAATAAGTATTTTATGATGAAAACACCTCATGATCTCACCAACATGTCCCCTTAATACATTTCAATATTGGTTAAATATAATAGAAACCACATAAACTAATATAAAACATGGATTTAGGGATGAATTCAACAATATTTTATTTCATCCAATGAAAAAAGTTAAATGAAGGGAAAAGAAGAATAAAAAAGTGTATTAATATTGATCATTATCCATTGAATCTAATGGTCAATTAGATTTATATCTAAAATGAATGGAACCAAAAAAATATCTCGAGGAAGCTCTCATGTGTAATATCCATAAAAATAATTGATGAAATTAGTGTTTTAGAGTAATTTTCAAGCTAAAATAATTTTTTTGTAATATTACTTTTTCATACAATTTGGATACACACTTTTAAAAACAATATGTGAATCGTGTAAAATCAGATTACAAATATCATCAAGGATGCACAATTGTTTCTCCTCGTTCACCAAATATATGTTCCCCAACCAAGAACCTACCCATTGAATGAAACATGGGACACCTAGTTTAAATTATTTTTTTATAAAAAATGTGTGATCAACAATTTGTCTGAATAGAGTCCCCTATTTCTTATTTCATAGTTTCCTAGTGATTAAAATTGTTCCCCCTGATATATTTCAATTTTCAACACTTAAAAATCAATCCCAAACATATAAAAATAATAATAAACTTCCCAAAATCAACCAAATCATTATCCTAAAATTAAGAAAATGTAATAGTGATTTAAATACATTAAACATTGTATCTACGAAATATAAAAATGTTAATATTATAATACTTTTTGTTTTGTATGTTTGAATGGGGATTTATAAATTTATAATGATGTTTGTTAACTTAAATATGTAAAATGAATTTTCATCACCTAGTCAAAGTCAAAGTTTCCTTATCATGGGATTTGATTTAGGTAAACTATTATATTTAAATGGTCCTTGGTGAAAACTATAACTTTATAATAATTGTTTAAAAAAGTGTATTTTCTAATAACTTTTTAAATATACTACCTTTCTACAATTTAACAAATTTGGGTTTTTAGATACGACATTCCATGAATAATTTGTTTTATTTCAAATTTTATTTTGAATAAACTAATTTTTAATATTTATAATTTTTAGTAATTGAATAGAATGGTTGGAAATGGTTTTGTTAAATAAATGTTTTATAATAAATATATTATATATTTATCATTTTTTTAGATATATAAAAAAAAAGTTCACATGCAGTGATATGTGTTTTTATTTTAGATAATCTTTATTGAGTTTATATTTACCACTATACAATCACTATATTGTCCATGTAGACATAATAGGACATTATTTATGTATATTTATGATTATGTATTCATACATAGTGATACAATGTATCACAGAAAAGATATTGTGGAATTTGTTTTATAAGGATTCATTATATTTATCAATTTTTTGGAATGTTTCAATGTAATTTTTACTTAGATATTAATTTTTGAAAGATATTTGGATATGATAAATCCATTTATAGAATAAATTTTCGTGTTTTTTTAATTAAATTAAATTTTAAATGAGTATACATTGTTTAATTTTTCATTATTAAATTTTTTTAACATGGTCTATTTTATTCAACATTACTTTGTCAGATGAATCTAGAAATTGAAGTATGTCAATGAGGCCATATGGTACCCCTACTCAGGTCTCATGATTTGGGATTCTAATACAAGTTCTCATAGATATTATAGGATTATAAAATTTATCAATAATATTACATTATATATTAATACAACACATTCACATACATATATAGTGTACATGTGTCATTGAACATGCATGATGAGAGTTATTTATGTTGTTATTAGTATATAATTTCCAACCATATATCATAAGGTTGAAAAATCCCATAGTTATTTTTATTATTATATATTTTTAGTTGATGAAAATTTTGGATTAATTTCACCAAATGATTATATAAAGGATGTTTGAGTAAATTTGTATGAAAATATTTCATATATTTTCATGTCAATGAAAACATATAATTCAATGTATCTTGTATCAAAAAATATAATGTAAATAAATTTTATGTTGAAGAAGAAAATATGGATTGAATGTGGTACAGTTATATTTTAATTTTTAATCATTTCCTAATATATATTTTTTATTTATTTGATGATGGGTTTTATTATAAAAAATATATATATAAATATTGGAATAAAATTAAAAAACTACATCGATGAGAAATATCATGAACATGATAATTGGAATAAAACATAATATATATATATATATGATAATAATTATATCTGAGGAAACTAATCATTAATCATTATCGTTGATGATGATTTATAATCAATAAGAAAAAGTACCTTTTAAAAATAATTATCCATCATAATTATAAATCACTGCAAACTATTCATCGAATGGTTTATCCTTTAATCTATGACATTCTAGATCTATTATTTTTTTAATGATGAAAAATTATAAAGATATAAGGATGTGGATTACATAGATTAAATAATATATAATACCTCATTATATAGTTTCATTTAGAAGGGAATATCTTATAAACATTAAAGGTAGAGTAAATAATGGTCATGTCTTATAAAAATTTTAATTAACTATATATATTTTAAATACATAACCATATATGAATTCTAATTATTTTAATCATATGTTGTGATCCCATATATATATATATATATATATAAAATATTGTAATTCAAAAGAATTATATAATTTCAAGTGGAAGATTATAGATGCTGAAACATGACATCGTGTATCACATGTTTATCAGATAATGAAATTCATCTATTTCACTTCATGCTTGATATGGATTCCATATAGTAGATAGCTACATGATTACCTCACTACATATGATGGACCATTATTTATACTAGAGCTAGAACCATATTATAAAATCATTATGTGTTTCAAATGTTATAGCGTTCATTTAGAAATTCATATTATGATTTTTGTGAATAAAGTATCAATTAATCTTATAAATCCACTAAATCCAGCATATATTATTACAAATTTCAAATTATGTCGAATCATATATAATTTTTTTATGAATAAAAACTAAAAATATATATAATAAATTTGAATAAAAATCCTTAATATTGATAACAGAAGTAATTTTAGGCCATCAATCTGTACAAATTAATTATAAGAAATTAAAAAACTAAACTAGAAGATAGACCGAGAGAGGAATTGTTAAAGTTAAATCATAAATAAATCATATATACCTTCTTATTAATCTATATACATTATATAAAACTATGTTTTATATTGATCACATATGGATGAAAATGATGAAATTGTTTTTTAAGAACCAATATACTAAATAGAATCAAAAAAAATTTGGTATGTTTTTTTCTTATCCAAATGACATCATATCGGCACCTTCAAGATTAAAAAATTGGAAAAATTAATTGCAGAGCATTATATTGTTTGGAAACTTTTCAATTTTCTAATGTAATGCCCCTAAAATATCTTTAAATAAATATCTATGGATTTATAAATTAATTTATAGTTACTTTTCAATTCATTTACATTGAAAAACATAATAAATGTTTTATTATCACTGTAATAATATTTTAAAATATAACCCTATTGACTATGTGGTTGTAAAAAAATTAAAAATTAACATGACCATTAGATCATTATTACATGATATGTTTTTAGTCTCGAATTGTCTAATAGTAATTATAATAGAATATATGGTTGAATGATATCTCATGCAATTCATTTTGAATATAACGATTGTGACAAACAATAATTAAATCTGAAAAACCCCAACACAAATAATATCTGAAAATAATGGTTTATGATTTATTGGATATATCAAATAATATTCCTCTATTAATTAATCCTCTTATAAACTATGAAAACATTCAAAAATCATTTTAAGTAACTCCAAACACCATTAAAATTATTATTATACAAATTCAACCAAATTTTATAAAATCAAATATGAATAAAATGAAACATTAGTCAATGACCTATAATGTGGAACATTAAACTATTTTATCATTGAAAAAAATTAATTATCATGTCCTTAATTTTATGAAATGTGTTTTATATAAACACACATTAATTTTCTCTTTTTTATATATGGGAATGGGATAATCATCTTCATACCCATTTTATCTATTTATGATTGGGTATTAGACTATACTTTTCTCCAAATACTATATATATTCTCATTGAATCATTTTATTCATGGAATAAAGTTTCATTACTAGGTCTGATAAATTTCAAACTAGTATTGTCTACTTCATGAATTCGTTAATTGCATAAGAAAATTGATCAAAATAAATGATTACAACACATGAAATTAATCGATTTAATTTAGTACGTCACATATCACTAGACTATGTGTGTTCAAACATTTTATTGATATAATAATGTCAAGGAACTATCATTTAGGTCTATCATATAAGATTAAATATTAATTTGGTTATGAAAAATATTCTTTATATTTAGTAAAATAACCACCCACCACCTTACTAGCTCGAACTCAATCATTTTAGACGAATGCTATAAAATTTTGGAGCATAACATGTATTGTATTTCTAGAAACAAAAATACTCTATAATCATAGAAAAATTCATCCATGTGTACAAAATTTACTAGATTCATGATATTGAATGAGATTTTCTTTTGTTGGGCAGTACAACAAATAAGACACAATTATTATTTCATGAGTCAACATTGTTTCATATAGTCGACTCATATAATTCTAATGTTATCATATATTAATAACTCATAATAGCCTATAGTGAAATTATTTTAATGAAAATTTAAATCTATACTTTTTTTATTTATTATTATAGACACCAGTAAAACACATTTCAAAAATTAATTAATGATATATAGATAAATTATTGGTTACAAAATAATATAATTTTTAAAAGTATAGAATCATATATATCCATTCCTTCATGTATATAATACTCAAATAATAAATATATACATCTTTTTTCCTAAAATATTGATTTTTCAATGTACTTATACATTCTCCTATTATGAAACCTGAAAAAAAAACATCACTACTCTCAATGATTCCAAAAATGAGATTGAATTATAAGTATATTTTTTGGTCTTTTAATAATACTATTGTTCTGTATATTGAATTATTTCTCTATTATTATTATTTTAGAACACAAATTATTAATATATTCTAGGGCTACCAAATGGTTCAATGATTAAATTATTGAGAATTTAGTTTCCATCAAACCATCTCCCATAATGATATATTTTTTCTCAGTTCTTGAGTTCTCTATATTGAGTATTTTAGAACACTTTAAACTAATACCTATTCTCTTTATGAATAATATAAATCTATATTTGAATCTCGAATAATCATTATTTTTATTTAATATAGAATCAATGTGACACATTATGATGTGCACTTCCCCACCTAATAAAAAAATAAAAATTCATGAGTATTTTATGAGAAATTAAAGATATTTTCAATTTAAATAGAGTGTAATTGTTCAAGGATAGGTTTGTATATATTATTTGTAATTAATGGATAATATAAATATGATTGAGTGGAAACATTGAATACAATATAAATACAACTTCATATTTATATAGAAGAGCATAAATATTTTTTTGAGGAACTAAATTCAATAAACTGTTTACAATTATATATTTAAATAAATATTGTATACTATTTTAAAAAATGAAATAAATTGGTTTGTAGGTATCTTTTTGAAATTAATTTAATAATTTATGAATTTTTTTATTAAATTAAATTGGATTAATTTATTTAAAAAAATTAATAGAGAAGTTAAATTTAAATTAATGTTCTGGGTAGAATACATGGGCTTTATTGAAGAATTTGTTTTTTAACATGAAATGGTTTCCATAGAAGTTAAAAACAGATTGTTTACAATTAATTTGATTGATATTATTTATATAATGTGATGTTCTATGATATATAGGTTTTCCATGGATTTTAGGATTTATCTAACATGTGATCAAATTTGTTTTAGTGAGTCCTTTTCATCGAAACCAACAAGCTTCATCCGAGTGGATATGTGGCTTGAATTGAACATTTTATCTTTATTTATATTTGAAATAGTCATAGATTAAAGGTGATACTCAATGTGATTACTATCTTTTTATGTATTAGTGGGTATTAAAATCTATGTAATGGTAGTTATCAACTGAAATATATAAAAAGTAAAATATTAATTTGGTTTTACTCAATTATTCCTATGTATGTGGAAATTATTTGGGGAAACAAAGTACATTAAATATTCCTTATGGAAAATGGGTATATTTTATTAAATTTGAGAAAATAAATATCATCTAAAAATTTGTGAACATTATGTTTTTAATTAATCAAATAGGGTATATTAGAGATATTTGTTTTTTTGAGGATGAAATAAGTTGTTTTAATTACATGGAATTGTGATTTGATGATATAATTTTTTAATATGTCAAAAAATTTATGAAAATTGAGTCTCTCGGTTTGGAATTTGTTTGGGAAAATCAAATTTTTTTGAATAAAAAATATTTCTTATTTAATTTTTTTTACAATTTTATATTTGAATTTCACATTAAGGGGTATTCGATGGATTTTGTGTTAAATAATATTCAGTTTAATTCAACCCTTACATGTATAGATTAATATAAATGTATCTATGATTATAATTGATGCATGTAATGTGAAGGAATTATTATTCATCTGTGGTGATCAATAGTTTAATATTTATATAATAGTGTCTAATATGGTTTCTTTTGTTTTTATTCATTTCATTAGTGTTTTTGGAATATGCTAGATTGAATTTTTCCTATATATTTACTTACTAAACATTTTTATGAAAAATGATATTTCGATTATTATGTTTAATTTGAATTGTTTTATATTTCAAATATGTTGTATATGATTTTTAATTGTTCCTAGTTTTATTCCAGAGGGAAATTCATTCCCTATAGTAACTTTTATACACCATCACTTTCTGGATGACTTTATAAATTGGTCATACGCTAGTGTCCATGTGATACCCTGACATGATTCTTATGATTTTGACTCCTGGTATAGTCTATCAATGTTTTTATATGATCATTATACTTTTTATATTAATAAATATTATATATAAACTCACGTAAATATATATATTACATGGGATATCCAACATGGGTGAGAAATCCTTTAAATATGATCTTTATGATAGCACTATATTTTATTTATTATCATTTATGTTTGGGTGGATAATTGTTTATTTTTTTAGTGTATATTATTTTTATATGATAAAATTTTTTTATTATGGAAATGGAATAATTTTATAATGGTTATTTCCTAAAATCAAAATGAATAACATTTATAAGTTTTTATTTGATGAATAACATTTAATCAAAGGCCTCCTCTTATTATGCCAAAACTCTACAAAAATGTTATTATAGAGACAAATTTAATGATTGATTTTAATTTTTTAATTTTATAATTTGTATAGTTTTATTTATATTTACACATATCTCTATTTAAATATTATATTGGTCATTCTTTATAGATGTTTTATAAAGAAAAAATTCCCTAATGACATATCAGAATAACCTTACCAATCGAATTCCCATATATTTCAGTTTTCTTTTTTTTATAATATGAAATTAAATAATTTACATCTAAAATTTCATGAAATTACATCTCCTTATATGTGGTCTATGATGATTATAATGAAATTTTTTAATATTTCTCTAATATGTATTTATTGGATGTGTGAATCCTTAATAATTATTTGGGGTATAATTTATCATTCACTCAATGGACTTCTAAAAACATTAATTCATGAATTTGATGAAATAATAAATAGATAAGGATATTTAATAACTAGATCAATTCACATGTAAAACCACTCGATTTATCCTCTTTTATATATCCATCCCATATGTGCACTAATGTTAGAGTAAAAAAAATTTATATATTTTATCATTTTCAATGTATATTTTGGTAACATAGTTTTATTCATGTATTCTCATTTAGAACACTTTAATTATATTTTTATCCCATAAATATAAAAAAATGAATTTAACAATGTAATATATATTATTTTTAGGTAGTATATTTAGTTTAGTTCAGGAGGTGGAAGGGGATTCTAAACTGATATTTTCAATAGATCAATTCTCTTTGGTGTGGTGTATGGTTTGTACCATGGATCATATAAGTGCAGTGTGGTTTGGGAAATGTTTCATTGTGGTGATAATTTATGGTCATTCATATTTCCAATTACAATGATATTAGTATTGTTTATGAAATATTGCATTAAAGTTGTATATCTGGTGGTTCGTATAATTTCAGTGTCACTAAACCATAGAGTAGTGACTATAATATAGTGTTCGTGTGAGTGATCATATGTTCTAGAATTGTGATGGATAGTTTATTATGGTCGTCTTCTATGTTTTTAGGATATATTCATTGACATTAGTAATGTTTTTGGACCTACATTTGGCCATAAAACATGTAGAGTCTCTAACTCCCTTGGTCCAAAGTCCTTGTTGTTATGGGACCCATTTCTGCATAACAATAGGTGTAAGGTCAAGAAACTTATTTTTCAAGAATTCCAATAAAAACTTGATTCCCATAAATCATAAAAATTGTTTTTAAATTCATCTCAATCCATCGATGATTCTATGGATTTTCGAAGAGTGTTTCCTTCCCTCAAATTCTTCGCATCATCCTAGATATTGGAAGAACCACTATTAAAAATTATATGTAAAAATTTCAGTCATTTTACATGGTTTCCTACCTTATCATGAGTATAATCTGATTTATTTTCCTATAAATCTATGAAATTTTTTCATTTTGACCTATAATATCTTTTATGATTAATTTAGATTGATTCCAAGGGAATTCTTCCGAAAAAATCAATAAGGATGATACAATGACATAGTAATTCATCTTATATCAATAGGACATGGAGATTATACTCAAAATAGTCAATGTTGTATGTACTTGTGATCATGATCCATAATTTTTTATTTTAAAGTTGTTTTATTTTCTTGGTTACTATGTTGAAACAAATTCAGTGTTCTTACATTAAACATACATAGAGTGGCCTATCTTACCCTTTATTAGATGTATTATTTTTTATTTGATATGTTGTGTGAGAAGTGTTTTGTAGCTCATGGAATGTTAATATTCTATGTCGTTCATCATTAATTTCATATCTATATGAATAAAATTACAAAGCCTGAGATATTACTTATCGTGATATATTTTCCAAAAATATGCTACACATTATATGTGTATTCATAATTGAAGGTGTATTCGTTATTTCAATTTTTACGATGATAGGTGGACCAAGTAGTTTTATCTAACTCTTTAGCGGTTGGGTTCAAGAGAAATTACTCACTAGACCTGAAGCGATGTATGCAGGTTATCACCATATTATGGCCATTTTTTCAAATCGAATTCTATATCTCATTGTAACAGTGTGAATATAGATTAATATGATTTCTTTATAGGCAATTTCCATAAAAATGTGAGAGATTCCATTATTAGAGCATCCCATGTGTGCCTACCATCGAAATCAGCAAGGGAGTCCTGTGACATGGGAGACCCTTCCATTCAAAGAGGGTTTAGATTCATTTCATAAATGGTGAATTCACATTATCCTTAGTGGTGTAGGGAGTTAAATGGACTATTTCAATTCATACAATTTACTATTTTTTTTATTTTGAGATGGCATTAAAGAATGTAATACTTAGGTATGTGGATGATTGGTTATTTTATGATCTCTTTGTACATGGTTTTTTGAATTCATTGGTTAGAATTTATAATAAATAACATCATACTCTTTTAAATATATGTGAAATTATATTATGTATTCAATGGTGTTGTCCTGGTGTGTTTACACTCAAACCTTATAATAGAATCTTGATACATTTACAAACATCATGAATGGGGATCCAACAATGTGATATAGAATGGAAATAGTTAAATAAGGAGAGTAGTTTTTTGGTATGGTAACAGAACATGGATATAAAATATATTCTTTCCCATGAGCATTTTTTTGTTTTCATATGTAGTTTTACTATTATACATGTTTTCATGCAGCATTGGGGGATATTTGAATATATTTTTATGAATTTGAATCAAATATATAGTAGAATTTATTTATTATATACCTCTAAAATCTTTTGTATGGATTTTGGTGATTTTTTTACTAACCTATGGAGGATATCATCACTGATGGTATTGACACCCCTTGTTACATTTGATCATAGTCTCTTGTCGGTAGCCTCTTGGATCTGGGAATGTGTCAATATGATTAATTGGTACATTGGATTAGATCCATGTATTTAGGTAGTGGTGTTACGAAAACAGTATAATAGTTTAAAATATCCCATTTCTTATAAGAGGTCATGGTTGAAAGGAGATAGTTTATATAGAACTCGAGTATGGGAGATTCCATATGCACAAAAAACACATGTAAAATTGACCTCCATGTTACTAGTAATAGTATTTTTGTCACTATGTTATTGTAATATATTGTATACAAGAATCATAAGTTGGATCATAAGATCACATTTAGTATATCAATTTATTTTTATTGATTTGTAATTGCTCAATAATTAAATTTTATAATTAATTAAGTTTTCAATGATATATCATTATTCTTTTCCCTATAGTTATATCTATGATGGGATTAGTTACCTGAAGATGATCTTGATGCTATGATATATATATATATATATATATATATATAATATTTTTCATCACATATAGTTATAGAGGACATGTGTGGAGTCTTATGTACAAAAAAAATGTTTCTACCATGTGTGTTGTTATTTCATTGGATATGAGTTCAAAAATAAATCCTTCATGTATGATTTATAAATTATTAACAATTTCTTCTACAAAATTAATTTTATTGGATGTAACATTGTATGTAAACATAAAAAATTTCCCCCCAATGACACCATATTTCCCTTACTCTGAGTACACACTGATTCATCAACTTGTTGTCTAGGAGGATAGACATAATTTTTCAATCGAAGGTTATCTAGTCATTTAGAGTGTACACCAACCACAGTATAGATGATTATTGATGTAACCTTCTATGGTTATATGGGTGTAGAGGAAGATTATACAATATTCTTTATTTTTCAAGCTCCAACATTCACTGGAAGAATATGGATCCATTTGTCCATGGGATCATAAGGACCCGATTGATATTATTGAGTTTGTCTTTTATAGAGTTTGTACTCCATGGGATTTGAAGGTGAATATTACTATATTTTTTATAATGGTATGGTCCGTGATGTGGTAAGAAGTTATTTGTAGGGTAGGAAGCAATGTGGGTTTCAGTTTAGTGTTCTATAAGGAGTTTTATACTATTTTTTCCAAAAAAGATGAATTTTGACATATATCAGAACATTATTCAAAATCACATAAGGTAAAAGGACCCTTTCTTCATACTTGGATAATTTAAAATATGATTTATGTTTTACTTATATATTTGTGGGGAATGAGTCACATAAGGACAATAAGATGCAGATAAGAATATATCAATAGTGTATATACTAGGTTTAGGGATGTGATAAGTTGATATATGCATAGGTACTTATTAATACTGTGATTTATATAAAGGTATATATGACAGTAAGATTTCATGATTTCTTCTATATTTTTATGCATGTATGACTATAATTCCATGGGGTTAATTTGATTCCTATTATATTAATAAAATAGGATTCATGTCGAGGTAAAAAAATGCAGAGGAACTATGAAAAATATTGGGATCCTTCAAATCCCTATATAGGAGGAGGTGTCACCATGTGATTTAACTAATAATAGAAGGAAAACAATAGTATATTTTTCATGACACCATATCTAACATTTCATTAATTTATATTGGTGGTTCATTATTAGTTATTTTATTCTAATATTACAAATATAGTTTCATGAAGCGCATGTTGGGATGTAGGAATATTTTCTTGGCAACATACTCATTAATTGAAAATGCTGGTAACTTAGGTTATTCATCCTCCAAATACAGCCATTATGTATTCGTTAGACGAGGATCTAGCATCCAAAAGATAGTGACTATTTATAGTTTGATGTTTTTTTGGTTACCACTAATCTATCTACATTAGTATTTGATATTATAGATTCCTATTATTTTATATATTCAAAAATCCTTACTAGCCTAGATTTACTAGTTATGTTATATTGTGAGATACCCTCTTTTAAAACTCTTTTGGGTAGAAGGTAAAATATATTTATTGACATTATAAGAGTTTTTCATACCATTATAGGTATTAAAATTTATGTTAAATCATTATCCTACAGTTGACTAGTTTTGAGGAAATATTCATAATGGCATGTATGACCAGTAATTAATCTCAAACAAACTATTTTTTTCACATGGGACTTTCACTATGCCTATAATAGAGAGGTATGTGTTTTATAGTGACTGTGATCTTGATGAAGTAATGATGGGACCAAATATCATTGTGAAAACGGTATTCCTTTTTCATATTGTATAATTATAATTGTCCCCGAATATCTTCCATAAAGTGGTTGATCATTATTATAATATTTTCCTAGATGCATTTCATGTTTTGAATCTAAATAGAGTAATTGAATTTGTGATTAAACCTATTACTGGGTAATAGAAAATATTTATTCTGTCTAATTATGTATAGAGAAATTCATTGAGATAAGTTACGATGATATTGAAAATTTCATAGGGAAAGTATTATTTAGATCAATCACATTACCTAAGGGTGCTCGACTATTGTTTTCCATAAAGTAAGACTGTATTCATTCCTTATTTGTACACCAATGGAATCTGAATCATGTTACCATGAACAAAATGTATCCATTTACAAGGATTTATAAAATCCATAATCATTAAAGGGGATCCTGATGGTTCTTCATGATTGATCAATTTTTAGGATACCATCAGTTTAATGTAAGAGAAGAGTATATTCCCAAGATAGTGTTTATGAGTAAATATGGGTTGTATGAGAACATTTTCTATCCATTTGTTTAAAAAACAATATTTGTATTCGTAGAACTCATGAATAGGTCATTCCATTAATACCATGACTATTTCTTCATTTTAATTATGTATTATATCTTAATATACACTAAGACATAAAATATGCATCATATTCATATAGATATTGTATTGTGTAAACATATAAAACATAATAATGATATCAAAATGTTTCACTTTTCGATATGGAGGTGATTTTACCATGTAATATGAGTTTTGTGATAGGTATATTAGCATAAATAATGATGGTAATTGATGTGATGTCTTGGAAACAACCAATGAATTTATATAGGGTAATTAACTTATATAGGATTGTATATTAATACTGACACATCATCCTAGAATTATCTAGATTATAAGAATTGATGATTGGCATGAAAAAAGAGGATGATGTTTGAGTGGTCTGATCAATGATAAATAGGCTTCACTGTATAACAGATGATATTTTATACTACCCCAGTTTTGATTATTCTTGAGACAGGGATTGTTTACAAAGTATCTTATTCTTTTTTCGTCCTCAATAATGTTTTCCATTTTTAAAATACCACTTTTTGTTGACTAGGAACCTCAAAATTTCTATATACTGAATAAAAAAATTACCTTTTTAGAATTAGACATGATTCACATCAAAATGTGCCTCCAAATTATAAAATTCAAATTTAAAAAGTTAAAACCTCAAAACATGGGAAAAGAGATTCGCTAGATAAACTATACATTGAGGTAATTCACATCACTAATCCACCATCATCCCATATATGAAAATATCATTTCATCATTGTCGCTACTGTTAAAACATCACATCCCTACCATCATTTCCAGCTTCATCACTTCACTATCGACCAATCAGAATCCATCGTCTCCATTGGGAAATCTATCACTATCACAACCACCACAGAAAACCTCATCATCATTATCATTTTCATGGACTCCGTACCACTAAATATGGTCCAAGGGAAAGTGTTTCATCTCTAATATTAAAAAAATCATCCTAACTATCAACCTCTCAGACCTGACCACTAGAACTCACTTCACAAAGAACAATGAATATCACTACGTAGATCCAAAAATGGAGAGTGTTTTAGTTCAAGAGAAAAAGTATAGAAACTATTAGACCATGGTAGGTCGGATTGGAGTAAATACCCACCCATCATCATCATCCTTTTAGATATGAAATATCTAGCACCATTAAAACATTTGAACTCAAAACAATTGATAAGAACTACCAAAGAGAAGACCAAGAGTGGGATAATGTGGTATACACCCTAAAGTATTTGTGGCCCAATCAAATTGGTGATTTTTTTTGTCATAAAATTTTCAGATAATAGAAATATATGAATCTTCTCTCAATGTGATATATATTTGAGATAGATTTATTCATTTCAATAACTATATATATTTTTGTTTGAAATTTCTTATGATCTGATGTATTTTCATTTCACTGAAAATTCCCTAAATTGGAAAATGTTGGAGATATAGGATATTAGTCAGAACACTTCACTTGATGGATAATATTTTATTTTTTCTCCTGAATTGGTTTTTAATGGATGAATCATAAGATCATATAGTGATTAAATATTCACGTTTATTGATAACATCTTCTTTGATCAACCTTGAAAATTATATTTATTTTTCAAACACTGAGTGAATTATGATACGGGAATACTTTCTAGTGGAATATTCTTGTACATGGTCTTCTATAAATGATGATGATATAACATAAATCCATGGGAGAAAGGTTATTACATATTTCTTAGGGGAGGATATGATGAGATAATGTAATGCTCTGAAATGGTTAGTACATCAATGGTCTTAAAAAATTAAAATGAAACTTATTTTTTTAGTGTCCATGTATGATGTTGGACACAACCTATTTATTCTCGTTGATTTATAACATACAAAAGGATAATGGGTGGGAATTAGCATCTGGATGTATTTCTTCAAACACTTCAAGTGAGTATATGTTACTGGAATGATGTAATGATGGAATTCATGGTGGGGATGCCTAAATCCCAAAGAATTCATAAAGATGTTTGGGTGATAGACAATTTAATATTGAAAATAAATAACTTCAAGATGATTTTAGAGAGTCTTTAAATGGTTGATCTTGGAAATTTAAATGTATGAATGATTTTAAACCACTATATAGTTACCTCAATCATTGAATCTGATAGATATGTTTGTTTCATGAAATGAATTTAGATGTCCTTAAATATGGAATTTGGTTGCTTGGTAAAACGTAGAATAACATATCATCCACAGAACAATGGATCGTCTAATAGGATGATGCAGATGTCAGCGGGTATGTTATGGTTATAAGATCTATATTTTAATGAAGCATGGTATGATCACTGATCCTTGGTTAAATTTGTATACATAAACTACTTCCATGACTCTATTCATGTTTACAATTCACATATCATTATTATTGGATGTGTTCCAAAATTTTATATTGTAATGAGGTGGGTTAAGTCATAGTACAATAGGTTATAATTGTATATGAGGCCTCTTGGTGAGTATAGTTGAACTGAATATGGATACATCCTTCCAATATTAAGGACCAATCAATTTTAAATTAGAGGAAGTGCACTAAGAATACACTAGAGGTAGCAAAATTTTATTTTAGTTTTCTCATCTAGTAGGTCATCTATGTCTATAGAATAACTGAATGCTAACATCATGAATTGTTGTAGGAGTGAATATTACTAACTGAGACATGATAGTGGCCAACCATTTAGATATTACAACACATTACCATGGTATGTATGATGTGTTCCTCATATACTTTCATTCGAAGTACATGAAAATATTTTTCATGTGATTTACTAGTCTAATCATGAAGTGGTTCATAAAGAATTACTTTTGGAGAACCATTTATAAATGATATATCATGGTAATTACTTATTTTGAGGGAAAATTCTTCCACTTGATGAGATATTATGGGAACATGGTTAGAAACAAGAGGAATATTAGGAACGTTAATAAGATACTCACTATTATTGGAATGTGATATTATAGAATATTATTATAGATTATTCTTAATTCCATAAATCATTATATGGTATGATTTTTTGAAAACCCTGGTTATGTTTCTATGTAATAGTTCAAGGATTCTTATTTAGGATTAAGCAAGATGATTAACAGTTCACTTAGTTGAAACCAATTTCTATAGAGTGGTACATGATTTTTTAGAGGATATAAATATAGTATAGTTACGACACTATGGAATAGTTTATATCATTTATATTTTTACATATTTTTACATATCATAGACATGCATATAAGGAATGGATTTGGGGTTAGAATTTTTCAGTTGAGAACTTTTACTACAATCGAGGTTACTACACCATATAGCGGTTTCTAGAATTAATGTTTTTTTGAAGGATCAAAGAATGTGAGATAATGATATAAATTTCAAAATGGTTCATTAACTTGTTTATAGGATCACAAAATTTACTAAAACCCAAATTCTATACAGACATTTTATCAAAGACCATTGCAGCAAGGACACCTTACATGCATTGTAATACTTATCTTTAGGAGACCCATTTTGTTGAACCCTATATATTGTTCTAGAATAACTAAATTTATAGAGATTATATAAATATATAAGTCCCCTAAAACCTATTATTCACTCAATTCATCTTATCAATCCATGTAAGTCTCTAGGGATGAATCAAGAGTTCTTTAAAAACTCAAGCTCTATGATTCTTCCCCAATGATGAAGCAACAACTCTTGGAAATTCAAGTGATCTTTATTAAGTTTTTGTCTTTTTAATCCATTATCATATGATAGATCTAATATTTAAAACTATTTTCATAACATTCTAGTATATTGATCAATAATAACTTCTATAAATAATTTACATTGGTTTAAGGGGTCATTGGCCCCTTGGAACAATCTAGTTAGTGCATGTGCGTGTCTCAAGTATCATCTCTCAATAGGTCTCATATAGTCATTAATGGAATAAAGTTAAGATATCCATAAAATCATTTGACTTTACATATAATGTTGTTTTTCATTAGTTTTTTATTTAATACTAAAAAGAAAAAATTTCATGGAAGATACATTTCATATACAAATGGTTTCTCAAAATATCCTTGATTGGATGGATTATATGTTCCATGCTATGTTGTGTGAGTAGTATTACATACAATGTTGAATAGTGGTATTCCACTTTGTTCCTTGTAATTTCATTTATTAAATTTTCAATATTTCATAACCTATTTAATTTCATATTTTTATATATTTTTTCCTTTGTATATTATTTTTATATGTGGTTTCGTTCTCATGTAGAGGAATTATAGTTTCTCAGTTCATGTTGATAGGTGGTATGGAGAACCATGAATTAAATACATTGATATTACATCATTTTATATGAATATTAAGAATATTACAATAATAATTTCATGAGGACTGAAATATTTTAGTGTCTTTGGAATCATTGAATGAAATGCTTCTACCCTGGTGAAGGATCATCAAAATTTCCCATAAATATCCACACCATCAGTACTTCTACATAAATCAATTCTTTACAACACAGGGAACAGAAACATTACAAGGGGGTGAGATCTAATTATTAGTAAGGTTAAACAAGGGATATATGAAAGTTCAATCATGAGCATAAGTGTATGAGAACTGGATCATGAAAATGTAAGATCATATCTTGCACATAAAGTATCATATACATGAATCATGGCATTAATTATTTCATTTCATAATACTTGAATAATAAGTAAATAAATAATATAAGAAAAGAAATCATAACCTAGGAATAAAGCATGGTATTTTCTGAGACACATAAGTCTAAAATAAGATTTATATAGTATCCATGGAACCTAAACCAAGACCATCTTAGTAGTGTGGGTTTACTCCCTATATCATAATGGTTGTCATGGTTCACTACCCTGGCTATCTTAGTGGTCAAGGATTATTCCCATACCATCTTAGTTTTTCTAATGTGATATAAATCATTACCCAATGTATTGTAGATTTATATATGTTCCATCTATCTCAAAATGAAATCATACATACTTGTTCTCTAAGATAAAAAATAATCATATCCTATACCATGAAATGAAATTGTTATTCTAAACCTGTCATCTTATCATAGCCTATTAGATAATATAGTTTTCATAATCATTTCATCATAAAAAAATGCATGAAAACAATTCTGTATAAAAATCATATAACCCATGAAAACGAAACGGGTTTCATGAAGACCGTAAAATTAAGTGCAATGCATTCAAATAATTAATATTAATGGAAACTTTAGATAATTTAATTAATTGTCATGTGTAAAATTAAAGGATGTCATCATAGATGGAAAATAATTTTTAAATATCTTTCAAAAACATTTATTCAAGAAAATATCATTTATATTTGAAAAAAAAAATTAATAGAAAAAACCGTTTCAAAATCATTTTCCTAAAAAATACCTTTAATATATATAAAGAATACATGAAATAATTTTAAAATATTTTTCATTGAAAATAAAATAAGCTTCAATATATTTTAAAACCGTTTTTCTTCCAAAAAAAATTTAAATCTTATAATGAAATCCTGAAAATATTTTGAAATCCATTTCATTGAAAATACATTGAAATCATATAGTGAAATCAATAAAATGTTTTGAAAAACTTTTTATTAGAAAAATTATAAATGAATTATGAAAATGTTTTCAAAATCAATTATTTGAAATTTTTCTTAAAACTTATAGATATAGATTGAGAACATATTGAAAACTATATTCCTTTAAAAGTTATAAAAGAAGCCTGAAAATATTTTCAAAACCATTTTCATTGATAAATTGTAAAATAAGGTTGAACTAATTTTGAAAATTATTTTCATTAAATATATATTTTAAAAACATTTTCTAACAAAATAAACATTATTATGTAAATTAATATTCCATGGATTGATGATAGATAAATATGTAGATGTCGTATGAGGTAAAAAGAACATTCATTTTGCACGGTAAATAGGATAGAAAATTTCATCATTTGGAAAATGAAAAGATAATTACATTGAAAACATTTGTAATAGACTTTAAGGGTAAAAAATTTATTTTAATTTTCATATGGAATTAGTATAATATTCGTGGAAACCATTTTTATAAAACACTATTTAGATGGAACACAATTTTTTTACTGCAGACAGGGTAATGTTGGGATTTCGTAAAAAACGTTTTTACTATCATATGTACCAAATAGAAGAAAATTGTTCGACTACATTAATATAGAATGAATAACGAGAGGATATAACATTTAATGTATTTCTGAAGATATGGAACATATTAGTTCACAAAAGGAAGCATCAATATAAACAATCTTGAAAACCAATGAGATTATTTCAATAAACTCTTATAACATGGTAACATGGGATAATACTATACATGTAAGAGAATGAAATTACATGAAACATGAAATATAATAATAATAATAACCATCATCATGATATTACATGTAAAATGAAAATATATACACCTCAAAAAATAATTTTGGTGTATAATGAAACTTGAGTCTAGAAGAAGGAAAATTGAGACCAAACATTTTAACCGATTTGGTAAAATTTGAAACCTAAACCCCAAGAAATAAATATCATAAAATGGATATGATAATAACAAATAATTTTTATATATGATAAATGAAATAAAATCATTGTAAATACATACACCTCACAAAATTAAAATGTTGTCAAACATAGCATATAACTAATGGAAATTAAATGTGAGATTTAATCCCCTTACCTTGTATATTGAATCTCATCACACTCATTCAAAACACTTGTGTAATAAATATTCATATATTATAAATAATTTAAAAACCCATATTAATTATTTATAATAACATATATGGTTTGATTACGGCCTTATATTACCCTCTTGTTAACCATCTTATGTAATTGATTCACTTTGGGAAATATTCACCTGGTTTTTAATATGTGTCTTAATTTGTTATATTGTTGGACCTTTTACATTTATCATCATTAATGAATGTAAAAATGTTTTAAATATAATTTTTATAACAGTAATATATATAATATATAAGTACAAAATAGAAAACATTTTTCATGGGGATGGTAGGTCATAAGCATGCATGAACACTATTTCCATTTAATTGAGTTTTGGGAGAAATAATTGAAAACAAAAAAATACACACACACACACACATATATATATCATTGTTAAATTAGAATTATGATAACATATATATCATAAATATTCACTAAAAACATCCTTTATAATATCAATGTAGTGTATAAATAAATCATATCACTTTGAGGGGGCAGTAGACCACACTTCCTCAAATGAAATTATCATATTTACCCATGATAGAAAAAATAAGGTATGTTCCAAACAAAAATTAAAGAACCATTAAGACATTACACATATAAAATATATAATATATAAACATTTTTTCAATGAAATGGACACCATGATCGATGGCAACTGATAAATGAACAATCATACTATCATGAGGCAGTACTTCACCATATACAAGAAAAAATATGTTCACTACCCATCAGATAGAGGTGTGTGAAAGTGTAAGTATAACCAATTATATAAAAACATTATAGTATATTTATTATATTTTTGTTTATATATATATATAAATTGAATATTTTTGGATGTGTCTTGAAGGGAAATAAATGAAATGAATTGAGAGAATATGTTTCCCCTTAATCGGGTAACTCCGTTTAGTTTTTGACAAAAGGCTTCCATGGATTGCCATAGGAAAAAGAGAAGGATTATACAAGGAAGGGATGATTTAATGAAATTATATTTTTTTCATGGATAAACCTATGTGGTTTTAGAGGTGTGTGGATGTGGGAGAGGTGGTGACCTTTTATATGTTCAGAAAAGGACTCACTCAGAATTTTTAGAAATATGTTAGGTGTACTCATGTTCTTACCTAAAAAAGACATACCAAACCAAAAACCTCAATATTGGAATGTTTATAGTCGAAATGTTGATATATAATGTGTGTTTGAAATGTTTACAGATCATTTGTTCCCAAAATTTTAAGTATTAGTCCCTAATAAATCAATTTGGTTGTAATTGTTTTGATTAATTTTAATCTCTTCTAAAATTCATTTCGGTCTGAATATAATGTGGTATTAGCAGAATATAAATGTAATATTGAATACAATGGGGGTATGCATGTTTTTCAAAAACCAAATAATAGAATCAATGAAACTATCATTAATGCTAATCCCGCAAAAGAGACGAAATAACAGATTTTTAAAGTAGAAAACTATGAAAAAGTTTCATTGGATTCTGTATTCAATTTCAAAGTGCAATTTATTATAATGAATTATATTTTATTAAGAGATGTAATATTTATCTAAATTGACAACAAAAAATTTAATATCCTTTAATATTAAGGATTAATTAAATAAAAAGGTATTTATTAATTAAAAAGAAGTAATTTTCACTATTCTTTTAAAAATGAAGTTTCTCAAAAAAAATAAAAAACTATCACCCTTGTATAATTTCAATATTCTAAATTAGAAAATTATGTTTATTTTATAAAATTAAATTAAAATTTTTTATACAATTAATTTTTTTAATGAGTTGGTTCTTTGAAGAAACATTATTTTCAATATAAATGGACTCTAACAAAAATCACATCTTTCATTATAAATTTTTTTTATTTCTATAATAAAATTATAATTTTTCTATAATTGGATGCTATTATTCATATAAATATGTTTAAATTTAAGGTAATAATTATCGCATTTAAATAAATATAAAAAAATACGTTTCATATAATCTCAGTCTTTCTTGCATTGTACGCCAATTTGGTGTTGCGTGTAACATACACCTGGTTAGTGATTCCTGTAATGTAAACAAAGTTGCTTCCATTTTAAATGAATGTTTGTAATTTGTGTATTGATAGAAATAAAGTAAAATTTAATTAATGAGGGTAAAATATCTTGGTGATTGTAATAATTTTTCTTTTTTATATTGAATTTTGTTTCATATTCATTTATAAATAATTGGTAACTTATAAGTTTATATTATGTTAGGTAAAAAATTCATATATTATTTAATATTATTCATAAAAAATAATTTAAAATTATGTTTTTTATTATTATATTAAATAATCTTTTTTTAATATATTAATGTTCAGTAAACCTTAGTTTTGCGTGTTAGAAAAGTCATCAAGGAAAGTCACTGTTGTGTATAATGAAAGTTATACTGTGTGTTCCATTTATAGAAAACCCTATTTTATATATTTTGTAGTGGACGATTTACCGGTGTTGTGTATAAGACAATCCAAACATAGTTCATTAATATAAACTAAAATATTTTCAGTCATCCAAGAAATGAAAAATTTCAAAAAGGTGAAATTAATTCATAAAAATTCACAAAATTATATGGTGTTACATTATAACACCATTACAATGGATTTCTTCTTCCAAATTCACCTATTTCATCAATGTATTAATACATTAATAATTCATTCATAGAATCCCATATCAAAAAAATGAATACAAAAAAATACCATAAGAAAGGAATGTTGGACCCTCAATGTTTACGCAATGAATAATATAACTAGATTTCCATGTTGGATGAACTAGGTTAGTAATAATGATCAGACATAAAGTGAAATCATAATTATTTAAAGGGAGTGATTGAGGCCATTAATCATAACCATGTGAATGATCACAGAACAGTATAGGGACTAAAATTCATAAATATGTTAAGATTTAAATGTCCATTAGTTCAACCGAATTAAGGTATGAATACAACACATTTTCTTGTGAAAATTTTTCTAATGTTGAGTAATTATATTATATTCTAATAATAAAAGGTTATATAATTACTTGATATATCCCTATAAACAACATTTCATTATTTAGTCATTCTTTTATCAATTCCAAATTAATCCATTTCTTCATGCAGTGGAAATACAAACATTTACATTGATGCCTGAAATGATAATATACACTTTTAGCATATATTTATTCCCATTGAAGAATGAAATTTATAACTATTTGTAAATATTCTTAAAATATCAATATACATAACATAGTAATCTATAAAAATAAAAGTACATATACAATTTTATCATAAGTATTTATTCATCAAAATTAGCTATATGTCGACCATGACATCATGTTGGATAGTTATAGGTGTGAAAACTGTATAATCCTTTAGTCATATGTCTAGGACCATTGACCTTCACGTACTTGATCTATTGTAACCTGACATACACAATGTCCATTTCTAAAACCACTCAAATATAATTTCCAAAATAAATATGATAAACATCCATTGAATAAGGTTAATCAGTAAATAAAATTTTGTCCAAGTTTTTTACTACATACTAAATAAATAATCACCTCCTCTAATTTATAACGTAATTTTTTTTGAGTGGATAACCTTATAACCCTTTTGAAGGAATAAAATTTAAAAGTATCAAAATAAATTCACAAAACAAGCCTAACATTGGCCCCCCATGTATCAAAAATTAGTTATTATTTTCCACATTCTAAACATGTGAATAATCATATTTTATATTCCCTAGAAACATGGAAATAAAAATATTTACCATCAATCCTTTTGGGAAAAAATAAATTCTTAATTATTCCAAAGTAAACTGGATATATTCTTTAAATCCAAAAACCTTGTAAACATCATAAATGATATAATATCCCACCTATTTAAAATTCATTACATAATTTTATAGTAATCAGTACCATCCAATTAACTTATTAATAATAGAATTATATAACTATAAAAAACATATTATGGTTTAAATTTTTTAGTCAAAACATCACCTTATAATTAAATCACTCTACTATTCTATTAGAAAACATTAAAAATGGACCTTTAAATAGTGAGAAAAAAACATAAGCACAACAATCCATTTATATTTTATATTTCAAATAACCTAGTTTTCGAATCAAAAAACTGATAAATGTTTATTATTCAAATTCATCCTTATGAAATTAATAAGGATACCATTTCTTATTTCATAATACCTCTTTCCTTTTACATTTCATATACATTCTCATCATCATCAACAATGTAACCATTACTTAGACCACCTTATTAATCCTCTTCAGGAGAATTCGTATTAGGGTATTTAGTTGCATGATGACAATTTATTCCAAATTTAAAACACCTAACATTCAATGATGTCTTAGAGAGGGAAATATTCTCATCCATTCCATTGACCAAAAACATCATTTTTCTTTCAATACTCTTTCGCTGTCTATTATTTTCCATAGTCAAAACAATATCATATTCATTTATGATATAAAATTATATGATTATTTACACATTCTTGAAATAATGGAAACTAAATCATTTTTCATCCATAGTCTCCATTACCCAAACTCTCAGTATACTCCTTCTTTATCTTCTTTGGTAATTATGAGAGTTAGTTAAGGAATATGTTATTACTGTTGTAACTTGAAAACTGATTATGAATGATCATAAAATATTTCACTCTAGTGATCATCCCACATGACTTCTCATCATCAAATCATCCATCACAGTCACCATTAATCTAGTTCATTTCTGTTCCCACCATTGATAAAAACCTAAAGCATAGTGTGAGAATTATATATCATTGTTGAAAACAACATATTCATCAAACTATATACATACAAGATATCTAAATAATTGATCCTTACTTAATATATGAAACCCTAGGTTTATCCTAGGTTATTTTTTAATTGACATGTATACTTTTATTAAAGGGTAGGAAACACAAAGTTTAGGGTAGAATGATATAGTGGAGGCCAAGAGCATCAGACATATAAAAATTACTACAATACACATGAACATGTCCCAATAAATAATATATGATGATAGTCTCCCTTGTATCACCTATGGTAGGTAAGGAATCTGCAGCAAAGATTCCTTCACACCATGTATGAACCACCTTCACACCAGGATCTAATAACTTCTGTCCCTTCCGAATATAGTACGTCAACTCCCATGGAGGATTACTCTCTACTTTAATTAACCCCACTGGAAATTTGTTGTCCGATTCTACATCTAATATCTTAAGAGTATATTGTTATCATAATTTTACACCGCTAAGAATCACCCTTACCTCCGCTCCTAGGTAACAACCTAGTCCATAGAAGTTGTTTAAGCCTAAAAGAACTGAACCATGCTCTTTTCTCATAATCCCTCCTTGCATCACTATCCCAACATAATATCCATCGATATTGAGCTTCAAACCCTGAGAAGGTGGTAACCATCAGACCCAAGACCCTCTATTGAGGCTCTCAGAGACCTCCAAGACAATCCTTGGGATGAGCATCCGTAAGGATCTAGATAGTCTCCCTCACGTATGGATCCCTCCCAACTCTACTACATGCAATATGAACTGAAAAATGAGATATGTTTCATATAATCTTTTACCCTCACTGGTTATATTATAGGCTACCCAAATACCCAGAGCGAAACAACGAAAAACATACCCAACATTTGTGCCTCTGGATTGTCTCGATCAAAACCACAGAACCTGGATTCCAAGAAAGCGTTCTAGGTTTATCCTTGGTTATTCATAGACAACTTATATCTAAATCTTTTATGATGGTTCATAAATATTTTTTTACATTCCAATGAATATCCCCTGGGAGTGTCAAACTAGGTGTGAAGTATGGCCTATTTTCTGGTACTTGATTACCTCGAGTCAGGCAAGAGATGCCTTATTGGTGTTGTTACCCCTAAGTACTTATGTGCTACCACATCCAAAAATATTATCAATATGGGGATTTATTTTTATTAGACACTCACTCTATCCATAACCAAAATTACTTAAATTATTTATAAACATTGGATGATCCTTATACTTATCCCTATAGATATCACAAGATATATCCTTAGAAATATACCTAGGTATATCACGAAATATTTCTCATCCAAATTTCCAAAGGTTGACTATTTATTTTCTTCGATACTAGCTATAGAGACCTAGGCATTACATACATCGACATTGAACCATTTAGATGAATATCTAGTATATTACAACATTACATGCTCGAAGATCATAATGGTTTAGTGTCTTTAGAATCATGGAATCGAAAACTTCTATTATTGTGAGAGATCTTCAACATCTCTCATAAATATCTCCACCATGATTTTTTATACCTTAAACCTTTCTTTATAACAAAGGGAGAGTAAAAATAAGAAAGGGGAGAGTTGAAATACTCAGTAACGATAAACAAGGGAGATATGTACGCATAATCATGAGCATAAAGTTATGATAACAAGACAATAAAATATAACATCATACCCTACATATCAAAGAACATATACGAGAATCATTGCATAAATAATTATTTTTCATAAGACTTCAATAATAATGAAATAACAAACATAAGACAAGAAATCATAACATAGGAATAACACATGGGATTGTGGTAGACATAAAATAGTATAATATGGTTCCCATAATAGCTAAGGAATATCTTCCAAGACCATCATGGTAGAATGGGTTCAATCACCATGATATCATGGTTGTAATATTTCACTCTCATGGCCATCTTAGTAGCATGAGTCCACTCCTTATACCTTCATGGTATTCATAGTTCACTCCCATGGATATCTTATTAGTCAAGGATAATTCCAATGACAATCATTGTATTTCTCATGAGATATAAATTATTAATGAATTAATTGGACATAGATATAGGTCTCACCCATCTGATAATGTAATCATACGTACATGTTCCATAAATCATAAATAATCATATTATATGTGATGAAATGAAATGGGTATTATAAACATGTAATATTTTAATAACTAGTGAAAAAAGTCTAATTTCATAATAATTTCAAAAAAACAAAACCTGTGAAAACATACAAGATTCAAAAGCATACAGCCAATGGAAGAGAATAAATTTTCTAAAGACTACTTCATTTTATATAACCCATTAAAAGAAATAATATGAATGGAATCTTCAGATCATTTCGTAAAATGGTCATGTGTAATCTCGATGGATGTCATCTTTGATGGAAAATAATTTTGAAATGTCCATCAAATACATTTCTTGATGAAAATAAAATTTCATACATAAAAATTGAGTTTTAATAGATAAAATACTTTCCATATAATTTCCATAGAAGATACTAACCTAAATATTAATAAAACTTCATGTAATTTGAAAAACATTTTCCTTTAGTATTTATAAAATAAGCATCAAACCATTCTATAAAATTTTTTCAATAAAAACACTTTGAAAACATATAAATAAAAAATAATAAAATTTTAAAAATTATATATTTGAAAATAAAATGAAAACATATTGATAAATATTTAAAAAAGTTTGAAAACCATTTTCCTTGAAAACATATAAATGAAATTTGAAAACATTTTGAAAATAATTTTTTTAAAAAGAATTTGAAATCATATAGATAATTCATGAAAGCTTTTTAAAAAACATATTCATGGAAAACTTATAAAAGAACTGTGAAAATGTGTAGATAACCATTTTCATTGAAAACTTTTAAAATAATATTGAAAATATATTAAAAACAATTTTTATTGAAAATAAATTTTTAAAAAATTTTATAAAAATATAATAAACTTTAAAAATGAAAATAAATATTCAAAGGATTAATGGTGGATAAATCCATACATTTTTTGTCATGTAAAAAGTAAATTCAATTTTCATGGTAAAAAGGATATGAAAATTCCATTTCTGAAGGTTTCTAGAATAAAAAATTGAAAAAAATTTCTAAAGTCATTACGTTTAAAACATATTTTTAATTGTACTAAGATATTAATAAAATATTATTAGAAACCCTTTTTAGAAAACATTATTTTCATGGAGAATAAATTTCCGACTGAAGAAAGGGTAATGTTGGGATTTTTTATGAATGCATTATTAACTATATTGTGGACCAGAGTGTAGAAAATGGAACCACAACATAAATATAGTAGGATTTAACATAAGAGAAGAAAATTAATATATATCTTTATAGATTTATCATAATAATTCATTAAAGTAATCATACATGTAGACAATATCGAAATGTAGTGAGATTGCTTCAATAATCTCTTATCACTTGGTAACATGAGTTCATACTATCCTTGTCAGAGAGTAAAATTACATAATGATTATAATATAATTGAAATATGTATATTAATTATATAAAATGTATAATGGAAATTTATACTCTTGAAAAAAAATAATTTAGGTGCATACCAAAACATGAGTCTCAATGAAGGAAAATTGAAAAAATTGTTTTTAATGATTTGGAAATTGTTAAAACATAATCCCCATGAAATTAACTTCATAAAATGGATATGTTAATACCAAAATTTTTAATTATTATATAAATATAGTAAAATCATTATACGTAAATACACCACACAAATGGAAAGTGTGGAAAACCTATCTTATATCTCATCAAAATTAAAAGTGAGATAAAATCCCCTTAACTTATGTCTTCACTCTCATTTTACTAGTTCAATCCACCAATATAATAAATTTAAATTTATTATACATCTTTTAATGAGACATATTATTATATATAATAAAATATGTGTTTTTTATGACCTTAACTAACCAGCTTGTTAACCATCCTATGTAAAGGTTTCACTTTGGGTAATATTCATTTTGTTTTTCATATGTTTCTTAATTTGTTATATTGTTGGTCCTTATAGTTATATCATGATTACAGAATGTAAAAAATTATATAAATATTATTTATATACATTATATTTGTATTATAATAATCTGTAGAATATATAAGTATGAAATAGAGTACACCATTCATGGAGAGTGTTGTCCATATGTGCGCAAGAAGACTATTTCAGTTCAATTCTCGTGTTTAGAGATATAATGTAAAAGAAATATATCAATATATATATATATTTAATTATAACTTTTTTTAATATATAATATATATTATATGTATTAAATAAACATATCCTTAATACAATCCCTTTAGTGTATGAATGATTCACTTCTCTTTGATTGGGTGGTAGTCTACACTTACCCAAAAAAAATTATTGTATTTAAATAAGATGGAATGCATAAAGGAATGTTCAAATTAAAAATTATAAATGAATAATTAAATAATAAATATAACAAATATCATATATAAATATATTTTCTACAATAATGTTCACCATCATATGTGGTGATGGGAAAATGGACAATCATTGTTTCGTGAGGTTGTAGTTTTTCAAACATGGAAACAATATGTTTTATACACATTATATGGAGGTGTGTGTAAGTGTATATAAAACCATTTAAATAAAAAATACTACTTTATTGAGGATACTCTATTGTTATATAAATATATAGTAAATATATTTGGATGTGTGGGGAAGGAAAATAAATAAAATAACTTGAGATAAATGTCGCCTCTTTATTGGGTAACTCCTTTTGGATTATACCAAAAGGATTTAATGGATTGCCTTATACCCATGGAATGTAATATAGGATAATGGAAGTATTTATGGTGAGTGTGTTATGTAGGTATTGGATTAACTTAAGAGGTTTTTGAGGTGTGTGGAAGTGGGAGAGGTGGTGGCCTTTTATTGGGAATGAAAAGGACTCACATGGATTTTTTAGAAACTAGTTAGGATTTACCCATGTTATTACATAAAAAAGTAATAAAGCCCAACAAATAAATAATTTATTGTTTATCGACGAACTATGAACACAAAATGGGTTTTTTTTTAAAAAGATAGGTCATTTGGGTCCTTAATGTTGTGGTTTAGTCCCAAATTATGTTTAATTTGGCCTTAATTGTTATGACTAATTTTGATTACTTCTACTAATAATATTGGAAAAAATCAACATGTAATTATTTTCCTAAAAGTAATATTAATTATAAAAGTTTTTAGGTTAGTTTTTTGAAATTCATGTCACAGAAGTTGAAAAATAATGTTTTCTCAAGAAATCGTAAAGTATCACCTTAGTCTAATTTCGACATTCGGAACTCAATAGGTTTTATTTTTACAAAAAAAATTATAAAAAAATATTTTAATTTTTTTTTCAATTACTAAAAATATGTTTAACATATTGGTTATAATTATTTCCAACGAGCATGTACCCTAGTGGTACAGGCTCCTGCTTGGCATCCAAAAGACCCCGGATCAAATTCGGGCAGGGGCGAATTTCCGGGGGTAATGTAACAGCATGGTACTGTAGCAGTACTGTTCACTGAGGGGTCCTTTGGGCCAAAAAATGGGCTTTCAATAATTGTATTCAGGCCACATGTCCATGGGCCTTCGGGCTATGTAATGGGTCTCCCTCTACCCAGTCTAAAGAGTTCTTTGCTTTAAATAATAAATTTAGCCTTCAGCCCCTACTTTAAAAAAAATATTTGTTATAATTATCTCATTTATGTGACTAGATAAAAAGATATTTTTTGTAGAAACTTAATGTTGTGTGTATCATATGCCAAGTCAGTGTGGCATATAATGTATATAAATTCCTACGCCGAGTCAGTGTTCTGTGTGTCATATGCAAAGATGGTTCCTTGTGATATGAATGTTCTCTTTATTGTATTTTTAAGAAAAAATTAAAATTTAATTTATTTGGGTAAAACATCTTTGTGACCAAAATAATATTTCATTTTATATTCAATCGGTTTTCATATTCATTTATAATTAAATGGTTACCTATGTATTTTTTTATAATATTTTCACCATAAATTTCCATAGATCAGTTAATAATATTCAAAAACTCCAATTTAAGGTCAATATTTTATTTTATAATATTAAATAATTATATTTAAATAATATATTATTATTCAGTAAACCTAGATTTTGCATGTCAAGAAAGTCATCAAAGAAATTCATTTTTGTCTATAACGAAAACTAACTTCAGTGTTCCATGTAGAGGAAGAAAAATATTGTGTTGCATGTAGTCACAATTAAAATTTTTCATTAATAATCAATAGAAATATAGTTCATTAATATAAAATAAACTATCTTAAGTGTTGCATGAAATAAAAAATATCAAAATGTTAAATAATTTATAAAAAAAATCAAAACATCAAAGGGTGTTACAAGTGGCCCCAACATTATCATCTGATTTTGGATAGGGGAAATAATGTGACATAAATCATTATAATGATCCTTATATGGGTTTTTTTCATTTTACTAAAAAAATTTCAAAGGTAATTCAAGACAACATTGTATGAGTGTCCATATAATCAGGTATGATCTATTTATGTGGAATGCCATTTCATATAAGAAAGTATATATTTAATAATTTTAACTACATATGTTTTCAAAAGGGAGTGATAACAATTGAATTAATATGTGACATGAAAAATGAATATTATAATATAAGGTTACCCCATGCTAACTTATGAATTTTTTTTAAACCAAATTTATTATCTTTGAAAGCTTGTGACGCACACAACACTAGATTTTAACAAGAAAAGATACTCAATTTAAAAATTATTATTCAAACATTTGCATCGTATCCTAGAATTTAAGTTGTTGAGTATGAATATCAAAAACTATATTGATATTATATATTTTAAAAATAAATAAATAAAAATAAATTTGTATCTATTTATTATAATTAAAATAAGAATGAATTGAAATAAAATGATATGATTTATAAAAATTTTATTTTACAAAATTAATTTTCAGGATAAGTTGTGGACATAATTTCAGAATAAATTTTATAAATTTTGGAATATTTATTATAAATAACAATATTTATTTATATAATAAACATGTAAAACTTTTCATTAGGTCATTTTTAGTGTTTTTTATGAGATTAATTTTTGGAATAATAATGAAAATAATAGTTTTTATTGAACACTTCATCTAAATTTAATTTATTTAAAAATTTAAATTATACATAATACTACTCAGAATTTTAAATTAATTTACTTATTTTATTATTTAACTAATTTAGTTCATATTAATCAATTTCATATTCAATATTTATATTCAAACTATCTATACTGTGGATAATTTTCTCTTTAGATAACCTCTCTTTCATCATTTATAAAATTTAATTTTTGAATAGAACTACTACAAACAAAATCAAAAATAGATTCCAGTTTTTTATTCATAATTATTTATATTATCCAATATTTTAAAATTAATTATTCACCATTATTAATAGTGACAACATTTGAAAAAAAAATTATCACAACTATGGTAAAAATGGGTTTGTTAGGGGATTAACATAAATGAAAAGGGTTAAAAATGACCAAAAATATACTCAAAACCCATATTATTGAAATATTACTACCTTATAAAATATAATTTTTGATAATTAACAACTCTTTTATGGTTTCTGAATGAGGAAAAACTAGGTATCTAGTTATCTTTTCCAAAATTACATGTGTGTCATCTCCCCCACATATAAAAGGCAAACACAATCATTCACATATAACACTTAAAAAACACTTTGGTTCAACAATGCCCATCTGAAATAGCATAATTAATTCCCTTGAAATTTATTAGGTGAATTATTTTTTATGAAATTCCTCCTAAACTGTCATTAATTATAAACCTAATGTGGCTCTCTAAGAAAGAGGAAAAATTATTAAACATGCGTATTTGGATTGTTTCTTCTCCAACCACTATAAAATCATCTTAAAATATCATAATATAATTAAACAAGTATAAAATAGATACTGATATTTTTTATGTTATTTTGATAACCCAGATCTATCTCCCCTTATATAAAATTGGAATTTAAATTATGGATCTAGTGTATGGAAACCTACATCCTCATGACCAAATGTAATTCATTTTCGATGCATTTCATGGATATATATGATGATGTATTAAACATATGGATATTATATTTCTGTAAATATTATAATTTTATACTTATTTTATCACATATATATTCATAAATTCAATTCCATGGGTTATACGATGATATTGCTCATTTGTGTGGAAAACTACCGCCTCAAAAAGAGACATGATTATTTTTTCATTTATATTTTAAATTTTATATATATTGGTTAAATATAATTAATAAATGTGATATTTATTATGTAATAATTATTATTTAATTAAAATATCACATATAAAATCTTACCTTCTAATCTTTTGGAAAACAATAACATGTCACGTTTGTATTTGAAGACTACCACCTCCACACAGTGTAAGGAAATGTTTTACACTTTATTTCAACATGGATGGTACCAAGGATTTATTTGATTAATATAAATTAAATATATGAAATAATATTTATCCTTTATAAAATTTTTAATAATTATTTTCTTTCCCTTCCAGTCTTCTAAAAAATAAAAACATTATTCTTGCATACGTACGACTAACCATCTCCATGAACAGTCTAATCCATTTTATATCAATAATAATAATTAATTACTATAAACACATATATATTTTATTTTCATGATATTAATATCATGGATATATATTTGGAGATGATTTAATCTTGATTAAATTAAATGGAAGAAAATTATTAAACAAAAACCTACATAAAAAACATATTAATTATCATCTAAAACATTGATTTTGTCAAATAGTTTTTCATAAATGGATGGTAAAAGACTATATGAAAATAAAATATTGCAAGAGATATATTATTATTTTCACATAATGGTTTTTTAATAATAAAATAATTTTTTGGTCAGAGTATCTAACACATACAACGATTAGAACCTGGTGTAAGCATTTATCGTCTCACATTTACATTCATAATAAATTATTCTATATATACCAAACGGTTATTTTGTCTGATCTATATAAATCACAATTTAATATTTTATTTCATGAATATATTTATCTATATGGTATTTAAATTTAGAATTTACTTTTTTTACTTACAATTGAAAATTTTTCAAAGTGGAAAGGTTTTATTTCGTAGTCTTATCATTATTTGAGATTTTTTAGGTCTAAGTCCCCCATTAGAAAATTATATAATATTTATATCATAAACACATTAAATTTTGATATAAAGTGAATATTAATGAACATATTCATGTATTATAACCCTTTTACCACACTTTGGTACTTATTATTATTGTGAATATGTTTTTCAGAAAATCCAATATTTATTATCTCTCCAATCAAAAATCATTTTTTTTAGACTCCATATTTTATAAAAAAATTAAAAATGTGTTTATAATTTAAAAAATTATTTATTATATAATTTTAAATATTTTTTAAATTTATTCCAAAAAATTAATGGAATATTAATATAATTTTGAAAACATGTCCCATTTGTATTCAACCTAAAAAATGAAAGTAATAATTATTTCAAGGTATATAACATGTACTGAATTTTACAACATGAAGACCTCTAAATGTTTTAAAACTTATTTTACAAGTTTTCGAAGGTTTTTTCAATGAAAAATATATTAAAATTATTTTTTTGGACATTCAATTTAAAAATATTTTCCTTGTGAAAGGGTTATTTCCCCTAACATTTTTGTAATGATATTGTTATGAAATTTATATTAATAAATTACATAATGTTTTTTTAAAATTTTGATACTCTGGGTATATGTTGTACTGATATCATATAAATTATTTATTTCAAATTTTGATGATCATTTTTACTCTTTTGGTAAATTTTTATTACCATTAAAAATATTAATAAGGATGGATTATGATTATTTTAATTTCATTAGAATAAGTGTTAACATTTCATATTTTAATTTTTCAACATGAATTTATATTTTGATTATTACTCCCCTCATTCATAGGAGGAATGAATTAAACTTATTATGTGATGTTTTAGGGCTGGTTATATATACACCCTTGATGCATCAACATCTCTCATGAGAAAAATCACTTGGCCAAAAAAATATTTTCAACCCAAAAATTTAAATTGTCTAATGAATGTTTTTTATAGTATTTTTTAGTTGTTTGAAGTTATTAATTACCATTTAATTTCATTATTGTATTATTAATAATACCAATGGATATATGTCAATCTCATGTGATTATTTATATTTCATTACTTGATCAGTATTTATTTATTCCATTTAATGCTATGTTTATTCATTAAATGGAAATTTGATTTAGTTATCTGTATTCTATGATGATTTCTATTAATTATTCGTGATATATTGATCTATATAGTTACCCTTACCAAGAATCAAAGGTCTCCCCTTCCTTGTGTTTTATTTTCAACAAGGTACTAGGATTTTTTGGTGCTTGATATCTAGGGATACACTATGAGGAATAATAGTTTTCTCAAAGAAACACTTTGTGTTGAATATGTATCAATTATAATATGAATTTCAAGTATCAATATTTTTTTACCAAAATCAATAAACTATTAATTTAGTCAATAACATTTAACTAATTCCAATTTAATAAAAAACACTATATATAGTCTTCTGGTGTAATGATTAATACACATATAATCATTGATAGATTAGTAGAAATAATAGGAAGTAGAATCAGAAAAACATTAATTATATAATATAACCATGTCGTAAAAATTGAGGATAAGTATATTAATAATCTTAATTTTTTTAATGTATATATTATTTAGATTTTTCTATAAATACATCACTTTATTGATATTATAATTAGATTGTATTCTTGCAAAAAATATACCTAGGGTTAATAAATATAAAAAATACACATCAGGATTGACTTGAGAATTACATGTTACACTAAAATGGAACACAATGTGAAACTGGTATGACACTCTCTAGTGATTTCATTATGATATTACAGTTTTCCTTAAAATCTATTTTGATGGATTTGAAAATATTTTAACATTTTTGAAAATTTCCCAACGAACAAATATTTTTTATTATGAGACTAGACTTGCATGAATACATTAATTTATGTTATGTATTTCATTAGTTTTGGGATTATAAATTATGATACATTAGGTCCTCATGTAATCTAATGTATTGTATTATTTAGAAAAGAAACCTCGCATATGGAATGGGAAATTGTCAATGCATATAATCCTTAGAGTAATAATTATTGTTCCATTAAAGGGATTAAGAAAATATTTCAATGTGAACTAGTATTACCAAATATTCGCATCATAACAAGAAATAGTATCATGTCTATTGAAAATAGAAAAATAATTCCCAAATTATTATTTGTTTAAATAGAATAAATTCAAGACGAAGATGGCTGATTGATAAATGGATAATAGGGAGAACAAAAAGAAGGCCTTTCCCACACATGATAAATGTGGAAAAAATACCGTAGTATATGCTTCAAGGGAATGGTATTTGTCTTTATTTAGGGAAAGCATTCCATTAGGAGTGTGTGTGTGTGTGAATGAAAAAGGCCTTTACAGTTTTTTAATAGTATAGAGATAGGGAATAATTAAAAATAATTATTTATGAATCAAGGGAATGTACCTTATAATAATCCAATGGATCACTTTCAAGATTATGATACAACTACGAATGGAGTTTATTGATTTATGTGAATGTGGATTTGTATTAATGAATTATGTTATAATATTATTTTTTCAATAAAAATATTTTAATTATAAATATAAATTTGATATTTATTTAACAGTAATACTTACATTATTGATTTATAGCATATTTTTAATGGTATTAATGACCAGAAATAGTTATTTAGTTTAAAATTGATATTTTTTGAAGCACCTGATTTAGGGTATATAATTATTTATTTTTTCTATATTTTGTGATATTAATGAATAATATATGTTTATGTGAAATTATTTTTTTCCAATAAATTAGTTGTGATTTGGTGGATTATGTTATCAATCATGGAGTTTACTATATATTAGGATTTATGGAATTTATTGAGCAACATAAAACTTTATTTTTGATTGAATTCATGTTTTTTTAGTTTTATATTTCCCATGGTATTATTATATTTGCAATTATAAATTAACATCTAAATTATATTTTTCTGGAAATATATTTTTGATTTAGTGACATCAATACTATATTAATGAACATTTAATTTATTTAGGCATTGATTAGATGAGTCATAAGGTTACCAAAATAGTTAAGGGATTATACTAAATTTTTGGACTTACTATAAATGTATTAGAGATTAGTTTATTATATTATATAACTTTTAATTCAATTTTTTTGAAAATATCTAGAGATAAGAAAAATGAAATTTAATTCTTTTACTGATATAATGGCTTATTAAATATTAATTACATTTCATTACGAATAAATATTCCTGTTGGATATTCATTTAATAGAGAAAGAGATGAAGTATGAATTCACCATATTGGAATGAATGGATTAAAATTCTATTATTAAATAAAAAGGTATCTTTTAATATTATTTTTATGTGTTCACATTAATGTTGGTAAAATAATTTTTAAACTACATGAAAAATATATTGAAACTAAAATGATATCATACAACATTTATTTATAGAAAAACAAATGCTCTCTTAACACATAAATGATTTATGGTTTTATATTTGTTGAATTTAAATTGATCATTTACTTTCATTTGGTTAATTACCTTAATAAACCTTCATAACTATGTATGAATTATACTATTCTTCCATGCCCATATCATTACATCCCAAATATGATATCCAAAATGGGAATCTAATTATGTGATTATTATAGATAGACTTCATAAGTCCCTTTCAATATTATGAAGATGAATTTATATGATCCCTTATAATGATGTGGTATTTTATGATTGTTATTTACAAATGAAAAATCCTTTATTATAAAATTCATGATTAAATTATGATGTCATAATTTATTTAAGGAGTTATTATGTAACACCCCACGGTTATAAAAGAGGTATATCGTATTTGATAGAGTATATGACATGAAATAGAACCCATATAATATTTTTTTAACATTAATATAACGGATGAAATTTTTATTTTTAAATAAATTTAATCTCATTGATAGCTTGCAATGCATAAAAAAATGAGTTTTAATGAAACCCAATACTCTATTAAAATAATTTTATTTAAAAATACAATCATACGGTAGACATTATGTTTTAGGTTATTAATTGAATTAATTAATAAATTAAAATTATATGTTTTAAACTTATAAAAAATAAATTTTATGGATATATATTGAATATAAATAATTCAATATTAATTTAAAATAGAAATAAATGTTTTTTGAAAAATCTTGTTCTTCCAAAATATGGTTTAGTCGTATTTTTCACACATACATTGAAAATAAAATTCACAACTTTTTGAAACATTGTATGAGTAAATAAACTTAATTTTTGAAATATTATTGTAAAAATTATCATTGATTTATTTTTTTATAATTTTCAGAAAATGATAATTTTTGAATAGTTATAAATACACATTTTTATTAGAAACTGAATTTTTATTAAACTTAATAAAAATGATAAATTATTTTTAAAAATTTAGTGAAATTATTATTTTCACAATTATATTCAAATTTATAATATTTAATTCATTTTAATCAATTTCATGTTTCATTTAGATATTAAAACATTCTACAATAATCATAATTTACTCTCTGAAAATAAAATATTTTGTCTCATTTACACTTTAATTTCAAATTAGATTCTGTCCCATCTATAAATTGAATTTGAAAAAATATAATAAATAATTATTTTAATATTAATTTATATAATCTAATGTTTCAAAATTTATTTTTTACCGTAATGAATATTGGATACAATAAACAAAATAATTAACATGCTTGAGGTGAAATGTGGTTAACCGGGGTTTAATATAAGATGATTAGCATTATAAATGCCTTAGACATTCTAAATAACCAAGTTCGTATACATATACAGACTTTATCACCTATAATGTTCTATAATAAAACATTTTTATTTTATTATATTTAGAAAAATATTTATATCAATTTAACATACGTAAAATTCATTGAGTGTCCTCATCCCTACATAAAAAAGGCCACCCTCTCCACCCCAAATATCATATCCATATCCATTGATTATTCAAATTAAATTATAGATACCTTACTTAGATCTATCCCCACAACCTTGAGGTATTTTATAAATATGAAAACCTCATAAAATCTGCTTATTTATAATCCTAAAGAGGCTCTCTGAATAGTAGTTAATATTCATAAATTTGAGTATTTATTTAATTTATTCTTCCACCTCATTGAATCCTTCATGAAATATTATAACACAGTATCACCAATATCTAAAATATACTGATATGTTATTATTTTAATTTAATAACCTAGATCCATCCTATCATCCATCAAATGGGAAAAACTAGTGGTTGTGTATATGGAAGACAACCACCTTAAAAACCCATGTAATTTGTTTTCTATCACCAATTCTCCAATCAATATATAATGATCTTTTTCAAATAATTAAATTTTATGTAATAAATTATTAATATTTGGTTTATTATTTCACATATATGTTATTAATTTCTTTTATGTGGGGGATTTAACAATGTCACTCATATGTATAATGGACTACCACGACATGAAATGATGTGACTTGATTTTAGCTTACACATTTCTTGAAATGAATAATGGTTAAATTTAATGAATATATTTGACATTTATGATGTAAAAATAATTTTTTTAATATAACATCACAACAAAATTATGACCTTTCAATATGTTGGAAAATAATAGCACCCAGGATTACATGTGGACTACCGTTTCCATTTAGAAATTGAAATTTTTTTCATTTTATTTTCACATGGATCATACAAAGGTTGTATTTTATTAGTATACATGATATATATTAAATATTAATTATTGATGAAATATTAATTACATTTTTTTCTCTCATTCCATTGATCATGAAAAGTGTAAACAGTAACCATCTGTATGTATGTTATACAGTCTTCTTGAACAGTGTACTACATTTTATATCACTAAAATAAATTTATTACTCTATATAAATATATATTTAATAAATATATGATATTTAAATCAGGTTTAATATAATATATAAAATCTATCACTGATCAAATTAAGATGATCAAAATTACCAATCATATAGATGCAACAAAAATGATGCAATTATCACAAAAATTTGTGATTTTATTGAAAATTTATTAATTTATTGATCAAAAAGTACAAAATAAAAATATATTTTTCAATGAGATATATTATAAATGAGTCTTAATAGATTTATATAGAAAATATTTATTATACAAGAAAATAAGACATATATAAAGGAAGCATAACCTAAGGTAAGGGCTTCCCGTCTCACTTTTACACCCCTGAGAAATGTTCTATATACACCCATGACTTATTTTTTATTCTGGATATACTTACCCTTTTGATATTCTATATAAGAAATATATTTTTCTATAAGGTATTTATTATTTTATATGAGTTTATTTCTTTCATGTGGATTATGATTCAACAGTTACAAAAGTGGTAAGGTTTAATTTAAAAATTCCATCATTAATTGAGATTATTTAAGATAAAGTTTCTATTGGGGAGAATTTTGAGATTTCATTCCTAAAATAAATATTCATTCTTATTCTATTGTTATTCATTAATTTCCATAAGTAATAGTTCCATTTTCTATTATTGTTTACAGAAATTGACTGAGAAAAAATTAATAATAATATATGAATTTATTTCCCTCTTCTATTCAAAACCCTATTTCATCAATAATAATGTTTTCTAAAAAAATAAAAAAATAAATTCACATAAAAAATATGATATATTAAATAAAATATTACCCATTTTAATTTTTTTAATATTCTTGTTATTATCAAAGAAAGGGTTGTTTTCCTTTTACTCAAATGGTAAGAGGAATCATTATTTAAATGTGTATGACATGAATAGAATTTTACACTTTCATGACCAATAAATGAATTATATATTATTCTATATGTTTTAAAAGACTATTTTCAAAAATATCAATAAATATAATGTCAAATTTTTTATAGTATATTTTCAAATTTAAATGTTTATTTTCCTGAATAAATATTTTTGATGAAATGGTGAGTGTTTTTGTATTCACCAATGACATCAACCCTTTATTTTAAATATGATCCACTGTGGATATTCTTTTATTTATATTATCCTTATTATTTAATTGGAAGATTTAATTATCTGTTTGACTCTAGATGTATATATTTATTTACCTTCTTCATATTAATTTGGATGGATAATGATTAGGTTTAGTTTATTGTGGCAGGTATTAACATTGTTATGTTTTTTTTCAATATGAATGTCTATCTTAACTATGTATCACCCCATTTATATGATTAATGAATTATATATAGTATGTGATAGTAGGAGCCAAATTATAGATCAACCCTCGAACATCGATTGGTCTCGTGAGAATAATAATTTGGAAAAATTAGATGTTTTTCTACCCTCAGATTTAAAAATTTTTATAAAATAATGTGAAATTATCTTTTAGATGTATGTAATTATGACTTCCCTTTTTATGATATTAGTTATTGATTTCCTTGTGAATATTTTATTATTTAGAATATCCATTAATATTTCTAAAGCATGTTTGATTATTTATAATGGTTTTTTATCAACATAAATTCTTTCCATATTATTATCTATTTATTTATTAGTGGAATTTTCATCTATTATGTAACTTGAATTATTAATAAATCTAGTTTATCCATGATATATTTTAATATAGGGAAATCCTCACAATAAATATATACTCTACCTTCCTTATGTTTTACATTCCCTGTTCTACCCGAAAGTGTATTGTGGTTGGTATTCAAAGATACAAAATGAGGAATGATGGTGTTCTCACGGAAAACACATTATTTATTGATTTTATAAATTATAATGTTAATTCCATATATGTAACTAATTTACCTTGAAAAAAATACTTTTAATTCCATTTTAATGTGATTAATTGTATCTTATACCTATGTAATATAGTAATAACAAACCATGGGCTACTATAGAAGACGTCATGGAATTAGGAAAAATATATATGTGTACCTTTGATAGAGTGAAGGCATTGATCTGAAATATGTGATATAAGACTTCAATAGAAGAATCTATTTTTTTCTTAAATGCATAATGTAAATTTTCCCTAAAGTTTAAATAGTTATATAGAATGATATATGTGATGTACTTGGTTATTTTTTATAATCATTCAACATTGAACTAAACTAGATTCGACTAACTATAATCACAATTCAGTTTTCACATGATCCCTTATCAGTCACATTAAAATATATATGTGTATGTGTATGTGTATATATGTATGCATGTATGTAGGTGTGTATGTGTGTATATTTGTAAACTTATGTTATGGATGGATTGGTGTTTTCCTATTAGGCTTATTCTCATACCCTATATGGGAATCCTGATGTGTGTAAATATTTCATGAGAAGGGATCATATGTTGGAAAAGTGTGATGAGGCTTGTTTATATATAGTATGAATTAATATATGCCATTGTAACTAGGAATAACACGATATTCTCACTCACTCACTTATTTATTATCATTGATTTTGTATAATTATAATTAGTGACCTGTAATATTTGATGTATATTAGTTACATGTGAATGAATTGGAATGAAATCACTTATACACATTATTCATTTTATAATTATTATATCATATTCATTTGGATTATGGTCATTTTATGATAACCTATGATTGACATTTTTACTAGTTTTATAGTCTATTAATGTTACAATTGAACCACCACACATGTTAAGAACCATTTTATATGGGGTGTGGCATATAAGGTAATGTGAATGATTTGATTAGACCCAAGGATTATATTCACGATGTTATAAATAAAAAAATATGATATAGATAAATTTAGATACCATAAAATGATATCAAAAATGACATGTATATTATACAAAATTATATACATCAATATCACATCACAAAAGACATCATAACCATGTAGAGGATTGTGATAGGATTATATCACTAACCTGATAGTTCAATATTACTCCTAGTGATAAAAAATTGTTTTATATGCATACATGATTACATACACTATTGGGGTAATAATTGAATACATATTATCCCTTTATGGAATACAATATCATTAATTCCTATATATTTTCAAAAGAATCTTATTGTGAATACACATTTCACATTATGTCACATTATATATATATATATACATATAAATATATATATTTGAAATAAAATCCATACTATATGTTATTATTTTCTTAATAAAATTAATAAGAAAAAATATTATATAACTCACTTAATTGTTTATAAAAAATTCATAGCAAGAAAAATATTTTAGTACAAAAACATTCTTGTATCCTTGTGGGACATTTTAATGTAAAGTATATATGAATAAAAAATTAATAACCATAAACAATGTTTACCCTCAAGATTTAATCAATATTGAATGGTTTCTTAGCATATTCAAATTCATGAAATGTTGAAAAACATTTAACAAAAATGAACCATAGGATCAATCTATAGAGGAATTAATTAACATATATAACCAATAAATAATTTGAATTCCTTTATAAATATCCATCCAATCATGATAAAATATATTGAGAATGTTCAATTAATGACTAAAATTAATAAATCAGATGTGTGGTTATCCACTAGCATAATGGAATCATTGAACACTACAAAATTATTTCATCTTCTTCCAATGGAATGTTAGGATAACCTCCATGTTTAAAAGTTTATAAAAGAAGTTAAGATTGCCATGATGCATAATATTTATTTATTAAGTCAAAATAATGCTTCTAAACTCCAATTAAATAAAATTAAAACTTTTTAGTAATGTATTTTATCATTAATGTACACATTCCTTATGTTACCGAACAAGAATTATTTTGGATTCTACAAATTATAAAATTTTCATTAGTTAAACGATTAATTAAGTGATTTTTAAACCCTATTAAAATTAAGTTAGTAATTAAAACATCATAATGTTACATGATACAATTATAAAATGAAAAAATAATCATCATTGGATAAGTTGTAGAATAATATTTAATATCATTAATTTTGAACACCATGATGTCGAACAAACAACATAGGTATAACATAAAACATAAAATAAAAAATTTCACTATATTTTGGTTTTCAGTTGAATTTGTAACACCCCATATACAGTTTCATAGAAATTATTTTTACTTTATTACATTATTATAAGATATAAGATATCACACAATTTATGATCAAATATTTTAGTGGTCTTTGGAAATTATATTCATACATGATTACCAAATAATAAGGAAAATATAAAATCATAACATTTGGAAAATTATTTCATTCATGAAATCATACATAATATCAATCTCCATATCATATGGAATTGAAAACATTAAGGAAGATATTAGGTACTCAGTAAAGGTTATATGCAGTGGAATTTAAAATAATTAAATAATTTATAAAAAATATTTAAGGGTGGATGATTATAATACAATCCATTCGATAAATAATAGTAGTTCAAATAAAATATTAGGTTAATATCAACAAAGATATAAAATGGAAAATGTAGTCTACATTCCCAAAAAAATAATTTAAAATCAATACTTTATTGAACTATCAGTATATTCATTATCCATGTTATCATGAATTTTTACATCAATATATATCAACTATGAAATCAGACATAATAAATTGGTAGGTGTAAACCAAATACCAATTTACATATCCAAGATTTGAGTTTCTTTTAATTATACTTATTGATGCATCCTAGGGGTATCTAAAATAGGGCCCCACCCATAACTTTAACATTCTACGCATTCCTTGTATTTTTAGTGATCTGTAAAAATTGGTCAAATATTTTTTATAAGTCAAAAATTATTCGTATTGAATGTTGAAAATGAAAATAAATATTTTCTTATTAAATAATATTTCCTACATAACAATACTTCTAGAACAAATAACATATGTAGTAATAGTAAACTATTGAAATATCATCATGTACCAAAAAATATTCTAAATTATTTCATCAAATAAATAATTTCTACAGTATAGAGAAAGATAATGTCTAATAATTAATGAATAATGATAGAGAAATAATGATTTGAAATATAATAATATAAAAATAAATTATAATACATTTTCTGTAAATGATGACAAAAAAGAATATATTTCCTAGAAATAAATTTACAATTATAAAAAATTCATTATAATATAATATATAATTTTCTAATTAAAAAAAATCATTGTATCTTCCTTTAATATTGGTATTAATAATCACTTGTAAAAATTATTATCATTACTTTTAAAAATTAATAAAATTTTATTGAAAAAAAATTTGAAATAAAAATTACAAAATTACTAATAAACAGATTTTACTAGAAAGTAACATTGAAAAAATTTAATGGAGTCGTGATAATTTCTATGGTCTATGATGGTGAGAAAGGTTTTTGAAGTTATATTTATTAAATAATCATTCCTTCCCAACTTTTTTAACATGTTATAAATCGACATATTTGATACATTATTTTTGGTTCGTGATCAAAAAGATAAAAAAATGAATATAAAAACATAATCCTAAAACATATCGTGAGGATAAAAAATATATGTTGGAAGATTTATGGGGAATATAAAATTTTATTAGTGGAAATCTAATTGAAAATAATATCAAAATAAATTGAGAGTCTAAAAAGAGTCCCTTACATTTGGTATATTTTTTGACATTTGTTTGATTATAATTAATTATGAAATTAATATAATTATATACATTAATTAGAAAATTTTTCATCATTATTAATTTTTGTGGTCACATTATATGTATTTTACATCTATTCATTAAATAATTATTAACTATATTGTAAAAATTAATATTGATTTTAAAATATCTAAAAATTACCTAGTTTTTTTCATCATAATTAATGTCATGAAATGGTTCAAACATCTCTAAAGTCATACTAATTTGAATACTGTATTTTTTTCAAAATTTGAAATTTGGTAATCATCAATGAGTTATTTTAATGGACAAATGAATCAAATTACTTCATTTAGGTGGTAGTCCATATGTATGTTAAAATGATATTATCATTTTCCCCTAGAATGGTTAGACAATAGAAAATATATTTTATTTATAGAATAATTAAATTTTTATAAATATGATATATATTTCCATAATTCTATAATTATAAAAAATTGATGTAAATTGTAAATGAAAAAAGTATAGTGTTTCTATGTCGATATAATATGCTATACGTACATTGGAGAGATGTTTTGTATTTCAATAGGATAGAAAATAGGTGGAAAATGGTTGTACAATAACAAAAAGTATCCTATTATATTACTGATGTTGGATTTATTATGTTAAGATAGATATAAAACATTTAATGGATGTATACATATAAATACAATTATAATGAATCGTGTACTATTATAGCCTCTTCATATAGTAAACTCTATTGGATTATACATAATTTCTTCATAAGAAGGTGTAAGGCTAATACCAAGAGATGAAGAACAATGTTAAAAAATATAATTCATTTGGAAAGGTACTATCTATGATAAAGAGATCAATTTTTGTGAAAATGGAGGATAATTAGTGACAATTTATAAGTGTGGGAGAGGATACACTCGAAATTTGATAAAATATGTTAATAATATGGAGCCATTTTCATGTGACATTGATAAAAAATTGTTATATATTCGATGATGAAAATATTATGGATTAAATCAAACCATATAATGATTTTTATGACTTTTTTGTTATATTGAAGCCTTATCCATTTATTCTTAACCATATTAACTAATTTTATCCTTAAGAAAGGTGATAAATAAATATTATGGTTACTATTTATTATGGCCAAAACATTTGAATACTTTATTAACTAATATTAATTATGTCCATTCCAAAAATATAATATAAATTTCATTAGTAAACTCTATGAACTCGCAGAAAATAATTTTAATATTCTTTCACTAATCAAAATGAATTTTTTAAGCATAAAAGTGGTATTACATAAAAAATTTATAATATTAATTTTTAGAGTATTATATTTATTTAAAATTAAATTTGGATAATTTTTTTAATCTGAACCAAAATATAAAATATCCTTTTAATTAATTGATTATAATAATTGAAATAAAAATGTGTTTAATTGACCAAAAACAATACACAAACAAACAAAATATTAAACTCATATTTATAGGTTTGAAATTAAATTTTATATTAAATTTATTAATAATTTAATATTTATTTAGTATTTAAATATGTTTACATTAACATTCATATTAATATTTGATCATGAAAATGTAATAGTAGTGAAATTTTTATATAATCAGTAATTTTCACTTTTCACATAAATATCATCTATTTCTAAAGATCTAAAAAATATTAATATAATTTAAATATGGTGAATTCAAATGTGAAATTCATTTCATCAAATTCAATTTATATAAATTTAGGATTTATCTTTTATCAACCTTGTGAATAATTTTATTTTCATTATTCAGGAGATTCATTGGTATGAAAATATTACTTTCAATAATCCAATATCAGGTGTAGTATTCTTCTAAAACTATAAAAAAAAATTCATTAAAATTCCATATCATCAACCCATGAATATATTTGTGCAATTATACATCCAAACTTAATAAATTTACCATATTTCATTTCTAATTTTATGATTTCTCTAATGTAACTCCACCAATCAAGTCAACCAAATAAATAATACTAGTTTTCTGGTATTAATAATTTGGATAGAATCAAAACAATTATATAAATTTTGTTCCAATTATATTTCCTCATATGATAGATCATTTTATGAATATGGGACCCACATCCAAAATGGATCACATCACGTGGTTTAGGAAGATTTGTTTATTTTACATACATTAATCCATAAATCAAATAATATTTATAATTTTAGAAGTCCAGAAATTCATTGGACTCAATTTTGCATTCATAATAAAGCTCATAACACCCATTCATATAGATAACATTAATTAAATTTAAGTTCAGACTTTAAAATTTAAATCCTTTTTTTCATTAGTCATTTTTAATTTTTTTAATTCAATATTCTATTATATAATTGTAAATAGTTCTCACTATTTTCATTATTTTGAAAGTAATATATTTTCGTAAAATCATCATTTCATAAAATTAATCCCACTATGTTTGTTTATAAAATGTTTTCCCATACAATTATTCATATAGTGTGATATGAATGCAATAATAGAATATTTTATAATAAATAAATTATATGATCCGTAATTTATGATCCCATATACATTGAATGTCATGGTTGAAAAAAAAAGTTCCATATAATTTCTAAATAAATCATTAAGACTATCCGTATTTATGATTATGATAAGTAGTTATCAAATAAAAAAAATTTATAAGATCATTATCAATAATATTTCTAAATTTTCTTCAAAATTTTGGGTCACAGTCTGATACGATCAAAATAGGCCCACCCTGAAGTCACATAATATAACTAATATATAATTCATGGTATCAAGAGGTTGATATTTCTATTTAAATATATAATGTGTAGACATGGTAAAGTGATATGTAATATCCCATAATACATCATCTTTCTATGTATTTTTTTTGCAATATAATAAAAAACTACATACAACTGTTTTAAACACAAGAATATATAAATGAATCATAAGTATTATAAGATGTATTATATTATCATTTACCAATTAAAATTCAATTTATCCTGAAAATTAGTATGAAATTTCCCATTTCATATCTTCATATAAAAAATAAACTGAAAAATCTTAATACATTTTTGGTACTTACGGCATGTGAATAGAAATTTAATTTATAGATTCATATCATTGTTATTTTATTTTCTATGAATGGATAAAACACATCACCTCTTTCCAAATTTCAATATTCTATATTCATTTATTATGAATTACAACTTCCCTTAATTTATAAATTTGTTTTTTATTTTTATATTCTTCTCAATAAGCTAGGAACTTGTTTTCCAATATTGATGGAATAGAAATATTTTAGAAAATAATTTATGGCCACCTTCCATAATAATTTCCACATTCAATATTACTAAATCCATGAATATAATATCATCTTCAATCATAATATAACAGAAAATTCCATGATAATTATAAATCAACACATAATGCATCTTATTTACCGTCTCAAGGTGGTAGTGTATTGAGAAATAATAATCCATGATCTATTCAACGAATAAATTTTTTCTAATGTTGAGATCCTTCTATGATAATTTTTAAAAAAAAATTATGTACTCTATTTAATTTAATAACTTCTCTCGATAAAGGTCATTCATCAAAATTTTAAATGAATAGACTATGGATTTAAACTTAATATCATAGTATGGATTGTTATATTTTCATGAATCATTAATTCATTGATGCATATGAAGATCACTATCATTCTATATAAGGAATAATATTTATCCCTTCACTAATGTATAACATTACATCATAACTTCATCCATTTTAAGTGGAAATTTAATTATATGAGATATTAAAAAATTCATATCTAACTCTTCGAAACCTTGGTTATATTCTTCTGATCAATGAAACTTAACCCCTTTACAAGTATTCTTCTTCAACAGATAGCTAATCAATAAAAAAAATTCAAAATTTAATTATTATTCATCTACTAATCAAATAAAACTATATAGAATGGTAATATTAATTGGGCATGGCCATTCCATTAATTACCTTTCATTTATAAATAGATTGATATTCTATAGATAAGGAAAATATGAAAAGCAAAATGAAATTCTTGAATCCATAATTCAAATTTTCTAATTATTTTTTATATTCAATTAGATTCTCAAAAATGATTTCAAAATTGAATTTATTTCTATTATAACATTTAGTGTCAATAAATATGTCAATAGTAAATAAAAAAATTAATTTCTTAAGATTATTAATTAATAATCTATTGATTTAATCTATAAAAATCGATCAAGAATTAATTAATAAACACAAGTTTATTGTAAATTCATATATTTTAACCCTTGTTAAACAAATATTTTTTTGAATATCTTTATTCATTACACATATATTTTTATAGACTTAAAATGATCAATATTTAAAAAAATAACGTCCTTGTAGTTTATTAATGAAATCACAAATGTGGGGGACATGATAACTTTTGTTATTGTAAATGATATTAGTATCTATATAATTCCTATAAAAATGTTTGAAACTTATTTCTTATTGATAAAAACAACATGGGATCCCATAAGTGAAATATTAGAGTATATATATCCATTACTAAAGAAGTCCTATATTTGATATATTAGTTACACGAATTAAACTACGATCATACGATATGATTTATATGATGTATTCCCCCAAAAAAATTAATGGATTCTATATCTCCATTGTGAATTATAATATCATTCCAATAGAAATAATTTTTTCCATTTAATTTTAATAACAATTCATACCTATGATTTTATCAAAGTAATACATATTTATAATTATCATGTTTATAAAAGGGTACATCTAGATTTCATAAAAGAAAATGAATGAGACACCGATATTACAATAATATTACTACCATGATATTTAATTTACAACTCCATTATCAATGTGATATATGAAAATATAATTATCCTAGAAAAGAATTCATGATATAAAAGATTTTGGAGATCCAGAATGAGGTAAATTATCTGAAAAAATTTAGTTTATAATCAGAGTACCTACCAACACAATGTTTGGACCATCAACCACATCATTAGAAATCACATAATATTTGACATATCACCTTAACATATTTTTATTTTAATTCCCATGAAACATGGGACATTATTTTGAATAATTCCCCATATCTTTACATCTATAGAAATTGATAATATGGGTTTCATAGTTTCGCAATCATCCATGAGACTTATGAACCCTTACAACGAACAAGAAACAATATCATGGTCTAATTAAGAATGTATCTATGTATTTAATTTCATAATTGGAACATGTTATAAATCTAATCTCCAATTAATTATTTTATGAAACATATCTTTTTTTATAGTTATCAATAAACAACTTCTTTTCATGATTTCCATTATCTATATAATAGCATGAAATATATTTCTACATATTTATTATACATAGAATTATACAATCATATGATGAACATATTTAAAAAAAATATTCCCTTCAAAGATTATTCTTAGTATCATTAATGAAATTGTCATTTATTATTTAGAGATTATATATAAAGTTGACAATATGACCTATATTTTTTTAATGTTATCCTCATACATTGAAACAATTTCATCTTCATTTGACAATAAAATGAGTGATTTCATATCCTTTTTCACCAATTTTTTATGTATAGATTTTTGAAAGACTATATGTTTAAACGTTCAAGATTTGATACTTTATGTATCATCGACATTATTAGGTTTCCATATTAATGAAAACCATTGATAGACCTCTATGTTCATAAAATTAAAAACCAAAACAACCATTTCCATTTAAGTCATTACCAATACAATAAATATCTATTAAAAATAATTAATCCAATTTTCAAATACAAATGATTTATTAGTACCATCAAATATAATGGCTTATATAAAATAAAGTTATAAAACTCAAGAGAATTTTATTTTGGAAAATTAAGGTACACTATATTGGAATGGATATTTATCATTACCATAGACATCAACCCTAATATGGATATGATATACTAAAATGAAATATGAATTTTATTGGTTTTCTCAATAGGAAATTCCTTACAGAATCATTAGGTGTTGATTCCCTTTATTCTAATAGGTGTCTTCTCCAAACAATGGAACACATTGAGTATGCTTATAATCATCATGACTGTTGAGCAATAAAATTAAAGACCCTATAATGGTAAAGCATCTCAAATACACTATGGATTTATTATAAATCTCATATTTTATATGTTCATATAAAATGAATTTCCCAAGGTACCTACTAAACATAATTTGTTACCAAATATAATAATATGAATCTAGTAACCCAGGGTCTATGTTTTCATTGTTACCATTATAAAATACACAGGGTATCCTCTACACAGAACTGGTTAATTTATATGTATTGAAAAAAAAATTAATTCTTACATAATTATCATAATTCATTTTAAATAAAAAACATTTCATGGGGCATTATTTAATCATATAATTATTTAATAATATATTTATTCATATTATAGGTATATGAAAAATATTAAAAGGTGAAAAAATTACTGAGTAACTAATATGTAATGTAGAAATTATCATTTTTATATATTGAATAATCAGTATGGTATAGTTGATAATCAAAACCCATCCCATTTGATCAAAAAAAATTGTTCAATGAACATATAATGGTAATATTTATATATATATAAATTACATTTATAATTAATACAAATGAAATGCATAAATCTATAATTTCATCAACTTTTCAAGAATGATATTTCTATGTTATAAGGAATAATAATATTATGTCTCAAAAAAATTAAATAATTCTTAATAATTGTGTAGTTATAAAATAAATACCCATAAAATGAAGACATGTAATTGTTTTTTCATCTGAGATATATTAATGAATCGAAAGGATATCTGTTATTAGTCACCACCCATAATATTCCCATGTTACTATTTTCTAAAATTTTGATTCATTAATACCATTAGTTCTTAAAATTTCATATAATTCATCAATTATAACTACTGAATTAGTATTACGAAACAAAACTAATATCACAATAAATGAATTAACATAATAAATAAGTCTCCTTAAGTCGATATCATATATAGAAATTGTATATGGTTGAAACATAATTAATATAATAGAAGTTTTTCTAAATTGATAAATCATATTAAATATATAGACATCATGGATAAAATTAAAGATTACTGAATAATGCAACATGATAGAGAACAATATTATAATAATGTGAATTAGCTCATAATAATATATTATCTATTATTAGTAATGGATGATAAAAGAACATTGATTCACTACAAAAAATGATTTAATAGTAAAATGTTTCCCGTTAAATATAAAATATAAAAATACATAAAAAATAACATCCTTGTATCCTTGTATAAAAATGTAGTTAAAAATTAATTTTTGAAATTGTTTTCATTCCTTTAATAAAATAATAGAATTTTATTTTTATATCGTTTAAAATAAAAATATTCAAAATATTCAGAAATATATATAAATTAAAAATATAAATAGAAAATTGTAATTGATTATTGATAACATTTATTGAAAATGATGATGAGAAAGCCTTATAAGTCTATATATATTTAGAAACATTATTATTTTGAAATTTTATAAATATTGGAAAATAACCCATTAGTGATTTTTACTTGATTATTTATTATCCAAAATTCAATGAAATGTGAAATAAAAATTTAAACAAATCATAACCATAATCTAATAAAAAAATATTTTTTACAATTTGTTATGATAATATTATTTTCTAAAATTAAATATTAACATAAACAATGAATAAATAAAACATGATAATATCCAAAAAAACCATTACCTTGTGTTTCTTCTTAGTCATGCGAGTTTAGTCATCATATACAATTTAATAAAATATATTAAATATATAATAATGTAAAATTTTCATATTTCTTTATTTTTTAGATTATTTTAACTCTATTTTTTGAATAATTTATTACTATGTCGATAGCTTTAAGGTATTAGAGTCAGTTGTTTTGAAATTATTTCATTATTTTGACTACGAATAAAATTGTCATGAAATTTTTAGATATTATCAAAAATATTAATAACATAAAAAATATAGTTCTTATTCATTATATAATAGTTTAAATTCATCCATTAAGGCAATTAATTGATGATAAAATAACATTTCTTCATTATGATGGTAGTCTGCATGACTGCACAAATGATGTTATCATTTTTTAATAGTTTAATGGGTGTGAAGGTATATAATATATTATATTTAGAGAGTAATAATTATTTTTTGAAACAATATTATATTTAATTAAATATATTCTCATAACCATTAATATATAATGGAGTTTAGAAGTAAATTTGACAATAATGTGGAGACAGTAGGCTATACATACCCACATGAAAAGTTTTTTCCATTGAATGGAAAGTAAGTGGAAAATGGTTTTTCTCAAAATAAAAATAACATCAGAATATATTGGTTATACTGGATTCATTATGTTATTACTGATATAATATAATTATGTGGAGTAAAATAAGAATATTACTTTGAAATAGATGGATTTGATGATTACCAATTCATTAGGAGACCACCCTTAGGTTACATCTCATTCATTCTTTGGACGGACAGAGGATAATACCAAGAGCTCAAGAACAATGGGATGTAATAGTGGAATTTTATTCTAGAAATGTAAAGGACAAAAAATAGTAATTGATTTTTTTAATTGGGGAGACAATAGTTTCCCTTTTATAAGTGAGAATTGGGACATGCAGGTAATTATAAAAATAATTTTAATAGTTTACAGTCTAATTCTCATTCATGTGGATCCAAATTGTTATAAAAATAGAATATGATATCATAATGTATAAATATATCCATAAAATGGGTATTAATGATGGTTATTTTTAGCTTGAATACTTAACCATATATTTTTATCCCTTTTTACTAATTTTACCCTTAGCTGATTTGATAAATTTTTACCGCGGATACCATTCATTAGGACCAAAAATTAATTTAACTTTATCACTTAATAATAATTATCATGATTTATAATATAAAATATGTTTTAGATGATCCAAATCCTAGATTTGTGTAGATTTACCATTATTTTATACTGTGAAATTAAAACTATTTTTAGAAAAATAGTTTTTTAAGAACATTAATTATTTTGTAGAAAAATAAAAAATAAAATTGACACCAATAAAATACAATGGATTATGTTAAGTTAAAAGAAGAATATTTTAAATTTAAACCAATCAAAAACTAAAAGGTTCCCTATAAACAAGTGACTAAAAATAGTATATTACTGGACAATAATTATACATAGATTTGAAAAAAGAATCAGTAGAATTTTCATTGTTCAAAATTATATTCGGTCTAAAAAAATGGTTTTGTAGACATTAAATTTTATCCTATATTATTTAATTATATTAAAATTTTTATTTTATTAAAATATTTATTTATCATTATTCACCAAAAAAATTATCCTTCTGAAAAAAAAATTAACCATCATAATCTAACTTTATTATAGATAATTCCAAAGTGGAATTGATTTCTTCAAATTAAATTTATAAAATTAGAAAATTTATGTATCAATCACATTATTGAAGAATTGTATGTTTTTTATATTATAGATTATTTATAAAGAAATTATTAATAACACTAAATAAATATCTGTGGTTATAGAATTTATGAATATAATAATCTATCACTTTCACTAAATACTCTATAAAATTATGAAAATATTCATAAATCAAAATTAATCTATCCAAACTCTATTAGATATTATTATCCTAAAAACTATCTCAAATTTTATAAAAAAACTTTAAAATAATGATCATTCAATGACTTTTTCTACGAACTAATATGTCATTGTAGAATTGAAATAAATTATGAATTATCTTGTGCCTAATTTTATGGAATGATTATCCCCATGAAAAAAATAAGTCATATTAAATATATACAGGGGCATAAAATATTCTTCACATAACTTACTTATTTCTATATATTACTACATCCACTACTGCATCTACCACATTAAATCATATAAATAATCATATAATTAATTTATTCAAGCATCATATTTTTTAAAATGAAGAGTAATATGTAATCCACTATTACTCTAACACATTTTATATTAATTTATTTCGGAGTACTAAATATATTGAATGGGTATATTATATTTAATTCTTAAAAGTAAATGAGTACTTCATAGATCAATCAACCATATATGATCATCAATTCACATGTCTTAATTAAATCAATATAATTTATTGTAAATGTATCATATTCGTGAAAAAACGTTATTAAGAAAAACCTATTAAATGATAGTGAACATACCCAACCACCCCCTAACTACCTGATCAATAACTATTTTATAATAAATTTATCAAAATATATAGCCACACATGAGAGTTAACATGTTAACCTAATTTAATTTATGATCGTAAAAAATAATCCCAAAGTATATAGTATATTTTATGCATGATAAACAATGTTATATAAATTTATAGTTAAATCCATGTAATGAGAAACACTTATAATCTCATGCATCTAATATATATAATATATAAAACTCTAGTTTAAATTAGCTTGAATGATCATCAAAACACATAATACACTCTGGTTATCAAAAATTATGGAAACATTATGTCTTCAATTCTACGAGATTTATAAATATTATCTTCTTGGTGATATAATTGAGATATATATTAATGATAAATAGATTAAATATTTTTTATAAATTCATCATACCTTTTATGAAAAAATATTATATTTTCCCTTTATGTATATAATAGAAAATATCATAACATATCACTTATTATTTTTAAAAAATAAAAAAATTTCAATATACGTTGGAAATTTCCCTCTATAACAATCAAAAAAAATCTATATCACCCCACTCTATGTTTTCTAAATTTTAATGGAATTTATCTGGAGTGCTTTTATTCCTTTGGGTAGACTGGGTTTCCTTTTCTAGAACAATTTGGGGTTATCATTTCTGTGCAAAAACATTTCTCCCAATATGGTTCAATAACACCATATTTAGTGATTAAATTCATTACCCAAGAACCTTCATTCATATAATTCGATGTATCCATGATTTCTCCACTATTTTAAATTCCACAATGATTATTTGATTTAATATTTTTAAACAATGTATTTTAATATTTAGTTTAAATAAATAAATAGTTTTATATCTTGATTCATTTATATTAGTTTTAAATCTGTTATAATTTTATCCCTTTTTAAACCATGTAACAAATACTTGGTTAAACATACGAATTAAATTATTTTTTTATATACTACACGTACTCTCATTTTGATCAGATTGTTAATGTCTTATTAGCTGAATCCTCAATTTATTATTTAAAGAAAATACCTCTTTAGACTGGGTAGAGGGAGACCCATTACATAGCCCGAAGGCCCAAGGCCATGTGGCCTGAATACATAGATTGAATGCCCATTTTTGGACCAAAGGACCCCTCGATGAACAGTACTGCTAGAGTACCCGCGCAGCTTCAGTACCTTCTACAGTACATGTAACACACAAGACATTTATGAGAAATATTTTCTTTTTATATAAATCATCAAAGGAATCTTTCACTACACACAAAACTAGCTTGGCTTGCTTTACATGCAACTACGGCCTTCCTCGATAGCTTCTGTCGTACGCAATACCGAGTTTCACTAAACAATGATATGCTATTAAAATATTATTAAAACTAGCTATTATGAATAGTATTTACTGAATTTATAATTTTATAACATTTTAATTCAACTTATACATTTTCTAGAATGAGGTATGAAAGCAAAATCAGTTTTTTCGATAAAAGAAGTATTTTTAAAAAAATGCAGTTTCGTCGCCTTTTGATGGAACACCCACATTAAATCTAGTTTTTGACATGTTTATAGGTTCAATTTGACAAATTAAAATTCTTATTTTGAATTATTCTATAAAAATTTACTTTGGATAAATTTTTGATATTTTTCTGATAACTTTTATATTTTGATGAATAGTAAAAATACGCTAATTTTTTATTAAAAACAACTTTTTTCATTTAGATAATTTATATGGGTAAATTATAATATTGAATGGTTTTAAAGTATAAATAGAATATATTTTACCATTTAATATAATTTATGTCATTAGCATTAATTTCACAATGAATTCATAAGTAAAAACATTTCATTCTTTGGAAATGTTTTAACTTCTAAAACCCATTTTCTTAACAACGGGATTTATTTTAAATTAATTAGGACAACTTATTTGTTTTGAATTTTGAAAATTGGATTCCATATTCAGAATCAATGGGTCCAAATTATGTTAATAGGCTACTTTTTCTTTTTGGGCATTATGAATAGTAACTATGGTAAATTTTATTTACCATAGTTAAAGGTAAATCAGGTAATTAAGGGTAAATATAAGATTATAAAATTACCCTAACACCTGCCAAAATCCTATTGGATGACTAACTGTCGACCCAAATCACCTAAGAGTCGGATTAGATTCATTTAATGGACTTTTTTCCATGAAAATAATTTAATTATTATTAAAACCCAAGAATGTGACAACATGTCACTTTCTTAAATCTTATAAGTATAATAATTTTAATTTAGTGATAAACATCATGAAACATCAAAATTGAATAGTATACATAAATCTAATACATTTATCTACATCATAGGAATTGATTTAGAATTTTTAAGGATTAAATAATTATCAATTATTATGACACAATAGTGATGTTGAAATTATTTTATTATTTAAAATATCAAATAAATGGTTTTAAAAATAATAAAATAAATAATATATGAACTATTTAATGTTCTCCACTAATTGTCTAAATACATATAACATTTTATGGATCTATTAAAGCTTTTAGTTCGAACATATCTTATTATATATTTTATTTAAATTCAAATAAATGAACAGTGTTAAAATTGACACGATTGTTATTTTATAAAAATAACATATTATAAAATTGTTTAAAAATAACAAAAATATTTACAATTTATAAATTAAACTTTATATGGTCTAAAATTTCATAAAGTGTCAAATTATGGAAAATTCACAACAGATATGTAATTATTTATAATAATTTATAATTTATAATTTTATTACCACAAATAAAATTAAATTGATAAAAAGGATAAATCATGTTGATAATGTTTAAAATAAATTACTAACATGTCTAAATTTTATTTTTTGATGATATTACAACCCTATATCATCTAATCTTCGTATATGAGTCATTTTGGAAGTTTTTAAGTGGGGTTGGGATTTAATATAAACTAATATTTCTTATATTTCCAAAGGCGCCCCTCTCCTCCCTTATAAAAGGGCACCTCCTCCCTCTCCTCCTCAAACCAATTTGAGCCTTCAAACTCGGCCAAACCTTACCAATGTCTCCTATCCACTTTCCTAGAGACATACTAGAGGTCCTGGTCCTCTTCAAAGACCAATTTTAGTGCCCTAAAAGGAGGTCTCAAAGAAGCGCTTCAAAGAAGAGGTAATGCCTGTTACCGATTCTTTCATCTTTATTTCTTCTTCCACTTCTTCTTCTTTAGTTTTTTTATTATGAATAAATAACATCAGTATCACTCATACACTGATATGTTATTATAAGTATGAAACAACCATATTTCCCCATATATCCATCCTACATGAAACAAAATCACCGCGTGTGTGTACGTATGGAATACCGTCTCCACGCCGTGGTGTAATCTATTTTCCCCCACCACCTTACTTGTATTGGTATAATGGTGTAAATAATAAATATATATGATTATTTTAAGGTGATATTGATTCTGAAATTGTATACATACACCCCAATACAATTCCATGATCATGTAAATGATATCATCGCTTGTGCGTACGTACGGAATACCGTCTCCACGATGTGATGTGACTCGTTCTACATGATCTTCATTTAATAATGATTATATAAATGAATTGAATGAATGAATATGATATATATTACACTAATAACATTCTGGAAATGAGGTTTCTATAACCTACAGAGAAGAATAAGAATTTATTCGACAAAACATGCATAAGAACAAAAAGTAATAAACACCGGAATAACAAGTATTAATGAAATATTACTAATAAAAAGCTAAGAATATGACCATATATGATATCATAAAAATACTTATGATTCTGGAATAAGTCAAAAACATTATTTAAATCATTATATAGGAGGTTTTGGCTCTTATGAATCAAATCAGATCTAAGGTAAGGGAAATATCACAATCTCATTTTTATCCGATATTGTTTATACTTTGGAATTTACTGGGGTGTATTTTAACATCCACATCCATGTTTCCTCAACATGTAATATTTATATCTTTATACACTAGTTTATATCCAATTTTACCATTCGGTGAGTTTTTAGTAAAAGTTATGAAAGGAATCTTTTGTCGTTTTTCGTACGAGGTACTTTTTGACTTTTCCGACAAAAGTACGAGAAGAATGTTATCCTTTAGCTTATACAGCATGAATGGATTTTTAAAACATTATTTCTAAGAATCATCAATTACAAGTTTTCAAGTTTATTTTTAATAAACATTATTAAGTTTATAATTGTATGACATGTTAAGAAAGGAAAAGTTTTTTTGAAGTAGAAAGGTTATTTTCCTCAAGAATGGAGTTCAAGTGTTTTATCAAAATTATTTTCCATCTATGATAATAAAGGGTTCTGTTTCTATCCCTATTATTACATTGATTTGATTATGTTGTGATGGAATTATTTTTATGAATTCATTTATCTTATATGAATTGTGTTATGATGTCATGATGTTTAAGATTCCCATTTTTATTACATGGGTTATTCTATGATGTATGGTTTATGATTTTGTTGGACACATAAGAATGGTATCATTATGAGATGGGTGGGACCTATATCTCCCTCCAATGCATTGAGTAAATATTTTATATCTCATGAGATGGACATGGCGGGAATGGCAGGTTATACCGGTTCAGTGAAACAGGACTGAAACGAGGAGTGAACTCTATTCAGAAATGGACTTTTCCACTAAGATAGTCTTGGAAATGAGTCTTGACTAATAAGAAATGATTCTCAACGATTATGTGTGTATGCCACAAATTTTAATGTTTTAAGTTACGATTATTGGGATTACATTTCACTTCCCTGATTTATCCCATGTTATGAAATTATGATATCTTTTGCAGGGTAAGATTTCCAAAATGTTATGTTTTTATTTTTATGTGATTGATATTTGTTTTTTTACCCTTACTGAGCATTTGAGCTCAACTTTTTGTATGTTTTCTTTCCCCAAGTTAGGATAAAGGTTATTAAGTAAGATCTGCCAAAAGGGACTATAGATATGATGAAATAAATGGGAGATAGTGTGGACGCTTTATGAACCCCTTGTTTGTGTTTCCCAGTTTCTAAAGACACTATACCTATATAGTCCTTTCATGGTTTTGTTATATGTTGTAATAAGTGTGCTTTAATTTTTAAGTAATAACAATGTATTTAAAGTGTGGATCATTATAGTACAGCTGCCGCTATAGTGCCTGCTACAGACTCTCTGCCGCTACAATGCCACCGTAGCTATAGTTCTGCAATAGTGCTCTTCTATAGTTCTGTTACAGTAAAAATTGGTCTTTTTTACATAAATTGAATTATTCAGGTGTTTGGGGTTTATAAAAAAATTATTTTTTAATTGAAAATAAAATTTTCCCATGAAATGGATTTAATTTACCATGTATCTACAAATATTTGTTTTCAATATATCTTTCTATTTGAAAATTTTATCTATAATAATGAACATAGTAGTTACCAAAGTGAAATGGTTTTAATGAATATTATGGTATTTTAAAAAATATCATTTTGAATGAAATTATTTTTATAATTCGTTAGATTCTTATATTTTATTTTATGATTTATTTTGGAAATTTTCACACTAGTTGTGGACATGGATTTATAAGGTTTTTAGTGAGGCTATATTTATTAAACCATTTAGGATCATTAATTATGATGGGTGGATTCGGAAGAGTGTCTTAATGGGAGTGATGATTTGGATTACTAGAGTGTAAATGTAATGGTAACTGTATATGATTTTTTTGATTGATGGGGGATTCATAAATTAATAAGGTTACCAAGTAATTAAAATATGGAAAATTGTGTTTCTTTATTCACTTATTATTGAGGATGCCTTAGAATAGGGAACTGATTTGGGGAAGTAGAAAAATTATTTAGTGATTTACAAACATTCATATTTTTCATTAGATTTCAAAATATATATATTTTCAAAAAACCTGTCAAATTGTTGAATTTTCAAAATATTGTAAAAATTGGTTTTTTCCAAGATATGAGTTCTTTACCGGAAAACTAGTTTTTTAAATTCTTCATAATTATACTTTTGATAAATTTTGTTTCTAATATATTTCTTTTTTGAATATTAATTTCTTGTTTTGTAATTCTTTTGTTATGTCAAATTTTTTGGATTTAGAAATATGTTTTATTTTAATTTTTTTACATACATAAATTAAACATTCATGGATATGTGTTGGGTTTTTTTAATACATTTAAATTATTATTTGACCCCTATTTTTTATCTTTTTAGAGCATATAAAAATTATTAGACACAATGCCAATAAATGGTAGAATGTATTATTCTTTAGTGGTAATCAATTGTGTGAATTTGTTTTTTGATAGGGAATATGGTTTCTCATGGATCTCATCTATATGTCAGTGAGGATTGTATTAGTTGCATTTATTTCTTCCACATTTATTTCATATTTTATGTAATTTATAAAACATATTATTTTTTATGTTGAAAGTTATTTACTCCTCTCATAATTCTGAATGTAATTATTTAGAAACATTATAAACAAAAGATGAGGTTTGTGGAGGCTTCAAATTGTGACTCCCAAGGGAATTACCATATAAAATGAATATAATCTTTAAGTAAAGGGAAATCAACATAAATTTATTATTATAGGTTTGTCTTGGTAGTATTTAGGTGGGTCAATATTTTACACCATGTTCCCCTCACATCCGGTTTTAGTAATCACTGCATTCAACTCAATCGAACATCTTTATTCATAGATATGGTATGATATGGATCAATTAGATGTGAATTTTCTAGGAAAATATTTAACTCTTATGATTAGTCAGTTTTTAAAATAGTAATGAAATGAAATTACAACTTACTCAATGCAATACCTGTTTGTATTTCCAAACCCTCTACAATGATGGAAAAACATTGACTATAGGAAAAATAAAAACAATAAATAAATGCATAATATATATATAAATCCATATTTCTATATAGTTATAATATGACATTTTCAATTAGTACTATACTTGTTCCATACCTCATTATTTTTCTCTTCACCAAATTACCCATATTTAAAACGTTTACACCATCCACGAAAGATAACTTTTGAGAATGATATTTTTTGATTGATATAGGTCACTCTTAGAATATAAATTGTGTAGACTTGTTATTATAAAGTTAGATAATTTTATATACCAATCCATAGTACAATCACAATGTTCCATGATTTTTTGTAATGTTATGAGTTCTCATATGATCCAGTAAATTAAAATAATAATTGAACATTGATATTGTATTTCTAAAGGATATGCTTCAATGTTGGAGAAGAAAATAAAAACAAAATCCTCCATGGAGAACTTTTGGACCGTGATCCCAATGTAGTCACCCATGGAGAATCTAGATAAACTAAGTAACACCCTACTAAATTAATCAAATGACCATTTTATTCATTTATTTATTAATGAAATAGATGTATATCAATCCCATAAAAATTAAAATAAATTAAACTTAATAATTAGTGTCAATAATATATTACTAATACTCATGAATATTAAATTATATTTAATCAGAATACATTCTCACAAAAGTTTTAAAATAATATTATCATTGTTTTTTATGAATAAATGAATTTACAAATCTCCATGAAACATTATATATATAGTTCTTATAGTGTGAAGCCACATTACTCATAATTATATTTCATTTGGAGTCTAGATAATATTTATATGTACTTGTTATCATGGAAAACATTCTTAATAACATGAATGTTTTATTTATAGTCAAAAGGAGGTATCTGGAACCACACATTGATGGAAGAATATTGACCCCAGAGGCAAATTTGCAAGTAAAAAACATCTATAGACCCTAAAATCCATCATCATTGATCAAATATGTTTTCTGGAAATACCCTTGAATGATATTCCATATATCTACTCTAGGAGAAATTTCCTTAAATTAAAAATGATTTTTACTCTCGTATTTAGTTTTTATAAATATTTCCCACATATATTATTAATCAATATATTGTGATGAAAATATTCCATTCCTTTATTAGATGGTGTCATCTATTATTTTTGGCATTAATATAACCAACACCCATAGATTTTTCCAAAAAAATAAAATATAATAAAATTATATGAGATTTCATAATGTGAGTACCAAATAATGAAAATAAAAAATAATATTTTTTTTAATTTATGCTTTTGAGACACTAATAATAGTGATCACATATAAAGTGATAGAGGAATGAATGTTATCAATTATGGTAATCATGTTTTCAATTGGAAACAACATATTCTTATAATTGGAGATACATGATATAATATTATTGACATGACCATCAATTAATTCTATACAATCCAATTCAATGATTGAATGGAACCCATGTATTCCATTGGAAATGAAGCTATGGAAATTAAAATTAATTATTCTGTTGTATTTTCTTGGATTGATGTGTATTTCATAGAGATATAAATGTTTCTATTACCTATATTGATACTTTATTTTCTCCATCTAATATATTTATCAACTATATTATTGTTACCACGTAAGGAATTATTCCTACTAATAGGAAAGAAAAAATATATTCACAAAGAATATATTAAATATTCCTATAAATTTTTATCTTTTCATGAAAAGTTATATCTAAACACATGATATATAACTGTTAATATGCCAACCATGCCGGTATTATTCTATTACTAGAATATTAGGAATGTGTCGATCACCCTATCATAGGCCACACATTGTGTTGAAAAAATCGAACATTACTCCTCTTAGGTGGTATTGAGAACCAAATATATGTGGAACATTGGTCGAATATTTCTTTTAATTACTCTTAGAAACTATATCAAATCCTTCCATTCAATATATAAAATTGTTCTACTTGGTCAAATAAATTCCATGTTCACTTTAATCATTACATTATTTATGAAAACATTCCAATAAGGATCTTTTATTATTTTTTATACCAAACTAATTGTCCAGTCTTTGTGTTTACCTAATATAAATCCATTTTGTTCATAAGAATATAGATTAGGGAGGAAATGTTAATGTGTATTATTGAGAATGGTGTACATAATTTTAAATTAGATTTTACTCATATTTATTATTATATACAAATTGAATGATTTTAATTTCATTTCCCTCAGAATGATCACCATGTAAGAAACATATTTTATAATAATTCTATTTTTGTTAATATTCCACTAAAATTATATTATGTTTTATTTTTTATGACATATAAAATATGTTTCTTAAAAATAAATTGTGATATGAAATTTTGATATGATTTAAGTGTGTCCATTATAAACTATAAATTAAATTTTTATATAGGAATATGAGAAATAATATTATTAAATATACGTATAATGGTTTCAATAATAAAATGAATATTCATTCATATATTTCTATTAATTGGTTTAAAATTATGATAAAACTATTTGTAGGTAAAGGAGATAATTTTCATATATGTATCATATTTCTATATAAATATATTAAATTAATCACTATGGATTATTTATTTTACCAAAATTTATATATAATATATCCAAAAACAGTAATTAAAATTATTTACATTATAATTACTTGGGATTCAATGATAAAATTTTCATTTTATACTTTAAAAAAAACCTTTAAAATGGGTTTTATTAGATTTTCAGTGAAGGTGTTATAATTAATTATATCACCATTATAAATTTGTGTCCATAAAATGGAAATTATTTTTTATAGTTTCCTATCATATAAATATTTAGGTAAACTTTTTGGATTTTTTAAAATAATTATTTTTGAATGAAGAGTGAAAACTACTAATTTTTAAAAAATAAATTATTTCATTTAAATTATTAACAGTGTCCTTTTATATTTTTGATTGGTTACAAGGTAATGTTATTCCCATTTTTTAAAATAAATTTTAAATAATTCAAGGGGAACAATCAATACTCATTATTTATTACAAAATAAAAATTATTTTTAAAATATGTATATTTATAAAAATACTATTACATTGCATTTTTATCACTTATGTTAAAAGTAATATTTTTCACATATTGAAATTAAATACTATAAAATTTATTCTATAATTTGATTAATCACATCAGAAATTAATATGATCTATTTCATTTTTATTCACAATGAATTGTAAACATGATAAAATTATATCTCTATTATAAATGGTAAAATTGGTCAAATCAGGATAAAAGTGATGGAAAATGTCTTCAAATAACACTAAAAGTTACTATTATTTCATTGGATAAGTTTTTTCTGACTAAAATCATCATTTATAATTAAATATGACATTTTAGTGTTATAATCCTTCTATTATAAGCAATATATAAATTTTTACAATGGAAAATTAAAAAAGGAAACTCTCATTATTTTATTATCTATAATATGAATTTGTAGAGATAAAATAATGTTATGGATGGTTATAAATGTAAATTTTTTATTTGAATAATTATTTTTTATTTGATTATTTTATCATCAATTTTTAATTACGGAATAATTGCATTGAATTATTTCACAGCACATTACATCTTTTGGGAAAATAGTAGAAAAATATAGCATGGGATTGTAAAAAAAATTAAATTAATATTTCTTTGGAAGAATTATCATCTTAAAAAATTTAAATGGATTGCGTTATGTTATAGGTAAATTTAAAAGGGTTTATATTCAAATTAAATTTTTATATTGATGTATCTAATGTCCAAAAACACGACTAGTCGTGAATATAAGATAAAATAGGTTTTTTATTTTATGAAATATTTTTTATCATTTTTAAGTCACAGAAATAATTTCATAACTTAATTTTGTGGGAAATGTTATAATATATCATTAATGGTTATGTAATATCTTGACTTAGGAGCCAATGATATGGTGCTCTGAGTCAATCGGTCACATGGATTTATGAATGCCTCCCCATAGACTAGATGATTCCGACTACTATTTAGGGGACAATGGCAGTATAATTTGGAGATTATACCCTTGTTATCAGTTAGAAAAGCAATACGTAATATATAAATAAATTTCCAAATAAGTAAAAATGTCATTTAGTCAAATCAAATCTGATATCCTGGAAATATTTCCAACGCCAAATAATTCAACCATGTGATGATACAATGAAAGAGAATATATATATATAGTTGGTAATGCATGATAATTGAAACAAAAATGAAAAAAATTCCAAAAGATGGTCTCCATGAGACATTGAGAACCTATATTAGACTGGTTCTCCTAAAATCTCATTCCAAAGAATAAAAATAGTTTGATAATTTGTGACCCTAAACCTAGAACCATGATGACTATTCAGGAAAGCAATTGCGGTCTGCATATGTTGTTTGAAAAAATTAGTAGGACAATAACAATGGTTCCTAATTCATCCCATTATGTGAAAAACATAAGTATTATTGTAATGATATAATAAAAATGACGTAAATAAATTATTATTATTTAGTTGTACTCGAGATCCTCAATGGACACCCCACAGACCATACTTGCTTTGGGCTATGCCAAAATACCAATGAACATCAGTCCCCGTATATATATAGAAGTATATATATATACTTATTTAAAATTATTTGTATGTATGTATATTTATGAACTATATATGTAAGAATATATATATATATCCATATCTACATATATATAAACTTATAACTAGTTAGGACCTGAGATTATACTAATGAATCCATGTGTAATTAGATTAATATTAATAGGGTTTGATTATTTAAATCTGGGTAAATTTACATACATCTATAAATGGATAATTTTCTCTATGCATAGAAATCCTACTAAATTGTGTGAAACATCTTGTATTAAATCCTAATCATGAAGAATGGAATATCTTGTCTAACCACCCGAATGGATGTGAAATACCATGTCCAGCAACCCGAACCAAGGGTGTGTGAAACTTCATGTTCAACATTCCTAGTTGAGCCCTATTAATAGTAATCATGTATAAGTTATTCTCATTTTCCCAATGATCCTGAGACCATAGAATTCAATAGATAGGATCCTTTGATTGCTAAAGGAGTAGAATAATTTATACACTTTTGAGACCATATCAATGGTGTTCATTAAATAGGAAAACAATGTCACTCAAGGATTAATATATGTGTTTATAATGTTTAGATCAATAAATTATCTTGGTCCAAGAGAATTTACCCATCCTAAAACACAATACTTATCCATGGAATGCTGTTAATACCCTAGTCAAAATACTATGAAACAGACCTTGTCTTTAACATATTATAATTAAATTCAACATATCAAATTGACCAAATCAAAACATCAATAGTAATTAAGAAATAAATGAGGAATAGGTTCATCAAACGAATTTTAATTCATTCAGTTATTTTTAAAATGTGACAAAGAATTTTAAAAGAAAATCTAATGGGTTGTTTAATCAATACATAGGAATGGTACATAATCATATTATCAAACTCAATATAAGAGGTGTTCTTGGTTTACGACTCCGACCTCCAACTATATAAGATTGTAATTTTTTATGATTCAGTCATTTAATTTAAGTAATCACCCTATAAATTACTTAAGCATGAATGGTATATCACATGTTTCAATACATCAAGTTATAAATGATTTTAATCATAATTTACTCCATATAATCCACCAACCTTAATCTTATGATTCCTCACACATCTATTATTGGAATTTAGTTTGATACAGTTGGAGTAAAATCGAACAAATAGATTAAAATTCTAAAAAAGTTATTATATACATATATAATTCAATAAGGAAAGATAAACAAATATATAAGAAACAAAGGAGTGCTCCAATTGTGGGTTGATTTGTGTGAGTGGGTAGAAGAAATGAAAAATATATCATAATGTTTACTGAATTCATGGTAAGAAAGGTAATTTCACCACCAAAAATGATGTTCATGGTTTGATAAAAACCATTTATCAAACAAAGCAATAGCTATTTTTAACAACATGTTTTATGGAAGAACCCATGTTGTATAAGAACATGGTTTGTCTAACCATATCTATCCCCTAGGGTTTGTATTTTTAATTACCCTTAGATATATAATATTTAAGTTCAACCATGGATTCATATATGAAAAACCCCAATGATACCCTATAAGGAAAGCATGGTTTAGGTGAATGGTTTTCAGTTGGTGTGTTCTAAACAAGATCCTCCCTTTGGGTTTTCAAATATCAGGCTTTTGAATATTGAGGATCTCAAAACTAAACTAAAAATATAGTGACCTATTGTTCCTTATAACCCACCTAAAAGAAATACATTTATGTGTTACAACTCTCATAATTGTGATCTGATACTCACATGAGAATTCATCCCCTTAACTAGACAAAAACTTTAACATTCCATTATAATTTCAATGGTTAAAAAATGTGATATATCAAACACCCCACATTATAATATCTCATAATAGATATTTCTATGGGAACAAAAAACTTTACCCAACATATATGGGATGAAGAAATTTCAACATAAGTGGTCGTGTTGTGTTTTAAATGCCCAATGTTCATGTAAACTTTAATTCTCTATTTATGGTATATCAGCAACAAAAACATGATCCAATGCACATATAAAATATTGAAATGTCATAATGGTTCTTATCAGATATATTCCAACATATGAAATTATCCTTTCATTGACCACTATAATCCAGAATCTAAAGAAACTTTCCACCATAGGGTCTCACATTAAATATCAAATTCCAAGCCACAGTACTCCCCACAATCAGAATTGCACATCCAAGAAATACATTAAAATTACTACTATACAGTACATATTTTTTAAAACTTTATCGATCGATTGATTGAAAATTAATCTCATTTGGACTATTTAAGCCATAAAATTCCTCGACGATTCAATTCATTTTGTTATTTTCACCCCAATTATGCTCTTAATGTTGTTCCTCACAAACTAAATTCTACAAATAAGGGAAAAGAAATATGTGACACCAAAATTGAACTATCTCAACATTCAATTTGTATTCACACCTGATGAATATGTAAAACTGATCCTGAAACCTTTAATCCAACACATCATAATCATACTTTGTGAAAACTCATAGAAGATTGTGAATAGATTCTAGTGATGACAGTTTCCTAAATAAAATTTTATTATCATCTTGGGATAAAATTGTCGTAGATGCATACATGATCCATCACCCATGGATCATCACACATTAAAAATATCATCCTAGACTAATGGTAATTCCTAGGTACCCATGAACAATATTCTTGGAGTCCAATGATCTCATCCAAGGTATAACATTCTTATGTGTTCAAAAAAGAGATATATTTTCAAATCCCAACTACCCATCAATCAAGAACTAACTTTGGCCACATGATTATCTCTCAAGGTGATCAAGTTAAGGATTCATTTGGTGTTCATGATTCCATCCAAAAAATTACAACATGGTAATCCCAGTATATAACATCACATTACGTTTTCAGGTGCTTTTTCTATTTTAAGTACCTATGTTTTAGAGTTGTGACTTGGGAGAGTCGGAAAAACATTAAATGTTGTTTTGGTGTAAGGGGAAGTCGCACGGGTGATGCATGGGTTGTCTAAACCGTGTGGCCAAACCGTGCATAGTTGGTTTTTGAGGCAGAAGCTTCAGCATGGGCATCACACAGTTTTTCTAACAGTGTCACCAAACCATGCGAGAAGGGTGGCTGAGGCAGAATCTAACACACGGCTAACACACGGTTTGTCAAACCAAGCAAACTAACCGTGCGACCACTTAACTGAGATACTTAAGTTGTGGATCTCACTCAGTTTTTCCTCTATGTGCCTCGTTTGTCCTCCTATGTGGCCCTAACTCTGGATTTGTCTTCTCCTAAGGTCAGAAAAGGTTCTCCCATCATTCCAGAGGAGATACAAAGGCTCCTCTTGGTGAATCAATGCTGAATTCTGGAGGTATGTGATCGTTCTTCATCATTCATGATCGGTTTCTTAGATATACTTAGATCTAATTCTCCCCTTCTCTCGGTTTCTAAGATCTACACCCGTTATGGGTAGATCTACATGTGTGGAACCAAATATTATGAGATTTTGTCTTGATCTTGCTAGGAGAAGAGATATATGGTGGGTTCTTGAAGAAGCAACCCATTTTTCTTGAGCGTTCGCGACCGTTGTGTTTTTTGTCAAAACCTTCGAGGTACGTGTTTCGATCCCGACTTACCAAAATGATTATCGTTTTATATGCATGATTTATTTCAATTTTTGATTTAAATTCAATTTCTCATGTTTTATTAATTTAATTGATAAAAACTCGATTCTAGTGAATCGAGATATTTGAAACTGTTTTGGAATGGAAATTTGGAAAACCCCAATTCCATTGAAATATGCGTGTTTATGGAAACTGTCCGATTTAAATTATTGAATTTAAATTGTGTATTTGATGGAAATGATTTCAATTAAATTTTTTAATTTGATTGTGGAAATAAATTGTGTAATGATGGAATTGTTTTTGAATGGATTTCCAAACTTGTGAAAATGGGTTAAAATGATTTGATAAAAACATATTGGTTTTATCATGTGAAAAATGCATGTTTTGAATAAAAACTATTTTGGATATAAATGGAATGATATTGACACTTTTGAAATGGAATAATGGGATTGATCATATTTTATGTATTCTTAAAATAGTTCTCCCATCATGTAAGAGTGTATGAAATCCTTAGGTAGTTACTGAATTATTTTGATAAACTCTACACTACGATAACATTCTAAAACATACTTGTATTGGGTTACATCCCCGATAGGTTGGTGACGAGCCTCCGTTGGCCAGTGTCATAGGGACGTGTGTATACACATTTTGTTGAGTTCACATAGAGGGTGCGGAACCCTATAACTGGTTTATACTATCATACCTTTTGGCAGATGACCATGTTGGTCGCTTGTTTATTTACATGTGAGATATAAATGTATGCCAATGCTTCTGAACTGCCTTACATGCCTACAGAATTTATATAAATTTTTTATATAATTTTTTTTCTTAAGCCATTATTTTAGAAATATTCCATCAGTGTAATGCCTTTTCTTAAATTGGTTTTTTCCATTATTTGAAAATGTATATCATGTTTTGATAAAACATTCTTTTGAACTGAAAACCCTGTTTTTTTAAAAATTGAATGTTTTTACTTGGAAAATATATATTTTTCATCTATTACAGAATCTTTTGTGGTATGCTACTGGTCTTAATCTCACACCGTACTTTTTCATTCGGGTGTTTGTAGACTTTCTTCTTCTAGGATAGAGCAAAGGGAAGGGACCTCTAGGAGGAGGATCCAGCTGTTGATCTTTGGTCTTGGTGAGTTGTATCCTTAGGGACCTTGGGGATGTTTTTCCCATCTTTAGTACTTGGTAAATCATTAGCTGGGTTTATATCCAATTATCTCTCAGTGTACCCTAGACAATTTCCAGATTACTAGAATGATTTTCACAATGATATTATTGCAATAAGATGATAAGAAGTTTTACTTATATATACTAAGACACTCTCAGGATATCAAAGATGAATGTCCTGGTATGGTTTCCAACCATTCATATCCATCATCCAATGGAATGTATAGTCAAATGACTTATATGTGACACGCTTTGAATATACTAGTATCGCCTACTGTTTTATTATCAATATACATCAACAATTCTCCCACTACCAATGAATTATATGATTATTTGAAGAACCAACAATGTATTCAAACCATGACTCACTATGACCTCATCGTAGCATATATAGAAATACATTTCGCAGTTTTGTTGTTTTAAAGAAACTAATAAGAATATAAACCACTACATTCATACATTTTTTCAACACCTCAATTCAAAACCCAATGTCTATACTCCATCCAAACCCATAAACATGTTTTATTTTGAGATTTATTTCAATGAATAGAAATTTAAATTACTATCTTCATAGGGCCCCATAATCAATTCTTATAATTTCCAAATAGACTTTTTTATGGTGATCCCTCTACTTTTAAGGATATACTAAACATGTTACATGTGATATACCCCGTTATAGGAGTTTCTTAGTCATGATTTACTATGATCAAAAATTCATTCCTTGATGCATGTTCCATCCACCACCAAACAGAGGATATAGATTTTCCTAACACATATTTACTAATATAAAAATCAAAAATATGTGTAACAAACCCAATTAAATTCATAATATATAAAATTTAAACTACAGATGTGCATGAATCACTTCCAAGCCATTCTCATTAAAATACATAGTATCATGAATAAAATCTAAATCTAAACCATTTGGTAGTGTTACGAATCCTATTAATTTAGCAATGTCAACCCGATAACATGGAAAATCATAATTCATATAACCCCAAATCTATATAATATGAATATAACATACGAGTATATCCTAAAACTCCTGAAATTAGGATTTTTAGCATGGCTCAAACAAAACGCTTTTATCTACATGATGGGTACTTTGTGTAAGGACTCAAATTACCCCAATATTTATTCCTTAAAATGGGTTTTCGTATAATACTATCAATATGATTACTAGTCCTTTGAATCCAATTATTTGATGTAAGATGTAAAATATTCATCATAGAGTTGTAATATCCCCTATAATTCTTTATTAGGGTGATGAACACCAGATTCATCCATCAATAATGTGTAAGATGGGTCACAAGACCTAATATGTGGTCGAACATTACCTTGGTATGTCAATCCTTATATGACTATGAATTAGTTGACTATTATGTTTTTAATTAGGCTAAAATTATAACATTAAAACTCATATTTAGGGGGTATTTCATCTCGTCACTATGTTTCGTACTCAGGAAAAACAACACCAAAATGAAACCTTATGTTTAAAACAATTCATAAGCATTTATAAAGGTTTTAATTTCTCTGGAACTGCCTAGAACAGGACATCCCCTAACAAAAACCAAAAGTTTCAACCCTATAACTATACACTTCAATGGTATTTGGTAGGATTTACTAAAAATCCATTCTATTTAACTAATAATAAAAATGAAGAAAACTGAAATACATCATAAAAAATCACACTCATATTCAATTAATCATTCATAATAATATTTAGAAAACTCTTACATGCTGGTTGAAAGTGATATCAAATCATAAATACATCATTCAAGACATTATACTGATTAAAATTTTATATTTTTAATCACTTAAGATTTTCAGTTTAATGAATAAAAAATATTAGATATGATGAAATTTATACATGGTACATAATTTAGTTATTTTCAAATTGTTATGTTTGCATGTTAAAACAACTTCCTTATGAAATTATTTACTTAGATAACACCCCATCACAATTTAATAAACATATAATATAAATTTAGTGTCACAATTTTATTTATCCAAAATTATCCTCAAAATTGTTTTTAGTTAAAGAAAAATTGAATTGTGTGCTATAGAGGAAAAATACCTTTAGGTTTTAATTTATTTTTCAATTAACTAAATCCAACTGTATGTATAACTCAAGAGATAATATAATATTTTTAATAAATAAAAGGGATAAAATCAATAATATGGAATAATTTTTTTTACAAACCACCATATAAGTGGTTCTTGACACTTTAACAAACCATCCAACAAGGACTAATTACACCCCCATGGGGTTAATTAAGAAGGAATATATAAATAATATAATCCTATTGAGTTCTAAAAATTTTAAAAAATACTTTTTTAAAAACAGCCTTAGTGGTCTTAAATCAATGAAATATTCCTTAACTAACACACTCGTTTCTAGCTATAAAATTAAAAATTTATTCATTCGATTATTAATTAAAATATTATGTAGGTACAATATAATATAATTTTAAATAAATATTCATTTTAGTGAAATTTTTTTAAAACATTACACTTCAACACACTTAAAGAATAATCGTGCTTCTGTTAGATGATGTATCGTTCCCACTTTATAAAGGTGCATTCATTTATAACGTATAATTCCTATTCATGTAACTAAAATCTAGTTTTTATATTTGGACATATAATATCAATATTTAATAAGTGACATATCAAATATGCAATCTACCACTATCAAATTTCTAATATTCCAAACCATTTATAATTTCATCAATTTGCCCCCATTCAATTTAATCTAATTAATTTTCAACCCATTATACCAATGTTCTATAGATCAAAATTTCACAATTGGTAAATAGATGTTCAATGATCAATATATGTGGAAATATTATTCTGGTTGACATTACACATAAATAACCAATAATTTATTTCAAAAAAAAATTTGTCCCATCATTGTGAAATAAATATAGTTGAACATATAAATTTATCTCATGTCCCGGTGAAAATGAATGAATACTAAATAATCATCTAAAAATTTTAAAATGATAGTAATTATTCTATGTCCCATAATATACATAACACATGTATTCGGTGGTCAAGCAATTAAATCTAAATAGCCAGTAATATTTATGTAATGTGAATATATATGTGACAATATGGATGCATGTAAAAATACTAACATCCAATACCATACCAGGGGTAGAATAATATAATTCTCATAAATCATTAATAAAAATGAATTCTTTTAGTCACACGTATTGATATAACAATAAACTATAATAACGAACAACACAAACAAAAGACGCGTCGAAATAAAACTAAGGATTTTCTACATTAATGGGATGACCACTATAAAACCTAGCTATTTACTAATTGAAAACACTTTACCAGTATCATTGTTACTAGACCCAAATAGTATATCAGTGGAATATAAACCATGATACCACTTTTTAATATCCTGGCCCAAGATCCCTTAAAATAGTTCTTTGTTCTAGTAAGTCGCATTACTTCAAGAGTTCCACCCCCAATGTCAGAGGCTACCCATTAGAAGTTAGGGTCCAATGATTTTATGTGGTGCAACAATACCATCATGATAATAGTAGAATATTTATACATAATATATAATTCATTAGGAAATTTAGTTTATGGAAATGAATCCAAAGAAATTTAATTACCATATGAAAACATCGAATGATAAATAATATAGCCATGTTTGTCCATATGAAGCAATATTGTAATATAATTATATTTATATTAGGTAGTACTTAAACAATACACCCAAAAAATGAAAACAATCCACAATAGTTTCCTTAATGGGTATCATGTTCTCCAAATCAGTATGGTCTTGGGATGTGCATTGATGCAATATTTTGTTGTGATCTCTTATGGTTCAAGGCAGTTATGTCTCCATGAGCATAACTATTTCACCAATGATCTGGGGAAAGTATATGTTTTATTTTTTGTATATTTTTTAATTAATTACCTCCTTGGGGGAGAACTTTTTCATCCTCACATATCACAATAGTTTTATTTATATCTTTTCCAAATGTGATTTAAGCATGAGATAATGGTGGTGGATGGAGTTTCTTCAAGATAATGATATTTATATGTCCTACAACTTGGAAAATGTGAATATTGTGGACAATGATTGGAGTAGGAAGTTGTGGAAAGATGTTGTAGGATTCTAGGTATTCAAGAAGTAACATATATAGGATGTCAACCTTTCAATTAGATATAGTGGTGGCTAAAGGAATAGGATATTTGTTTCAAATGATAGTGTAGTATTATCCGATGTAGTAGGTGGTGGAGTCTCAATGGGGAGACTCAATGTTAAAGGTGATGCATAGGTGGTTTGGCCATGGTGATGATCCAGACTAATTCTCAGAGGAGGATAGAAATAGATATTGTTTCATGGTAGTGTTTTTTCCTATAGAGATGCATCGTGGAGTCCTATGTGAATTTAATAACTCACATTTGGTGGTACACTCAAGAGTTTCCAATATATATTGTGGATTAAGGATACAATATCTGAGCCCTGGGATGAAATGTGAAGTGGAATAGTGTGTGTAATGTTTATTTTGTTTTCCAGAAGTTAGAGGATAAAAATCATGTTCCTTGTGGGTTTTTTGTAGCTTTTGTATTTTTCTTAATGGAAATGGGATAACATATCAATGAATTGTTTTCATAGGGCTACCTAGAGACTAGGGTATTTGTCATGACATCTAGGTGTTCATGGATCGGTAGATGAAATTAGCAGATTTCATAGTGATAATGGAGTCGAGAAAATAGGATTCTTTGGATATGAAAAAAGTATATGGGTTTGTGTGGTTTCATTTAGTTCTATGGTTAATTATCTTGGATCAAGATACAAACATTAACAAACAATTATGGAGGGTATTATAGAAAAATTTTGGAAGTTATTTATGCCTCGTCACTACTGTCCTCCCACAGACAAATGTAAAGATGAACTAGGAAATCTAAACATTAGACGATATTTTTCATACATGCATTGTGGACTTTAGTAGATCTTGGCTATGAAACATGTCATTGGTATTGTTTTCTTATAATAATAAATGTCACTCTTCCTTTAACATGGTCCATTTTAGTCATCGTACAAGAGAACGAGTCACTCACTATTATGTTATAAATAGGTTTAGGAGATATCGATTCTTGTCCCGGATTTGGTGTATATCACAATAGTGAAATATTAGCTTGTTTATGAGATGATTAATGAAATACAAGACCAGAAAATTTATTATGCCGATTGGAGAAGGATGATCTTGGAATTCTAGGATTGGGAGAATGATTTATTGATGGTATCCCCTCAAAGTGGGCACCATAGTTTTAATAAAAGTAGTATTATTTCTCCCAAGTTTTCCAGTATTTTTGAGGTGTTGGGATGAGCTTTCGAGCTTTCATATCAGTTGGTATTTCCACCATGGATATAAGGGATCCATGATGTCTTCCACGCCTCCAAAATTCATTGATATTGTCACGGTGAATCACATGTGATTGAATAGGGGAGTTGGATATCATGGATTACGTGATGTTTGTGAAATGATAAGTAGAGATCTTGGACCATCAAGATTACGTGATGTGTAGATGTCCATTTCATTACATCATTTGTTGTGCAGGCTTGGTTTCCTGGAGTAGAGTACATTAGAGAAAGAAATATAGATTCATTCCTAATACCTAGAGTTTTTTTAGATTTTATTTTCTCTATTTTTCATTGTGTATTGATGTTTGGATACTTTTTAATATTGTTTGTTTTTTGTGGTTTATTATCTATGGGGTATGATGTGTGATATATTTCTGACATATGAAAATGGAAAGACCTAATTCCAAATTGAAAATCATTAACAACAATGAAATTAAAACCTTATGCTACCCAGAGCAGATTGTATCATAACATGGAGAATGGAATTCCATGATTTATGTGATCAGGATTGTGAAATTTATTTTGTGGTGGTTTTTGGTTTGGGATATGTGGTGGTTGATATGTTTTTTGTTGTTGTTTTTTAGTAGTATGGTTGTGTCAGAGGAGGTGTCTTGTGGGTGTGTAGTTTGTTTTGTGGTCATTTTTGTTGGTTTGATTGACAATGGTAGCATTTGAGTAATGATGATACCCTTGATAGGTATATAGCATGGTGGTTGATCAAACCCCTTTTATTATAGACATGGTTTTGGATCTCAAAGAGAGAGACTCATTTGAGATGTATATTATGTGACGGTTCATGGCCTCTTGGGTTATTACATTTCCATCTTTGGTTTTTGGAGTTGTTAGAGGGAGGTTTTGGATGATTTTTGTGGAAGATAGTGGTGTTATAGAATTGATATAGTAAATACACATAGTGTAATTGTAATACTTGACATGTTTTGGTGATTCACTACATTTTCATGTATATTTCATGAAATGTAATTTTTTGGGTTAAATAATAAAAAATTTGACGTGTTTCTCTATTAAATTGAATGTTGTGTATTACATGACCTGAAAGGGGATTACACCTCGTTTAAATCCCTGATGTAGTTTAGTTTTAATATTTCTTTCCAGTTAAATGTTTATTTATTCTGTCATGGATTATTATTCCTCTCATTTTTTGTGATACCTAGGTTTTTTAAAGAGTTAATCAATCCATATTCCTCCTTCTTTTATTTATTTTTCCTTGTGGTTTTTCATTGGCAGTTTGGGGTAATCACATCCTTTATCATGGAAAGTTTTATTACATTATTCTTCAAGGTATTGACAATGATTATGTCTTTATTGTTTGAGGTGTGTGTTGGGTTGTGTTTTGATGGGATATGGGTGTGGTGTATGTTGATATTAAGTTATCATGGTTGGATAGGGTTCATGGGAATTCTTCTTCTCATTTTGGTGCACAACGAGATGGAAAGATTCATTGAGCTAGGGGATCCTTTATTTATCTTTATTTTGTATCATGCCAGAGGGGTTTTATTTATTTACATGTGGGTTCTGGTTTTGATAGATTAATTAAATATTAATAATTGATAGATTTTAAATCCAAATGGGTAAATTGGTCTTGATTAAAATGATTACAACATTGATATTATTTGTAAAACTGTTGATTGTATGAGCTTTTGGCCTCACAAAAATTTGAATACTAGTGCTATCCATTTTGGTTTTTGTCTAATGGATTGAAAGAAGACGAATAATTTGATGTTCATTTGTGCACCTTAAAATTTGTAAAATGTTTATTATACTACTCCAAAAATTGAAATTTGACATTACTATTTATCATTTAGAATATGAGATAAAGTGAAAATGGAATATTATTTGAGACACAACTTACAGAATTAAGTTTTCTTATATAATGGAATGAAATCAAGTATGTATATTTTCTCATATTCTATATCTCAATGGTAAAATAATTTATTAATTTCAATAAATAGGATGATAAATTTATTTGATCTCATATTGAGAATATCTATCACCTATATGATGGATTTAGATCTATATAACAAACTATTATAGTACTTGATTACATGTTTTCATAAGAAATGATGTTTTTATCGCATATTTATTACTCATTTTCGTTAATCTTTTTATGGATAATATCCTATGAATATATATGTCACACTAAAATTCCATTGATGTTACACACTATGATGTGAACCTAGAGGTGTCAGGGTATCATTCACTATCTTATATTATGTAACCAGTTGATATTTTATGATGGGACATAGAAAATCTAGGCTATCAAGGGTTGGAGGCTCATACGACATCTAGACACCTTATCATGGTGTTATCCTTTGGTAATCTACAAGATAAGAGGTTATATGTAGTATATAGTAATATATTATATACACTTTTCCATGATTCATTAGATGTTACTATGTACAAATGTGATTATTTACCCATAATAATTATGATTATCATTAATGGACATCATGGATCAACACATTGACGTATATGAGAAAAATGTGATTACATATGATCATAAAAAGGTTCGATATGATGGGTGCATCTTGAGTGATATTACATAAATGTATAACATGATAATGGAATTATACCTTATGTACTTTGATAAAAGATGATATCTATGGCCCTTTTATGGGAACATAACTTCCTATATAAATCCATGACCATAATATTTGGTTGAAAATTTCATTTTCAAATATTTAAAGAAAGATAAATTGAGAATATAGTCTGATTGCACCAGCTTGTAGCCTTCTTGATTCGAGATATCTCAATTAAAGGGGTACATTACATGGTAAAAATCCCTCGGATATTGAATATTATTATGAAATTAACACCATTATCATTTTGAGCCTTGGTGTTTTCTTGATACTATAAATTAACTTTACATGATTATTCCTAATTGAAATGACAAATATTCCTAGAAGGTTACACACTTTGTGTATTCATAATCTAAGTTAAATTCCAGTACAGAATTTTACATTTAATAATAAAAAATATTTATTTGGTTTGGTTGATCACAATAATTTAATGACATGTTTTTTGAAAAAATAAGTGTGTTAAATTAAAATGATAAATATATTCTCATTTTTTGTAGAATATAATATTAATTATATTTTTCATAATAAAATAGTGTCATTATTGTCTATATAGTAATTATTTGAGGATTTGTAAATGTCTAAAATGGAATGTAGAACATGTTTTATTTTCTGGTTTGAAATGTTATAAATAATATTTATTTTTAGTCATGATCTATTTCACAAGTCAAGTAATTATTATTATTTTTACTATTTTTATTTCACATTGTTTTAACTAATAATAATTAAGTTGGAAAAGGTATTATATGAAAATTTACAACATTAAACGTTCCATATTAAATATTTAATTATTACTTCATTACTAAATAATATCTGATTTGAACAAAAAATTGAGAGTGGATGCATAAATCCTTAAATAGGGATATAAAAATCAACCAAATGCTATCTCATCCTATATTAATAATCATTTGATTATGATCATGAGCTATTCCTATTCTGAGATGAATACTACTGTGATTAATCATAACCAATAAAAGTGATCAGGATTGTCCATGACAGCATCGATGATATCACAGTTACATTAAAATATTATAGTTCACATGTATATCACCACTATATAAACTCTACATTTAGACGATATAGAACATTTATGATATGATAAGATCTAATTAATTGGAACATTAATGATGTGATAATTAAAATTTTTTATATTCTAGATGTGATAAAAATTTCCTTATTAATTACATTTGATGATCCATTTCTTAGGGTTTGGGTTTTTTAATTGAGTCATGTAATCTATATTTCCTATTCGAAATGACATTTTAATCATGTATAGAAATAATTACATGGAATTTAAGACAAATATTCAAGTTGGAATAAAATTAATGTATTATTCCACCACACCAAAAACCCATAAGTGTTATTAGTATTGGAACATATTTAATTTAAAATCATTTATTATTTATTGACTAATTGCATGAAATTTTGTTTTATTTTAATTATACATATTATTTTTAATATCCATACACCACCATCTCTACCATTCATTATTCTCAATAAGGTAATAATTTTTTTTAAGGAATAAAATTGAAATACCATTAGATTTATAGCATCAGATGGTGCTAGAGGCTCTACATAGACAAAAAAAATAGAGTACATGAAATGTAATTCCTATATTAACAAGATTCATTTTTTCAAGTTTTTATATCATGATAATGTTATATAAATCCATGGAAATTGGATATAATATCATAAAAAGATGATTGAAATATAGATCAAGATATATTGACACATTAATTTATGAAAAACTTTCCATGTATCTACTAAAATCGATGTGTAGTAGTCACTTTCCTGCATCTGAGAACACAGAGTGTCCTAGTGTATTGTGTGTTTGATACACAACACTGGGATGGATTATTTTCAAAAACCTGTCAGTACCATGAAATTGTCTATGGATAATAACATTTATTGTCCCATGGTATGTGCTATGAAAATGGATAAAAGATATAACACTACATGTACATCCTTACAAACAATGTAGTATTCTACAGAATGTGTTCTATGTTTTTCAAGGAGAAAAATTAAATATATTATCAAAAATATTCACATGTGTTGTATGTTCCATTTATTTGATAGTACACATTATTTAATTTGATTTATAATTATATGTTAAATTATTTACATGGAATTTTGTTTGATAAGAACACATATTTTACTATATTTACAGTTGTGAAATTCAATAATTTTAAATCAATTTTTTTTAAATTATAGAGAAAATTTAGTTATGAATGAATGGTTGGAATGAAGATAAATTGAATTAATTTGATTAATTCTTGGAACATTGTCTCATATAAAGAAAAAATAAATATAATTGATAAGAATATTGAAAATATATACCCAATTCATGTTTTTTGGATGATCATGAGATTAGAAAACCCATTGTATGAGATTGGTTTCTTTGAATTTAATGTTATTAATGGTATTCAATTCATTCCATCATCCTTATTACATAAGGGCATGCATTCCAATGGATTAATTTATGTAAACTCTATTTATCCAATCCATTGGAACCCCTCATCCATGAATGACTAAAACACTATGTATGGATGAAACTTGTTCGCATAATGATGTTTTCTACATCAATGATCTATAGGGAAACTAATAATGGAAATACATATGATCCAATTATTGAATGGTAAAACATAATCTAGTTTATGGTTCGTGGTATGATTCTCACAAAATGAGGGGGAGTATATCATCTAATAATTGGACTGACTATTAAAGAATCACATGATCATGAAACATATATTTTATTTCCATTAGTTTCATGGTTAATAATATATGTATGTGAATGTTTTATGATGTCCCACTAAATGAATTATAAATATTGAAGTATGGAAAAATATATAATAAATATTTTTCATAAATTTATTATCAAACATACATAGTCAATTAAGTAAAATCCACTTAATATTTATAGGCTACGTGATGATATAAAAGGGGGTTTATATATAAAGAAAAAATGTACTAATTCTAAAATACTATGTTTGTATAACCATTAAATACTTAAGTTAGAATCTACCTTATAGTTCAATGTTCTTAACATACCAAATTTGGGAATATATCATTTATAATGAAAATTTTAGATTGATGTTTTGTGTTCATTTAACATATTTTACATCAAGGTTTTACTGTCTATGTGAGATATGGTCAACATAGAGGAATGTGTTGAGAAAATCATCAATATAGGATATCAGGATTTGGGTGTCCACTGAATGGGTTAAAGAACTAAAAGATACATTATTTCAAATATATTACATACCTAAAATCATTAAAATTACTTTTCATTCTGATGTCAAGGATATGATAAAGGGATCATGGATCCATCACACTAAAATATATAAGTGAAATGATATTTATAATCTAATGCTGAGTGATATTAGGTTTCGAAACACAGTGTAAATTTCATGGAATTATTGTGAAATTAAAATTTATTATTTGTTATTGTAATCAAAACAAGGACTAATTTTCTATTCTTAATTTCAGGAAAATTAAATTCAAATGACATTCACAATATCACTATGATCCATAAAAGGGAAATATATCCTTATATCTAATGAAAATGTCTAGGAAGAGTATATGAATTTTCATGTTATGGTAAACCATGATTGGAAATTATATGTGCTGGAAACCCCAATTACAAAATTCATTAAATAAGAGGCTATTGAGGATGGTGTATCACTATATTTTGAATAAATATGAGTATTTTATGGATGTATAATGTTATATTCTATCCACAATGACTAATATGATTCTAAATAACTATGATAATATTGACTCATATATCATTGTTTCTCACATTTGGAATCACTTTCATGTGAATGAGAGATCAATGGGATATGATATCTGTAATGTACTATTCACATGAAAGAATATATAGTCGGTACCAACTGGGGACATTTTTTTATGACCTTTAGATACATTGAGTTCTTATAGATCTTATGTTTTATGATCCTTGATGATGTGAACACATGTCTCTTTCTATCTTTAAATCCTAAAAACAAATATGGTTCTATGAAGAATAATTATATGAGAAATAGTGACACTTATTCACCACATCGATAAATAAATGGGGTCTAAAAATTCTAGAATCTTTATTGATAATAATAGGAGGAAGAAAATGGAATTTTGGTTAAATCCTAATTCCATGTCAAATGATTTGGGGAAATTTACTTCTTTAAAGAAGGAGATCCAGAGTTAAGGAAAGGATCATGATGAAGTATGATTTTCATATTCCAAGGAGGTCCACTAGATGTGGAATCAAAAATAGCCTAAGTGGGAATTGGATGATTTAGGTGTATTTGTTTTACTACAATCCTTCCATGTTTACAAGTTGGATATTATATAATTTTTTTGGAAATATAATTTGTTTCCAAATACATGACCAATGTTTAATTTGGAATTTATACCTATATTATGTTCATTAACTACATAAAATTAAGTGAGTTTGGTTGTTTTAGCCATTAGAGACTACCATTTAACATTACCATCATGATGGATATTGGTTTAAAATAATTTTTATAATGATACTATGGTTACCAAAAACATTATTTCCCTATCATTTGTTCATATTGATGGATTTAATTTCATACATAAAAATAAATGTTTCTACTCTTATAAAAAAATGATATTATATCATATAAAATAGTTTAATATCTTTAATTATGTATAAAATTATGAAAACAAAATAGTTTAAATTCTATTTGAAAAAAATATTCATCACTCATATATAAGGAATGGTTCAATAAATGATTCTATATAAAGGATATTGTTGAACAGCCTAAATTGTTTGGATCATGATCTGGTAGGATAGATACAAGTGGTTGTATAGATTATGTCAAGGAATAGACATTTAAAAGACACTAAATAGGATTAGTATAGAACAATCCAATATAGGATTGTTTCTAGTTATACAAGGTATATATCATTATAGGAAAGTGTGTCCTCAAAAAATAGAGGAATTTGAGAGAATGAGTAAGGTCCCTTATAATTCTACTATATTATCTCCAATGTATGTTACGTTATTCTAAATTCATGAAAAAATTCAATGTGGGTATTATTTTTATATTTCACAAATACAAATACATTGTTCCTCCCTTTTTTTGATGAGATATACATGTTTCCAATCTTATTTGAAGTCAAATACAAATAAATTCCATAATAAATCATCTTTCCAAAATATATCTTGACTCCCCAAAAGTTATGTAATTTTCACTAAAAAATGACGATTCTTATGCCAAATATGTTCTTTTACCATTTCCATCTGGGTATATCATGTTTTTTCATGATGTCTAGGTTGATTAAATCCTTATAAAAACAATTTTTTTGATAATTTCATTTCTTTAATTGATATACATTCTATGTGGAATGCATGATTATGTAAATGTTATGATATGATGTGTATGCCTGAAATTGGTGTCCCCACAATGAATTGGGTAATGTTATTTAGCTCATGAGGTGATGTGTATTATGCATGAACTTGATTATATATTTTTTCACAACGATAATGTTATGATTATGAACATATGTTATCTATAGACATGATTCTAGTTGTTTTCACATCTATGCGGGTTATTTTAACACTAGGAAACGATGTTTCACTTTTTTACATTTCCACATCCCATTCCATTATCTAATGATTTTCTTCTTGATCATGATGATGATCCTAATATTATGATACGATGATGATGATTATGTTCACCCATGTATTATTGATTCATTTCCATTACTCATCCTATATATGGGTTTTTAGACCACTGCATTCTTGGATGTATATCCTTAGGTGATTAGATGTAATAAGGAGAACAGATACTCCATAAGGAAAAAGAGAATTATTTAAATATATTTTTATTTTGTATTTTGTAATATTTAGGTTTGAGTCTAATTTTACCAAGACACTAAAACATTAGATGCTAGTTTTGTAACACCATTATATTTTTTCTCTTTAACATTATGTACTAGTGATGTAAGAAAATTTTGGGTCACTATAGTTGGCATCAAATACTGGTTTACAAAATTTTGGAATTAGTATCAATGAAAATTACTGAAAACCCATAGGATAAGACAATTTATATGTAGATATCCAGGAATATTTGTTTTATAAAAAGATAAATTTAAAGATCCCATAAGATATTCCTTTAGTGTTAATTACATAATATAAAAAATTATTCATGATTCTTTGAATTAAATTATTTATAGACATTTTATATTTTAGAAAATATTGGTATCCCAGAGAAAAATAGCCAACAACCCATGTGAGGGAAAAGGAAATGATTTTTTTGATTTTTATCCCAAATTCCATGAGCGGTGGATTTACGAACATTATATTGAAGCTTACCTAGTTGTCTTAGGATATGGATAAAAATTTGATCCTTAGGGAATTCATTCCATTACCCAATAAGTATAAGATATCCATTGATTCCATCTTGTGGCTACTACAATAAATATTATGTATATTTTATGATCTACAAGTCACAAAATAATGGGTCAACACAATGGAGATTATATTTTCTCTAATATAGTGTTCTAATAAAGAGAATGTGACTTAGGTTATATATCATTTAGATTGAGATGATAATAAATTGTAAGAACTTACAGAGAACACTAAGTATAAGGACTAAATAGAATATATGGAGTGGGAAGACATTACGAAAATAATTATTAACAAGTATTTCTGATGAACTCTTCGATAAAATATGGAGAGATAATTCATAGTGATGAAGAAAAAGGATGTTGAATCTATAATAGATTATGATGAAATTTCACAATGATTGCAAGACACAACTTGGGGTTTGATATAAAAAATTACTGAAAAATATATATATAATTTAATGGCATAAAACCACAATATATAAAGGCTATAGATATCTGAATTTTAAGAGTTTGGAAGAAGTGGTCTGATGTTCCCTCAAGGTCGAGATGGTGTATTGATGATTTTCAAATTATTATAGAGTTAAGAAGTAAATAAAAGAGTTTAATGCTGGTGGGTCAAATGAAAAATGAGGAATTGTGATCCAATTACACATATGTCTAAAATATGGGCTGAATCATTATGGGAATTACCACAAAGGGATGGGGGAATGCTATAATTTTTTGAGATAAGGAAGTAAGATAATGAATATTTGAGAGACATGAATATGTAGACCAACATAATGGGGTAATGGAAGGAACCATATATGCATCACCTATGGTTCAATGCTTCAACAATAGAGAGTAATGGCACCTTTCAATCTAGTGCACTAAACCTCGAGTACTAGAGGTTTACCAGCGTTTGCATCCACCAATGAAAAAGCATCAAAGGAAAGCTTATTGAATGTCTTCTCCTATATGGGAGCATGAAAATGAAGTCCTACGATGTACACATGCTATTCACACAAGAATGGAAAATGTCTTATTTGATTCTTGTTTAGTACATTCCTTATATCCTTCATGTTTGATAGATCTATTTAATCAGTTCCCATATTCATTTAAGTAGATATATCCATAAAAATGCATAGAGGTTTTATCATTACAACTCAAGTGTTTTAATCCTCTTATGTTGGAATATATGGGAAGATTATTCTAATGAATATTGAAATTCTTCCCTTTATAAAATTCAGAACTATACATGGCATATATTATCCCTCATCATATAGAGAATACATTAAGTGTAGGGAAAAGGAAATATAATTTCATATTCCAAACCATCCCACTTTACACTACCAACGCATGGAATACCATGAATCATATTTGGAAAAAACATCAATGGAGTGGGATTTCATACCCTATAATTAATATAACCTGGATTAAATGGTTTCATTAATGGAAACATCAATAATCATAAAATGGTAATTTTAAGGCAATACACTGATGTATTTCTCAATGTGTTTCCTAGACTTATGTCAGATCATGTGGGAGAGTTCTCAATATAACATATACCTAAAGCCACTCCTATCCCAAAATGTCCATATAGGATGGACCAAATGGAACTAGAGGTGTAAATGAAGAAAAATCATGGGAATTTGGAAAAAGGGGTTTACATTCCCATGCGAATCATGTTGTGGTGATCCAGTTCTCTTTGTACTAAAAAAGGATGGATCAATGAAACTGTTTATCAATTACTGATATCTCAATAATATCACCATAATGAAAAACTATCATCTTCCAAGGATTTACGACTTTTTTGATCAACTAATATGTGTTCATTACTTCTCAAAGGTGTATATATTTTTTATATATCATTAAAAAGAGGTGACGAAGGAAGATATTCATAATATTGTATTCCATACAGGGAATATGAACAATGATTTTATTGTGACACCCTTAAATCTTAATAATCCCACTTAAATCTTCATGGATTTAATTAAAAGGTAATTTAAATACCACCTTGAAAATTTTTTGGTAGTTTTTATCGATGATATTATCATCTACGACAAGATAAAGGAGGAACATGACTAATTTATGGGCATCATCCTAGACAATTTAAGGAAAGACAGATTGCAAGCCATGTTCTGAAATTTTGACTACTGGATGTGGTAGTTAACATTCTCAATTCATGTGATCCCAAATGAGGGATTTCATGTGGACCCTTCAAAAAATGAAAATATTGGAATGGATGAAACCCACTAGTTTCACAAAAATAAGTATTTTTATTTTCATGGTACGTTTGAACCTTAATTTTTTAAAGAATTTCTCACAATTTTATATCCCTCTAAAAATATTAATAATGAATTGGAAAATGTATCTATATAAAAAAATTAATAGAAAGCATTAAAGATCTCAATAATAGTCTAATAACTAAACCTATAATGGTAATAAAAACTTGTTGAGATGGATTTTTTATAATTAGTTATGCTTTATAAAATAATTTGTTTGAGTACTCATGAAAAATGAAAATGTGATAACATATACTTCACAAAAGTTTCATATCCATGACCAAAACATCCTGAAAAAATTTCTATAATTAGAAGCTATGATTATTTCCTTGAATATTTGGTATAACTACCTCTATTGTGTGAATTGTGACATATATTTTTATCCAATGAGTGAAAATTATATATTCACATAGAATGTTCTCAAAAATCATAAAAAAATATGGTAAAAGATAATCAAAAACTATGATTTCCCCCATTCAATACAATTTGTAAAAGGTGATGAATTAAAAGATAATCTTAGAAGAAAAAAACTTGTTACTCTATCTATTATGTAGATTTTGAAAGACCATATATTCTTGTAAATTCAAAGGATGATCTAGAAATAATAACAGAAGGGGATTTAATAGACCATGACAAAATTATTTCAAATCCATCAATCCAAGAGAGGACCAAGGAGGCACAAATTCTTGCTCTAGAGATATAAAATATGGTGAAAGTAGTAATGAAATGGAATCCACATAATTTCCACACTGTTGAAGATGGTATATTCCAATTTGAAACTATATTTTGTGTTCTTGCATAACCTAAGATAAAAAGAAGATATCAAATAATTTTCATTGCTCATAAATATCCATACATCCTGGAATTAAAAATATTTTCAATGATCTTGGAGAGAACATATACTGGGGAAACATGAAGAAGGATACTAAAGATTATTTCTCAAGGTTATTGATATTTTAGAATGTTAATAAAGAATGACATAGTTTCAAAGGGATGATGAAACCATTAACTATGCTCATGTGGAAATGGAAGAACATCAATATGGACTTTTTCACCAGTCTCCTAAAGACATACAAAGGACATAATGTAATATGGGTAGTTGTGTATAAACACAACAAGACCACTCACTTTCTTTCTATTGAGGAAGATTTATCACATGATCAACCTACAATGATATATGTGAAGGTAGTGGTGAGGCTACAGAGTATTTTAGTTTTGATTGTATCTGATCTACATCCAAGGATTACATCTAAATTTTATATAAGTATTAAACATGGTTTGATTATTGAATTCAATTTCAGCATGGCCTATCACCAACAAACTACTGGATAAACTGAAAAGACTATTTGAATTACTTTATAAATGCTAAGAGCATAATAAATGGAATTAACAGGATGATGGGATCCATATCTCCCCTAGGTTGAGTTATGATATAACATTCTCATACACTGAAGTATTAAAATGAATCAATATGAACCATTTAATGGGAGAAAACGGAGGAATCCAACATGTTTTAATGAAGTTGGGGAACAAAATATACTTAGATATGTCCTTTTGTAAGAGGTGATAGAGAAGGTTCAAGACCTTTAAAAACACATAAAGGATGCTCATAGTAGTAAAATTTGTTATGATGACATATATCATTGGGATTTTTAGTTTGATGTTGGATACAATATTTTCCTTTTAATATCCTCATAGAATATAGTCATGTGGTTTGGAAAGAATGGTAAGATTATCCCTTGGTGTCATGGTCAAATTAGATCCTTGATCATATAGGATCAGTGGACTATTGGCTTGAACTTCTACAAAGTATGGATACAATTTGTGATTTTTTACATTTACCCTTATAAAGGAAGTGCATAACAGACCCATCACGGGTACTCTATCTTGAGGTAGTACAACGTGTGAAGGAACTCTCATATGAGGAAAAACCGGTAAAGACATCAGAAAATATAGAAAAATTAATCACCGAAAAGGAGAATTTCCTAGTGAAATTCTTGTGGAGGAACTATATGTTTCAATATTCAACATTGGAAATCCATTAAGCAATGAATGATAAACACCCTCTCCTATTTTCACCCTTGTTTGTAAAAAAGAAATTCTCAGAATGAAATTTCATAAGTGGGGAGAAATGTAATCACACAAAATACTATCAATAGAGTTTACATCATTATAAATATGTCATAAAACACACATATTACATATATAACCTAATAAAACATTATTATAATAAATGACCAATTAAATAAGTGGTACTTTTAGTAATTAATGAACCAATACAGATTAGATAGTAACAAGCCCATTAGAATAGTAATAAGACCATTATGAATAGAAATCTGACAATTAGAAGAGTAAAATCACCTATTAAATTATATAAAAAAATTTACAAATATTATAAATGAAAACATGGTATATTTATATTATGGTATATGTTAACAAATTTCCTAAAAATGAAAAACCAAGTGTTTTTAATTTTGTACAACATAAATATTTATTTACAACTATATAATTTGAATAATTATTTAAAAGGAATACAGTTTCCATAAAATATATACATAAATTAATATAATTATATATTATAGTAATAATATAATATTACGATAACTAAATTAATTTTTCAAATGGTTATAAAATCGTTTATAATATTTAAATCAATATTTTTTTTCATAAATGATGATTCTTAAGACTATAACTATTATTTTTAGAAAATTAATATAGAAATATGGATTTCAATTTTTGAAATCTAAATATTGATAAACTGTTGGGATGAATTTTTTGGAATTTTAAAAAATTGATGAATTTTTGGTGAATAGTGAGATATGGTAATTTATGAAACAAGATAAATATATGAATTTTTGAGTCAAGGTGATGTATGTATTATGTATGAACAAATTGGTTAAATATTTTATGAAATATTTTCTATATTTATTCTGATGATTTATCATTGTTGATATTCTTGAGCAAGAATAATAAAAAAATAGATCAAATAACCAAAAAAACACCCCTCTCCTCCCCTATAAATACAACCCACAGACACCTCATCTTGTCAGAAAATTTAATCCTTGTAGATTTTCTAAATTCCACCCAATACACTTCCCAAAAATCATCCCCACCTCCATGAGTAAATGGCCTCAACAAATGGAAAAAACCATGTTCTATAAGGAGGTTCTCAAGGAGACGACGTTCAAGAGGTAAATTCCCCAATTTTTTAGTTTTTTTTATTTTATTATCCAATAATAACCTCTTAAATCACAAGTAAATTATAACTCTAATATAAAATATATATTATAATTTTATTTTTATAATGTAATATCCATAAATAAATCTATTCTCTTCTCATTTTATATTTAAAACGAAAACATCATCAGTGATATGCATGTTCCCCTCCTTTGTGGACGACGAGTTTTTGTTTTCCATTACCTCCATCAAGGATGGTCATAAACAAATTATTTTCGTTAAAAAATATTATAATATGTATATTTTAACTTTTTTGATGTTCTTTGAAAACTTATATTCTCAATATTTAAAAAAAAGATACTAGTTCATGATGGTTAGAAAACCACTAAAATAATGTAGATATTTTATACTAATATTTTATCGAATGAATCATCTTGTAGCCATAAAATTTTATATTAGCCCATTTAAAGTTGTATTATTGAAATAATACCAAATAAATTCACTTCTGGATATTTATTCCTATTTTATAAGAACATACATAATTATACAAAACATAACTCATCATGACTCAATGCAAACAAATTCTCCCATAATGATAAAATTTAATTATATAAATCATAAAAATGGCCATAAATAATCATAATGATATTATAATAAATAAATAAAATGTATTAGAGGTTATTTATTATGTAATTAATTAATCTTATTTGATTATCTAGGATATGAAGTGCAGGTGAAGAAGGCCATCATACATAAGGTAATGGGATTCTCAAACCCAACTCCCTTTCTTTGGGTTATATCTCATTCATACCAAATGTCTATATGTATATTATTTCAATATTACATTAATATAATTTTTTTCTTATCTTTTTATTTTTAGGGATATTGTTTTTGATAATGCTATTTTTTTAGAAATACAATTATTTTCCAAAAGGAAAATTCTATCTGAAACACTTCTTGACTCCACTTGGGATCATTCTTTTTCAACCAAAAATGATTATTCTTATGAAAAATATTTTATTTTCAATTTTCCATTAGAGAATACAATTTTATAAATAAAAATGTATTGATTAAATCCATATAAAACCCATTCATTTACATGGGCTACGTCATGAATTTAACAAATATACGTTCAATGTGCCATGCCTGATTATATTAATGTTATGATGTTATTAGTCAGAATGGAATTATATAGAACTCCAATGAATTATAATTGTGATGTATATCATTAAAATAGTGTATTATTCATGCACATTATTCTTGATGTTTTCAGAATGTTAATGTTATGATTATTCTCATATGTTATGCATGAATATGATGATAGCATCGTTCACAACAATGTGTGTTATTTGGCCATTATGACATGATGTTTAACTTTTCTTCATTTCGACATTCGATGCCTTTATCAAAAATTTTTTATAAAGAACATGATTGTTATCCTATTCTTATGAAATTATTATTATTATTATTATTATTATTATTATTATCACCAATTTTATATTGATTCATGTAACTTATTCATCTTTCATCTCGTTATTTTGCGCACCTTTTCCTTTGATGTATTTCTATAGGTGTTTAAATTTTTATTATAACACAACCATTAGATGAATAAAGAAGAAAAAAATAAATAATTGTTTTATTTTACTATTTAATATTTATGTATGAGACTAATTATCCAAAGACACGAATTCTTTGGATCGTTGTTTTGTAATAATATTATTATGTTTTTCATTAAAATGATTCATTTTTCAAGTACGAAAAACTAGGATCGTTATTATAACTCTACAATCCTTCACCAAAATGAGAGGAAATCAAATGTTTTTTAGTTTTTTATGAATTTAAATTATGGATAGAATCATTTTTAGGATTTTTTTAAGCCATTAACGAATTGATCAACCATTCTTTTAGGTTATATGATAATACTTGAAGCATACCTTGCATGTATTGTAAAATTCCCCACATAGGTACCAAAATATTAATAATAATTATTATATATCTAAAGTAATTTTATATTAATTTCATAAGATTAATATGAGGAATATAATTTTTGATAAAATAATCATTCACATTTTTCCCACTCCATAGATATAATTTCTTCTTGATCACTCATGTTCTTTAAAAAAGTTCACCACTGATATAATTTGACTTTCAAATGATTAGCTTCCAAAATTACATTCTAATGTTTGAATATTTTTTTAATGGAAAATATATTTTCAGTGGAACTAATCCATAACTCATTGACAATTGTATCACTGATTCCACTAAAATAAGGTCGATGTTACCTTATAAATGAATCAATATATCATTTTTTCCTCCAATTATTTTTTATAATATCAAAATGATATATATCTTGATTAATTTATATGAGAATAAAAAAATATTTCTTATTCCATCTTTTATAATACACGGTTACCTATGAGTACAATAATTTATTTTTACATCATATTTAATGTTAATGTGAGTTATTTAGGTTCCATACATTGAAGAAAATCAAAAAACCTAGTGTGATAAAAAATAATCATAGTGGAAAAATATATAGTCATGAAAAAATATTTATAAGATTTTTAAATTGTGACATATTCTTCTAAGAAAACATATGTTTGATCTAAGTCAATATTTATCATTTCCAAAACGTTGGGATGTCTTCTATTACATAGTATTTTCCCTCAGGTTATTACTAATTCCGTCTCGTTCTAGATTCCATAGGATAACTAAACCACGATCTTACAAAAACAGTAATGAATGATACATATCACAGATCAATATTACAACTAAATAGATGAATAGTATATTTATAAAATAAATATCCATTCCAAAATCATCTAATTAAATCTATATGGAAATATAGAAACAGGAAAAAACTTTTTTATTATGATTCTTTATCATCTCCCACATAGATATTCAGAACTACCACATTTATTAGACTTATCATACAAAACCTCGGAAATGAAACATAACAAAGACTAAACTCTAAAACTCGGTATGGGTAAACAATGGAGATATCAATGATAATATAATCATACCATTATAAAAGGGTATGAAAAAATGTTCATAACATTTAAAAATCATACACTTCATATCACATGTCATAATATTGAGTATTCGAATAAATATTTAAAATTATTAGACATGAATCATAATGGAATAATATAAATTTATTCATGAAATATTAATTTAAGAATAATACAATGAATTTTGGCATACACATCAACATAGGAAATTATTTCTTAGTAGTTAATGATATTATCTAAGACTATATTAGTGGAATGGGTTTACATTTATAATAAATATATTAGTCAAGGTTCCCCACCAAGACTATAATAGTGGAAAAAATTACCTTACAAAACTAGGTTATCCTTCCATTGTGTTACTTTTTATCTTGTTAGATATCTTTAATTAGCCAATTCATTAGATAATTAAATAGGTTCCACCAATCAAAAAATGAAAAATATACATATACGTTCAACAAGATCATAATGATTTCAAAATACTAGAACCCATTAAAAGAAATGAGTTTTATAAAAATTTCATCATACCATAACCCTTTGAAATTAAATGTGTTTCATAAGATTTTCACCATTTCATCACAGTATAATCCATTGAAAAAAACATGTTTCATAAGAAACATATAATCATATTCATAAACCATCTAGATAGTGAAAGATTAGCTTGTTTATGAGATGATTAATGAAATACAAGACCAGAAAATTTATTATGCCGATTGGAGAAGGATGATCTTGGAATTCTAGGATTGGGAGAATGATTTATTGATGGTATCCCCTCAAAGTGGGCACCATAGTTTTAATAAAAGTAGTATTATTTCTCCCAAGTTTTCCAGTATTTTTGAGGTGTTGGGATGAGCTTTCGAGCTTTCATATCAGTTGGTATTTCCACCATGGTTATAAGGGATCCATGATGTCTCTCACACCTCCCAAATTCATTGATATTGTCACGGTGAATCACATGTGATTGAATAGGGGAGTTGGATATCATGTATTACGTGATGTTTGTGGAATGATAAGTACAGATCTTGGATCATCAAGAGAACGTGATGTGTAGATGTCCATTTCATTACATCATTTGTTGTGAAGGCTTGGTATCCTGGAGTAGAGTACATTAGAGAAAGAAATATAGATTCATTCCTAATACCTAGAGTTTTTTTAGATTTTATTTTCTCTATTTTTCATTGTGTATTGATGTTTGGATACTTTTTTATATTGTTTGTTTTTTGTGGTTTATTATCTATGGGGTATGGTGTGTGATATATTTCTGACATATGAAAATGGAAAGACCTAATTCCAAATTGAAAATCATTAACAATAATGAAATTAAAACCTTATGCTACCCAGAGCAGATTGTATCATAACATGGAGGATGGAATTCCATGATTTATGTGATCAGGATTGTGAAATTTATTTTGTGGTGGTTTTTGGTTTGGGATATGTGGTGGTTGATATGTTTTTTGTTGTTGTTTTTTAGTAGTATGGTTGTGTCAGAGGAGGTGTCTTGTGGGTGTGTAGTTTGTTTTGTGGTCATTTTTGTTGGTTTGATTGACAGTGGTAGCATTTGAGTTATGATGATACCCTTGATAGGTATATAGCATGGTGGTTGATCAAACCCCTTTTATTATAGACTTTGTTTTGGATCTCAAAGAGAGAGACTCATTTGAGATGTATATTATGTGATGGTTCATGGCCTCTTGGATTATTACATTTCCAGCTTTGGTTTTTGGAGTTGTTAGAGGGAGGTTTTGGATGATTTTTGTGGAAGATAGTGGGGTTATAGAATTGATATAGTAAATACACATAGTGTAATTGTAATACTTGACATGTTTTGGTGATTCACTACATTTTCATGTATATTTCATGAAATGTAAATTTTCTGGGTTAAATAATAAAAAATTTGACGTGTTTTTCAATTAAATTGAACGTTGTGTATTACATGACCTGAAAGGGGATTACACCTCGTTTAAATCCCTGATGTAGTTTAGTTTTAATAGTTCTTTCTAGTTAAATGTTTATTTATTCTTTCATGGATTATTATTCCTCTCATTTTCTGTGATACCTAGGTTTCTTAAAGAGTTAATCAATCCATATTCCTCCTTCTTTTATTTATTTTTCCTTGTGGTTTTTCATTGGCAGTTTGGGGTAATCACATCCTTTATCTTGGAAAGTTTTATTACATTATTCTTCAAGGTATTGACAATGATTATGTCTTTATTGTTTGAGGTGTGTGTTGGGTTGTGTTTTGATGGTATATGGGTGTGGTGTATGTTGATATGAAGTTATCATGGTTGGATAGGGTTCATGGGAATTCTTCTTCTCATTGTGGTGCACAACGAGATGGAAAGATTCATTGAGCTAGGGGATCCTTTATTTATCCTTATTTTGTATCATGCCGGAGGGGTTTTATTTTTTTACATGTGGGTTCTGGTTTTGATAGATTAATTAAATATTAATAATTGATAGATTTTAAATCCAAATGGGTAAATTGGTCTTGATTCAAATGATTACAACATTGATATTATTTGTAAAATTGTGGATTGTATGGGCTTTTGGCCTCGCAAAAATTTGAATACTAGTGCTATCCATTTTGGTTTTTGTCTAATGGATTGAAAGAAGACGAATAATTTGATGTTCATTTGTGCACCTTAAAATTTTTAAAAGTTTATTATACTACCCCAAGCATTGAAATTTGACATGACTATTTATCATTTAGAATATGAGATAAAGTGAAAATGGAAGATTATTTGAGACACGACTTACAGAATTAAGTTTTCTTATATAATGGAATGAAATCAAGTATGTATATTTTCTCATATTCTATATCTGAATGGTAAAATAATTTATTAATTTCAATAAATAGGATGATAAATTTATTTGATCTCATATTGAGAATATCTATCACCTATATGATGGATTTAGATCTATATAACAAACTATTATAGTACTTGATTACATGTTTTCATAAGAAATGATATTTTTATCGCATATTGATTACTCATTTTCATTAATCTTTTTATGGATAATATCCTATGAATATATATGTCACACTAAAATTCCATTGATGTTACACACTATGATGTGAACCTAGAGGTGTCAGGGTATCATTCACTATTTTATATTATGTAACCAGTTGATATTTTATGATGGGACATAGAAAATCTAGGCTATCAAGGGTTGGAGGCTCATACGACATCTAGACACCTTATCATGGTGTTATCCTTTGGTAATCTACAAGATAAGAGGTTATATGTAGTATATATTAATATATTATATACACTTTTCCATGTTTCATTAGATGTTACTATGTACAAATGTTTTTCTTTACCCATAATAATTATGATTATCATTAATGGACATCCTGGATCAACACATTGACGTATATGAGAAAAATGTGATTACATATGATCATCAAAAGGTTTTATATGATGGGTGCATCTTGAGTGATATTACATAAATGTATAACATGATAATGGAATTATACCTTATGTACTTTGATAAAAGATGATATCTATGGCCCTTTTATGGGAACATAACTTCCTATATAAATCCATGAACATAATATTTGGTTGAAAATTTCATTTTCAAATATTTAAAGAAAGATAAATTGAGAATATAGTCTGATTGCACCAGCTTACAGCCTTCTTGATTCGAGATATCTCAATTAAATGGGTACATTACATGGTAAAAATCCCTCGGATATTGAATATTATTATGAAATTAACACCATTATCATTTTGAGCCTTGGTGTTTTCTTGATACTATAAATTAACTTTACATGATTATTCCTAATTGAAATGAGAAATATTCCTAGAAGGTTACACACTTTGTGTATTCATAATCTAAGTTAAATTCCAGTACAGAATTTTACATTTAATAATAAAAAATATTTATTTGGTTTGGTTGATCACAATAATTTAATGACATGTTTTGTGAAAAAATAAGTGTGTTAAATTAAAATGATAAATATATTCTCATTTTTTGTAGAATATAATATTAATTATATTTTTCATAATAAAATAGTGTCATTATTGTCTATATAGTAATTATTTGAGGATTTGTAAATGTCTAAAATGGAATGTAGAACATGTTTTATTTTCTGGTTTGAAATGTTATAAATAATATTTATTTTTAGTCATGATCTATTTCACAAGTCAAGTAATTATTATTATTTTTACTATTTTTATTTCACATTGTTTTAACTAATAATAATTAAGTTGGAAAAGGTATTATATGAAAATTTACAACATTAAACGTTCCATATTAAATATTTAATTATTACTTCATTACTAAATAATATCTGATTTGAACAAAAAATTGAGAGTGGATGCATAAATCCTTAAATAGGGATATAAAAATCAACCAAATTCTATCTCATCCTATATTAATAATCATTTGATTATGATCATGAGTTATTCCTATTCTGAGATGAATACTACTGTGATTAATCATAACCAATAAAAGTGATCAGGATTGTCCATGACAGCGTCGATGATATCACAGTTACATTAAAATATTATAGTTCACATGTATATCACCACTATATAAACTCTACATTTAGACGATATAGAACATTTATGATATGATAAGATCTAATTAATTGGAACATTAATGATGTGATAATTAAAATTTTTTATATTCTAGATGTGATAAAAATTTCTTTATTAATTACATTTGATGATCCATTTCTTAGGGTTTGGGTTTTTTAATTGAGTCATGTAATCTATATTTCCTATTCGAAATGACATTTTAATCATGTATAGAAATAATTACATGGAATTTAAGACAAATATTCAAGTTGGAATAAAATTAAATTATTATTCCACCACACCAAAAACACATAAGTGTTATTAGTATTGGAACATATTTAATTTAAAATCATTTATTATTTATTGACTAATTGCATGAAATTTTGTTTTATTTTAATTATACATATTATGTTTAATATCCATACACCACCATCTCTACCATTCATTATTCTCAATAAGGTAATAATTTTTTTAAGGAATAAAATTGAAATACCATTAGATTTATAGCATTAGATGGTGATAGAGTCTCTACATAGACAAAAAAAATAGAGTACATGAAATGTAATTCCTATATTAACAAGATTCATTTTTTTCAAGTTTTTATATCATGATAATGTTATATAAATCCATGGAAATTGGATATAATATCATAAAAAGATGATTGAAATATAGATCAAGATATATTGACACATTAATTTATGAAAAACTTTCCATGTATCTACTAAAATCGATGTGTAGTAGTCACTTTCCTGCATCTGAGAACACAGAGTGTCCTAGTGTATTGTGTGTTTGATACACAACACTAGGATGGATTATTTTCAAAAACCTGTCAGTACCATGAAATTTTCTATGGATAATAACATTTATTGTCCCATGGTATGTGCTATGAAAATGGATAAAAGATATAACACTACATGTACATCCTTACAAACAATGTAGTATTCTACAGAATGTGTTCTATGTTTTTCAAGGAGAAAAATTAAATATATTATCAAAACTATTCACATGTGTTGTATGTTCCATTTATTTGATAGTACACATTATTTAATTTGATTTATAATTATATTTTAAATTATTTACATGGAATTTTTTTTGATAAGAACACATATTTTACAATATTTACAGTTGTGCAATTCAATAATTTTAAATCAATTTTTTTTAAATTATAGTGAAAATTTAGTTATGAATGAATGGTTGGAATGAAGATAAATTGAATTAATTTGATTAATTCTTGGAACATTGTCTCATATAAAGAAAAAATAAATATAATTGATAAGAATATTGAAAATATATACCCAATTCATGTTTTTTGGATGATCATGAGATTAGAAAAACCCATTGAATGAGATTGGTTTCTTTGAATTTAATGTTATTAATGGTATTCAATTCATTCCATCATCCTTATTACATAAGGGCATGCATTCCAATGGATTAATTTATGTAAACTCTATTTATCCATTCCATTGGAACCCCTCATCCATGAATGACTAAAACACTATGTATGGATGAAACTTGTTCGCATAATGATGTTTTCTACATCAACGATCTATAGGGAAACTAATAATGGAAATACATATGATCCAATTATTGAATGGTAAAACATAATCTAGTTTATGGTTCGTGGTATGATTCTCACAAAATGAGGGGTAGTATATCATCTAATAATTGGACTGACTATTAAAGAATCACATGATCATGAAACATATATTTTATTTCCATTAGTTTCATGGTTAATAATATATGTATGTGAATGTTTTATGATGTCCCACTAAATGAATTATAAATATTGAAGTATGGAAAAATATATAATAAATATTTTTCATAAATTTATTATCAAACATACATAGTCAATTAAGTAAAATCCACTTAATATTTATAGACTACGTGATGATATAATAGGGGGTTTATATATAAAGAAAAAATTTACTAATTCTAAAATACTATGTTTGTATAACCATTAAATACTTAAGTTAGAATCTACCTTATAGTTCAATGTTCTTAACATACCAAATTTGGGAATATTTCATTTATAATGAAAATTTTAGATTGATGTTTTGTATTCATTTAACATATTTTACATCAAGGTTTTACTGTCTATGTGAGATATGGTCAACATAGAGGAATGTGTTGAGAAAATCATCAATATAGGATATCAGGATTTGGGTGTCCACTGAATGGGTTAAAGAACTAAAAGATACATTATTTTAAATATATTACATACCTAAAATCATTCAAATTACTTTTCATTCTGTTGTCAAGGATATGATAAAGGGATCATGGATCCATCACACTAAAATATATAAGTGAAATGATATTTATAATCTAATGCTGAGTGATATTAGGTTTCGAAACACAGTGTAAATTTAATGGAATTATTGTGAAATTAAAATTTATTATTTGTTATTGTAATCAAAACAAGGACTAATTTTCTATTCTTAATTTCAGGAAAATTAAATTCAAATAACATTCACAATATCACTATGATCCATAAAAGGGAAATATATCCTTATATCTAATGAAAATTTATAGGAAGATTATATGAATTTTCATGTTATTGTAAACCATGATTGGAAATTATATGTGCTGGAAACCCCAATTACAAAATTCATTAAATAAGAGGCTATTGAGGATGGTGTATCACTATATTGTGAATAAATATGAGTATTTTAAGGATGTATAATGTTATATTCTATCCACAATGACTAATATGATTCTAAATAACTATGATAATATTGACTCATATATCATTGTTTCTCACATTTGGAATCACTTTCATGTGAATGAGAGATCAATGGGATATGATATCTGTAATGTACTATTCACATGAAAGAATATATAGTCGGTACCAACTGGGGACATTTTTTTATGACCTTTAGATACATTGAGTTCTTATAGATCTTATGTTTTATGATCCTTGATGATGTGAACACATGTCTCTTTCTATCTTTAAATCCTAAAAACATATATGGTTCTATGAAGAATAATTATATGAGAAATAGTGACACTTATTCACCACATCGATAAATAAATGGGGTCTAAAAATTCTAGAATCATTATTGATAATAATAGGAGGAAGAAAATGGAATTTTGGTTAAATCCTAATTCCATGTCAAATGATTTGGGGAAATTTAATTCTTTAAAGAAGGAGATCCAGAGTTAAGGAAAGGATCATGATGAAGTATGATTTTCATATTCCAAGGAGGTCTACTTGATGTGGAATCAAAAATAGCCTAAGTGGGAATTGGATGATTTAGGTGTATTTGTTTTACTATAATCCTTCCATGTTTACAAGTTGGGTATTATATAATTTTTTTGGAAATAGAATTTGTTTCCAAATACATGAACAATGTTTAATTTGGAATTTATACCTTTATTATGTTTATTAACTACATAAAATTAAGTGAGTTTGGTTGTTTTTGCCATTGGAGACTACCATTTAACATTACCAACATGATGGATTTTGGTTTAAAATAATTTTTATAATGATACTATGGTTACCAAAAACATTATTTCCCTTTCATTTGTTGATATTGATGGATTTAATTTCATACATAAAAATAAATGTTTCTACTCTTATAAAAAAATCATATTATATCATATAAAATAGTTTAATATCTTTAATTATGTATAAAATTATGAAAACAAAATAGTTTAAATTCTATTTGAAAAAAATATGCATCACTCCTATATAAGGAATGGTTCAATAAATGATTCTATATAAAGGATATTGTTGAACAGCCTAAATTGTTTGGATCATGATCTGGTAGGATAGATACAAGTGGTTGTATAGATTATGTCAAGGAATAGACATTTAAAAGACACTAAATAGGATTAGTATAGAACAATCCAATATAGAATTGTTTCTAGTTATACAAGGTATATATCATTATAGGAAAGTGTGTCCTCAAAAAATAGTGGAATTTGAGAGAATGAGTAAGGTCCCTTATAATTCTACTATATTATCTCCAATGTATGTTACGTTATTCTAAATTCATGAAAAAATTCAATGTGGGTATTATTTTTATATTTCACAAATACAAATACATTGTTCTTCCCTTTTTTCGATGAGATATAAATGTTTCCAATCTTATTTGAAGTCAAATACAAATAAATTCCAAAATAAATCATCTTTCCAAAATATATCTTGACTCTACAAAAGTTATGTAATTTTCACTAAAAAATGACGATTCTTATGCCAAATATGTTCTTTTACCATTTCCATCTGGGTATATCATGTTTTTTCATGATGTCTAGGTTGATTAAATCCTTATAAAAACAATTTTTTTGGATAATTTCATTTCTTTAATTGATATACATTCTATGTGGAATGCATGATTATGTAAATGTTATGATATGATGTGTATGCCTGAAATTGGTGTCCCCACAATGAATTGGGTAATGTTATTTAGCTCATGAGGTGATGTGTATTATGCATGAACTTGATTATATATTTTTTCACAACGATAATGTTATGATTATGAACATATGTTATCTATAGACATGATTCTAGTTGTTTTCACATCTATGCGGGTTATTTGAACACTAGGAAACGATGTTTCACTTTTTTACATTTCCACATCCCATTCCATTATCTAATTATTTTCTTCTTGATCATGATTATGATCCTAATATTATGATACGATGATGATGATTATGTTCACCCATGTATTATTGATTCATTTCCATTACTCATCCTATATATGGGTTTTTAGACCACTGCATTCTTGGATGTATATCCTTAGGTGATTAGATGTAATAAGGAGAACAGATACTCCATAAGGAAAAAGAGAATTATTTAAATATATTTTTATTTTGTATTTTGTAATATTTAGGTTTGAGACTAATTTTACCAAGACACTAAAACATTAGATGCTAGTTTTGTAACACCATTATATTTTTTCTCTTTAACATTATGTACTAGTGAAGTAAGAAAATTTTGGGTCACTATAGTTGGCATCAAATACTGGTTTACAAAATTTTGGAATTAGTATCAATGAAAATTACTGAAAACCCATAGGATAAGACAATTTATATGTAGATATCCAGGAATATTTGTTTTATAAAAAGATAAATTTAGAGATCCCATAAGATATTCCTTTAGTGTTAATTACATAATATAAAAAATTATTCATGATTCTTTGAATTAAATTATTTATAGACATTTTATATTTTAGAAAATATTGGTATCCCAGAGAAAAATAGCCAACAACCCATGTGCGGGAAAAGGAAATGATTTTTTTGATTTTTATCCCAAATTCCATGAGCGGTGGATTTACGAACATTATATTGAAGCTTACCTAGTTGTCTTAGGATATGTATAAAAATTTGATCCTTAGGGAATTCATTCCATTACCCAATAAGTATAAGATATCCATTGATTCCATTTTGTGGCTACTACAATAAATATTATGTATATTTTATGATCTACAAGTCACAAAATAATGGGTCAACAAAATGGAGATTATATTTTCTCTAATATAGTGTTCTAATAAAGAGAATGTGACTTAGGTTATATATCATTTAGATTGAGATTATAATAAATGGTAAGAACTTACAGAGAACACTAAGTCTAAGGACTAAATAGAATATATGGAGTGGGAAGACATTATGAAAATAATTATTAACAAGTATTTCTGATGAACTCTTCGATAAAATATGGAGAGATAATTCATAGTGATGAAGAAAAAGGATGTTGAATCTATAATAGATTATGATGAAATTTCACAATGATTGCAAGACACAACTTGGGGTTTGATATAAAAAATTATTGGAAAATATATATATACTTTAATGGCATAAAACCACAATATATAAAGGCTATAGATATCTCAATTTTAAGAGTTTGGAAGAAGTGGTCTGACGTTCCCTCAAGGTTGAGATGGTGTATTGAGGATTTTCAAATTATTATAGAGTTAAGAAGTAAATAAAAGAGTTTAATGCTGGTGGGTCAAATGAAAAATGAGGAATTGTGATCCAATTACACATATGTCTAAAATATGGGCTGAATCATTATGGGAATTACCACAAAGGGATGGGGGAATGCTATAATTGTTTGAGATAAGGAAGTAAGATCATGAATATTTGAGAGACACGAATATGTAGACCAACATAATGGGGTAATGGAAGGAACCATATATGCATCACCTATGGTTCAATGCTTCAACAATAGAGAGTAATGTCACTTTTCAATCTAGTGCACTAAACCTCGAGTACTAGAGGTTTACCAGCGTTTGTATCCACCAATGAAAAAGGATCAAAGGAAAGCTTATTGAATGTCTACTCCTATATGGGAGCATGAAAATGATGTCCTACGATGTACACATACTATTCACTCAAGAATGGAAAATGTCTTATTTGATTCTTGTTTAGTACATTCCTTATATCCTTCATGTTTGATAGATCTATTTAATCAATTCCCATATTCATTTAAGTAGATATATCCATAAAAATGCATAGAGGTTTGATCATTACAACTCAAGTGTTTTAATCCTCTTATGTTGGCATATATGGGAAGATTATTCTAATGAATATTGAAATACTTCCCTTTATAAAATTCATAACTATACATGGCATATATTATCCCTCATCATGTAGAGAATACATTAAGTGTAGGGAAAAGGAAATATAATTTCATATTCCAAACCATCCCACTTTACACTACCAACGCATGGAATACCATGAATCATATTTGGAAAAAACATCAATGGTGTGGGATTTCATACCCTATAATTAATATAACCTAGACTAAATGGTTTCATTAATGGAAACATCAATAATCATAAAATGGTAATTTTAAGTCAATACACTGATGTATTTCTCAATGTGTTTCCTGGACTTCTATCAGATCATGTGGGAGAGTTCTCAATATAACATATACCTAAAGCCACTCCTATCCCAAAATGTCCATATAGGATGGACCAAATGGAACTAGAGGTGTAAATGGAGAAAAATCTTGGGAATTTGGAAAAAGGGGTTTATATTCCCATGTGAATCATGTTGTGGTGATCCAGTTCTCATTGTACTAAAAAAGGATGGATCAATGAAACTATTTATCAATTACTGATATCTCAATAATATCACCATAATGAAAAACTATCATCTTCCAAGGATTTACGACTTTTTTGATCAACTAATATGTGTTCATTACTTCTCAAAGGTGTATATATTTTTCATATATCATTAAAAAGAGGTGACGAAGGATGATATTCATAATATTGTATTCCATACAGGGAATATGAACAATGATTTTATTGTGACACCCTTAAATCTTAATAATCCCACTTAAATCTTCATGGATTTAATTAAAAGGTAATTTAAATACCACCTTGAAAATTTTTTGGTAGTTTTTATCGATGATATAATCATCTACGACAAGATAAAGGAGGAACATGACTAATTTATGGGGATCATCCTAGACAATTTAAGGAAAGACAAATTGTAAGCCATGTTCTGAAATTTTGACTACTGGATGTGGTAGTTAACATTCTCAATTCATGTGATCCCAAATGAGGGATTTCATGTGGACCCTTCAAAAAATGAAAATATTGGAATGGATTAAACCCACTCGTTTTACAAAAATAAGTATTTTTCTTTTCATGGTACATTTGAACTTTAATTTTTTAAAGAATTTCTCACAATTTTATATCCCTCTAAAAATATTAATAATGAATTGGAAAATGTATCTATATAAAAAAATTAATAGAAAGCATTAAGGATCTCAATAATAGTCTAATAACTAAACCTATAATGGTAATAAAAACTTTTTGAGATGGATTATTTATAATTAGTTATGCTTTATAAAATGATTTGGTTGAGTACTCATGAAAAATGAAAATGTGATATCATATACTTTACAAAAGTTTCAAATCCATGACCAAAACATCCTGAAAAATTTTCTATAATTAGAAGCTATGATTATTTCCTTGAAGATTTGGTATAACTACCTCTATTGTGTGAATTGTGACATATATTTTTATCCCATGAGTGAAAATTATATATTCACATAGAATGATCTCAAAAATCATAAAAAAATATGGTAAAAGATAATCAAAAACTATGATTTCCCCCATTCACTACAATTTGTAAAAGGTGATGAATTAAAAGATAATCTTAGAAGAAAAAAACTTGTTACTCTATCTTTTATGTAGATTGTGAAAGACCATATATTCTTGTAAATTCAGAGGATGATCTAGAAATAATTACATAAGGGGATATAACAGACCATGACAAAATTATTTCAAATCCATCAATCCAAGAGAGGACCAAGGAGGCACAAATTCTTGCTCTAGAGATATAAAATATGGTGAAAGTAGTAATGGAATGGAATCCACATAATTTCCACACTGTTGAAGATGGTATATTCCAATTTGAAACTATATTTTGTGTTCTTGCATAACCTATGATAAAAAGAAGATATCAAATAATTTTCATTGCTTATAAATATCCATACATCCTGGAATTAAAAATGTTTTCAATGATCTTGGAGAGAACATATACTGGGGAAACATGAAGAAGGATACTAAAGATTATTTCTCAAGGTTCTTGATATTTTAGAATGTTAATAAAGAATGAAATAGTTTCAAAGGGATGATGAAACCATTAACTATGCTCATGTGGAAATGGAAGAACATCAATATAGACTTTTTCACCAGTCTCCTAAAGACATACAAAGGACATAATGTAATATGGGTAGTTGTGTATAAACACAACAAGACCACTCACTTTCTTTCTATTGAGGAAGATTTATCACATGATCAACCTACCATGATATATGTAAAGGTAGTGGTGAGGCTACAGAGTATTTTTGTTTTGATTGTATCTGATCTACATCCAAGGATTACATCTAAATTTTATATAAGTATTAAACATGGCTTGATTATTGAATTCAATTTCAGCATGAGCTATCACCAACAAACTACTGGATAAACTGAAAAGACTATTTGAATTACATTAGAAATTATAAGAGCATAATAAATGAAATTAACAGGAGGATGGGATCCATATCTCCCCTAGGTTGAGTTATGATATAACATTCTCGTACACTGAAGTATTAAAATGGATCAATATGAACCATTTAATGGGAGAAAACGGAGGAATCCAACATGTTTTAATGATGTTGGTGAACAAAATATACTTAGATATGACCTTTTGTAAGAGGTGATAGAGAATGTTCAAGACCTCTAAAAACACATAAAGGATGCTCATAGTAGAAAAATTTGTTATGATGGCTTATATCATTGGGATTTTCAGTTTGATGTTGGATACAATGTTTTCATTTTAATATCCTCATAGAATAGAGTCATGTGGTTTGGAAAGAATGGTAAGATTATCCCTTGGTGTCTTGGTCAAATTAGATCCTTGAACATATAGGATCACTGGACTATTGGCTTGAACTTCAACAAAGTATGGATACAATTCGTGATTTTTTACATTTACCCTTATTAAGGAAGTGCATACCAGACCCATCACGGGTACTCTGTCTTGAGGTGGTACAACGTGTGAACGAACTATCATATGCGAAAAAACCGGTAAAGACATCAGAAAATATAGAAAAATTAATCACCAAAAAGGAGAATTTCCTAGTGAAATTCTTGTGGAGGAACTATAAGTTTCAATATTCAACATTGGAAATCAATTAAGCAATGAATGATAAACACCCTCTCCTGTTTTCACCCTTGTTTGTAAAAAAGAAATTCTCAGAATGAAATTTCATAAGTGGGGAGGAATGTAATCACACAAAATACTATCAATAGAGTTTACATCATTATAAATATGTAATAAAACACACATATTACATATAGAACCTAATAAAACATTATTATCATAAATGACCAATTAAATAAGTGGTACTTTTAGTAATTAATGAACCAATACAGATTAGATAGTAACAAGACCATTAGAATAGTAATAATACCATTATGAATAGAAATATAAAAATTAGAAGAGTAAAATCACCTATTAAATTATATAAAAAAATTTACAAATATTATAAATGAAGACATGGTATATTTATATTATGGTATATGTTAACAAATTTCTTAAAAATGAAAAACCAAGTGTTTTTAATTTTGTACAACATAAATATTTATTTAAAACTATATAATTTGAATAATTGTTTAAAAAGAATATAGTTTCCATAAAATATATACATAAATTAATATAATTATATATTATAGTAATAATATAATATTATGATAACTAAATTAATTTTTCAAATGGTTATAAAATCGTTTATAATATTAAAATCAATATTTTTTGCGTAAATGATGATTCTTAAGACTATAACTATTATTTTTAGATAATTAATTTATAAATATGAATTTCAATTTTTGATATCTAAATATTGATGAACTATTGGGATGAATTTTTTGGAATTTTAAAAAATTGATGAATTTTTGGTGAATAGTGAAATATGGTAATTTATGAAACAAGATAAATATATGAATTTTTGTGTCATGGTGATGTATGTATTAAGTAAGAACAAATTGGTTAAATATTTTATGAAATATTTTCTATATTTATTCTGATTATTTATCATTGTTGATATTCTTGAGCAAGAATAATAAACAAATAGATCAAATAACCAAAAAAACACCCCTCTCCTCCCCTATAAATACAACCCACAGACACCTCATCTTGTCACACAATTTAATCCTTGTAGATTTTCTAAATTCCACCCAATACACTTCCCAAAAATCATCCCCACCTCCATGAGTAAATGGTCTCAACAAATGGAAAAAACCATGTTCTATAAGGAGGTTCTCAAGGAGACGACATTCAAGAGGTAAATTCCCCAATTTTTTAGTTTTTTTATTTTATTATCCTATAATAACCTCTTAAATCCCATGTAAATTATAACTCTAATAAAAAATATATATTATAATTTTATTTTTATAATGTAATATCCAAAAATAAATCTATTCTCTTCTCATTTTATATTTAAAACGAAAACATCATCAGTGATATGCATGTCCCCCTCCTTTGTGGATGACGAGTTTTTGTTTTCCATTACCTCCATCAAGGATGGTCATAAACAAATTATTTTCGTTAAAAAATATTATAATATGTATATTTTAACTTTTTTGATGTTATTTGAAAAATTATATTCTCAATATTTAAAAAAAAGAAACTAGTTCATGGTGGTTAGAAAACCACTGAAATAATGTAGATATTTTATACTAATATTTTATCGAATGAATCATCTTGTAGCCATAAAATTTTATATTAGACCATTTAAAGTTGTATTATTGAAATAATACCAAATAAATTCACTTCTGGATATTTATTCCTATTTTATAAGAACATCCATAATTATAGAAAACATAACTCATCATGACTCAATGCAAACAAATTCTCCCAGAATGATAAAATTTAATTATATAAATCATAAAAATGGCCATAAATAATCATAATGATATTATAATAAATAAAACAAATGTATTAGAGGTTATTTATTATGTAATTAATTAATATAATTTGATTATCTAGGATATGAAGTGCAGGTGAAGAAGGCCATCAAACATAAGGTAATGGGATTCTCGAACCCAACTCCCTTTCTTTGGGTTATACCTCATTCATACCAAATGTCTATATGGATATTATTTCAATATTACATTAATATAATTTTTTTCTTATCTTTTTATTTTTAGGAATATTGCTTTTGATAATGCTATTTTTTTAGAAATACAATTAATTTCCAAAAGAAAAATTCTATCTGAAACACTTCTTGACTCCACTTGGGATCATTCTTTTTCAACCAAAAATGATGATTCTTATGAAAAATATTTTATTTTCAATTTTCCATTAGAGAATACAATTTTATTAATGAAAAATGTATTGATTAAATCCTTATAAAACCCATTCATTTACATGGGTTACGTCATGAATTTAACCAATATACGTTCAATGTGCCATGCCTGATTATATTAATGTTATGATGTTATTAGTTAGAATGGAATTATATAGAACTCCAATGAATTATAATTGTGATGTATATCATTAAAAAAGTGTATTATTCATGCAAATTATTCTTGATGTTTTCAGAAAGTTAATGTTATGATTATTATCATATGTTATGCATGAATATGATGATAGCATTGTTCACAAAAATGTGTGTTATTTGGACATTGTGAAATGATGTTTCACTTTTATTCATTTCCATATTCGATGCCTTTATCAAATGTTTTTTATAAAGACCATGATTGTTATCCTATTATTATTATATTATTATTATTATTATTATTATTATTATTGTCACCAATTTTATATTGATTCATGTAACTTATTCATCTTTCATCTTGTTATTTAGCACACCTTTTCCTTTGATGTATTTCTATAGGTGTTTAAATTTTTATTATAACACAACCATTAGATGAATAAAGAAGAAAAAAATAAATAATTGTTTTATTTTACTATTTAATATTTATGTATGAGACTAATTATCCAAAGACACGAATTCTTTGGATCATTGTTTCGTAATAATATTATTATGTTTTTCATTAAAATGATTCATTTTTCAAGTACGAAAAACTAGGCTCGTTATTATAACTCTACAAATCCTTCACCAAAATGAGAGGAAATCAAATGTTTTTTAGTTTTTTATGAATTTAACTTATGGATAGAATCATTTTTAGGATTTTTTTAAGCCATTAACGAGTTGATCAAGCATTCGTTTAGGTTATATGATAATACTTGAAGCATACCTTGCATGTATTGTAAAATTCCCCACATAGGTACCAAAATATATATAATAATTATTGTATATCTAAAGTAATTTTATATTAATTTCATAAGATTAATATGAGGAATATAAGTTTTGATAAAATAATCATTCACATTTTTCCCACTCCATAGATATAATTTCTTCTTGATCACTCATGTTCTTTAAAAAATTTCACCACTGATATAATTTGACTTTCAAATGATTAGCTTCCAAAATTACATTCTAATGTTTGAATATTTTTTTAATAGAAAATATATTTTCAGTGGAACTAATCCATAACTCATTGACAATTGTATCACTGATTCCACTAAAATAAGGTCTATTTTACCTTATAAATGAATCAATATATCATTTTTTCTTCCAATTATTTTTTAGAATATCAAAATGATATATATCTTGATTAATTTATATGAGAATAAAAAAATATTTCTTATTCCATCTTTTATAATACACGGTTACCTATGAGTACAATAATTTATTTTTACATCATATTTAATGTTAATGTGAGTTATTTAGGTTCCATACATTGACGAAAATCAAAAAACCTAGTGTGATAAAAAATAATCATAGTGGAAAACTATATAGTCATGAAAAAATATTTATAAGATTTTTAAATTGTGACATATTCTTCTAGGAAAACATATGTTTGATCTAAGTCAATATTTATCATTTCCAAAACATTGGGATGTCTTCTATTACATAGTATTTTCCCTAAGGTTATTACTAATTTTGTCTCGTTCTAGATTCCAAAGAATAACTAAACAACGATCTTACAAAAATAGTAATGAATGATACATGTCACAGATCAATATTACAACTAAATAGATGAATAGTATATTGATAATATAAATATCCATTCCAAAATCATCTAATTAAATCTATATGGAAATATAGAAACATGGAAAAGCTTTTTTATTATGATTCTTTATCATCTCCCACATAGATATTCAGAACTACCACATTTATTAGACTTATCATACATAACCTCAGAAATGAAACATAACTAAGACTAAACTCTAAAACTCAGTATGGGTTAACAATGGAGATATCAATGATCATATAATCATACCATTATAAAAGGGTATGAAAAAATGTTCATAACATTTAAAAATCATACACTTCATATCATATGTAATAATATTGAGTATTCGAATAAATATTTAAAATTATTAGACATGAATCATAATGGAATAATATAAATTTATTCATGAAAGATTAATTTAAGAATAATACAATGAATTTTGGCATACACATCAACATAGAAAATTATTTCTTAGTAGTTAATGATATTATCTAAGACTATATTAGTGGAATGGGTTTACATTTATAATAAATATATTAGTCAAGGTTCACCCCCAAGACTATAATAGTGGAAAAAATTACCTTACAAAACTAGGTTATCCTTCCATTGTGTTACTTTTTATCTTGTTAGATATCATTCATTAGCCAATTCATTAGATAAATAAATAGGTTCCACGAATCAAAAAATGAAAAATGTACATATACGTTCAACAAGATCATAATGATTTCAAAATACTAAAACCCATTAAAAGAAATGAGTTTTATAAAAATTTCATCATACCATAACCCTTTGAAATTAAATGTGTTTCATAAGATTTTCACCATTTCGTCACAGTATAATCCATTGAAATAAACATGTTTCATAAGAAACATATAATCATATTCATAAACCATCTAGATAATGAACAACAATGTTATACATGGTTAATATCCCAAATAAACCGTAAGTTAAATCATGTGCTATTTTCATTGGTGAATATAAATATTGTCAAGAGACCATTAAAAAAATATTGAGAAAAATAAACTTCTTATTTTGTAAATCACCTCTTTCAAACAAACTATGAAATTATAAAGTAAAACATTTTCATTGAAAAGAAAATTTTAAATTATCACTCAAATATTCAAGGTGAATATTATTTATGATAGTGGGGATTTTTTTCATGTAATATTAGTTAAATAAAACATTCGTTCAATATTTTGTTTCTGAAAACTAACAAAGTATCTCATATTTAAAATGTAAAGAAAATTATTTTGAAACAATTTTTTAAAAATGTAAAATATATTTAAAAATGAGTTTAATAAATCATATGAAAATAGTTATAATTTTTTTTTTAATTTTTTTAGAAAATATGTATATTGAAGAAAAATATTCTTCAATAGAAACTCAATCATAATCAAACTTGGATATTGATGAGATTCTGAAATAATACTACTATCTATAGTTCATCTTTCTTAGAAAGAACTCTAAACACTTATATAATACATTTAAATTTATTATAATTCTATATCGGTGTCATCTTAATACATATTGAATCACATATTATCCCCTTATAACATTTTAAAAAACCAGTTTATCAATAGTTCCTTATTAAAATCGTTATTTTTGTCTATTAACTATTTCATCTATCATGAGTATTTTAGTTTGGTATTTCTGATTCTTGTATTTTTATCATAGTTACTTTACCTAAATAATATTAATATTGATATTAATATCATATATATAATAATTATATATAAAATTATATTCATCCATAAATTTTAGATATAGAAAAATTAATCACACTATTTATAGAGAAGATATGTCAAATGTACATACGAACACTATTTTTTGAGGGGATGAAAAAATAAGGTTCAATATTAATTAACCATTATATGATAACTATTATATCATAAATATCATATATATAATAATTAAATATATCCTCATTACCTTCCACGTTAAAGGATGAGATGGCGATGTGGGCTGTGCAAACGAGAGCATCCATCGGCGACGATAGAGTCTAGGGTTTCGTCATGGCTATTCCGCACTTTATCGGTTTCAAGATTCTCCTCCCTGGAAGTTATGCATCTGTGTATACACCTTCTCATGACCCATGGAATCCCGCTGCTTCTTGTAACCCAAAGGATGTGCTGGTGACTGGTGATTTGGCCTCTTCTTGGCTCACCTTAGCTCTATCTATTAGATCTGCTGATGTGGTGCCAGAATCATGGTTTCCTACTGATTCCTGCAATCGTAAAGTTATATATCTTTCTAACAAATCTAAAGGCTTTCTACAAACCTGACCTCGTCCGAATATAGATCTCTTTTCTAGACCTACTGATTCATTTCATCGACTTGCAGATGGAGTGAAGTTAAACAATGGTGATGTACAGATGACACTCGGTCTGAAGGAGAAGCGGGGTGATAGGATGGACTCAACTATGCTAGGTGGTAATAATGTTTCCCCTCACTCATAGGATGATTCTTTAAGGAATATAACTTTTGGACTAAAGATGAATGGAATTAGTTCTCTGGGTATGTTTAAAGACTCATGTCAAGGTAAGATTCTCTGTAAAGGTGCCTTTTATCACGTTGACGCTGACACTACAGCACTTTCTGAGAGAATTACAATTGGAAAAAAATCATTGATTTCACGCATTGTTTTAACTATAGGTCAAAAACCATGGATGCTTCATGGTTTGAGTAGCTGAATCTCAATTTTATGGGGTTTCCATAACTGAAAATGTGTTCCTCTTGGTTGAGGTATTTTCATTTCCACTTTACTTAGTATTACTTGAAACTAAGTGCGTGGAGTATTGGGACATTGCTATTAAAACCTCTTTGGCTTTACTTACATGAATGGTTTTTGGTCTTTAATGTCTCACATGCAAGAAATTCCATTTATCAGGTATGGTTTCTATTGCATGGGATGAATTGGGTCCTTTGGCACTTGAAGATTTTGGATGACATTGCCACAACAATTGGGGGCCCGATTCATCTCGACATGGATACTAGAGATGTCCAGTTTTTTCACATTTACCATATGTTGGTTGAGGTTGACCTCAGTTCCCCATTAGCTGACAAGGTAAATCTTTCTACTCCTTTTAATAACATTCAAATTGATGTTTAATATGAGATGTAACCTCTCTTATGTACTCAATGTATGGCTGTAGATCACTCATTGGAGACATTTCATAATCATGTCCCATGTGAGGAGTGTAGAATGAGGGGTCATCCAACAAAACTATGCCGAAGGAAATTAAATCCCATAGTTCATGGTGGATATTCACTCACATAACCGGTTTCCACTATCACTGATGTTATGGTTTCTGGGAAGTCTGATTCTCATGTGTCTAATCTTAAAGGTAAACGTCTGTTGGTGGATGTATCCCCAGAGAAAGAACATAGTGTCCCCTCAGTCCCTTGGGTTGATGTTTCTAAAGAGGTTATTTTAGCAAGTAAACATCCTACATGGTCTCAAGAGCTAATGATCCCTGAACACTCTCTTATTGATTTCTATAATTAGAAAAATGCACATCATGGTGTTGACTATCATCCGGAAATTCGGAGGGTCTTTCAATCATCTGAGTTGTCTATGAAATGGGGGAATGTTTCTGAGGATGAAAGGGAGAATAATACCCTTATTTAAGCTTTGAGTAGTGGTGGGCTAGAATCTTTAAAGGAGGTTATTTTGATTGGTAAGGAAAAGATGACTTCTGTTGAGGGTTTCACATCTATTTCCTTAAAGCGGAGACCACGCAAGGATTATTCTAACCTACCTAGGATCGTTACTACCAAATCGTCTTCAAATATTCCTAGGAAGGTGGACATAGATATTCTTATGATTTTTTATCTGGATAAATCTCAATCTATGTCGGTGGTTTCTACTGGCTCTGATTATAGAAAAGATATGTCATATTATGATATCTAGGCATATTGTTAGGTGGATGAGGACATTATTACTTGTTAGATCCCGCCCACCTCTTACCTTTACTTTTTATTTATTCTTAATAAATGGTCAGAAGCATTGCTCTTGAATAATACTTATTAGTACCTTCCATGTTTAATATATATGAAAAATGAATCGCATCACTTCGTGGAGGTGGTAGTCTACATGTACGCATGAACAAAAAGATTTTTTCCTAAAAGGATTTGATTATAAGAATGTAGATGAGATATAAATATTCCAAAATTATTATTTCCTCATTAAAATAATAGAGGAACAATAAAATCTCTTTAATATCCCTCCATAAAATATTGAGACCAAAAATGAATTGTATCAGTACATGGAGACTGTATGTTATATATAGACATGAGTGATACATTCACATATAATTTGATGTGAAAGATAATTTATAATGATGTTTTAATAATCTTAATAAAATTTATTAATATTTATTGAATTTAATTTCTTATGTTATGAAAAATACCACCAATTTAGATGCATTACTGAAGAGTGTAAAAAAGTGATCAGTTTCTGAAATTACCACTTCTTCGAAACGAATCCTTTAGATAGAATATAAAAGGATATAAGGTTCAAATTTTTGGAATATAAATCTCTATATAATGTGGATATGGAATTTCTAAAGTGAAATTAGTAGTGTTCGGTTGATCTATAAGGCTAAATGTTGTTTGAAGAAGTGTGGGATGTGGTTCCCTTTTATAATTGAGTTGAGGTGAGCCTTTTAATATCTCAAAAGTTTAATTATAATAAATTAACTCTAAATAAAAATCCCCCCAAAAGTAAATGGATTCAAATATAAGGTAATATATGGTTAAAATAATATAAACCAACAAAATTTATTAATTTTTTGGAATAATTTTAAACAATATCATTATGATTCACCCATAGTTAATCAATTTTATATTCTAATATGGTAATATATTTTTAATTTTGATGGTTTTTAATTTTTAATTATAAGGATATAATTGGAATATAAATGGAAAAAATATGAAATTTTAGACCATATTATTTCCAAATGTTCTTATTTCATGATTTTCATGATTTTTAAATTATTTAATGAACTACTTTATTGATAATATATCATTATTTTCAATTTTGAAATATTTCAATTAATTTAACAATACATACATCAAGGAAAAGTTGTAATTAGAGTGTGATTCTTTAACAAATCAATAATATGTACTATATATCTATAAAAACTCTTGATTCTCATTAAATCATTCAATTTATTTAAATTTTAATATTTTTTAAAAAAATTATTTTATTTTTTATTAAATATAGAATTAATGAATCATTATTACAGATGAAATTAATGGAATTATATAGTTACTAAAAATTAAATAAATATTTATCTTGAAAATATTTTTTTGAATATCCAAATAAACACTAAAATCTTTTTTTGACATGATTTTTCCAGATATGGACGTGTTACATATTTTAAAAACAAATAGAGTGACATTTTGTATCTATCATTGATTTAAATAATATATAATTCATTTTAATCGATATTTTTCATTTAAAAACTTATAATTTAACATATGGTGTTAAGGGTCTAATTACCATCTTATAATAACAAAATGGAGGAAAAATTATGGCATTATAACTTATTTTTAATCTAGATTATCCTGATTTACAATTTACTAAGGTGATAAATTTCACCAAAAATACTATAAATATTAACAAAACAAAAAATGATCCAAATAAAAAAAATTGAACATTTTTATTCTAAATATGTAATTAAATTTATCTAACTAAAAAACTCTAAATGAAAGCAATTAATTTTAATGTATTCTCAAATAATAGGAAAAATATATTTCTATAAAATATATATTGTAATAATAAAATTGTATTTATTATTATCATATACATAGAAAAATATTTTATGAATGTATAAAACATTTGATAAAGTAAATAATATATATAATATCATTAAAATAATTATCCATAAGTGAACACCTTTGTAAAAATACATTTCTTGATTAAAAATAATTTTTCACACAAAACATCACTTTTATTTTAAAAATATTATCTTTAATTCAAATAATTTTATAACTAATGAATATGTTCAAGAATTATGTAGACCATGACATTTTTTTTAAATTTAGCTATCATTATTCATACCATCCAGTAAAATGACTAGGGTATAACAAATACATAGTATTTTAATAATGTTACGCATTTCGACTAAACAAGTTCTTATTTGAAACACACACAATATAAGAAATAATATAATTTAATGTGAAATATTGCCAAAAAAATCACAGGCTGTTATTAATAGGTATAGAAAAAATTCATTTATTAAAGAGATATATATGCTATTATATTTGGGTGTTGTAGTGAAACAACTCATGGTTCCCAAATACTTGATTATAAAACATCCCACTGTAATTACTATTTTTAAAGACAACATAATAATTTTTTCCACAATAATGACCATTCAATGACTAATAAATCTTATATCACTCTTAAAGAAATATGGAAAACAATTTGGGTTCCTCACAAGTTATACCTAAGGTCCCACATAACCTTTATGTCACAGGACACATGAAAACTAGCATAAATTGATCCAAAAACATTGGTATAATCTACCACTTCATAGTATAATATTAGACATTCATGATAATTGAAAAAATTTATATTTTATTACAACCGACTAATTCTTCTAAAAACCTCAAATTTAGATGTTTGAAATAAATAATATCATATGAATGTGAAAAAACAATATTAAAAAGAAGAGGAAATTTATAATCACCACTAGAAATCCAAATAATATGATAGTGTTTTGATCAGAGGATAAATAAATGTGAGGTGAGAAATGAAACATGAAACCCAAGAGAGTTTGTATAATTTCTCACATTAGATAAAATGGAAAAATGATTCTAAAAAAATAAGGATGTGATGTGAAATTTTATAAGTTATATATATTTAAAATGTGAGATTCAGGGTCCCACCCTGAACAGTACTTGTCCCCACGATTCTTGTGACATTCCAATAGACACCCAACATTCAAGAAAGTGGCACCTTCCATAGAAAATCATATTTGGATTTCCACCCAATATGATTAATATAGGAACTCATCATCTTGGTATATTTTTACCAGTTGGACCATTTCCATGAATATGAAACTCAAGCCTTATCTAATCCCATTGATTTCAAAACTAGGTTAGAATTTATATAATTTTAATAAAATAAAAGAAAATTTGTACATCTAAATGTGTGTTCATTAATAACCCCTGGTTATATAATATTTAATTCATGAGATGCATCACAAACAATTTCTAGTGCACAACCCAGCTTTTATACAAGGACCAAGGATATCATATTCCCTCATAGAATCTTCTTACACTAATCTACTATATATAATGGGTTTTCCTTGAATGAAGCATCAAAAATAGAATAAATCCTTCAAAATTGTTCATGTGGGATGTATTTTAATTATAGATACATTTCATAAAAACATCTAATGCCTCATTTCTAGTGTGGTATCTTTGAGGTAGTGATAATTAGTATATTGCTTCATCATTACTATTCAAAACCTCAAACATTATGAAAAACAATGGACCCATCATCTATTTCCATTATATCCACCTTAAATATAATATATTAGAAAATAATTAAATAAATAGTCTCATACTGAAACTAATAGAGTACAGATTAACTGGTTTTATATGAAATTTTAATAATTTTAATGTTCACCAATTACTTCCAAACAATTAAATTTCTTCAAAAATATATCCTATAAAAGACTTGGATCGATGATTGAAGATTTAGTAACCTCCATATTTTTCCTTATCAAATTGAATTCCTCAATGAAACAATACACATGACCATTAAATACTTCAATTTTATTATTCCATACATCCAGTCATATATACAATTTTTCTTCAAAATTACACCTTTTATTTTGAATCCATTTCCTCAAGGAAAAATTTACATGATAATTGATAATTTATATCCCACTATTCTAGGTTCTAATGATTAAGTAGATGTTCTTATAGATCCTATTATAAAATAATTATTCCCCATAGGCAAATACATTCAAAAATAGTTAGTCACTAATAATAGAGTACCCCAACCAACACTACTGGTATCATTCAAAACGTCACTCACCTAGAATTACACTTGGCCATAACCTAATCATGTGTGCTCTGAAATCTATGTCTCTACTTGAGACTCACCCCATTACTCACATCCTTTAATTATAGATACATCATCATGAAATCCATTATAATTTTCCAAATCCACTATATTTTTCACTACACTAGCATGAGAACCATTAATTCACATTAGTTAATAACTTATTGTACTGTCTCAACCTATGCATTGTAAATTATCCAATTATTCATGGATATGATTCACCACCAATACTTTATTCCTTTAACAAATTAGTTCAATCCCAACTGAAATATATTACCACACTAATCTTTAACAATCTTGGTATTGGTTCACATGACTCATAAATCAATGGTTCCCAAAAATAAGGTTTCATTAGGGTTGTATCCTTTAATAATTGATGGTTAACTCCCAATCATAATTATATCATAATATCCTTTATCTTGAGAATCAAAATACATAGTCCCTACAACCAAAAAATTCATCTCCTAAACATATTCAAGATCATTTTTTCAAAAGTAATCAAAACCATAATCCTCAACATAGATCTAATGAAATCATAGTGTTACTCCAACTCTATTTAATATTTATGGTCGACTTCTGATAACTATAAAATGTATCCCACAAAATACTTGAAATTATTATTATATAAATTAATCTAAAATAGTTATTACAAAAATATCAATTTCATTCAAGTAAAATATTTAAAACATACCATAAATCATAATTCATAAAATATTCCCTATGCTGGTTTCATGAAAAAACGGGAACATCATCTGAAGAAACAATTTATTATACAATGTAAGTATATAATGTTTACATAAAAAATTAATGATCTCTAATAATGGTCACAATGTACTTATATAAAGAACTTTGTGAACCCATGATCACTACATAATAAAACTATTTATAGTGCTGAATTTTTCACATCAATGAAATTCTATTAGCTTTATATCCCACTGAGATCATATATAGAAAATTATTCCACACTACAAGTATACCACTGGACTTTTCCACTTTTCTAAAGAGGAATATGGTCACTAAATACAACATGCACAAGACTATCATTCTACCTGTGAATTATAATGGATATCACATTACTATTTTCCACATCAAGAAATAAGATAATATATAAATTTGTTTTTGAATCCCACTATTATAATATAAGATGGTTTTATAGTGAAGGGGAAGTTATACAATGACGTATTGAAGCATTATGTCAAACCTAAAAATGTATTTCCTTTATGAATTTAAATCCTTTAATTAAAATATAAGTGGAATAATTGATTCAATTCAACAACATAATTATCTACTGACATTCAAATATTTTAGATCATTATAATCTCTTGGAAATTCACTGGGTGAAATTTCTCTAGATTAAAACACTCATAAAAATGGGAGGTCAATTACATCCATGATAGTATGTCTCTATTATTTTGTATCTACATCGTTATCTGCCAATAATGATCCTCATCTTAGAACATGGTAACCACCAAGATCACATAAAACATTATAAGAGTATATATATTTCCAAATATAATTGAAATATTATTAATACAATTCTCATTATCATGATATCTGACCTTCAATGGTTAGGTATTATAACACCTCATAATCATTTCTTTCATTAGAAACCACCATATATCCTTTCATAATAACTCCATAAAAATATCTATACACTTTATTAAAACTCATTCCAAAGGAAAAATATTAATGGTCACCAGCCATTGAAGATATCACCAACATATTCAGTATGCTCTTCACAAATATGTTCTTTTGAACCATAATCCTATAAGAGAATATATTTAAAATATATTAATTTCATTACACTAATCCATGAAAATTTACTAGAAGTATCACATCTCATTTCCTTGTCCTCTAATCCTCTCCCCATTGTTTTATCAACACATTTTCAATTTCATATAATATTATTTTATTCCTAATATCGTTTCATTTAATTTCATGGATAGCATACACATTAGGACAATTTAAGTGTCATTCAAATCACAATGTGACAATACTAAGATCTTAGATTCATATTAAATATCACTTATTAGTCATCCTGGTTAATTAATTGTGTAATCCCATGATTTAGTGTACAAGATAAAACTAAAACACTACCCCCCATATCACCCCAAAAAACACAAACTCGTTATTAGGATTATATGGAAAATTAATCAAGATGAGAATGATTAATTATAACTCTACTTATACAACTACCTCTTGTAATATTATAAATGCTTCCACCCCATAGTAGATCACGGTTTATTATATATCTAGAATACCACCTTCACAAGTCCCCCTTGAATCACTCTCATAACATAACATTGACACATATTTCATATATCTAATAGACATTCATATTAGATCAACCCTTCATTTATATGTTTTACAATAAATAAAAAATAATCCAAAATATAACCTTCCATCATGGAGACACACTGAACCTATATAACGAATAATTACTAGGCAGTTTTCTTTGAAAATGAGAGTAATTGTTTTACATATTTCTTAGTCATGAAATAATACATGAATGATCTAATTCGCATAACTGGGATTTCATATCAAAACAATCTATATGGGGACCAAATCCATATTAGAAAATTCTACATTAACATACCATCCCACACAAGGGTTACTATAAAACACATATAAATATCAACAACATCAACATATAATGATTTTTATACTAAATATAATCACATATAATGAAGTTATTGATATACACATGTACAACTACACTATAATAAATCTCACCCCTTCTTGAAAAATGTCAAATGTGACCATATCAAGGATGTAACTGAGCTCTATCTATGTAATTATCATCTTATTTTTTTATATACTTTTTCTTCTTATATCCTGCTAATATATTACCTACTTTCAATAAATATGTGTTAACGAATATTTCATGGATTTGGATGGAAATGGTGGAAATAGAATATGTGATATGGTGATTGAAGAACACCATGTACATGATGGTCATATAATAGGTACCTATTGGTATTTATTGGGATAAAATAGATATATTATTACTACTGGGTACATATTTTCATTTTACCATGTAATCATTAATCTATATTGGGTTTTAAATGTGGGGAAAATTTATCCTTTTATCTCAAAATACACATGCCTAAATCCTTATCAATTGGTATTTTGGGAACTTTTATTAGAAGATACCAAAAACTGAATCTATCATCCTCATCTTCTCACTTTTGTAAAAATCCAACACCAATACTTTAACAGAATCGAATTATGAGGATGCATAAGATTATATTTGTAAAATGTTGGATAATGCTTCCTCGATCACTCTATTAATTAATGTTCTTAAAAGGAAAAATTTTAAATAAATATATTTTAATTAAAGTATATGTGAAATCCAATGATTTAAAATGTTTTCATTTGTCCAAGTGATTAGGTGTTTTTTTATCAGTAATGTGAATCTATTTCCCCAATTGTGATATAAATATTTTTCTTATTTAATGGGATATAATCCTAAATATCATGTATGAAATTGGGGGAAAATATTATTTTAGTGAAATATTTAACTAAATTAACATTAATTGGAATTTATCAACTAGTTTTTGAAATTTGGATCCTCTGTCCCATTATAACATTAAATATTTACACTAGAAGAGGCTTCAGTTTATGAGAATAAAATTTAAATGAAATGTTTTCATAAACCAAAAATTTGTAGAAATAGTACTTCAAGGTTTGAACAATGTATCATTTCTACATGAAACCTTATTTTATATAAAAATTATTTGGATAAAAATAATTATTATTTATCCATTGTTAATATACTAATTTTTGAGTTTTGATGTCTTAACCCAATTTCCAAATGAATTTACCCTAAGAAGGTTGGCCACATGACATTAGGAATGCCTCCTTGTACACCATAGGCTTCCAACTAGTAGCAAGCATCTAAAAAATAAATGGGGACACTATACCCCCATTATTAAAGAAGCTCGGAAATGGATGCAAATACACAATAACCAGATTATTTATCCAATAACAAAATAATACTAGTATCACATAATGACCAAAATAGGAATTCAATATCAATGAAAAAGTAGTGAATATTCCATTCGATAGTATTTTTTAGTGTGAAATAAAAAACACAAAATAAATACACTAAAACAACATAGATGGTCCCTTCTCCATGTATGCTTACCTCATCTATGCTCTATCCCAACTTAGTCATCGAAGATATGGATCATTCCCTTATCCTATCATGTAAACTTGATATTTATCTAAATACAAATCAAGCATCCTGAGTAGGGTGCGAGTACAACTCTGTAGGCCACTAAAAAGATTTTCTAAAACAATACCAAGTCAATAACATTTTATGTTCTATTCTATAAAAGAAACTAAAATCATGAATGTAAACAATTTAAATATTCTATTATTAATTATCCAACTACATCCATTCACGCAGGTTCACGATGACACCTAAATCGTCAATACCTCCATTGGCTCAGGCCAGAGTCTGAAACATATCACATATAGAAATGAAAATTCACAATAAATTGGTAATTAATTTCATTTCATATCATTTTCATTCAGAACCATAGTCTAATTCAAATATCATGGGCATATAACACCATGTATAGTGCCTTCTTGGTTATTTAGATCATTTGTCTCTATCTCAATCCACTTGAGTATTTGAAGAATCAGTCCCTATCTCATACAAATAATATTCATATGAAATAATTTGTTCACAGAACATCATTCCTAGGACCCTTTGGGTATTTAGTGCATCATTCCATGTCCTACACCCCATTTCTCCATCAATATCATGTATATCATATATATATATATATATCAGTAATTTAAGTGAATATTTACCCAATTATAAACATTTCAAATCATGGTATTTCATTACAATTAGTCACAACAATCATGGTTATTCATTTTAATCACATGAAATAATATTAAAAAATCAATATTGAACTATTTATCAACATTTAACCATATAAACTTTTAACCACTCAAATATAAAACAGTTTTCCACTAAATTTTCATTATTGATCAATTCCATATCCCTTAAATTTAACCAAATCCTAAATACCATTATTTTACCCATTCCATATTTTCAATATCCCATTAATTTTCTAATCACATCATTCCATTAATTAATTAACCAATTAATTAATACAGTTAAATATTTAAATGAGGAACATAGAAATTTTGATTTCACACTTCTATAAACACAATTAAAATCAATACTATGTGATTTAGAATTTAGACCGCCAACATAAAGATCTTTGATGAATGATTTCCCAACCACTTCCCTCAATTGATGTAGGATGGTAAAATTAAAAAGTAGAAGTGATCTAGACGAGGACATAGGATCAAGATCAACCCCAAACCCACAACTATCAAAAGTATCCACCAATTCATCATAAAAAGGAGGAACTGATGTAAATAAAATTAAAAAAATCTTACCTAGAATCAAACACTAAACCACACCATTTGGATATGAAAATTTTTTCCCAAAACCCATAAAGAGTATCCCTAGGGTTTTTTGGAGGAAAGCTGAATGAATAAATGGAACCAAAATGAACCACATGACCACTATTAATTTTCCAATCTGGGAAGTACATTTCATGTAATTCCATTAAACATCTTTTAATTAATTATAATATTTTACCCTGATACCCCCTCCATCTAAATCGATTTTATATGATTAAAAATTTTCATGTTGTTGTTGATTCTTTCCAAATGAGCATTAGAAAAGATACAAGGATACAAATACCCTTATAAGGGTATTATTTTCTCACTAAAATAAAATAACCATGAATATGGTTGAGACCTATGGATAACATGATACATCGAGGGATTGTTATTGTAGGACCATCATAAGTCATGTGAAGACTCCATACACAGTTCATTTCCGAGAACTAGTCATGTGAAACCCCCATTAACAGATCCCTCTACTATTTTAAAGGACCTTTAGAAAAAAAATGGAATCATGAAATTATTTGGGTAATCTAACCCTGGCTGTAAAAATTTTTATACGCAAGAACCTGATAATCTAACCAAACATCTTTTGGAAATGGGAGGAAATATGTTCAAATTGAGGAGTCCTCTGACTGTTGTAATGTTCATGTAATTCATCACCAAAGGGAAGGTTTATTATCCTTGATAACATACATGAAATCGTGAATGACACTGAATTTTTTTTAAAAATAAATAAATAACAAAATAGGGGGTTGTGGGTGATACTCGTGATAATAAATATCAAGTGATGTGACCTCATATGTCTTCAAGACACCTCATGTCCCTGAAGACATACCTGCCACATATTATAAAATTCCTTTGACTTTTTAGAATAATCTTAGATAAATACTCAAGTATATCCAAGAAAACAACCACTTCCCTTTTGGATCCCGAAGGATAAATAGATGGATTTTTTCATTAAATGATCGCACACCTCTATAAGAACCATGTTGGCCACATGGAGTATCATAAAAAAATAGAGTAATTGTATTTCGAATTTCTGAGGTAATTTCACATGACTCTCTAACCATTGTAAAATAAATCAAATGGAATAAATGAGGGATAAGGTGGAAGAATCTTACAGTCATAAAAATATTAAAGGAATCTGACAATGTGGTCCTATCAGAATCCTGGACAAGCTGCCCTGGTCTCGTAGAGAACCCATGACAAGCCTCCAATACCTCACGAAATGTCCTAAGAAAGGAATCGATCCTCTCATGATGGCCTTTCAACATGAAATGTGATATCATAAATACCCTTAGGCATGTCAATAGGACAATATATATGTTTTTAGCATAAACACATCATCAGACTAGTCCCCATTAATTGGAAATTATCCACACTACAAAATATTTCACTTTTTCCAAAATGGGCATATCTATTGGTAAAAGTGCATTTTATGTTGGTAAAACATTTTACCAACATATATGTCTCTGTCGCTAAACTATTGGTAAAAACTATATCGGTAAATGTTTTTGCGACAGATAAAATCATTCTATTGCAATTATAATTTTACCAAAAGATAATATATATGTTGGTTAAAACTTTTCGCAATTGGAACTAGTGACAAATTGGTTTGTTTGTAATAATATTACCAACATATAATATTTGTTTAGAAATTACATTTGAATAAAAATTATAAATTTGTATTTCTATTAATATTTAAAATTATATTTATTAATTTATCATATATGATACTTCTTTTTTAATTATTAAACCGAAGATTATTTTCACACACATTCAATATTAGAAAAAAAAATATTAATAATGAAATTCATTACAAAACTAATCCATAAAAACGATGGACACCCACCCCTACACCCACCCCCACCCCAAGCTCCAGTGAGTCAGCTCGACCACTAGAATCTTTAAAAAATAATCTCACCAATTACTCTATCCCATCATCGCTAGTGAGGCAGCTCTATCTCATCCATTCCTGCGAGCCAGCTCCATCCACTAATGGGCACTAGCGACCCATCTATGTCAATGATTCAGCTCCAGCACTAACCCATCCATGCTAGCAATCCACATCTGTCAACCCATCCATGCCCCAGGACCGAAAAAAACTCCAGAGATAACTCATGACGCTACAATATCAAAAACCTTCAGCTCCAATATCTCCACCACACAACCAAAAATCATACCCAAAAACGAGTCAACTCAATTATGATCCATAAACATATCGATCCAACACCAATTTATGTCACAAACTTCAAATCCAATATCTACATCACAAACAACCAAGGAGAATACACACAAATCAGTAATGAATACCTACTGGAATTGAAATAAAATTTGAAATAAATGGAGGTATCAAAAAATTATTTTCATAGTGAACATTTTTTATAATCCATGTTGATATATCAGGTATCGGTAGTCCGAATGACTCATATTGAGATTGAATGGTTTCTTAATATACAGTTATCAGACATGAATGCAAAAGTAAAACAATCTTGAATGCTAAAGAATCCATTAAACAATTCCTTCACTTACATCCCTGGGGAGGTGGGGTTGGCGGAAAAATGTGGTGGTGGATTTTACTTTAATACAGCCCCGTCCTTCCTCTGCATTGCATCAATCATCAAACAAGCCACGCCCACTCCCTGAAATGATCCATCTAAAGGGACAACCCTATTTCTCGGAAGAAAGCTCAGTTAGACATAATTTTTCTGTAGATCCTCCTCATAATCAACGTAGAACCATGGTAACCCACTGCACCACACAGAATCCCCATCAAGAAATTTAATATGATTACATGGAATTACAGCAAAAGCATGCAAATAAATTAAACAATTCACCTAAAACTTGATCAATAGCTCCATGTCATCCTTCACAGCATCCTCGACTGAAAACACACGCAAGATGTAATGTTTTCCATCAGATCATGAAAACTGAAGCTGTAGTGACAAAAATATCTCAATAGGTCCAAAATAGATAAAACATCAATCAGATTGTGTTCTAAAAGTAACAGATTATTCTGATCATCAGCCAATGGGTACATAGCTATCAAACCATATTCAAACTACCCAAGAAAGTGTTCCTTCACCCAAGAAGATGCTAGATCTAGCAGCTCCAAAACACCATCACGTAGAAGTATACAGACCAAGAAGAAAACATGACCTGGAACCTTATATTCAAAATTAACACACAACCTACAACTTCATATTAACATCCAAACACAAAGGAATGTTTCTTATCAGGGTTTTCTTTTCATTCATTGATGAAGGATAATTAGTTATTTTCTAGTGTAAAACAATTAACATAAAAAGAAAACATTTAACATAAAGAAAAAACATGGATGTCATTAACCTTTTTCCACATATAACACCCACAATTTTATTATTAAGATAAAAATAAAAACCTTCATAGATACTAAATATTAAAAACAAATAAAAAAGGATCCAAGGCAACAGCCATAAACAGAAAAACAAAAAACATGGAAAAAGCAGATTCAATTTTGGGAACCAACCTCACATTCGATCTTCTCTTTTTCGGGGAGCACATATGATGATCTCAAAGACCCTGAGGATCATCTCTGTAGCTCCAATGGTAGGCCAAAGAACAGTCGTCCTCACCTTGAATGCTTATGAAATCCCTAGCTTTGACATGTCCCCTACATGGACTGAGATGACATCAACCCCATCATTGTTTCCCTCTTGATGCTCTGCACGCAGCTGTGAAATAAATTCAGCACTGTCCAAGCCCTTGTTATCATCAATAGTTAACAGAATGGATAGAAGGGATCTTGAGAATTCTATGATGGTAGTGGATTTTTTCTCAGGGGTCCTCTGTGCAAGCCCATCCACTTACTTCCCTCGTACCATGTCAAACACATGGAAACCTGCACCTATCAAGACTATAGTACAAGCATGACGCATTTCATCATCCAAAAAGTGATTTTTTCTTTCTTCACATATCAGGTTTTTCCTAACAAGATTACCATTCCCAAGCTTCACAAACTCTAGATTGTCAATGGTTGATGCAATTTCACCACCTGTCACCAGAGACAGTTGTTCAATGCCAGCAAAATCAGCATGCTTGATTGGAACTAGGCCATCATCTGCAAAGAATTCCTTCTGGAAATTATAGATCAGTTGTCTTTTGATGACGCAGTTAATTACATGGGCTTTTATCTTCTGAACCTTTCCACAAATCTTTTTCTTTTTCGGTGCTTTAAATGTTAACAACTTTAGACATTGACTCCACAGGGACACATGATCCATAAATCTTCACTTAATCTTTGTCCTTGGCGGTGTTTCCCACAAAAATATTATCACTCTCCATGCATTTGGGGTGGACAATACCTATTTCATTTATCAAGAATGAATCCTTTGTTAAGAAATGGATAATTCAGTGATCCACCAGGCTTCTTGATAATTTTCATGGCCTCTAGATTTACGCATCCCTTTAGCCTGAGAACTGCATCCACAACCATCATTGCAAATTGTTCCTTGTCATGAGAGAGTATTTTGGAGCTCAGTGTACTTATTATGATCTTCATAAAATCTGCCTTAAATTTTTATTCCTCGTCATTATTATCCACAACCCTCTATGACAATTAATCCCGAGAACATTCTGCTACCATATGGTATCATGAAATTATGGTCTTCAGATGGATCTTTTCTGCTATTAACATTTCAGCATCCCTTAAAAGCTCCCTGGAAATGACAACAACTTATGTATTTCCATCACCAACTTCATCAACATGTACTTTAGAAATATTAACAAGAACATTGGATGATGTATTCTCAATATGTAGGGACTTTATGATTATAGAACCATCATTTTTCGTAGTGACAGTGTGCCCTCTACGTGCCTGATTGTAGAAGTTTATCCTTCCCTTTAGTTCCAACGTAGTATTTTCCAATTTAGCGATCACCATGGCCCCATAAAAGGATGAAATCCTTGCACGATACCATTTTTCTTAAGTGGCCTCATCTTTCAGAAGTCACTCGATCACCATGAGTAGAGAGCAAGTACAGAACGACTAAATTGAATAATAAAAAATGTCTACACTTGTAATAAGAAAAAAAGGAAGAAATAAATCACATGGTGGTTGTAGATCGTGAATCCAACCAAACACAATAGTGAGACTAGCCAAGGTATCCAACACTGAGGAGGTGCTCTACAGTACTAGGTTTCCACCACTGGTGACGTAACAACTACAACTTCATTTTAAAAAACATGGAAGTTGTTACCCATGTTCCACACAACTAGCCACTTCATATTAAAAATTAAAAACCAAACACAAGGAATGTTTCTTATTGGTGTTTTATTTTTATTGTTTGATAAAGGATTATTGGTGATTTTCTAGCGTAAAACAGTTAACATAATGAAAAAACATGCATCATAACACTAATACATCAAGAATACACCACTCGAGCATGTGAGTGTAGGTCGAGATCCCAAAGAAATAAACTCCATTATAGCTACTCACTAAAATTTCAATAAAAAATTAAAACAACCAAGTTTGTCCACACATAATTTATAAAGGTAAAAAGAGATTACGTAAAATGTATTCATATGTAATCTTATAAAAATATTTGTTGTGATTAAAGAAAGGGTGGTAAGACATTTCCCTTTTTCCACATATAAAACCCAAAACTTCAACCTTTATCATTAATTAATAGACCTACTTAATAGACCAAATGGTGAAAGAGTCTCCAGTTCGGAAAAATTCATGTATTTTTTGTGGGCTTCATCTCTGGGAAGGGAGTAATCTACACAAAAACAATGTATCCATGACTAATGATGGCATCAACAAAAAGGCAATAGGTAATATCTATATGATCATCCACATAAGTCTTCCACAACATGTCTATTGCTTTCTCCACATGCTTCGGTACCCAGATAAATATGGGATGAAATCAGATCAGATGTATGTAAGAGGTGAAAAAACCCCGCTACTAAATACATAATTTATTTATTCTTTTAAAAAACCACTAGAAATTAGATATTCATCCATTCTAGGATTGTTTTGGAAACCATCACTAAATAACTTGCACTTTGCATATTTTTCATGCAGTGTGCATTTTACTCACACGATCCTAGATCACTATCCATTTCTTATCTAATTATAAGGTCTATCTATGGTAAAAAATGGTATATATTTGACAAAGATTTGGATATAGAATGGATATATCTGTAGGTTAATCAGTATTAATGGTAAAATCCATTACATGTCCAACATTTTTTTATTTCATAGAATAAATTGTGGCATCCCATATCCCCATTTATAGAATACGTGATTGTTGAAATTTAACAACCTATCACAAAGAATGTACAATGAAAAGCGTATAGTTAGTGGGCATTGATTTTCAACAAAGGTGGGATGTTGATCTCTTCCAAAGCAAGGATGTCAAGAGTAATTAGTTGAACCACTGAATCTTTTATGAAGAATAGTTGAAACATGAGAAATCATGTTCCCTATAAGATATGTAATGGGATAAAAATATTGCATATATTCAAATTATTCAATAAGGGTGGTTCTTAGGGAACCTCAACTTGAAAATAGACGGATTACTTTTTGATGAATTCAACTTTGTATGGCCTATGACATCACTTCACTCTTCCTCTTTTCTTATTGACCCTATGTAATGGTTTGATCCTAGGAAAGGATGCCAAGGATTCAATTTTGGTAAAACATTTGTCAATCTCATCCCCTCGTTTATCACTGTTCAGAACAATTCCAGTCTCAAGGTCATCCCAGATGTATTATTCATTTTGGATACTATCAAAATCATTATCTTGGAGAATTCACCAGGGTTGGATAGCTTTCCTATATCCTTCCTTATTGTGTCATGGGATATCATTAAAAAAAGAACATCAATGTTTTTTAAAACTACTTTTGGGGTGAATTTTTTCCAAAATTATATACTGTTTCCTCCCCTATCCACATTCCAATGATTAAACACTCTGTCTCCACAATTTTGACCTATTTTCATGTGCGACATTATGTACAGAATCTAGGCCAAAATTTATAATGGAAAACTTGAGCCTCTCCTCTCCATCCTAGTCTTGTTAGAACAATATGGGTTAATTAAATGAACATGGATTAAAGTAATAAAATGTAAAAGTATGAAAAGAGAATTGATACGTACATGTATAGAGGTACGAATCAAATAACTAGAGTGGATTTGGAGAATCAATCAATTAGAAACCATAAATCACCTGGAAAATAACTAAAAACAAAAACCTGAAAACAAATTTCGTAGGAATTTCACTAAAACACTAACCTCTATTAAATTAAAATTCTAGAATCCCATGATTTCAAAGGAATTAAATTTGATGACAAAGACTTCATACCTGTTAAGAGGCTCAATCATCTAACTTTTGAATGTGAAATGGGTGATACATAATATTTTCAGTTGAAAGTGGAAAAAATTAATTGATCATTAATTGACATGGGGTGTATGTGGTGTTGAAGAATCCAGGGGGTGTGGTTGTGGGTGTGTGCGATGGCGATGAACCATGTCTGCGACTGAAAGAAGAGATCACTTGTCTAGGATGCGGCATCGGCAGGTGACGACGTTTTGGGAAGAAGGGATGTGCGGGATGAGCGCGGGGACATGGTGTGTTTTTCATTTTATTATAATAGGTCAATTCATAAAATTTATTTATTTATAACATTCAATTATTTTGAAAATTATTTCAAATTATTTTAATTATATGTCAAATATAATATATATTGGATCAAATTTAAAATTTATTTCAAATATTCACATTATTTAATTTTTAATAACATCGTAGTATTTTGTGATTTAGTTAGAAATTAGTCTTATAAGTATTTTTATTTTTGTTAATAACAATATACCTTTTTAGCAAATGATTAACTAATATTTGAATTCATTTTTGTTGTTAAATTATTTGTTTGTATTGAATAATTAATGTCTAAAAATTTGTATGTTGAATAAAATTATTAGTAATAATGATTAATAATTACAAATTGATTTATTTGTAAAAAACTCTTGGTATTAATTTGATAAAGTAACAAATTTAATTATTGGTAAAGAATTTGTTTTTATTATAAAATTAATACCAACATATATATGTGTAGGTAAAAATAAATGTTGGTATTTAAATTTAATAACAAAAAAACATAATATCTATTGGAATTGTTCATTTTTTACCAATATATATGAAATCTGTTGCTAATTTTATGTTGGTAAAAGTCACTTTTTTGTAGTGCCAATTATGGAGTCATTGAAGGGAGGGACTCATGGTCGATAAAAATCAAGTGACGTATTTAGAATAATTGACAAAAAAGGATCATGAAGTCACATGGTGCTGGAACCCATCACCAAATGCAGCTGAGATCCACACCAAATATACTATGAAACTCAACAGAAAACTATTGTGGAAAGGCATATAAATTCCCCACCCAGCCATGAAAAATGCACCACTACCTATCAAGAATAAGGTAATGATCATTGTGAATTGCACACCGACACTAGAATTGATTTCTTGAAGCAGCTTATCTCAAAACCAAAAAGTCTTCGATCACGTAATATACTATCGATATACCAGAGTGATCACCCAATATGTGTAAATCAGCACACATGATCATTTATATATTACACAGAGGACTTTTATAAATATGTTCGAAGAAAAAACCACATATTATCCAGATCACACGAGTCTCAAAATAAACTGACACTGAATAAATAGAAGGAATTCACTATAATTGGGCTAGAACAAAGACTAAAGGTGACTGATTTAGATAAAATAACATGCGCTATGACCCTCATCTTCTCCCTGTGAGTCATCCAAGACATGCGACAACACCCAGACATTTTTTCTAAGTCTCATGGTGAACCTTCAACGTGAGAATTGGGTCATGTGAAATCATCCAAACAAGTCATTGAAAGTCACATTTTTCACCCTGGGCATGCTACATTACTCTTGTGAATCCCTATGGGCCTTCTAGCCCAGCCTCACGATGTCATTTAGATACATTACATGTCTCAAATAATGGTACCATCTCATTACATCAAAGTCTCACGAATTTATATGTGAATGTTAACTAAGACATCACAGCACAGTAGGGGCATATTATATAAGACTCATGAAACCCTCTTGACATGATGTCTAGGTCTCTTGATTATCCAAGGGTTGTTTTCTAAGACATGAAACAACATCTAAGACATGGCATATTGAATCCCTTAACACCCTCTATATGTTTCAATCCAACTCTTTAAAATAACTCTTGGGAAAGTCAACTGGATCATGCAACACGCTTTTGACAACCTAGTCTTACCACATGGATCATGAGATGTCCACTAGAAAAGTCATGTTTGATCATGTGATCACCTATAGATATACGACACAGGTTATTAGAGGCCCTTTATAAAGGCCAACTATATCATTTATCAGTATTAATATATTATAGGAAGATACTCTCCTATATATCATGAAAAAATGAAAATTAGTGTGTATCATGAAGGAAATATGGTCACAAGGGAAACCTTTATGTTTAAGCCTCAAACAGTGACTTATCATGGTATGTCCCAATAGCCTTGGAAACCTCAGAGTTTAAGCCCCAACAAAAAGAGAAACGAAGACACTAATTCCTACCATATTCAGGATTCATAGGGGACTTCTTCAAGGTTCGATCTCAATAGGGATATCCCAATATGAATGTCCCTCACTCTCTTAGAAATGATATTGACCATTTATCATCACTTGTTTTGCACACTGAGCATAACTCACATGATCCTAGGGAGTTGTAAAAATCATATCATTTTCATGAAGATTCTCCATCATCCCAAAAAAATATGAATGCAAAAACCATAGTGATTGGTATTACACATTCACCTCAACACAATGGAATTTACCATGGGACCAGTCCCATGGTTGAAATTGAACACTGAGATATTTGATTACTATAATATCTAGGATACATAGTATGCCTTCCTAAGGCCTAAGATAAAATAAAATACCCTCTCAGTATAAGTCCATTTATGAATCTAATATCCTAGCCATCAATACCAAATAATTACCCATGAGATGATCATTATACCTCATCCATTGGGGTAGAGAGTAATAAATTGAACTATGATCCCTCTGATTCACTCCATAACCTAGATACATAGGATGTCTCCATAAGGACTGAGTTCAATAATAAATCCTATTATGGTGGTCCTAGTTCATAAGTCACATACCACGAGTAATGAAAAAATGGCCAATTTTCATTCATTTTTTATCACATCGATCAAAGATTATATGGTCATAGGTAACTTCAATAATCATGTCATCGACATCCTATGTTTATAAAGTGAAAATGGAAATCCCATTCTGTAATACACAAACAAAAGTACTATGGGAACCCTGATTCATGCTATACACGATATATGTAGGACGCCCCTCATATACTTGATCTTGAAAACCCGGTGTCCCAAAGCACTTATGTAAGTCCACTCCACAAGATGTTAAACTATAAGAGCCCAAAAGACTATAAGGATTTTGATTTCAAAAAAACTAGGATATGTAGGAGTCCTCATAATGTCTAAATCCCCTTATAAGAATATTATTTGCTTATTTGTATGGATTCTCATTTTGATTAACTTTGTTATATATATTCATCATTTATGTGATCTTTGAATAATAGAAAATGATGGGGAACCTTCGATACATATATATAGATTCACTAGAGGGCACCCCAGTCATTTTCACCAAAATGGGAAATAAATAATGATCATTTTGTTATGGTATCCTATTGAATATTGAAATTAGAAATAGATTCTCAATCATATCTTAAATCTATAAAAGAGTCTTTGGGTATGCAATAATCCCCCCCCAAAGGGTGAACTGAGCTCATCCTCCCATCATCTGGAATAATGTGAGTCCCCCAGAGTCATTGGGCCTGAAAACCCAGGAGATCGCCTACCTTTGTAAAGAAGGTATGTACCCAGTTATGGATGAGGTAACCATTGGATATTTTTTATAAGAGCGATAATAGGAGCATGATGTTAATGATTGTTCCCAAAAAACCCCCACAATCAAAATGTCGGGTAAATCCCATCCACTCCACATCTCCCAATAGAACAAAAATTCTCAACACTATGTGAATATATGTAATAATAAATGAATTGTTATTATACACTATGCCATTTTTCTTAATATATTAACATGAGGATGGAAATACCAATTTGAATATCTCAAATGACATATTATTCCTACATTAGGCTATGTTGTTTTTGCATACCCTATACAAATAAATCATCAATATAAGAAAAATTTTATATATGATCCTCTATAACATGTTTTCCTATGAGTCCAGACCCACATTGAAATTTCCAGGAAAGTAGAATGGTTTGATGAATAAAAAAAATAATTACATTATCCATGCATATCTGATTGAGCACATCATGCCTATGATATTGTATTACATGGTACCCTTGGTCATTTTTGTATATGTGATCATATATACTTACCTCATAAACATCATAACAACTTGAGACAATTTCTTCATTATATATAATTCACTACAGTAATTAAATTATAGCTATGTCCTTCGTGAGATGAAAATCAATTTCACATACTCAGAAACCACAATGATATGTGGAAATCCTGATGGTCTAGGAGTACCAATGACATAGTACAATCCTGCACCAGGAAGATACTAATGAGCTTATCCAAGAATGGTAGATAGTGAGTTTCATCGCCTAAGGAGGCTTATTGCTAAGACAATAGCCCCCATTACTACGACCAATGTCTTTAGGAACTTATCCCCATAGTGACGAAATGACAACCTTCATTCACCGATGAAGGAGGATTTGGAAGCCAAATATGGAGCACTTTTAGTTCAAGTGCCGTCAAGGAGGGATCCTATCAACCAAATTCACCATAGACATCCCATTGGTACCCACCAGTCACCTGCTAAGAGTACCACCTGACACACTACCACCTCTAACACCCATGTATGAGAAGCAATGAAGACTCATTGGGGGAAGAAGGTGCGGGATATCCCAGAGATGTCTCATATCCCCAATCCAATTGATGATACCTACCTACATATCCCTTTAGAAAGTAGTAATAATGTCCATATCCCTGAAAAATAGGAACAAGTCAATTGGATTATTCCCACTATAGGTACAAGGCAGGAACATATTCTTACCCCCATGCATGAATCCCATAAGCATATTTCGATGCAATAAGGAAGAAAAAAGTGGGTTCACATTCATGCTTCAATCAAAAAAATATTCCAATGTATAAATGAGAAAGAAAATTTCTAGTATTATTTCCTTACATAAACATTAATAAAATGAAAATATATTTTACAAACAGCTGAAGAACTCTTTTAGTATATTACAATACCTTTGTGGATAAAGGGACATGAACATAATCATATCCCTATAGATATAGAAAATCAACACTTTGATCATCGTAGAGAAGTGGTTGTACTAGATAAATAAGGCACCCTTTTCTCCCATCTAGGTGGATTATTTCTATATTCTAATAAAGGATGAGGAATTGTACTATGAGCATACTCTCGCTTGAATCGGGACTCACAAAGGGAGAGTGGACCATTCCTCAGGACTGGGGAACATACCTATGAGAATCATTTGATAACATATTCCTAATGAAAATGAGAAGTCTCATAATCCCATTCTGGATGGTGGTCACCATGTTATAGGGGAAAAAACCTTGGGATAGACTCATATTCATGATGATGTAGTCTAGATGCACATTCCAAAGACCCTGGATCATGAATATATCCCCATTATGGCTGGGGATCACCGTGTGAGAATGAAATAATCTCTCAGATAGGATCAAATTTCTTTTAGTGAATATTTATTTCATATTCTGGTAGATCGTGGAAGTAAGGTTCATATATCTACCTCCAACAATGAATGATTTCACAAAAATCATTCTATGGTAATATAATAGGAGGCCCATATTCCATCCCCAATTCAAGAGGTATACTAGTATATTCTAGTGGGGAAGGTGTATTTGAAATAGAGTCACATTCATATTCTGACCATGGTTCACAAGTTGGGATCAGTACATGCCTTAGAGTGTACTATATGCCTACCACGAAATACTATCTGTAAATAGAAAAGGTTCGAGATCGATCTCATACATTCATATTGACTAGGGCCCATCATGTGATAATTACACGTTCTTAAGAACATTCCCATATTCCTATCAATAATGGTACATTTTATTGGAATATTCCAACAATTTCTCAGTAGTGGGAACATATTCTTGTATCACTAGACATGTAATAAAAATGTTCTAAAAACATTTAGACAATATGATCATATTATTAAATAATCTCAATGGGTAGGTCAACATTTTCTGTCCACGAAGTTGAAAATGGTCCATATTCTTAATCTTATCAATAAATGTATCATTGATATTTTTCCAGACACAGTCTCAAAACCATGAATGTATATCAACTATTCTCTTTAATCAGAAGTAGAGGATTTTCATTACCATGATAGTCATTCACATGGTACTGTGGATATTGATCATAATGACTCTACTCCTGAAATCCCCCATGGTCTACCTCCCCAAGGAGATATCTAAAACAAAAAATGAAATCCTCCCCCTTCCCATACATGTTTATATAGAGTGGTGTTCAATCCTCCCACACATTTGTATATATAGGTGCTCAAAACATCAATGAAAACTTTATATGGTTCTCCATCAACATCCAGCAGCACTCCACTTCTGTTAGGAGGTGGCCATCAGAGATGTCTTCATTTGTTTGACTGGATAGAGGCAAGTAATTTTGATTAATAGGAGGATAATATTTGAGGTATGGATATAGTTATCATGAAACAGCCTCCCCCATTATGTTCTGGAACCACACTACTTCTGACTATGAGACCCTAGATAAGATAGAAAAGTAGTGAATGCCTTATCTAATCCAAAATATGGGGTCTACACATTAGTGATTGAAGGCTTGATATATCCCTTAACCAGGATAGAAGATTCACCTTCATAAAATCACAAAAATCCATTTTCAACTAGATTTGGACATTATATTCATGGATAGGGATACAATACTAGAAAAGAAAATTGTAAATATGCAATACACTTGCCACCATTGTATCGTGACACTATGATATCTAATCAAAAAAGGCATGTAAGGTTTATGTATTTGATGATGACGATGGTATAAATATTTAAACATTATAGAAACCCTAAAACAATTGATCACTTCAAATTAAGTATCGTGTAATGTTATTGATTCCGGTGAAATTAGGGGACCCGACAACACTCTAGATATTTGGTCACTATAATGAAATAACCCTACTTCAGTGATGGCAAGAATTCATGAATGGATAAATATGATAGCCAATAGTCAATCGAAGTAGTCCACAAAAATTAATTTGAATTAATTTCACACATTGATACAGATGTTGTGATTATTATGACAACTTTTTTAGAGAATGTTTCCCATCATGGGTTGTTGTCACACCTATAGAAAACACAAGCATAGCTATGCCACATCAAATCAGACACAATTGCAGTGCCCATAGTAGTAGTCCATGAGCGGACCCATCACCATAGTATAAGAGAATATCTATCACCGCCTCCACCCCTATGATCATCAATTCCCATAAGAAATCAAGAAATATCCTCAAAAATTGCAATTAAAACCCAACTTGATGGAATGTGGAAATTTATATGTCAATAACCATCTTCATGTTCATCATCCCCTGAGAGGGTCTTTGAAGAATAATTGGTGATTCCAAATCACCCTCATCCCACTAGGCTGGGGGTATTTATATCATCGTCACAAACTTGAGAATCATCGAATCCTCTACTAGAGTCCTTGGATCTTGAACAACATGACTAGTTATTGCCAATTTCATACCCTAATAACCCCCACCCAACAGGGCTATGGGTATTTTCCTCAATACTATGATCATAGAGAGAATCCTTCATCCCGAGGCTTGGATGAAAATAGATGGTGTCCTTCCTATCCCTCGCACCATGAGACAATCCTCTACTAGTCATGGCCATTATAAAAACCACAACTAGAGACTCCCTCAATTTAACTATTCGTATACTGATACAGGAAGATTATACTAAAAAAAATCATATCCCACCAGTTTTACAAGACAAAACAGATTACTATGACCAAGGGTTCAAATAATGAACCTAATTAATGTAGTTCCTAATCATCTTATTTCATTGAAGGTAATTTTACAACGTCCATTTCACAATATAACTCTGTGAATGTATTCACTATTAGCATGGTAGAAATTGATCAAGATAAAAAAGTATATTTCTATAGCATATAGAATATATCCCAAAGGATCATGATTTGGATGCACAAAATGAGGTTGCATTCACCCAAAATGGAAGAAGGCTCCAAAATATGGAATCATCGAATACCGAGTAGTCACCACAATAATGTATCTTCGAAAGAGGAAAGGTATGGATACCCCTCAATCACCACCATGAAGGATTTATGTTCCATCCCTGGATGAACAAATTTCGCAATATAATAGTGAAATACATTCTCTTTATAAACACAACAAGTATCTACTTAGGGAAATATTCCCTCTTGGTAACATCTTAAAGAATATTCGAATATTATCCCTTTCACAGATGATCTATTAGAAAGAGTGATATTTTAGCATTATATTGGCTCCAAATCTAGAAATCCAAAATATATAACTAAGGATGTGGAAAGTGACAGTGACTTCCCTCCATTGTTGTGACATCCTATCTCTAACGAGGGCAATTATTTAGTCATATGAAAGATCGAGAATCAACAGGATATGAAAGGTGGAAAACCATATCAGTCCCAACCCCCTTCTTGTAGAGATAATATAGCTTTAATACAAGTTCTCCTAGAGTTACGTGATGTCATCAGGTCCCTGGATACTTGAATAAAATCCATAGAAGGGTGATGTCCACCTATACAAGAAAAGGGAAAGTCATATCATGAATGGGTGGATGATACTCCACCTACAAACAACACTTCCAATACTTGATTATCCACCATTGATAGTGAATTGGACCCTGAACAACATCTCACAAACTTCGTATCCCAAAGGCAGTCGATGTTTTTCTCTCGATATGAACATAAGGCAACAAAGATGAGGTTTTTTTACAGAATATGATAGGGCTAGCATCTGATTTCTATAGCATCATACCAAAAGGATCCATTATATAATGTGAATATTTTTTCATCAGTTCTTTTATCATTACAGATACATGATAATAAAGACAATAATTTTTGACATAACTAACTACAATAATGCTATAATCAAAGGGTGTCTAATTTCATAGATAGATGGAAAGGTGTATCCTATTTTCACAACATGAATTTTTATTCAAGACAAACTACTAGAACTATATGCTGATAATATTAGAGATTAGTTGAAGACACATTTTTTCATCATGATGTATCATGGTGGGTTCTAAGTGTTCGTTAAAACTACAACATGTCTTTATGAGGCTATTCAGCAAACCAGATCCAAAATTCGACTCATTCACACAATTGATGAGAAAAGTCTAGTTAGATCAAAAAATTTAGATGTCACCCTCAATCCAGTATTAGTTCCAATTCAAGAACCCAAGTATGCACCGAACTATCCAGCACCTCATTTCAAGTGGCAATAACTGTAGAATATCCCTTGGCTCAAAGCATATATAAATCAATGCCTCTTAGGATTTTAGGAATGGATGAACAATTTATAATCCTTCCAAATGTAAGAAGTCCACAATTATTTCTTAGACACCATGGAAAATACCCTACTTAACCTTCCATAACCTAGGAATCCTGATGAGGGAAACCACACCGACCGTCCAGACTACTTCCCTTACCATTGAAGGATAAGTCATAAAATCCATGACTTCTTCTTCTATAAATATTTCCTTCAAGGCATGGTCAAATATGGATATGTGGTGTTAAAAAGCTCTCTAGAGTAGGAGGAATGAATAAAAATTGTACATAAAGAAGAAAATTAAGGTTGGATGAAACTTTTTCCCATGATTTTACAAAAATTGACAGTTAGAATATTAAAAAACTTGTTGATCGATCTTATACCTCCCTAAGAGAATATATTGATAGAACCATAGTAGCTTCATAACATAAAGATGTAACAACAAATGTGCCTCCTAATGTTGGGACTGATTGGAAAAATCATGAAGAAATAGAATTTGAGGAATCATATTATTCTCCTTGATAATCCCTAACTCTTGTCTATTTCTTCCCTTCTGCATCTATAAAATGGTCACCACCCCACCAAATGGAATCTTCATTAGAATAATATATCATATTTGGTACTTTAAATGTGGTAATGTTTTAATACCACTTATCCAAGGATGATTATTCCAACAAATATGAATTTCACATACATAATTGGGAAACGGGAGGCCACATGGGCCCAAATTGAGGATACATGGGACGTTGTAGATTTGGTCGGACCAAATACTCTCATCATATTACAATGGAGGATATATATATATCTAAAACCCATGGATAGGAACTCCAGTGGGGCCAAAAGAGGCATGGAGGTGACCCAGAGTCCTCAGAAATTCACTCAGATCCGATTTTCATGCATGACCACCTAGTGGGGCTTCAAACCAATAGATCCAAGAAATGGGAATGGCTGGCATGACCTACACCACATGCAGAATACATTACCTAGACATATAAAAAATCCTTAGGACTATGAACCTCAAATACCTTGGCTCTTGAACCACATGCACATGAGCATCCCCATATCAGGAAGTGCTGACCTTGGGTATAAAAGTAAAAATTTATGAAATTGGTAGTGGTAGTCCAAAAAATCTATCAACAAATGATTTAATACATATTTTAGAAGAACTTATATAGGAACTTTTTTAATCCTTCTAGATCCCATAGATGTTCAAGATAGAGTTCATTACATCAAAGGTCTATCGAGTGGTGACTATGTTCCTAGAATGTTAAGTCTTCATCTCATGGACTAATCAATATCAGGAAGAGGGTATCCAAGAACATATCATGCCACTATATGTTTCTTGAATACTCAATAATTTCAATATATCATCCCATTTCAAACCCTTGGAAATTTTTGTTATCGTGAAGGGGATTTATCTCCCACAAAGCTAACCATTCAAGGGTTTTCTAAGAGTGAAAAATACATATCAAGGAGATCACTGTTGAATGCATAGATATTTAGAAAAAATCCACATATAATGTCCTACTCAGGAGGCCCTGGATCCATATTCACTTGGCGGTACCTTGAACATTCCATAAGTGTATGAATTATCCCATTGATTGAAATGTTGGTATACTAAATGGTGACAATGCCCCTTTCAAGAAGATTTTAGCCACATGTGCTAAAACAAATTTTTATAATAAGGTAGTAATGAATCCAAAGGAAGATGAAGATGTATAGGTTGCTTCTCCAAATGGATTGGGGACTTCCTCTATGAATCTCAAGAGTATGGTCAACAACCACTATATTATACCCATAAATATGGTCAAGTTAGACGATATAATCCAAGAGGAACAGGACCCACCTATCCTCAGTGACAATGTAAAATGAAATAAGCTCTAGCATCTCTCTTTGGTGAATCTAATGGAATGGGATGATATTGTATATTTTAATTACCACCCTTAAATTGATAGTGATATAGAAGACTCTATATTTCCAAATTCATCTGAAAATTCATCCAGAGAATTAGAATTAAAAGAATATGAGGATGATCTCTCGAATACCTCCCCATTATTTGAGTAAGGTGTGTCCTCCACTATAGATGAGTTCAGACATGTGAATATGGGATGAGAAGAACACTTGTGACCAAATCTAATTAGTTCCTACATTCCCCTTAAAGATAATGATATGTGAATTTATTTTATAAAGAATAAATGATATGTGTTCACCATGAACTATACTAAAACTCTTGGACGTAATCCAAATGTGGATACACAATAAATCGAACAGTCTGATGATCATCAAGGCTTTAAAAAGGCACTTAGGAGGATGCACCCCTCCCATGAAACCAATATATACGTGAAATATGACATGATTATCAAATAAAACTTTTTCTGATATGTGAAATACACAAGATTTATTGTTAACTTCATCCACATCAAGAAAATTAATGGGATGATTGGGGTCTACATTGATTTTAGTGACCCTAATCGGCATTGACCAAATGACTATTTGTCGTTGCTGATCACATATATCTTGAAAAATGTGACTAATGGATTTCATGTCATTTAATTCTTGGAGAGGAACTTAAGGTACAATCAGATCAACATGGCTCCAAAATATAAATAAGCCACTACCTTCAGGGAACATTATAGAATATTCTGATATTAGGTCATTCACATTGGACTAAATAATTCTAAAGCAATATACCAATTCATGATAATTACATATTTAAGACATTAATGAGAAAGATATACATCTATTATGTCGAATAACTAGTTGTTAAATCATTAATGAAATTCAATCACTTCATGGATATCCACAAAAATCTTCGACAAGTTGAAACAACATAGTTTAAGGATGAATTATCTGAAATTTTATTTTTAGGCAACATTAAGAATGTTCCATGGATTTGTGGTATGTCACCATCACATTGAGTTTGATCTAGAGAAGACTAGTGCTTTTTTAACAATGCTATAACCAATAATATCAAACAAATATTGGGATTATAAAAAATATGTGGCTACATTATGTGATTCATAGACAAACTATCCTGGAATTATCACCCCTTCACTAGGATAATGAAGAAGGGAAGATTTAATCAATGGGATTTTGTTGGTCAAAAATCCAAAAAAATTATGAAGCACTACTTACTTGACCCACATGTATTGATGCCTCAGAGGTTCGGGAGTCCACTCATCTTATATGTGGCCACCATGGAGTGATCACTATATACCCTACTCACATAGAAAAATAATGTGGGGAGTGATAATTGTCACTACTCCCTTAGCTGGATGATGCTATGAATTGAGACCGAATATTCTTATATCGAGAAAAACTACCTTGGAGTCACCTTTATGTTGCAAATGATGAGGCATTACATGAAACACAATGAAGTCCACATGGTATTTTTTATTGATCGACTTTGGTACATCCTTGGTTATCCTAGGTTGACCAGGGGATTTTACCGATGGGTAGTAATTTTTTAATAAAATGACATTTAATTCATATCACCTAAGGCAATGAAAGGGAAATAACTTGTTGATTTTATCACATAACATCCTTCCCTAGAAAATACCATATATGACACAGATCTCATACATAAGGAGGTCTTCTATGCCCATGGAACTCCCCAGACATGGGATATATACATTGATAGTGCTTCCCTAAGCCCTATTGGAACAACGATGAAAATACAAATGATTAATCATGTTGTTCTATGTATAATATAGTTCTCTATAAAATGATGTTTGCTCTATTCTTTCTCACAATATGAACTTTGAATAAAAAATGAGGCATAATAACAAACCCTCATTATTAGATTGGAACTAGCCCTATAGCTTCACATATCCTACCTGAGTACCAAATGGGACTCAAAATTGGTGATAAAAAACATAAATTGTGAATATTCTATTAAAAAGTGGAAGATGTACCCTCTCACAATCCATGTAAGTTGATTGATTACAAAATTCTCTTTTGATCCCACGTTGCATCTTGTTCTATGATAATGAAATTCTCACACTGATGCACTGGCTAAAACAGCTACCATCCTGGCCAACCATGAATGGGAGAATGTGATCTTCTTATATCACACATCAATGAATCATCACATGGATCATCATATGTGATATAGAATAAATAAATCATTTTAGAACCACCCTAGATTAGGATGGGGAAAAGACCACACCTGGATGGATGGATCCCAAAATTAGTTATCTCCTAAATTGGATTCTCCCAATAGATCATGATGGAAGGGAAATCATTTAGTGCCATGAAACAAATCTCACTCTACAGGATGATACAAATGAGAAAACATCCCTCTAAAAATTATTTTGTGATGGAATTCATTTAAAATTCACAGTAGCAGTATATATTATCATGTCCATGGAAGAATTATATGTTGGCTCTGGGCACCTATCCATCCAAAACTAGGATCTCCCACCAAATCAAGTGGTTGGGATATTACTAGGATAGCCTGATACATGGATCTGTGTAACCTTATATGAAATTTCATGCATGATAGATCCATGTTAGCTTTATCCATCAGGCCCTTAAATTTTTTCATATATCTAAATATTCATCACCATTTTTTGTTTGGAGAATGAATGTTGTGGGGCCATATCTCCCATCCAAAACCTAGTATTTAATGTACATACATACTATGACCAACTTCTTTTCAATATGTGATGAGGAAATATCCCTCAAAGAAGCCATAATTATGAATATCATCAATATAATCAAGTACCATATCATCTTCTAGTTCAGGTTCTCTCATAGAATAGTGATATAAAATAGAAATAACTTCTATTCTAAAGAATTTAAGTTATTGTTCCATGAGTATAATATCGAGTAAAATCACTCATATTTCTATCATTAATAAGAAAATGGACTTATAGAGGCCATCAATAAGACTCTATAAAATATACTCATGATGGGGAACAATCATATGATTTTTTTCCCAGAGAAACTCCTCTCTACTTTATGGTCCTACCTTACCACCACGCGTACTACCACATAGGCAATTCCATACTCATTGGGGTATGAGACCAAGGATGTGTTAGCCACATTTGTACCTGTTCATTTAATCCCAATAGCCATTTTCAGATAGTCCTCAGATAGTGAACATTCACAAATGCTATTGGACAAATTGTAACATCTAAATGAGAATAGACATAAAACACAACACAAACTAGAGATACATTAGAATATTATTGCATATGACTTCAATAGAAGTGTCCTCTTTCATTGGTTAATCCAAGAGGAATTGGAGATAGCTCATAAAACATGAATGGTACCAAGAAAAAATTCCCCCAAATAAGAAGGCAAGTGGGAAGGGAATTTGGTTATACATAAGTAAGAACAAATTGGATCCAACACATTGGCCACCATAGATGGAGACTACGTCACAAAACCAATAAATACATGATTTCTCTTGAAATACTTTTCATAACTATCATCAAATGGGTATGTTCCTTCATTCTCCCTTACAAATTTATGTTAATATTTATGGACTTCATCATAGTTTCATGATATTATACTACACAGTTCCCCAAAAATAATGGATAGATTAATTCCGGATATCATAGGATATGTTGTAATGCCCGAACTTCTATTCTTGGTCCCCACTATAGGATTGATTTCATATCACATAAAGAGATCCAAATTTCATACCACATGATATTAAACTAAAAGGAATATTTCCTTACCACATGAATTTAAAACTATAGGGTTCTACACATTATCTTTTCCTTCACATTGTGTGATCTACATCCTTACCACATGACATACATCTACATGGATCCTTAATCTCCATCTGTATTCACATCTAGTCACCCAAGTCCTTACAAAATGACTTTAAACTACATGGGTTTCATAGAACTATATGTTGATTGATTCTCATATCCAATGATATACATAGGAACACCCTAATCCAATATCTTGGTTAAGCCACCGCATGATAAAAAATTTCATTTTTTACACTTAAATTCTTCTTTACGGTGAAAGGAACCCATTGTGTTGTATTTTACTCACACTATTTATAGCTAAGGTGGGCATATGAGTCTTGGTATGGGATTTCCCACACAATAACATCTAATAATGTTTCGATTGGCCCATCTCGGTTCTGAATTCATTTCCATAAAAAGAATTCCATGATTCCCCACTACAAGATGTAAAACTATAAAATTAATATCCCATGCAAGACATGTAATTACACAATCATATGAATATCATCTGAGAGGACCACTAAATCTTATGTTGGTATTATACCACACCTTCATCAAATCTATCCCACGTCTCATTGGGGAGCCCATGGCCTTTCCAGATGAGGTTAAACAACATAATTCATTTTGAAGTACATGTTCCTTGATTCTCATTTTCATTTGATACATAGTGATCCTCGAACTTCCAATCTTGGGACCAGCTGCAACATCACCACTTTTCCATGTTACTCAATCTTTTATACTTTCCACAAGTCATTAAACTACATGGTTCCTTTAGAAATACATGTGTCTTGATTCTTGTAACCATATGATAAATTGTGATGATCAGGTCGTCAATCATAGGCCCTGATACAACAATTAATTGAAATAATGGCTACTTCAACATATGGTCAAGACATGCGTAGAGTAATTAAAACTCCATAACTATATGTAACAAGATTCATGTCCACACATGATACACAATGACATCCTAATTTTAAATACATGGACCATTCAAATAAAATCAATATAAATATACCCCCAAATTGTGTGTTGTTCAGACCATCATAGGGGACTTCATTGAGAACTACATATGGTTTGATTAAGATCACTATGGGATATATAGAGGTACCCATAATTAAAAACATGGGACTAGTTGAGACACAACCATTTCATTTAGGGGATCTGATTCCCCACTGCATGAAATTAAACAACACAACTCTTCAGAACTATGTGTTGTTTGATTTTCATTTTAATGAGATGCATAGTAATGCAGAAACGTTAAATCTTGGGTCCAATCGAAATATTTCAATCCATTCATATTGATTCCTATATCCTTTTTAAATGATGATAAAATGCCTGAATGTATGTCCTTACTAAATGATGCTAAACTGTAAGGAAAACATCTTGGTCATATGACATTAAAACTACATGAAAAAACATATCCTTACCGCTAGACAATAAAATGTTCAACAAATACCATTACTACATGATGTTAAACTAAATATAAAACATCCCCAATATATTCAGATAAAATATGTAGACCATTACCCTTTTTCATTCATTATTGAAGGTCTGCAAGAGCATACCCTTGGTAAAACATTTTACATTGTGCTTCTACCATATTGTAAATAGCGCCTCAATTTTTGTGCCACACATCATGTGTTGTGTACCTCAGGTTATTGCAAGACTTCCACATTCCTTGGGAGTGATAATAGATCTCTCAGTTTGACAATGATATTGATATATAAGGGATTGAGACCCACTAACTAGAAAAATCTTGGACCAATATAAATGGAATTATAATTCTTGTGAAGTTGAAATCATCAAGGAAGAACTTGACACCTTTGAGTGATCTGATCTTCTACACATATGACTATCCCATATCATTACTCATTACTTTAAAAACTCATTCCATGATTTACAACACCTTTTCTCCCTCATAAGAGGATATTGGAGTGCTCTTGACCCTAGTTATCCTAATTAGGATCTTCTATAACATCTTTCTTATTATGTCCATTTTTTTCAAGAATATAAATTACCACCCCTTAGCTCAAATCTGAACAAACATAATATATAGCCTCTAATGGTCCAATGAAAATGACCCTAAATTGTTCGCAAATTAGACAAAAAACATTTCAGGTTGAAAACCCACAATGGGTGACCTGAGAGAAAGATAGTTCTTCACTCTCTAAACTCTTCATATTTGGATTTTAGGTACAAAATAACTCCATAAAAAAGGAATAATGATAATAGGTTCTACTTTATATCCCCAGTAGAATCCAGGCTATGCTCATTGGACCCTATGTCCAAGAAAAAGTAAGGTTAATGATTTTTAGCATCTCCAAATCATGATAATATGTTCTCTAGTTGGTGAATGAACATTTAAGGTTCTTGAACAACTCCAGGATTTTACATTTTTCAAAAATTACATTTCAAAATTTGAGTGCCTCATATCACTACAATCCTTCCATGGCCCTTGGAAAAGATATCTAGATTCATATGACCATTTTTTTGACCTTCTATCAATGTATATGGTTCATTAATATGCGCCAAAGTCCATCAACCAAAATTATCACTCTGCATAAAAGAAATTCTAATCCTAAGGATCCCTAACATCATCATGGCAGCACCGAACACCTAATGGTGCCTAAACTACTCCAACGATGGTTGTCCCAAATAATCCTCCTGATCTGAGTTCTATAGAACTTGATATACAATACCCACAACAAAATACTCAATAGGATTCAACATCCTCAATGTTACACCAACGTATTTTGTAATGTTTCTCAATGAAGGAATATGACACTCCATGGTCGAACCATTTATGATCTAAAGCCCATGATTTAAAACCATGGGGCATAGGACTCAAGCTTCACGATCAAGAGATAAACTTCCCTATGGTTTTATAACACTTCCTAGATATATTTAATATTATACCCAACCTAATCATCTAGACATTTGAGTATTCATAATTCAATCATATCCCTCTAAAATATGTGGACATTATATTTTTCGTGTCCATGCTACTGATGCATAAGGTTCCTAACCCACTAACAAAAGAAGTATCCTTATTACCAGGATGGATATTTAATCCTTATGAGCCCTGGAAACACTGTGGAGGAACTCAGCATATCAGAGTGTTATGGGTCATCACTGGCATGTCTGTCCCATCTCATACTCATTGACTCAAACTTTTGGGTTATGATTTACATCATCCACACTCCAGCTATCCAGTTCGACCTAGTATCACAATTTTTTATCCCCATATTATATTGCTCCCTTAAATCTTATATGATTCTTAGAAAATTGTAGAGATCATCATTGGTTTTCCATATTATTGATGCATAAAGGATTCAGCCCACCAACAAAATGAATTTCTTCACTGCCAGAAACAAACTCCAATACATATGATCCCTAGCAACACCATAGAAGAACCAAGAACCTTATTTTGTTTCAGGACATTCCTGGCATGTAAGGATAATATTCCATGGTCGTCGATGAAAGGTCCAAACTCAAAGACCCTAAAATATTGAACATGAATGTCCAATATCAAAGACACTAGACTATAATGCACCAAAGGACCAATCACAATGACCCTAAACTAAAGAACACAGTGGTCCAAGATCAATGTCCCTAAACTATACCACATGATGTTACATGACTAAATACCCCAAACTATATAATAAAAATGCCCACTCTCATATACCCTAATCAAATTCACACAATGGTCCAAACTAAATGACCCGAAATTATATCACACAAAGTTCTAATATAAAAGAAACTAAAATAAAACACAAAAGGTCCAATATCAGAGACCCTATACTATAGAAAACCAATACTCCAAGTTGAAATAATTTACCCACAATGAAATATGAGGTCTATGTTGAAGGACCATAAATTAAATCATGGTAGATTCTTAGGTTGAAAAATCTTTTAAGGCCCATTTCATGGCCTTAGCATGATCCAGATACTCAAGAAGAACCTATCACCTTTATCACAAGACAGATAACTCTCCCTCTTGGACATGTATCCTACCTAAAAAATAATTCTTTAAATCAGGTTCAAGATAACTGGAACGTATCATTATTAGTGAATCTTGTGTTGGTGGGAATTCATGAGTACTTATTTAAAGGAATTTTTTATTATTTAAACATTCATATCAAAAAATTATGTTTTACATGATGTTATAAAAATTATAGTTGGCATTGGAAATTCACATAATATTAGAATAATGAGATATCATGAACATCATGAATGAATTAAAATTGGATAGTAGTATAGAATGTTTTGAAAACCCATCCATCCATAGTGTACAAAAGAGATAGGAATATCAATATTTTTATTCTATCCCATGTCTCATAAAAAATGTTCCTTAAAAAAATTGAATCATGATGAAATTTGGTCGGCTTTGCTTGTATGTTCAATAAGAGTCTGGAGAGAATCGCCAATTGAACATTAGTGTGACACTCTACCCACCTATTCTTCTCCTTCTATATAAAGGAGGGTCTTGACCAATGTAGTCAAATCATCTACCCTATTATAAGTTGTATCCATTGTGGATGATGTTTTCAAAATATCAGTCCCTGGATGAGAAATAATCTTCTCATATCTCTATATCTTTACAGTTCAAGAATCCTTATGGTTTTGTAATTCTTATATCAACAGACAACCCTAATCCAATGCCTCCAACTTCTCCCACATATTTCTAAAAATTGGGGACTTATCTATAAGATCAAGAAAATATCTTTCGTTTGCATCCAGATCATTCTATGTCAAAAGAAAATTTTTCTTAATTTAATACATAGGATATTGGTAAAAAACCACTTACCTCAAGTCACGATATAACTGTTGAATATGTTTCCCTTAGTCATATAATACATCGAATGGGGTCTCAAAGATCAAGGCATGAATATATTTCTAAATCATCATATGTAACAACTGAGCCTCGGTGACTGATGGAGTAGGCATGACTAGAGGATGAATAACTAGTTTAGAAAATGAGAAAATAAGATAAGAAGACCCATATTACCTTCCCTCAATAGGTGTATCCTCCATATATTGTTCTATAAGATTAATTATCTAAAAATAATATGATTCAGTTATAGAATATTCATCACTTTAATGGGGTCTCTTTCTTGATGTCTCACCCATATCGTTGATCAACTCCACCATCACCACTAAAAATAGGGTAGGGGAGGAAAAGGGTATGTCCATTTATGAACCAACTAGTTTAGAACACACCACGATTAATTTTTTACCTATTATAGAGAGTAATCCTACGTCAAGAAGATAGATGCATAATTATGATGAATTATGATCTCATCCTCAATTTCTTCTTTCGGTAGAATCTTCCAAAATTATAAAATGACTATAGGATTTCACTCCCCTATAAAATCATCCAAATGAAGTGTGTATACCCTTTGAATGAATTCAAACTGATGAGAAAACTAATTACCTGTATAATATATGCAGGTAACTATCTCATTTACTCATGCTGCATGAACCCCACCCTAGAGGGATAACATATATGACCTCTAATTAAGAGAACTGCTACTATTATCAATAATTTTGTTGAACGGTTCATGTAAAGGTATAAATTTAAAGATACCAGAGTTGATCAATGAATCTTTGACTCCAAAATGGATTAGAGAGATATCTCCAATCTCCATCTATATTTAGAAGTCTAGGGTGTGATGAAGCATTAGGGATCTAGGTTGTGTTGTAGTATTTGTAATAGTTAAAGTGCTCTATTATCTAGCTAAATAAAAATTGGAGAGGATCACTAATCATGTAATGGGTTCTACCCTTGAGTACTCTTCCCTAGTATAGAAAATACAACAATTAAAAAACATGGCATTATTGCCTTCAAGACCAAGTTATAGGGAGATATTTAAATTTTCTTGGTATATCCACGAGTTATAAACCATAGCTTCCATTACAGAACAATATGATTCAGTTCCATTGTGTACTTTATGAGAAAGGTGCTGATAAGTACATATAACTATTGGCCTATCTCCACTACATCAAAGAATTATATCGATCCAATCCATTAAAGAAATGATTAAACTATTTGTATTCCCCTTTTTCTATTTACACATTAGAATAATATGAATATCCCATGAAAAAATATGGGTCAACAAAGGATCCTACTATATATCTGCAACTGAGACTAATTCATCATTCTTCTCTCTAAGAGGGGAGATACCACCAAATTGGTAAATATCCCAAAGGTTGGTACCCACATCACCATGGGGAAGAAGGAATGTGTTGGTGTCAGGGTACCAACAACTAATCATCTCTTGAATAAGGTCATGCTGGTGTTAAATGATGAACTAAGTTATCTGAACAACTTTGTAAAGATGAACTCTGTATAGTTTATCACCAAAATCTACATATCTATCTATAAACCAGATGGGCTATTCACATTCAGTATAGAAATTGTCATTGGGATGGAGATCCCAGTTAGGACCACATCCAGTTCCATGATTGTTTAGGGAGGAATAAAATATACTCGAATGACTTTGAGAAATGTGTTGATTTGAAAAGCCACAACCATGTGGACCTAAGTGGGAGTTTTACAATATAAAACATAATTCTTAAGACCAATCTATGATGGGTCCACCATCCATACCAATTTTCATTTGGACACAATCAAGATAAGTCGACACCCAATTTGGTGGTTGATTATAGTCTGGGGGATGGGTGGGAGCATCATCAAGCAGCCTAAACCCATATAGAGGAATATATGGAGATAATGGATGGTCTAAAAGATCATATTATAATAATCTCATTAAACGCCCATTATCAGTATATACACAATATTGAGGATAATAATTGAAATTACAACTAATCATGCCCCTTTGATTGGATATAGGTGGGGGTGTTTGAAGGTAACCAAAATTCATCTAAAAATAACTAAGAGGAAAATGTCAAACAAGGTTAATATAAAATCTTTTCATAAACAAAGACCTAAAATCTCAACAGCACCATGTACATTGCATGAATTATTTAGGAATTTTTGAATCAAACTACAGGGTTTGCGAATCTACTAATCCTTGAATCACTCACATGTCATATAACCTCTACATGGGATCATTAAATTATATGAACCCTTTGAAGACTCACAATCGTGTGACATGTAATATGTAACACAAATCAAATGACAGTCATTAGATCATATGATCTAACTATAAATGCCAAAGAAACCCTCAAGCCAATCACAGTACCTCATGGTCAACATTCATAGAGTTACCAAAATATAGTTCACAACTGGCTCAAATGAGATCTTAAGAAAAAGCAGTCTTGCCAGACAGATCTTACGATAAAGGCTCATGATGGGGTATAGTGAATGGTTCTTGCATAATGGTATTGTGATGGAGCAACATAATGGATGAAAAAGTGAGGGAAATTTTAAAGAACGTGTGTCTAGTAAACTGAATAGCCCAATGTCTCCCTATATATAGGGTGTTCTGCAAAATACCAAGAGATGCCCAATAGACCAAACATCGCCCAAGACACCAATTCTTGAAACCTACAATGCCTATAGTGGGCATTTACATTCCTAATAACTGATTCTATATACACACTGGTGTCCCTCCTGAGGGGGGAATCTTTTGGTTCCACTAAATGAGAATTAACAAAATCAAAACAGGTGAATTACCTAAATAGGGGTAGTATTTTGCCCAAAAAACAACTGAAAAAATAAAATTCTTGATACAAGAAGATCTTGTGGGACCTTAGGGGACTCGTGATCGCATGACCATCATATTCTCATGCATAGACTCCACACATTGTTCATAGCCCATAGTAAATCCCATGAAGCCCCCTTTGAGAATATCCTATGATCTCACAAAGATGCTCCAAAAAAATGAATGGTGGCCGTAAGTTAAGATACACTAGGATACATGATTTATTAACAGAAATTACCTAATAATCCAAGCAAAAAACATTTGATAATTGTATAAAATATGTAAAAATGTTTGTGGCATCTGGTGGTTATAATGATCATGAGATGAATAACCAATTGGAAGGGTAATAATCCTTGAAAACATTCATCCAATCTCTCATGAATCTTTACCATTGTAATAAATATATAGATGAAATAAAATGGGAGGATTCGAGAGATACTCACAGTTGTAAAAATCACATGATGCACCTACCAACTGTATAAGAGACATCTCAGGTCCCTAGTGATATACCAACCTCATCTAGTGAAGTACCTTTCACATGTCATCCTCATCACAGAGAAAGCCTCGGGTATGTCCATAAATCCATGAAATTCCCTTTTGGATTCCTTGGAAAAAATAGATGGTTGTTTCCATAAAAATCAGTCAAAAATTTATAGGACCCCTATTGGTCTTGTGATTCATCATCAAAAAATATAGTAATTGTTTTTTAAATTTCTAACTAAATCCCTAATGAATCCCCTTCCATTGTAAAATAATATAATGGTAATAAAAGAGGGAGGACATGAAAGCCTCTAGTGGTCATAAAACGCTTAAAGGAATTTTGTAGCATGGTCCCATGAGACTCCTAGACAAGTTGATCTGATCTCATAGAGACCCATGGATAATACACCCTTGCCATAAGAAATTCCTAGGAAAGCAGTAAAACATACCATGAAGGCCCTTCATAAGGCACTTTGATCTCATGAAGGCCCTTCGGCGTGTCAATATGATAATATGGAATTCCTTCAACATGACTATATCATTTGACAAGTCAAAATTAACTGGAAATAATCCTATAATGGAGGTGTTGATGGGGTGGCCTCATAATTGATGAAACATAGGTGATTCTCTATGAAAAATATACAAAAAACTTGTGATGGTCTGTGGCATTAGACCCCTTCTTCAACTCCAGCCTAGATCTATGCTAGATATGTTGTGAAAATAGGAGAACCAATAGGGTGAAGAGGACTATAAATTTCCCACCATAACATTAAAAATGTACCATTACCTATCAGGAAAATTATAATAAACTATGGTAATTTCCCATTTGATCTAGAAATTATTTCTCAAATTGATTTATCTCTAAACCAGAAAGTCTTCTATCATGTAATATACTGACGAACTACTGGAGTGATCATGCACCATTCATAAAGCACTTCACCTTACCATTCATTGATCATACAAAGGACTTCTGGAAATATATATGAAGAACACACTACATATCTATATGATAAAGGTAGACACAAAATAAAATCATACTAGGTAGTTCTATGACATATATGAGACAAGGTCTATACCAAATACTAAGGGTGAAATTGATTCACAAAAAAATAAAATGTTTTCTGGCCCTCATGTGCTTCACATGAATCATATAACACATGATAAATCACAAGGAAATGTCTCCTTGGTCTCATGGAATTACTTCAACATAATATTTGGGTCATGAAAGATCATCTGAACTTGTAAGAGAAAGTAAAATGGTTCCCCCAAGGCATGACACTTTAGTCTCGTGAGGCCATCTCGGCCAACAGCCCAAGCCTCACTACATCCTTTAGATATATCTCCAGTCTTGTATAATAACATTGAATCATGTTATCTAAGTCACATAAATGTTTCTATGCATTTCAACTAATCCTTTCATATAGACTCTTAGAATGTCATCTATGACACATGATTCCATCCAAACTTATCTTCTAGGTCTTGTGATGACCTCTTGGGATGTTATCCAAGACCTGATACACCCTCAGAGACATGTTTTATAGACTCCTACAATAACCTCCATATTTTTCCAGACAACTCTTTCAAATAACGCTAGGGATAGTCAAATGGATCATGAAAATCTCTGAAGACAAGGTTGGTAGGCCACCTAGATCATGCGACTTCCTCTAGATATGTCAGAGTTGATCATGTAAAAGAGTTCAGATACACAACTAGGGTTACATGAATTCCTTTTGAAAGACCAACTGGATCATTTAGTTATCTTCAGATCTTCCATGAATATGCTCTCCCAAATATCTAGGATACTGTAAAATCAATGCATTTCAGGAACGAAATTGTGCCACAATGGAAACCTTATAGTGTAAGACCCCACTAGGGACATAACATGGAATGTTCCCAGAGCCATGAAAACATTAGGGTGTAAATCATGAGTAGAGGAACTATGATGACTCTGATTCTTTCCATATTCAAGATAAATAGTCCCTATCTTAATGGTTCAACCATAATTGTATTTTCCCAATATATAAGTCTCTCACTATCCAGGATGTGATATTTATCTTTTTTAGTCCATGGTTTCTCACACTAAGTATATCTCAGAAGATCTTAGGTAGTTCTAATAATCATATCATTCACATCACAAGTCTCCAATCACCTAGGAAACTTATGTTTGTAAAATCCATAATGATTGGAATGAAACATTTACCTCAACATAGGGGATTATACATTGGGGATAGTCCCAAGGATGAATTTGAACTACGAAAAGTCATATTACGATAATAACTAGGGTACATAAGATGCATTCCTAAGGCCCAAGATCAAAAATAAACCCCTTTCGGTGTAAGTAATTTTATGAATCTTATATCTCATCCAATAGGACCCAATAATTACCATGAGATGATAACTATAACTCATCCATCATTTGATATAGTAATAAACTAAACTATGGAAACTCTGATTCTATCATAACTAGGATATGCAGGATCTATCCCTGAGGCCCAACATCCATAATAAATTTTCCCAGGGTAGTCGTAGCTCATAATTCCCACAACGCGAGTAATGATAAAATGGTAATTTTCTATCCCTTTTTTCACTAAGCATAGCTCATATGGCCTTTTAGAATTTCAATAATCATATTATCTACATCATAAGTATATATAGTTAAAAGTAAAACCTAAGTGTGTAAGCCCCAAAATAATGAAATATGAAAACTCTAATTCTCTCTATAGTCAGGATATGTAGGGTATCCCTATAGTACTCCCGCTTGAACACCTAGTGTCCCAAATCACTTCTGTATGTTTCCCTCGAATTATGTTCAACTACATGGGTCTGACCAAATACTTTGGAATTTATTCTTATAATAACTATGATATGTTGGAAACCTCGTAATGGATCAATAACCATCTCAGAATATTAGCTTCCACCTTTCATGGTACCACATTTTTAAGAACTTGGTTATATGGCTTTATAACATAAGCTCCTTCCCATGACCGGAAAATGATTGAAAACCCTATATACATATAGATTGATTCACCAAAGAGCCCCTAGTATTTTTCACATAAATGATAACTAATCCATGATAAATTTATTAGTTTTGTTGGTCTATATCAAGATTAGGAATATATTCATGAACATATCTTAAATTTTTATGACGGTCCTGGAGTAGGCAATAATTTCCCCCCAAAAGGGTGTGATAAGCCCGACCTCCCATCCCATAGACCAATGTGATCCCCTAATAGTCATTGGGCCTCAAAAGCCATGTGACATCCATTCTTTGGAAGGATGGTCTGCATGTAGTTATGTGTGATTGAATAATTGTGTGTTTTTTGTAAGAACAAAAATGGTATCCCGATGTTAATGATTGTGCACAATACAACCCCCCCCCCCACATAATTAATTTTTCGAGTGGATCCCAACCATGCCTCTTATTTCAATAAAATAGTTTTTTTAATCATTTAAGTAGAATGTAAATTTTCTATAGAAAATTATTCAGTAGAAAATATAATAAATAAAAGTTTTTACTTCCTCCAAAACTTCCTCACCATAATAAAAACCTCGCCAACCCTGGAACAAAATAGAAAACATAAAAGGGAAATCAGGTAAAAGAATGGGATCATACAATCTACCCACTTTAGAATAGTTCATCTTCATGTAGTACTCACAGGAATGTCTATGATTCCTAGGAAAAAAATGTCATTACACAAAACCTATATATCCACTTTTCTCTCTGATGTTTTCTCATGAACACAACCATGTTTCCACAATACATGAACTATTGTCACGTTCATTCCTTGAAACACTATCCCACTAATACCCAACTCATGTATCAGATGCTCCCCAAACGTTGCATTAGTCTCAAGATAAAAAACATCGACATCAATCACATGATAACAGTTGGGTTGATACCGATGATATTGTGACACATTAAAGACATTGTGCATTGCATTAAACCACTTTGGAAGAGAAAATCAATATTCCACCAACCTGATTCTCTCCACAATCTAAATTCGTGCCACAAACATAGGTTCCAACACCCTTGTCTATGAATCATAAAATGACCCAATCTAGGTGACACTCATTGAAATGAATGATATCCCACTATAAACTCAAGGGTTCATCACATTCAAAAAGTATATGACTACTACCTACTCTAATTCATAGCCATATGTTGTTGAATTAGACAAATATAATCCAACATCTCATGCACGAGACTCAGTAACAATAACATACACTCACCTACCTCAATCCAACATAGGTTTTATCCTTCTGGCATACCAAAAAGTGCCTCATATAGTGCCATATAAATATTCTCCTAATAACTATTGTTGTAGTAGAAATCTACATGGTCTATGTGTTTATACAAATATGACCCAAATTAATGAAAATAAACCAATATCATATCCTCATGTACATGAATAGTTTGTTCTAACTACCCATCTATCTATAGGTGGAATTCCATACTAAGAAACATGTTTTTATCAAGTGCCTTTTGCAAGATGTTACAAAATATCAATGTAAATTTTTTGTCATATTCGGAATCTACACTCTGTGGTACCCTATGAAGATGGAATATCTTCTAAACATACATATATGCCAACTGATCTACTATGAATGTTTACTATATATGATTAAAATAATATAGTATTGTCAGTTAGTCTACAATCACCCAAATAGAATCAATCTTCCACGGAATCCTCAGAAGACCCACTAAGAAGTCCACAGTAATTGCATCCCACATTTATTATAGAATGGTCAATAACTGTAGAAAAATAATTGTTTTTTTATGCTCAGAAATTGCCTTCTGATAGGTGTGGTATTGTGTTATGAACCCTAAAATTTCCTTTTTCATTTCTAGAAATTAATAATACTGATATATGTAATGGTATAATTCTGATAAACCTTGATTCTCCTTCCACTTTAAGTCATTAAATTCACACAACAGCTCTTCCTACATACACATAGTCAAAAAAATTCCGTTCTTGAAATAGATGATCTCATCCTCGTATATAGTCTAATATAAAGGTGACTACCCAAGTTCATGGCTTTACCAAAAGTTCAAAAAATCTATATCCTAACACTCAGGGTCTCTAATTCCGCTCATATTTTTACACTCCTCTTACACGGATATGAGAGTCATCATCTATGGGATATCCTAAACTAAAACACGAATCTCAGCAAGTAATGTCGTCATCATCCACTAAGAATGAGAATCCTAAACAATCTGAGTCTGATTTTTCCTTATTAATTCACCTCCAACATAGTTTACTTTTCCAGGTGAATGTGCCCACTCAAAATCAGGTGATTTCAAATACTCAACCCATCACTACAAACAAAGATTAATTTATTACAGTGAAAATATATACTTTAATATCATGTGATCAATATACATGGTAAAATTTTCACTCACTAGATAATACCCCAAACAAATCAAGGCATAACAAAATATTTCTAAATCAAGATCATATAAAGGTTTGTTCCATTTATGTGGCCTCAACATCTGATACCCATAAGGCACAACTTGATCCCCCTATATAAACATTACTCCATGTTCAATAATAAATGCATCAAAAAATAGTATATAATCCTCGCCTGGCTCCGATATAATCAAGATCAGTGTGAAATCAAACTATTTCAATTACTCCAAAAATCATTATTTTATGATATAGACCATGATAACATTATTCCCTTCTTGTTAAAGTCTGATAGTGGTTCTTCTAATCAGAAAAAGTCTTGGATGAACCTTCAATAATAGCCAAATAATTCCTGAAAAATGTAAATATTAAAGAAATTCAAGGGATCACCCACGAAACCACTGCATAAAATTTATCTCATTCCACTAACACACTATCCAATGACAATATGTTCCCCATGAAATATACCTGATCATCATAAAATTTCCACTTAGATAGAATTCCATAAAGATTATTATCTCTTATTGTACTAGACTGATTTCATGATGTTAGCGATGATTTCCATGAGTCATAGGGTACATCATGATTTAATACTCAAAACAACAACAATTTGATCAAGGTTCTGGTGGAATATCTGGTTCATCATAGCCATAACAATAATCAATGAGTTTCCCATCTCAAACGGCACCATAAGTAAATCATATTGGATAAGTTTACTTCTAAATAAAGTCTCTGGTATATTAGAAGGTAAAAATCTAAACTATTAGTACACTGATGTCAATTAAATCATGGATAACACATAATATTACCTAAATTAATCAAAAAAATCAATGATACGTGGAAGATGATCCAAATTCATCATTATCAATCAGATTAACATCGAGTTATCAACACACAAGAACAATGTATCTCCAGCCTTCTTTGATAACAATACTAGATAACCACAATGTGATATACTCAGATGGAGAAATTCATTATAGATCTACAATACTAGTAGATTCTTGAGCTCTTGATGCTCAATTGGTTCCATTATGTAAGGTGGAGCAGAAACTAGCTCACCCCGAGCAATAGCTAAATTTTAAATTCCACATTTCTTTTAGGTGGTATCCCTTAGAATTAATTAGGAATCATGTCCTGAAACTGGTCCAATATTGGTGGAAATAAATCATACATTACAAACCCATGTTCCAACAAAAGAAATCCAACATATGTTGTGATATCCCTTTATTACTGATGTTTTATCCATACCCGGTCTTCCTGAATATCCCATTAACCTTGGTAAATATAATTATTTCCCTAATGAGGATTCAATGTCAATATCATGCGGTAAAAACATATCTGGGCTCAATTTACTAATAACCATTCCATACCAAAAAACAATTTTAAGAATAATATATCAATAATATTATGTTCTCATAGAATGTGATACTCCCAAACCTAGAAATAACAGCATGTTCAAAAACCCCTCTCTCTCAATCGTACCCCTAATGGTGTATCTGTCATCATAACTCTAGTTAAGAACTCCTCTATCAGGCTCAAACCAATAAAAAGTTGTGGATTTATAAATTTATGAATTGATTCTATATCAAATAATGAAAGAGAATGTGTAGAATCCACATGAATACTATATCTATCTTTCAATGGTCTGACCATGCTATCCACAAGTGTAGGATGAATTGTTTGTAAAAATCCTTCCCCTCTTCCCTTTGATTTACTCTGAATCCCTAGAGCAACACCACTCCTCTTTCCACATCCCTATTCAATATTATTATATCGATGATTCTTAATCTTATAATACATACAACCAAATAATACAATAGAAACCTCATGTCCCCCATGGTAATCCTCCTCTAGGTTCCCCTTAGATATGAGATAATGATCCACTACCTCAATAAACTTATTGATCCAAAATATGATAACATGGTACTTAATCAATGATTTTATACCATCATGAAAATTTATTTCTGTATTTTTCACATCCCCTATCAACATTATAAATATGCACTAAAATTTGGTTAAGTGACCAATATAGTCCATCATATACATATTCCCTTAATTTGGCCTTATACACTATGATACCCCCTCCTTTCTTAGAGTATCTGGACAAAAGTGCTCCATGAACTTCAAATGATTCTACTTCCACTCTATATTCTTGGCCAATAAATCCTGATTCTAGATATCAAACCAGCCCATCTCATGACTATGTAAAATATAGAAAGATAGTTTCACTATATTCTTTATAGGAGTCTCTATGTGGTCAAGAAAGGTATGGATAGACTCAATCCAAATCCCATATGCCTCAGGTCCACCATCTCCACTGAAAGTCGATGGGTTATACATGTGATGATCTAGAATTTAATCAATGAAATTTTACTTCTTATAATATTTTTTTATAGTATAAATCAAAAAAATAACAATGATAAAACAATACAGAGTTGATAAATGAATAATGAATTAAAATAGAGATATTTCTAGAAATTGATGAACATTTCCAATTGAATGTTATCATGGTTATTGTAATAGTAATATGCCCATTTAGAATAGTAACCCTAAGAACATAATAGTAACTTCTCCTATGAATGCATAATTAGAATTTATGTGCCTTATAAACAAAAATATGATAGATGTATATCATGGCATAAGTAAATAAATCTTTCAAAAATGATAAATTATGTGTTGGTAATTTTATGAAACATAAATGTTTATTTAGAATTTCATAATTAATTTAATGACTTAAAATTAAATTTATTTTCATTAAATATAAAAATAAATTATTATTATCATTTCATATGATGATAAGATAGTTTTATGAGATCTTAATTAGTTTTTCGAAGTGTCAAAAATCTATTATAATATTAATATATCTATTTATCCAATAAATGTTCATTTTAAATAAAAATAAAATTTATCATATTAAGGAAATTATTTACATATAATTGATCCCATATTTGAAATCCACACATCAAAAAATTGATGTGGTGAATTTTGGGGATTTTTCTATAATAGATGAAGGTTTTTTGAATTATTAAATATGATAATTTACGATATAAGCGAAATACATGAAATAATGAGCAATTGATGATGTATGGATGAGGTACGAACCAATTATTTAAAACTATACATAACCTTATACAATATTTATTCAAAATAATCTCAAACAATTATATTTTTTTTCAAAAATAACAAACTAATGAATAAAATAATAAAAAACACTCCACCCCTCCTACTATAAATACCACCCCTCACCACATCTTCTCCTCACAAATTATAATATATGGATCGTGATAATTTTTTTCCTAATTCTGGCCGAAATACTATTCCCCACTTTATGGTCTTACTTGTGTCACTAAAATACCAATTCTATGTTCCTTAAGGAGGTTTTAATGGGGACATTATTCAAGAGACAATATCCTCCTCCATTCCCATTAAAATTATTTATTTATTCTACATCATACTTCACTTCAATATCTAATGTAACATGGTAAATATAGGGACTTAATTATACTAGAGTTTTATTATGTTAATTTTATATCCATTATCAAATATAGTCTCTTATCTTTTTTCTCTTTAAAATTAAAGCATCATCCGCGATGTGTCGATTCGCTATCTTTGTAGATGTCAATATTTCATTTTAAATTACTACATTCATGGATGTTTCTAAAAAATTATAATGGTTAAACAATATTTTAGAATGTATATTAAATCTTGATTTACCTTATTGAACAATTCTATATATAAATAATAATAAATTATATAATAAAATTAGTTTGTGATAATAAAAATTTACCAAGATAAACTAACGATCATCATTAAAATTTTATCTTATTAATAATTATCATATCGAAAAAATGATATTTGGGTCCATTTAAAATTATATAGGTTCATAAAAATCCTATAATTCCACTTATTTAGTTTTTCATCCATTTACTAATAACTCCAATAATTAAAAACTCGGGAACCAATCATAACATCATGAAACAAACGAACACAGAACAACAAAATTAAACATTATTACCCATCTATATAAGAATAAATAAACATAAAAAAATTATATAAAATAATATATATATTGAATAGGTTTTGAATTATTTAATTAAGGGACCAAAATTGATTATACATGACATTAAAATCATGTGAATAACACATTCAAACATAAGGTTAGAGAATTTTTGTAAGCCTTTAAATTACCCTTGTGTTACGATTTATCTTTCCTTACCCCAATTTTTTAATTCATTATTATTATATAATTCATAAAATTTCTACTTATATATCACAAATTTAGGTATCCGGATCAATTAATCCTTCTTTAATGGGAAATAAATGTTTTATAAGGTCCCCTTTTCAATTCCTTTAGATAAGCAAGCCCGATTAATGGAAACATTCCAATTTCAAACCCATTTTCAAGAACCCCCCACAATTTTTATTAAGAAAGAAATATTTTTATAAAATAAAAAATTTTATCAAGAAAAAATATTTTATTTCGTCAATTATTTAATAAAATAAATATAAATTTTTCTATTTTAAATATCATTTATATTATTCCCTTAAACTGCACTAAAGTGGCTCATTTCTAATGCTTTTTAAGCACTAGTTTTAAATGCTTTCACTTAATTTGGTCATTATTGATCATTACATATGCCTATTTTCTAATATTAATGTCTATTTATGACTTATGTCCATTATTTCATGGACATCGTTATGATATTCCCTTTGGTAATTATTTATTACATGATTATGATGCCCATTTCAATCCATGGGAAAACCATTGGTTCATCACTTATCTTTGATTTTTTTTGTGGAACACATATTCATGAAATGTTTTGTGGGAGTTCCTAGTTATCTATCAATTTCATTGTGCAATGTTTAGTCTCATGAGACATCATTCTAGAAAATGGGGTAAATAAGATTCCATTATGGGAAATTTTCCACCATGTGATATAGTCTTGGAATTTATCCTTCATTCATGTTTATGTCACATTGTTTGTTTTTGAATCATTTCTATGATGACAATATTACATGATCACATGATATACATGTTATAAATCCATATGATTATTCATTTTCCATTCCATTTTATGTCATCGTGTTATTTCTATTAACTCATGTTCTTTTCAGTATTCCTATATTTATTACCTTAATGGGATTTGTATATCATCCCTTTGTTTATATATCCCCCAGGTTATCCTAGGATTATGTATGTGATCAATGGAAGTTAGGAGCTCGTTATGGATATTAAATAAAGTATTTCCTTATTTTGGGTTCATTATTAATAATTATGTACCTATTCATTCAAATAAACTATAATTTATGATTCATGGTCAGAAATTGATGGTTAATTTTGCTTAAATTATGTAATAATCTATGAAAATGATAGGGTCACAATAGATGGTATCTGAGTTTGATATAGTGATTTTTGGGAGTTAAGATTAAAAAAATTACTAATAACCCGAGGGAAAATTCTATCACCTTGGATAAACTATATTGAATCAAAAGGGAATAACATGTTATGATATTCCTTCCATTTATATGTTAACCCTATTATTTTAAATGATTCATTTTTAATTTTTATTAACTAAGTAATCATGACCCCTAATTATGATTTCTTTTTTTAGTTAATGGATGGAATTAGAATAACCCATGTAATTATTCAATGTGTTATGATATATGATGATTTCAATAATGAAAAAACGAATAGGATGAAAATGGGAGCTCAAAATATTATGACGGTACTTTATCAACTGGGTCAAGTCATGAATAATTAATTTAATCATGTGGAAATCTATCATTATCCTAAGAAATAGAAAGTTTTGTTTCAATACATTATGTGAAAAATGGATCCAATCATTTTTTATCTTCTAATCCCATCATCATAGAACATTGTATTTACTCAATTGCAATGTTATTCTTTATCCTTCAATGTATAGATGAAAATAAATTCATACTGGAACTCTACTATTTTGAAGGAGAAACTAATTAGTGGTGGACATTAGTCAATAACACAATGTATAATGATGAAATTCATTCCATAGAATGGGAATATTTTGAGAAGGTATTTTTCAATAAATATTTTCCCCGAACACTCCATCTTTAGATGGAAAGGGAGTTCCTTATACTAAATAAAAAGGAATATAAACAAATTGGTGTGTATGTGGTAAACATTAAAAGAATTTCAATATTTCATTTGTATTTTTAATGAAAACCAAATTCCATGTGGATCACTTCTTTAGAGATTTAAAGATGAGTCTATAAAAAGAATTGGTAATTTGAGACTTTGACAGCAATAAAGAGATTATCCATTGTAACCTTAATGATGAAATGGAGATTTGAGACTCTAAATCTTCTCAGGGTCCTGGAGATAAAACTTGGAACATTGATTTTATTATGGGAGGGTTAGTAGATAAATATTTTGATGGAAATAAAACCCAACATCCCACGTTTAAAAAGTGTGTGAAGAAGAAACCCGGAAACTACATAAGGGGAACTTGGACATGTTTAAAATGTGTATGATAGTGGAATCTGGTTAATAAATTCCAAAAGAATATAAATAATCCCAAAAATGTAAGGGAATAAAGGAAGGTTCATACCCACACGCAACTGGTACTGTAGTGTTTCAACTACAAAGAACATGGGAACTATGCGGGCCATTTCCATATTCATAGGGTTATTAGAGGGAATCAATATAAAAAACCTTCAAGGAATAAATTAAGGGAATCTGATACAATATGACTAATGTGGAAACTATAAATGATGTGGTGAAAGGTATGCTGGTTATCCATTCACGAATAGTGAATGAATTATTTTATTCCAAATCTATGCATTCTTTCATATCATTCTTATTCAATAGAATTATGAAAACACCACCCCAAAATATAAATGTTGAGTTATCTATGAGAAAAAACTAGGTAATTATTTCATCTACAGTATATAACTCCTCTACAGTTAATTTTTTTGGGCAGAACTAGCAAGATAATCGTTTCACACTTCCTATAGTAGAGTTTGATTCTATATTGGGCATGGATTAGATATATTTATATAAAGGAAACATCATCTTTTGTGAAAGGGATACCACACTCTACATTTCATTGAATCCTCCAATTATGCATATGTGTAATTATGAGGATTATTATCCTCCAAAAAAATCATCTCATGTGTGGATATTATTTCCAAATGAGCAACCATATCCAACTCAAATAAATGATATAAATGATAGTATAACACTTGATGAAATTCCCACTATGAGAGACTACACTGATGTGTTCCAAAAAAATTTATTGGTCTTCCTCTAGCTGAGAAGTTGAGTTCACAACTGAACATATTAATGAATCTCTTCTAATGTAAAAGACTGCTTACAGAAGGTCCACCGTTGAGTTGGAAGAACTAAACAAGCTACTAAAAGAGAGTCTAGAAAAGGGTTACTTATGCTAGAGTTATTCATCATGGGGTGCACTACTTATCTTCATAAAAAATAAGGATGGATTAATGCACCTCTAAATTTATTATCATGAGCTCAAAAAATCATGATAAGGAACAAGTGTCACATACCATGAATAGATGATATGATTGACCAACTACATGGGGCTATGTTTTTCTCTATGGTGGATCGTTGTTTAATAAATTACTAAGTAAATGTGAAGAAAGAATATATTCTCAAGTCTTCCTTTTGAATGAGGTATAGAAAATATGAGTTCATTGTGATGTCATTTGGACACACTAATGCTCCATAAATATTCATGAAGATAATGAATAGTTTTTTATGGATTTCCACAACATATTTGTGGTATCCTTCATCGATGATATTCTGATATACTCCAAATAAAGGAGGAACAAGAGCATCATTTGAATATTGTGTTGAAGACTTCAGAATCGAGAAAATTTATTCCATGTATAATAAATAGGAGTTATTAATGGAGGATGTTTCATTATTGGGGAATGTTATCAACAACAAAGGAATATCTATGGAGCCCTCCCAGTTAAAGGAAATCAATGAGTGGTTTCCGCCAATATATGTAATAGATATCCATTGATTCATTATTCTAGTTGGGTATTACTGACAATTTGTGATGAAATTATCATGATTTTCAAATGAATTATCCAAGATTAATGGGATGGGATTAATGTTTGTTGGACTAGTAAGTGTGAAGACGTCATTAAAGAGTTGAAAAAGAGGTTTATCATTACAATAGTACTCACACTTCTTTCTTTTAGAGAACTCTATTTTAAATATAGTAATGATTTAAAAAAGTTATTAAGTTGTGTACAAAAGAAAATGATAATGTGATAGCCAATGTATCAGGGAAGTTGAAAATTCATCATCAAAACAATATTAGGCATCATTTTGAGTTTGCGGCTATGATATTGAAATTAAAAATATGGAAGCCTTGTCTCTATGGGGTGACTGTGAGATATATAAATATAATACGAGACTCAAATATATATTCATAAATAAGGAGATTAATATGTGATAGAGAAGATAATTAGATCTTATAATGGATTTTGACTACTCAATCCACAACCATCCTAGTTATGAAAATAATGTTAGAAATGCTCAATCTAGAAATAGTCCTCCAACATTATAAATTATGAGAATTGAGAAGGATCCAATCATCATAGATTTGAAAATGATAGACATGGGAATCATAAATTAATGAATATCACAAATCCTTTTTCAAATGATTTCTCAGCCATCTATCATATATAAAAGAAAGGATACTGAAGATAATTATGTGAAAATTCAGAAAAAGTTAGAAGAAATCTGAAATGGTAAATAATATTAATTCAATACTATTGGGGAAGGATTCGTAATATTTGGGTTATGTCTATTTATACAATTAAATATGGAGTTAAAGAAAGAGATTTTAAATAATGCACATAGGTCAGACTTCGATATCCATCCACGAAAAATAAACATGTATCAAGATCTCTAAGAGAACTAGTTGTAGGAAAATCTGATGAATGAGATAATTGAATATAAATCAGCTTTCCCAGTAATTCATCAAGTGAAGTATGAAACAATAAATTCTAATGGAATGATGAAACCATTAACCATACTAACATGGAAATGGGAAAACATCACCACAGACATTGTTAGTCCAATTAGGTGAAATATCCTGATGGGGGGATGAATCCGACTATGACAAATTAAAACAAATACCACATCAAATCTTCTTTCTTCATTAAACAAAACATCATTCTCTCCCTTTCCAATAGCATAATGAGAAAATTGGGTAATTACGATGGGTCATTTGTGAAGAGCCAGTATCCCATCACAAATAGTCCTTGGGAAAAAGTTTTTGCGATTGGAGAACCGGCCCGTGACAAATGATAAGGTTTTTTGTGACAGTTAGATGGTTCTCATCGTAAAATCTTTGGTGCATGATGCAAGCCAAAACTTGAGAAAGGGTATTTGCAACGGGCTATTGTAGCCTGTCGCAAATACCTTGTGGTGTTTTTTGTATTTGGGATGATATGTATATCCCATCGTAAATACTATATTGGCAGGTTGACTTTTTCAATGGGACACGTCGCAAAAGTCCTTTTAACAATAGGTTATTTGTGATGGGACCCATCAAAAATAGTGTCACTTGCGAGTGGAATATCATCACAAACAATCTGGTTGCAACTAATCTAACCAAAATATACCTCACTAGTTTTCCCTCATTCCATTCCATTCTATACTCCTCTCACTCTATAATTGAAAATTTTCTCTAACTTTTTTTATAGTTTACTATTTTAATTTGGGGCATTTGTTTCCTCTAAAATCGTTCGAAAGCTTCAGTTTTAAGGTATTTATCAATTTATTTTTTTTACTTAATTCGTTTTATTATATTTTACTTAAAAATATTGTTAATTTGATGTAGTTAAATTAAATTAGAATTCGGTAGTTTAATTTATCATTTATTATGTTTATTTTTACAAATAATTATTTGTGATTAGTACGAATTATTATTAATTAATATTTATTATATTAATTAGTAATAATTAGTATGAAACGGTAATAATTAGTATTAAATTGTAATAATTATTTTTAAATTTTCATAATTAGTATTAAATTTTCATAATTGGAACTAAATTGTAATAAATAGCAATAATAAGTAATAAATCGCAAAAAATAGTAATAATTTTCAATAAATAGTAATACATGTAAACAATTATATAAATTATAATAATTAGTAATAAATATGAATAACTATTAATAAATTCGAATAATTAGTAATAAATTTTAATAATTATTAATAATTAAAAATACGTAATTATAAAGTGAAACAATTAATAATAATTAGTAATAAATTATAATATGTAGTAATAAATAATAATAAGTTGTAAGAACTTATAATTATTTGAAATAAATTATTATAAGTTGTAATAAATTATAATAAGTAGTAATAAATAATAGTATTTAGTAAAAAAATTAAAAATTTGTAATTCATTTTAATAATTAGTAAATGTTTTTGTTAATTAGTAATAATTAGTAATAAATTCTAGAAATTGGTAATAAATTCAAATAATTAGTTAAAAATCTAATAATTAACTAATAAATTCTAATAATTAGAAATAAATTCTACTAATTTGTAATATTTTATAATAATTAGTAATAAATTCTAATAAATAAGAATAAATTGTAATAATTAGAAATAAGATGCAACAATTAGTAATGAATTATAATTATTAGTAATAAAATGTAATTATTTGTAATAATTAGTAATAAATTATAATAATTGGTACTAAATTGTATAATCAATAATACCTTCTAATAATTTGTATTTTGTGCTCCTAATTAGTAATAAAATTTAAAAATTAGTAATAAATTCTAATAATTGGTAATAAATTCTAATATTTAATAATAAATTATAATAATTAGTAATACCTAAGTATAATTAGTAATAAATTGAAACAATTAGTAATAAATTACAAATATTAAAAATAAATTGAATCAATTTGTAGTAAATTGAATCAATTATTAATAAATTCAAATAGTTATTAATAAATTTGAATAATTAGTAATATGTTTGAATAGTTAATAATAAATTTTAATAATTCGTAATAAATTGCAATAATTAGTAATAAATTGAAACAATTAATAATAATTAGTTATAAATTATTATAAGTAGTAATAAATTCTAATAATTAGTAATAAATTATTATAGTTATTTATAATTTCTAATAACTAGTAGTAAATTATAATAATTAGTAAAAAGTGTTATAATTAGTAATAAATTATAATAATTAGAGATAAATTGTAATATTTAGAAATAAATTCTTATAATTAGTAATAAATTGAAATAATTTTTAATAAATTGTAATAATGAGTAATAAATTGCAATAATTAGTGATAAATTGTGATAACTAGCAATCAATTTAAACAATTAGTAATAAATTGCAACAATTAGTTTCATATTATTATAATTAGTAATAATTAGAAATAAATTAAAAAATTAGTGATAAATTGTAATAATTTGAAATAAATTTACATAATTATTATCAATTAGTATTAATTAGTAATAAATTGTAATAATTATTATCAAATTGTAATAATTAGTTATAAATTGTAAAAACAAGTAATACTTTTCAATGATTAATATTAAATTATTACAAATGGTAATAAATATTAACAATTAGTAATAATTAGAAATAAATTTAAATAATTTGTAATCAATTGTAAAAATTAGTATTACATTGTTATAATTAGTCATAAATTGTAATAATTGGTAATAACTAGTAATAATTATTAATAAATTCTAATAATCAGTAATAAATTCTAATAATTAGTAATAATTAACAATACTTAGTATTAAATTGTAATAATTATTAATATATTACAATAATTTGTAATAAATTACAATATTTGGTAATAAATTTTAATAAATAGTAATTGATTATAATAATTAGTAATAAATTCCAATAATCAGCAACTAATTGTTAAAATTAGTAATAAAGATCAATAATTAGTAATAAATTCTAATAATTAGTAATAAATTGCAATTAGTGGTAATAATTAGTAATAAATTGTAACAATTAGAAATAAAATGAAATAATGAGTAATAAATTTTAAAAGTTAATTTTATTTAGTAATAAATTGTAATAATTATAAATAAATGGAAATAATTATTAATAAATTTTAATAATTAAAAAAATGAAATAATTGGTAATAAATTTAAATAATTTTTTATAAACTGTAATAATTAGTTATAAATTGTAATAATTAGAAATAAATTTTTAAAATTATTAATAAATTGTATCAATTAGCAATAATTTGTAATCATTTTTTACAAATTGTAATAATTAGTAATAATTATTAGTAAATTTTAATAATTAGTAATAAATTCTAATAATTAGAAACAATTTAAAATAACTAGAAATAAACTGTAATAAATTTTATCAAATTGTAATAAATTGGAACAATTTCTAGTGTATTGGCGGTTCTCTTTTACCCGACGTCGTATTTCATCATAATTTTCTCCCACTAAAATCAGTATAAAAAAATTGTACTTATGTACAAATATCCATTTTTATATTCATGATAATGGAGATCAGTGTGTCGAGGCCATCATTCTCTCCATTCTCGTAAATATGATAATGGATATGCATACATCAGTGAAGATTTTTTAATACTGATGTATGTCGGAGAATGTTATAAAGAGATGATCTTTCAAGAAAAATAGTATCTTTTTTCTGAAAACTCCTTCTATTATCTCTAACTTAAGGCACTATGAAAAATCTCACAGACATATGAATATCCATTTTTTATGCATGAAGATAGTGAGCAAGGAGTTCTCACTGCACTGCTCTCCATCTCCTTGCATACATGAATTTGATATCTATATGTATGAGTAGATTTTTCAAAATGATTTTAGTTGGAGACAATGGAGATGGGCCATCTGGAAAAAGACCTGCCACCAATCGGTTGAAATTTTTGTCTCTAGTAGTTAACAATTATTAGTAACAATTATCTATATTTAACAGTAATTATTGGTAAATAGTATAAATAATTATAAGTTAGTATACTTTAGTATAAAAGTTTTTAAATTATCTATATAGGTATAAAATTATATACAATTGTATAATTTGATAAAATATGGGATTTAATTGTCTTCTCTTTGGTGGATAATGTTTTTCTTATATCAATTTATACAAAAAATAATAATTTTATATTTTTTAGAAAACTATGAAATAAGGATTTCAACAATAATCATTATTACATGATCATATTTGGATTAAGAATCAAAATAGTCCTAGTTAAAATCCTTTATATACTGATGTTGTTGAAGATTTCTTATCATTTGCATCATAAAAAATATAATTTGTTTTAGAATATGGAATTAAGTATCACTGTAAAAAAATGTTCTCTGAGGATGTTTGAAAAATCTGAAAATGTTGGAGGTTATTTATTGAGGTTTGGTTTTCACCTAGATTATGTTTTTTAGTATCAACATTTTGAACATAGTTTGAGAGATGATACTAATAATTTGGTTTAGGATCAAGGAATGTTTTATAATTTAGTACATGAAGTGGTTGGTTTGTGTTTTCTATAGCCTGAAACTCAAGATGATATTAATTTAACTTTTGAGTTGGAACAGTCTCATTTTTATGAGTGGTTGAGGTTTGCTGAGGATGCCTTTTATCCTTGTTACAATATATGAAAATTTTAAGAAGATTCTAAATTTATGGCTATTAAATTAGATAATAAAATTACAAATAGCTACATAGATCATATATTATCTTTGATAAAAACACTACTACCTCAAAGAAATGTGTTGACTATAAATTTCTATAAGGGAAAGAGGATGGTTCAAAATTTGGGACTTCATTATTAGATGATTCATGCACGTTTAAATGAATGAATATTATATTGTGGTGAAAATGATTCATTTCATTGATATCCCACATGTAAACAGTTGAGGTATAGAGAGGCTCCACAATGGATGTCCAGATTGGTTCTTGTAAAATAATTGATTTTTCCCAATTACACCTAGATTATAGCATTAATATATTTCTCAGAACATTGCAACATTGCTTTCATGGAACAAAACTATATTCCAATGGGTAAAACAATAAATCCACCATTTTATGGTGATTCATGGATGAAATTTGACCACGTTCATACTTATTTTTCTTCAGAAGATCGAAATGTTCTATTGTATCATTTTACGAATAGTTTTTGTCCATTTTGTTCTTAAAGTAGTCAGTATTCATGTTGGCCTATCATTAAAACTATATCACATTTACCTCCATGGATGTTGATGAAGAAACCACATATCCTTTTGACTTTATTAATTCTAGTAATTCTGAAAAATAATATTGAATTTTATTTGAAACCCTGGACTGATGAGTTAAATTCATTGTTGAGTAATGGTGTCAGTCCATTTGATGTTGATGTGAAACATAATTTCCTGATGAAACTTCCATGATGTGGATAATTATTGATATATTATAACATGTAAATTTATATTTCTATAGTAAACATGGTCCAAAATAATGTTCGTATTGTGTGAAAGAGAAAAAAGCCTTTATATTCGTCAATGGAAAAAACATTTTTTTAATGGGATCACAGATTTCTTCAAACTGATCATTATTTTTGGAGGAAAAAATATTATTTTTGGAAATGTATAATTAAATGAAATGGAAGACTAACAATAATCTCATGTATAGATTTAAAATAAATTGACTCTAAATTACCTCCCATCACATTTGGACCTATAATAAACCAATAGATAATTGATGGCTTTGGAAAAGAACATAACTGGATAAAATAGAGAATTTTCTAGGATCTTCCTTATTGATCAGATTTTTTTGTCCATAACATTTTAGTTGTCATTCATATTGAGAAGAAATTTTTTGATAATTTATTTCATAGAGTTTTGGATACACAATTTAAGACCAATGTTAATGTTAATGCATGATTAAATATTTCCCAAATCTACTGGTGATTCAGACATGAACTATTTGAAAATGTATGATCAAAGAAGTTAATGAATCCAAAATAAGATTATGCACTCTCCAGATAAAATGAATTATTATTTTTTCAATGCATTGTAGATTTTAGACTTCCATATGGTTATGCTTCCAATTTGGGAAGAGGTGTCAGAAATGGTCATATTACTAGATTAAAAAGTCATGAATGTCTTTTTAAAATGGAAAAACTTATGCTGATTGAATTAAGAAGTTTGTTGAATTCAATGTTTTTGGATTTACTAATAGACATATCATATTGTATCTATGAAAATTTTACAGTGAAAAATAACTATGATGCATTAAGAAGATCATAAGTGGATGTTGTTTTAATTTTGTGTAAACTAGAAAAAATCTTCTCGTCAACATTGTTTGACTCAATAAACATTTGATATTACATTTTTTTCATGATGAAAAATGTTGAGGTCCAGTATAGTTTCTATCGATGAACCCATTTGGTAGATTCATGTAGAAATTGAAAAAAAAAATTTGTAATGAAGCAACGGTTGAAGGTTCCGTTGTAGAAGTTTTTTTTCAAGAAGAAATTTCATATTTTCTTTAACTCTAATTAAATTCAATATGAATATCCCTAAAAACTCCACCATATGGGCCATAATGAAGGAAATGTTGTCGGTGAAAAGGGAATTAAATTTTAAGTTTTTAGTCAACCCGAACATGGCTACGATGGAGTTCATGAATAATGGATTTCAGATGATGAACAACACAGAGCTCATACATCTATTATGCTCAACTTTGAAAAAATGAAAAAAAAATTACAGTGATATATCTATCACGTATTCTATAATATTTTTTACAGTAAATCAAAAATATTTTATTTATAGGTTATAGGATAATAAAATTAGAAAAAATCTTCTACAAATTAGAGAAGATGCTCTTGAACAAAACCGAAAAAAATATTTTCCAACTTGTTTTAACAATTGGTAACATAAATTATTTTTGTTTTAACATATAAAATCACTTTCTTATTTTTTTATATTTATAATTGATTTAAATTTTTTTAGGTATCTTAGCATGCTAATAAAAGTGATAACTATTTGCATGTATTGAGAAACCCACCATAAAAAATGAAATATATTATAATACATATATAGTGAATTGTTTTTTATTTCATACACATGCATATGGGGAATCAAAAAATCCATTAATAGTGGTGTTTTCTCAACATAGTAAAAATTTAATTTATTTTTACGTAAGATCGATGAAATTGTTGAACTATGTTATCTAGGACAACATTACATAACGTTGTTTAAATTTCAGTGGTTGGATACTGAGAGAGGCTTGTGTGTTCATCCGACCCATGGAATCATTGATATTAAATATAAAACTATTCTGGAATTAAATAAACTATTTTTATTGTCTCATCAGGAACATCTAATTTATTATTCATAATATTGTTCTACTCCAAGGGAGTTGTGTAATTTTTGTCGCATAATAAAAATTAAATCTCAAGAAAATGAGTTCAAAAAGGTGAATTTAGTTCCTCTAAAGTGGAATGATTTGAAATTTTTCAATAGACTACTCCAAATTCATCATTTTCATTCAGAGAAGATTACCAATGATGACACCCCACAATTAAGGGACATTAGTAAAGATGATGTTAATGATGTTATGAATGAATTTGAAATGACAACAGATGATGAAACTGGAACTCATATAAGAAATGATGATGCTGAGGAGAAATATGAGGATATTGACAATGTAAGATATTAATATGAAGATGAGGATGAACATTAACATAGGTAAATTCTAGTTATAATCATATATGATATATATCTATAAATAATTGTTGTTTTCAACTTTTTTCCAACAATAATAATTTGATATTTTAGATGGTTCAGGATCTATTTCATATGTTGGAGGGAGATTATTTACCTTTACATGAGCATGATGTTGGGTCATCTGACCCTCAAACTACTGGCAGTTTAGGGGGGACATGGAGGGAGTGTGGTCTTGATGGATTTTTGATTCCTAACGCAATCCTCAAGTGACATCTATGTCTTGTCTTCGATCCACACGTGAAAAGGTATGTTTACATATGTATTTTAGATATTTTTAAATAAATTATTTATATATTAATTGTATGATTATTTGATCTTTTTTAATATACTTACTTATATAGCTACTATAATGGGGAGATCTATATTGGAAAATTATTATTCTGAAGCATGGGTCTCTTGGGATCAGATTCCCGTTGATGTGAAGCACCATATGTTCGATTATTGCAGTCAATTTTTTTACTATTTGATAAGTAAAGAAGTAGAGAGAGTTAGAGTGACATCGTTTGATGAGTCTTCTCACGCCCACCAACATGATTACATTTCATATTACGTATTAGAAACATAATGTTCAAACTGTTTGGGTGGTCGTTTTTAGAGGAGATCATTGGATGGTCGAGAAAAATGGGGGAGATAGGAGGTGACACATCGATCTAGTCATCGTAAATTAAGTACGCATAGGTAGAATGTGGTAAGTAATTTTTTAATGTTTTATATAACATTAAATGTCAATTATTTATTTTAGAATCATATATGTTGTTGAAAACCCCAATATTTTAGAGAACAACATTTATAGAAGGATGTATAGTGATATGACCACTAGTGAGATTAGTGGTTCTTGCCAGTTTCTGATTGTGGTCAGTATATTTTTGTATTCAGTTTAATGTTTAACTATAAATAATATTATAACAGTTTTAATTTTAAATTGCAGTTGAAGGAGTCATATAAGGTTGTGATGTCTCAGACACATACTGAGTGTCAGGCTGAGACTAATACTCAGACCAGTGCCCATTAATTTAATGAGACAACATGGATTTAGGCAACCCATTATACCTTCAAGAGAAAGTTCGGGTAGTTGGTATCCAATATTTATGGACACTTATTCATTATTATATAACTTCTACGATGTTGGCATCCAGCTTGAGAGGAGCTCATAGAGAGTAATCATCATCTTCTACATAGTATTAGGAGTAGCTATGATTTCAGAGTGAGCTTATAGAAAGTATGTGTAGGGTGCCCAGAAGGCACATCAATGGTAGCAGCAGCAGCATGAAGAGTTTCTACGATAGAAACAAAAGTATTAAGAGATACATGAGGATATGAGTTGATATCAACTACAACAAGAGCTTGAGAAGATGGAGTACATGTGACGTCTCATTCGTGGTTTAGTGTTGGATTTTTCTCCACCATCTCTTCTATCTTCTCCTGACGACATTCCCCCTTAGTGATCATTTTTTTATTATAATATATTTGAATGTAAATTAGGATTGTAATATTAACTATTTACCTTTTTATACAATGAATATTTATTGTTCGGCGAATATTACATTTTTATTATTTATTTAATTGTTTATTATTTTATAACTTTATATAATTTTTTCAATGATTTAATAATTATTATTTTTTATTATTTTCTTTTAATAATTTTTAACAAATATTATGGTTTCCATTATTCAATATTTTTTGTTATATTATTAATATTACTATTATTATTTCATTAATATTATTAATAATATTATTATTTTATTATACATACTATTTTTATAATTATTATATGAATAATTTTTTATTATTTTAAAATTTATTTGATTTTACTAATATTAATATTATTATTTCATTAATATTAATATTATTTTGTTATTATTATTATTATTATTATTTATTATTATAATTTTTATTTTTATTATAATTATTTATTTTTTAAAACTTTTTGCGATAGGTCCCCATCACAATTAATATTTTGAATGGTTAACAGAAAAAAAGTATAACAACATGGTAAGGCTTTTTATAACATGCCCATTACAACAAGATATTTAAAAAACACAAAAAAAAATTTTTGTGATTGATCTATATACCTTTGAAAATATTGGTTTATGGCCCTCATGTGCTTCCTGTGAGTCATCCAGGACATGCCATTTCACTAGGAAATGTCTCCGTGGTCTTGTCATGTTCCATCAACCAAATATTTTGGTCGTGAAAAATAATTTGAAGATGTTAGAGAAAGTCAAATGGTTCTCCCAAGGCATACTGCTTTAGTCTTGCGGGGCCATCTGGGCCTATAGCACATGCCTTACGATGTCCTTCAAATAGATCACCAGCCTCATATAATAGCGGCAGATCATGTTATCTATGTCTCCTGGATCTAACTACATATTTCAACTAGGCCCTTGAGATACGCTATTAGCATGTCAACAGAGACACGCGATGCCACCAAAACATTATTTCTATGTCTTGCGATGCCCTCACAAGATTTTTTCTAAGACCTAAGACACCCTCATAGACATTTTTTATTGACTTCTATAACACCGTCTATATGTTTCCAGAAAACTGTTACGAATAACACTAGGGAAAGTCAACTTGATCAGGTTACACCCTCTAGAAAGGCTTTCTAGGCCACTTGGATCATGCGGACTTATATGACCCCTTCAATTGCAATTTAAATTTAAAATATTTAAATATTATTTCTATTAAATTTTTAAACTCAAAAAAAATATACTGACAGTAATTTGACGTTGGTGAGCACCTCTAATCTCTACAGTTGTCAAATCACTATACATCTTCCAATAAACATCGAACTCTGAAATAGAAGGCTTTTCAGCTGTATATATGAATATAAGATAAACTGTTTACATTTAAAGTTATATAAAATATTTTAAAAAACATACATACCATGTGCTCTTTATGTGTTCTGAATGTACGGCTACAGGCTTGATGTGTCAGCTCATGTATCCCTCGATTTTGTTGACCAACCTACGATCTTATCTAAAAAAGATAACCCATGTAGTGTGAAAATAATCCATCCCAAACCAAAGATGAAATTAAATCAGGTTGGTGTGTCTGAAAATTCAAATCAAACTCTCACACTCTTACATTCTCCGTTGAATTCCTTCTCAAATAGTGTATAAAATGACTGTTATGCCGACGCATAGTTCCCTACCTTACCTTCTATATAGTCCCATTCATGATCTCATCAATAGGATACCATAATCCCTATATATGATTTATAATATTATTTTTTATATAAAATAATTTCAAAATAAATAATATTTAATTATGTACCACCCAAAGATCAAACATGTGGGGATATATTTCAATCAGAATCTAATCCCTTGAGAGCCATGATTTAGAAAAATAATTGCACAATATAGTGCTCACCTATCTAGTAACTATATGCATAATGATTTGAGAAAAGAAAAAAAGAATCAAACATTTAGTATATAAATAAATTATTGAAAATTAACTAAAATACCAAGGTAAATATACCTATGTATGCATTGATTGAAGCCAAGATGTGGAAGTCACTCTAGGATCGGGTCAGTAATCATAAATCATGCAAGAACATGCCCCCTCCAACCCCCCCCCCCCTGAAACACTAATAGTCTGATGGTCAGATGACCCAACATCCTACTCATTCAATGGAATATTATGTCCCTCCAATATATAAAATATATCCCCATCCATCTTAAACATGAAATTAATGGTATTGGAAAATAATTGAAAACAACTTTTATATATAGATATATATTATGTATGATTATAAAAAGAAATTAAATGTATCAATGGTCATCTTCATCTTCATATTCATATCTCATGATGTCAATGTCTTCATATTTCACCTTAGAATTATCAATTCCCATATGAATTTCTGTTTCATCATTTAATTTTCATTTAAAATTCTTTTCTAACATGATTAACATCATCATTCACATCGAACCTTAACTGTGTGGTTGTCATCATAAATATTCATCTCTCGTCAATAAAAAGATGAATTTGGAGAAGACTCGAGAAATTTTTCAATTCATTCCACTTCAATAGAACCACATTCATTTTGAGTAAACTGATTTTCCGTGATTTAATTTCTAGTTTTCTCCACCTATCACTCAACTCACTTGAGGTAGAACAATATTTTGAAAAATAAATTTTATGTTACTAATGAGACAATAAAAATGTTTAATTTACTACAAGAACACTATTATATTTAAAATCAATGATTCCATGGGTCATATGAAAATAAAATCCTCTCTTAGTATCAAACTATTGACATTTAAACACTATTATGTAATGTTGTCCCAGATAACATAGTTTAATAATTTTTCCGAGGATGTAGTGAAAATTAAACTTTCGTTTATCTATCACTATAGTGTTTTTAAAAAACATGGGAAATCGATTTACAACACAGTCGTATACCGCTAGAAATATTGTTAGATGGCCCTCGTGTTCTTCGTTTGAGTCATACAACACACACAAAAACACTAGTAAATGTCTCCTTGGTCTCATGGGATTCCTTCAACATAATATTTGGTTCCTGAAAATTCATCTGAACATGTCATAGAAAGTCAAATGGTTCCCCCTTGGCATACCCCTTTAGTCTCGTGATGCCCTCTGAGCCTACAATCCAAGCCTCACGATGCCCTTCAGATACATCTCTAGCCTCATATGATTGCACTAGATCATGTTATCTAAGTCTCAAAGATGTATCTACGCATATCAGCTACGCCCTTGAAATACCCTCTCAACATGTTTGTTGAGACACATGATTCCATCTAAACATGTCCGCCAAGTCTTGCAATGCCATCCGGGGATATTGTCCAAGAACAGAGACACCCCCAGAGACATGTTTTATGGACTCATGAAACAACCTCTATATGTCTCCATAAAACTCTTATGAATGACACTAGGGAATTTCAATGAGAGCCTATAACATCCTCTATACAAGCCTTCCAGACCTCCTAGATCATGCGATGTCCTAAAGGTAATTTAGATTTGATCATGTGAGAACCTTCAAATATAAAACCAGGTTAACACATAGTTAATTATAATGAAAAACTAGATCATTTAGTTTTATTTAGATATTCCATGAAGATACTCTCCCACATATCAGGGACAGTGTAAAATCTATTTATTTTAGGAAGAAAACTGTGTCAAAATAGAAACCATAGAGTATATGCCCCGATAAGGGACATAAAATGGAATTTCCAAAAATGCATGATAACACTAAAGTGTAAACCCTTACTAGAGTCACTTTGAGGACTCTTATTTCTTCCATGTTCTAGATATGTAGTCTATATCAGCAAGTTTCACGATTAATAGGGTTTTCCTTATACATAAGTCCCTTGATAACAAGTTAGCGATATTGATCATTTTTCATCCTTAGTATCTCATACTAAACATATCTCATAAGATATTGGGGACTTTAAATAATCATATCATTCACATCACAGGTCTCCAATAACCATGGAACCATATGTATTTAAAATCCCTAATGAGTGGCATGAAAAATTCACCTCAACATAGGGGAATCTACATTGGGTCTAGTCTCAAGGATGGAATGGAACTGTGAGAAGTCATATTCCTAAAACAATCAGGATACATTTGATACCTTCCTAAGGATTGATCTCAAATATACACCCCATTCGGTGTAATTACTATAATGACTCAGACATCCCAACCATCAGGACCCAATAATTTCTCTGATATTATAATTCTACCTCATCCATCAATGGATAAAGTAATAAACTAAACTACAATAACTCTAATTCTACTATAACAAGGATACGTAGGATGTCTCCTCGAGGCCCATGTTCCATAATAAATACTCTTAGGGTACTCATAGCTCATTAGTCCGACAACATGAGCAATGAATAAAAGATCATTGTTTCACCCGTTATTGTCACACCATGCATAGCTCATGTGTTCTTTGTGAATTTCAATAATCAAATCATCTGCATCGTATGTTTTTATTGTGAGAAGGAAAATCTAACTTTGTGATCCCCTAAATAATGAACTATGAAAACTATAATTATCTCTATAATTGGGATACGTAGGGAATCCCTACAAGACAGGATCATTAAAGCCTAGTGTCCTAGAGCACTTGTGTATGTTTTTACCATATGATGTTAAATTACATGGGTTTGACTAAATACGTGGTTTTTAATTCCAATAATTACTAGGATACGTAGGACACCTCATTATGGATCAATCCCCATATCAAAATATTAATCACCTCCTTTCATGGAACCACATTTCAATGAACATGGATATATGGATTTAGTACATAAGTGACCTTCCATTACTGGAAAATGATGGAAAACCTCCTATATATAGATAGATTCACTAATGTTCCCCTAGTATTTTTTTACATAAAATAATATTAACCGATGATTATTTTGATAGGGTATTTGGTCCCATATCATGATTAAGAATAGATTCATGAACATATCTAAATATATAAACGTGTCTAAAAGTATGCAATCATTTTCCACAAAAGGGTTTGATGGGCCTGACCTCCTATCCCCTCGACCAATGCGAGTCCCAAAGTGTCATTTGGCCTAAAAACATAGGTGATAATTAATCATTGGAAAGAAGTTTTTTATACAGTAATGGGTTACATAACCATTGGGAGTATCTTTTAAGTGTGAAAATGTGATCTTGATGTTCATGATTACACACAATACACCCCCTACAATCAAACCATCAGTTGGATCCCATCCATGCCACTTCTTTCACCAAAATTGTTTTGGAAACCATTTTAATATAAATTAATTTTTTTATAGACTTTTTTCCATCCCAAAATATTATAAATAAAATTTTTGACCACCTAAAAGACTTCCAAACCATAATCAAAACCTCACCAACCATAGAAATAAATTAAAAAAATAAAATGGAAATACCTAGTAAAATATTGGGATCATACAAGATCCCTAGCTTATAATAGCTCATCCTCATGTAGTACTCACAAGAATGTATAAGATTACTAGGTAAAACAATAAGTCCACTAAACAAATATATACACTTCTCTCTATAATATTTTCTTAAGAACACATACATGTATCCACAATACTCAAACTATTGACATTGTCTATCCTCAAAAAACATTACCCCTATGACCCAACACAAGTATCAGATGCTCCCCAAAATATGCATTAGTATCAAGAACAAAATACTTAACATTGATCATTTGAGAAGAGTTGGGATGATTCCAATGATGTTGTGACACATGGAAGACATCATGTAATAAATTTTACCTATTTAGAAGATCGAATCGGTAAACCACCAACCTAATTCTCTCCATAATCTAAATATGTTCCACAAACCTAGGTTCCAAAATTCCCTGTCTATGAATCCTATAGTGATTCAATCTTGAAAACACTCGAAGTAAATAATAATCACCCATTATAAAATCAAGGGTTCATTACTTTCAACCAACATATGACAACTACCTACTCTGATCCATATCCATATGTTTTGTAATTAGATGAAAATGATTCAACATCTCCTACACGAGACTCGGTCCCAAAAACATAGACTCACATACCTCTATCCATCATTATGGTGGTCAATGTGGCCTACCAAAAATTTCCTTATATGGTTCCATTTGAATAGTCTCTTGATAACTATTATTATAGGAAAACTCTACATGGCTTATGTGTTTATACAATGATGATAGAAATTCATGAAATCATTGACATATAATATCCTCATGTACATGAATAGTAAGTTCTAACTGCCCATCTATCTGTGGGTGGAAGTACGTAATAAGAAACACCTTTGTATATAGTGACTTTGGAAATCCATACCAGTAATTGAAAGTAAAATTTGTGTCATGGTCAGAATCTATAGATTGTGGAACCCTATGAAGATGGAATATCTTCCACACATACTTGTCCCCACAATTGATCCATTAGGAAAGTCTCCCATATATGCATAAATTAAGATAGTTTTTTCAATCAATCCATAACAAGCCAAATAGAATCATTCACCCAATAAATCCTCAGGAGACTCACTAAAATGTGCATAGTAATTTCATTCCCACATACATTATAGAATGTTCCACAACTTTAGTAAAAAACTTATTTTTTGATGCTCATAAATCACTTGTTTATAGTTGTTTCATCATGTTATGAATCATGAAATTTAATTTTTCATTCCCAAACACCAATTCTATTGATATGGGTCATGGCATATTATTGTTAAAAATGGATGAACCATCCACATTGAGTCGTGAAATTCATGAATCAGCTCCTCCCACATACACATAGGAATAAAAACTAAATTTTTGACATAGATGATGTCATACTCATATATAGAACAATTTGAAGGTGACTACCTAGCATCATGGATTTACCAAAAATAAAAAACACTCTATATCATGATACTCACTGTCTCTAATTTAGCCCATAAGTGTTGACTCCACTTAAACAGGTATGAGAGTCATCTTCTTGGGGCTATCCTAGACTACAACATGCATCTCATCATGTATTGTCATCATCATCCACTCAGAAGGAGTCTCCGGAACTTTCTGAGTCCGAGTTTTCATTATTAATGCATTTCTAACATAGTTTCCTTTCCTGGGTATATATGCCTGCTCAAAATCATGGGATTTTATATAATCAACCCATCAACACTACCAATGATTCATTTATAACAATGAAAATATATATATTAAGATCTTGTGATCAGTATACATGATAAATTTTATCCCAAAAGATAATTCCCACAACAGCTAAATTCATAACCAACTATTTATAATTCTAGATCATGCATAGGGTTTGTTACATATATGATTCCTCAACATCTGAGTCTCATAAGACACAACTCAATCCTTCAGTATCAACAATACACCATGTTCGATACAAGATGAATCAAAAATCATTGTATACATCTTTCATGGAAAAGATATGAACTAGTTAGTGTGAAATTCAATTATTCCTTAACTCTAGAAATCATTATTCCATAATCCAGACCATTCTCACATTATTCCCTTCTCAGTCATGTCTGATATAGGTTCTTACAATCCAGAAAAGTCAGGGAAGAACCTCAAATAATAGATTAAAAATCCCAGAAAATGATGTATATTAAATTAATTCTTTGGCTGCACACAAAAAACAACTACATGACCATTCTCTCAGTCCCCTAAAACATCATCCAATGGGAAGCTGTTCCCCATGAAGTGTACCTGACCATTATAGAATTGAAAAATAGATATAATCTTTATATTGCTGATTATCCATAGGTGTTCTCAAAAAATGTCAAGATGTTAGGGAAGATCTTCATGAGACCTTGGGTACACCATGATTTAATCCAAAAAACAACTACAAATTAATCTATGTATAGGTGGAATATTCAGTTTATCATGAAAATAAGCATCTTTGATGCACTTTCCAGCTAATACAACATCAAGAGTAAATCATATTGCCCATGCCCGCATCTAAATTAAGTCATCTGTATCTCAAAAGGTCAAATTGTAAACCTATGATACTATGACCTCAATTTAATCTATGAAAACACATAATATTCCCTAAATTAGGTAGAAACATCATTGATACATGGAATATGTTCCAAATTCTTCACTATATTCTGAATTAACTTCATGTAATCAACACACGAGCATAATGTATTGTCATCCTTCTTTGAAAACAATATCAGAGAACCCTATAGTGACATACTTGGATCAATAAATTCCTTATAGATAAAAAATTCTAGTTGAGTATTGAGCTCTTTAAGATCTATTGGTTCCATTATGTAGGGTGGAGTAGAAACTATCTCACCCTCAGCAAGATATCATTTGTAAATTCAACATTACATTTAAGTGGTAGCCGTTATAAGTCATCAAGAATAAAGTCCTAAAACTGGTCCACTATTGAAAAAAAAGACATCATAATTTACACCCATATGATCCCACAAAGGAAATATAACATACATGGTGATCTCCATTTATTGATGATGAATTTTTCCTACATGGCCTTCCTAAATATCCCATTATCCATAGAAAACATAATTGTTTCCTCTTAAGGTCTAAAAGTTAATCTTAGGCATTAAAAAACATATCTGGGGACAATTTAATACTATGAATTTCATACCAAAAATCAACTCAAATCCTGATATGTCATTAATATGAAGTTCTCATAGAAATTAATACTACCTAACCTCTAGAAAACTACACGTTCTTAAACAATTCTCTCTCAACCGTACCCCCAAAGGTGTTTCGATAATCATAACTCCAGTTATGAACTCCACCGTCAGACTAAAACCATTAAATATTTGAGTATTTATAAAATTATGAGAGGATATTATATCAAATAAAGAACTTTAATGTGTATAAAATACATGACTGACACCTCTATATTTTGATTTTCTAACCTCTCCAATCGTAGGTGTAATTTGACCTGTATATAATTATTTTTCCCCTTTTCCATGTGCTACATTCTGAGTCCTCTATGCTACACAACTCCTCTTTCCACTACTCTAGACAAAATTATCAAAGCAAAGATCCCTAATCTTGGAAGACATATTACCAAATCATATAATATAAACTGCATGTCCCCCACATTAATCCTCTCCATGTTTCCCCCAGATATGTGATCAAGACCCACTACCTCATGAAGACTTATTTATACAAAGTATGATAACCTGGGACTTAATAAATGATTATATCCCCTCATGAAAATGTATTTGCATAGTTGTGTTATAACCTATCAACATCAGAAAAATGCACTGCAATGTTAGTAAAGCAACTAGCATAGTCCATCATAGACAGTTTCCCTTAAGTCAACCTTACACATTATGATACCCTCTCCTTTCTTAGTATATCTATATAAAATTTCTCCAAAATCTTCTCATCATATTCCTTCCACTCTATATTCTCCACCTATCCATCTTGAGTCTAGATATAAAACCAACGCTTCTCATGACTAAGTAACTTATAAGAATCTTCCTTGACTCTATTCTTTATATGAGTCTCTATGTGTTCAAGAATGGTATGGATAGACTCAATCCAAAAACCAACTTCCTTAGGTCCACTATCTCCACTAAATGTTGGAGGGTGCTACATATGATGACCTAAAATTATATCAATGGAAATCCCATTCTTATAAAGATTTCATATACAATAAATCAAGTAAAATCATATAGATAAAACAATATAGACTTTATAAATGAATAATGAATGAATATATAGGTATTTCTATCAATTAAAGAACCTATACCAATGTAATGGTAACTGGAACATTTTAATAGTAATATTCCCATTAAGAATAGTAACCCTAAATAAATAGTAACATCACCTATGAAAGTATAATTAGAATTTATGCGCCTAAGAAACAAAAAAATTATATATTTATTTCTTGAAATAAGTAAATAAATTTATCAAAAATAATAAATTGAGTATTCGTATTTTTATGAAATGTAAATGATTATTTACAATTATATATTTAATATAATGGTAAAATTAAATTTATATTCTTAAAATATACAAATAAATTAATATTTAGTTGTCTTATCATGATAATATAATTTTATGAGACATTAATGAATTTTTCAATTTTTCATAAAATCGATTATAATATTAACAATTGTTTTTATAGAATAATGTTTATTTCAAATAAATATTAATGTCTCATATTAATGAAATTATTTACCTAAAATGGATCCCTTGTTTGAAATCCAAACATCCAAAAGTGTATGGGGTGAAAATTCTGGGATCTTCTAAAATAGTTGAATGTTTTTTGAATAGTGAAATTCTTTAATTTAATATATAAGGCAAATACATGAAAAATTGAGTAATGGATGGCATATGGGTGAGGTAAGAACCCATTATTTTGAAATATGAATAACATTATACTTTGTTTAGAAATAATAATAAAAACCTTATTGTATTATTTGTTCAAACTAATAAACTATTAAATAAAATAATAAAAAACACGTATCTCCATCTATTATAAATACTACCCCTCACCACCTCTTATCCTCAGATATTATAATATATAGATCTTGATAATTTTCTTCCCAATTATTGTCCTAATACTCTTCCCCACTTTCATGTCTTACTGGTATCACTTAAAAACCTCATCCAAGTTATTTAAAGAGGTTCTAAAGGATAATTATTCAAGCGGTAAAATACTCCACCTTTCCCATTTAAATTATTTCTTTCTTATAACTCATCCTTTACTCCACTATAAAAAGTTACATGGTTACTATAGGGTCATAATTTTAGTATAGTATTATTATGTTAATGGTATATCCATCATCAAATATCTTCTCTTCTCTCTCTTCTCTTAAAAATGAAAGCATCATTAGTGATCTCTCGATTCACCACCTCTATGGATGTTGATATTTAATTTTTGATTACCACATTCAGGGATGGTTATAATAAAGATATCATAGTTAAACCATATTTTAGAATTTATATTAAATCATGATTTATCTTCTTGAACTATTGTATATATACATAATTTTAATGAATAGAATAAAACTAGTTTGTGATAATAACAATTTCACCAAAATAAACTAACGTTCATCAATAACATTTTATCTAATGAATCAATATCATATCTAAGAAAATGATATATGGGACCATTTAAAATCATATAGGTGCATGAAAATAATATAATTATACATTCCTAGTTTTGTTCCATTTTAAATTTTCTCCCATAATTAAATTCAAGGGAACTAATCATAGAATAATTAAATGAATACACCTGGAATAATGAAATTAAACATTATAACCTATCAAAATAAGAATAAATAAATATAATAAAATTATAATAAAAAAAATTATTTGTAATAGCTTCAATATTATTTTTTTAATGGACATAAATTTATTTTACATGACATTAAATTCAAGTGTATACCACATTCAGACACCATGTTAGGGAATCTCTATGAACCCTCCAATTACCCTTAGGTTGTGCTTTATCTTTATTTACCCAAATTTTTGTATTCATTATTATTATATAATAATTATAAATTCTATTTCTATGTCCCAAATTTATGAATCTAGATCAATTAACCCTTCATTTATGGGTAAATATATGTTTCATAAGGATCCCTTTTCAATTCCTCCAGATAAGCAGTCCCGATTAAAGGAATCTTCCAAATTTCATACCTATTTAACCGAACACACAATAATTTGATTTAATAATCCAATGTTTTCATAAAATGACTATTTTATCATGAAAAAATATCTTATTTATTTTATGGTTTAGAAATAAATATTCTTTTGTCCTATTTAAATATCATTAAAAATGTTTCCCATAAACTACACTAAAGTGGCTCATTTCTAAAGCTTTCTAAACAAATTTTATAAAAAATTTCACTTCAATTTGATATTATTGAGCATGATATATATCAATTTTCTCATATTATTCTCTGTGTATATTTTAATTCCATTCTTTCATAGACACCGTTATGATATTCACTTTGTTTATTCCTTATGACACGATTATACTGCCCATTTCATTCCATGAGAAAACCATAGGTTCATCCATTGTGATTGATTTTTAATGTGGAACACATATTCATGAACATTTTTTTAGATTTAACCATATGTGTCTCCATTTTATTGGGTAATGTTTAGTCTCATGAGATTTCATGTTGGAACATGGGTTAAACCAGATTCCTTTATGGGAAATTTTCCACCATGTGATATAGACTTTGATGATATCCATGAATCATGTTTATGTAATCTTGTATGTTGTGGCAACATTACTATGATTACAATGTTATAAGATCCCATGATATACATGTTATGATTCCATATGTTTGTTCATGTTCCATTCCCTTTCATGTCATCTTGTTATTTCTTTTAACACATGTTCCTCTCATTAATCCTAGGTTTATTCCCATAATGGGATTTTTATATCATCCATTTATTCGTGTATTTCCTAGGTTATAATAGGATTGTGTAAGATCTCAAAGGAAATTATGAATATTTTATGGATTTTAAATAAAATATGTTTTAATTTTGGTTTCATTATTTCTAATTATCATCAAATTATTTCAAAGACACTAGAATTTATGATTTGTGGATTGTAATTGATGGTTAATTTGGATTAAAATCAAGTAATAAAATTTGAAAAAGGATAGTGAAACTATAAATGGTATCTTTTTTTAATATAGATGTTTTAAGGGGTCATGATTAGAAAAAATTATTAATAACCCTGCGGATAATTCTATCACCTTGGATACCCTATATTGAAAAATTGTAATAACATGTTATGATATTCCTTCCATTTTTAGGTTTATACTTCTATTTTCAATGTTTCATTTATTTATTCTATTTAGATAGGTTATAAGCCCCCTAATTATGGTTTCCTTTTTATAGTTAATGTATAGAAGTAGAATAAATCATGGAAATAGTCATTGTGTAAGGAAATGTGATGATTTCCCAAATGAAATGCCAAATATAATGGGAAAAGGAGATCAAAAAGTTATGTTGATACATTCTCAATTGGACCCTATCATGAATAAAAAAAATTAATATTGTGAAACTCCTTCCTTATCTTAAGAAATTTAATGTTTTTTGTGAATCATTCATCTGAAAATGTCCTCCCATATTTGTTGATGTTAGGATCCCATCATCACAGAACAATGCATTAACATTATTGAGAATATATTCTCTATCCTTTAATGCTTAAAAGAAGAGAAATTCAAACTATAATTATACCATTTTGATGGGGATGAAGATCAGTGGTGGTAATTATTCAAAAACACAATATCTAAAGCTGAAATTTATTACACGAAACAATAATATTTCAAGAATTTATTTATCAATAAATATTTTCCCCGAACACTCCATATTACGATGGAAAGGGAGATCTAAGTCTAAATAAAAAGTAATATAGGTCTATTGGGGTGTATAAGGTAATTTTTAAATGGATATAATGATATACATATCTATTTTTCAAAAACATTGACTTCCAGGTGGATCACTTCTTTAGAGGACTAAAGATGAGTCTACAAAAAAAGTTGGTGATTTGAGAATTTGAAAACAATGAGCATATTTTCTATTGTAACCTTAATGTTGAAATTGATATTTAAGACACTTAGTGGTCTCTTGGTCCTTGAGATAAATAGTGAAAGATAGATTTTATTATGGGAGGGTCAACATATAAATAGTATGATGGAAATAAAACCCAACATCCCAGGTGTCAACAATTTTGAAGTAACCTCACAAAAACTAATTAAGGGGAATCATGAGATGCTTAAAATGTGTATGATTGGGGAATCTCGAAAATAATTTCCAATGGAATTTAAATAATACAACAAATTTAGAGGAATAAGGTAAGGTTTGTATCAAAACTCATCTGGTACTATTGTGTTTCAACTACAAGGAACATCGGAACTATGCGAGCCATTGTAGTATATTATATGTGTTGTTGGAGGCAATCAATATCAACAACCTTCATGGAATCAAGTAAGATAATATGATAATAATATAAATTATGTGGAACCTAAAAGTGATTTGGAGAAAGGAATGTTGTTTATATAACGACCCATACTTTACATACATTGTTATTACTTCAGAATTTAAGTATACATATTATAACATATAACAAAACCATGGTAGGACCGTATAGGTATAGTGTCTTTAGAAACTAGGAAACATAAAAAAATGGTTCATAAAGAATCTACAATGTCTCCCATTTATTTCACCATATCTAGAGTCCCTTTTGGCATATCCTACTTAATAACTTTCTTCCTGGCCTGGGGAAAGAAAACATACAAAAGGGTGAGCTCAAATTCTCAGTAATGGTAAACCATGGAAATATCATATTCATCAGAACATAGCATTTCAAAAATCATTACCTTCAAAAGAGATAATAATATCATAACATGGGATAAATCATAGTAGTGAAATGAAATCCCAATAATCATAACATAAAATATAAAACATTTTGGTATACACACATAATCATAGAGAATTATTTCTTAGTAGTCGAGACTCATTGCCAAGACTATCTTAGCGGACAAAGTCCATTTCTGAACCGAGTTTGCTCTTCATTTCAGTCCTGTTTCACTAAACCAGATTAACATGTAGTTCCAACCATGTCTATCTCCTGAGATATAAATCTTTACCCAATGCATTGGAGGGAGATATAGGTCCCACCCATCTCATAATGATAACATTCTTATGTGTGCCACAAGATCATAAATCATATATCATAGCATAACCCATGTAGTAAAAATTGGATTCTTAAGCATCATTCCATCATAACATAATCCAAATAAGATAAAAGGAATTCATAAAAATAATTCCATCATAACATAATCAAATAAATGTAAAAATAGGTATAGAAACAGAACCCTGTATTATCTTAGATGGAAAATAATTTTGATAAAACACTTGATCTTCATTATTGTGGAAAATATACATTATACTTCAAAAACATTTTTCCTTTCTTAACATGTCAAAGAATTTTAAACTAAAATAAGTTGAATAAAAATAAACTTGGAAACTTGTAAAGTAATCTTCATTGAAATAATTTTATAAAAATCCATTCAAGTTGTATAAGATAAATAAAAACATACTCATCGTACTTTGGCCGGAAAAGTCAAAAAAGTACCTCGTACAAAATAATGACAAAAGATTCCTTTCATATCTTTTACTAAGAACTCACCAAAGGGTAAAATTAGATTTAAAAAATTGTAGTAGGAATGAAATAATATTACATATTGAGGAAATATGTATGTGGATGATAAATATTCCCTAGTAAATTTTGAAGTATAAACAATCTCAGATAAAAATGAGATTGCGATATTTTCCATTACCTTAGGTCCGATTTGCATCATACGTGTCCGAACCTCCTGTATAATTATATAAATAATGTTATTGAATTATTCCAGAAACTTAATTATTGTTATGATATCATATATGGTCATGTTCGTATCTTCTTATTAGTAATATTTCATTTCTACTTGTTATTCGGGTGTTTATTGGTTTTTGTTCTTATGCGTGTTTTGTCGAATAAATTCTTATTATTGTTTTTAGGTTATAGATAAATCATTTACAGAATTCTATTATTGTAATATATATCATATTTATTCAATCAATTCATTTATATAACCATTATGCATTACAGATCATGTAGAACGAATCACATCACATCGTGGAGACTGTAGGTCGTACGTACGCATGAGCGATGATATCATTCCCCTGATCGTAGAATTGCATTGATGTTTATGTAAACTATTTCATAATCAATATCACGTTAAAATAATAATATATATTTATTATTTACACCATTATACCCATCCATGTAAGGTGGTGATGGAAAACAGATTACACCACGACGTGGAGATGGTATTTCGTACGTACGCACACGCGGTGATTTCATTTTCCGTAGGATGGATAGAAGGTGAAATAGGGTTGTTTCATATTTATAATGAAATATCATTATATTATTGATACTGTTGTTATTACTTCATAATAAAGCAACTAAAGAAGAGGATGTAGAAGAATAAATAAATTTGATTGAATCAGTAGTAGACATTACCTCTTCGTTGAACCGCCTCTTCTTATCCTCCTCTTTGGGAACTACAGATGGACTTTGAAGAAGACCAAGACCTCTAGGATGTTTCGAGGGAAGTCGATAAAGAAATTTGGCAGGGGTTGGCCGAGATTGAAGTCCCAAAGTGGTTTTAGGAGGAGAGGGAGGAGGTGCCCTTTTATAAGGGAGGAGAGAGGCACCTTAGGAAAAACATAAAATATTATTTTATTATAAAGTCATATTCAGTTTCTAATAGCTCCAAATTGATTTCTTTCGAATCTAAGGTGGGGATGGGTTGAAATAATTTCAACCAATAGATTTTATAAAATTTTATGTCAATATTTTAACCTTATCATTTAGATTTAACTCTAAGTGAAATAATTTTACTTTTACCGTGTCTTCTTGTTTTATTACACTATATGGTAAATAATCTTACCATAACAAGACAAAAGAACCCCAAGATGTTAATTATTAATATATATAACCTTATATAAGTCATTTATCTGAACCTTTTATTTTTAGGAATAAATTAACAATTAATAATATAATATTTTTTTTAAAAACTATTTTATGTCACTTTTTGACACTATTTGGTGATTGATTTTTGTGAAAATCATAACGGCATGATTAATTCGAAAAACGTTTCTTAAATCAATAATATCAAGTCATATTAACCTATAAAATTAGTGAAATTCATAAAAAGTCTCAAATTACATTTATTTGGGTATTTATAATATCAATTATTGTAATATTTCATTATTTAGGTAATTACTCCATCACCATTGTGTCATAAATAAATTAAATTATTGAAAGTATAAAAATTATAAATAAAATACCATTAGTTATTAAATAATATTATATTTATAATAAATATTTATAGTCGAAATTATCTTTTGTATAACCCTATATTAAAAATGTTTTAGTTATTAAACATTGATTTTAACTATTATAACTTTTCTTTAAATAAAATAATATTAAATGTCCAAATCTAATACAAGTGGACCTATATGGTCATATATTATTCCTAAGGTTGTTTTGGGTCGAATTAAATTTATCCAATAGAATTAGGACTTGTGTTAGGCTAATAATAATATCATTTTTACCCTTAAAACCCTATTTACTTTTAACCGTGGTAAAAAAAGTAAAAAGTCACTCTTCACCAAAAATTAATTTAATCTTATTGAACCACATATTTCTCCTTGATATTAATCATGTATCTTGGATTTTAGAAATTCCACACATAAAAAAAGGTAAACTTATGTTTTATGTAAATTTGCAAATTCTCCTAGGAGGTGGGTAAAAGACTGTGAAAAGTTCAATAAAGTTTTTATATTTCTAAAATTATTATAAAATGATCCCAATGAATTACATTGAAATTATATATGTATTAAGTATCAATTTATACCTAAAATAAATTTAAATATAATAAATAATTATTTAAATAAAAATTCGGTTTTTAAATAGTGACTTATTGTTTTCACTATTCATCAAAAATTGAATGTTTTCAGTAAAATACCAAAATTTCACCCTAGGAAAATTTCAATATTCCGAATCCAGAAATGATTTCCATTTTGAAAGATAAAATTTATAAAATTTCAAAAATTGGGTATTACTATTCATACGACTAGTTTATATAATATTGTAATAACATGTCGTTGTTCAGTGAAACATGGTATTGCGTACAATGCAAGCTATCGAGGAAGGTTGAAATTTTATGTAAAGAAATCCAAGATAGTGTTGTGTGTGGTGAAAGATTCAATTATATAAAATTATACATAAAAACAAAATATTTCCCATAAAATCTCGAGTGTTACATTCTACCCCCCTTAAAATGAATTTCTCCCTCGAAATTTTTCACTTTGTAACAAACAGATGAGGATAACTTTCCCCCATAATATCGTTAAGTTCCCATGTAGCTTCTTCTAATTGGTATTTCCTCCATAAAACTTTGACCAAATGAGTGGTCTTGTTTCGTAGGACTTTTTCACTACGATCCAGATTCTCTATCAGCTGGTCTTCATATGAATGATCTTGCTCCAGTGGTAATACTTTTGTGCTGAGTGCATGTGAAGGATCAGGTATGTACTTTATCAAGATAGATACATGGAACACATCATGAACTGGAGTGATATTTGGTGGAAGCTCCAATAGTTAAGCTACCTTCCCAACATTATCTACTATTTCGAATGGACCGATATACTTAGGGCTCAGCTTTCCCTTCTTTCAAAATCTCATTACTCTCTTCCAAGGAGATATTTGTAGGAACACTTTATCACCCACTTCAAAATCTTGGTCTTTTCTTCGATTGTCAGCATAAATTTTTTTCAACTCTGATATACACTTAGTTGTTGTTGAATAGATCATACCTTTTCTGCCATCTCATCAACAAGATCATATCCTAATAGATTTCTTTCCCCAACTTCATCCTAGCAAGATGGAGTTCTGCATTTCTTTTCATAGAGAGATTCATAAGGAGCCATCTGAATACTGGAGTGAAAGCGATTATTATAAGAAAATTCCACCAAAGGTAGGCGTTGATCCCAACCTCCTTTGAAATCCATAGAGTAAGATCTCAACATATCTCCTAGAGTTTGAATTGTCCTCTCAGACTGGCCATCTGTCAAAGGATGATAAGTTGTGTTGATACTCAACTCTGTATCCAGAGTATGCTGAGGACTTCTCAAAAACATTTATGTTAACCTAGGATCCCGATCAGATGTAATGGAAAGTGGTACTCCATGCAATCGTACCACTTCATTTAAATATATCCTGGAAAGCTGGTCCAGAGATAAATTCACTCTAATAGAAATGAAGTGTGATGACTTTGTAAGATGATCAACTATGACCCTGATATCATTATTGCGTTTGGATGTTTTAGGAAGTCTGGTGGCAAAGTCCATAGTGATGTTTTCCCATTTCCATTCGGGTATGATTAATGGTTGTAACATCCCCTTAGACATCTGTCTCTCAGCTTTAACATGTTGACAAACCAAGAATCGAGAGACATATTTAGAAACATGTCTTTTCATGCCATCCCACCAGAAGTACTCTTTTAGGTCTCTATACATCTTCATACTTCCAGGATGAATAGAGAATGAATAATTATGAGCCTCATCCAATATCTTCTTCTTTAATTATGGAATGGGAGGAACAAAAACCTGATTCATTAACCGTATTATTTCATCACAATCAATGTTAAATTCAGGAACATTTCTCACCTTCTCTTGCAACTCTACATCTTCTTTTTGTGCCTCTTTAATCTTCACATGTATAGATGGTTGAACATTTATTTGAGAAAGCTAATATTTTTCCCCTTCCATTATAATTCCAAGATCCATAATTTTTTAATCTATAAATATTGGATCTTTTGTGATCCTCATCATGGATAAGTTAGCATGGTCGTGTCGACTTAATGCGTCTGCCACCTTGTTTTATTTCCCCAGGTGGTAATGAATTGTGCAGTCTTAATCCTTAATCAGCTCCAACCATCTTCTTTGGAACATATTCTGCTCCTTTTGTGTGAAAATATACTTTAAAGATTCATGATCAGTATAAATATCATATCTTTCACCATAAAGATAATTCTTCCAAATCATTAATGCAAAGATTACTGCAGCTAACTCCAAGTCATGAGTTGTGTAATTTTTCACATGGATTTTCAAATATCGTGAGGAATAAGCTATCACAATATTGTTTTGCAACAGAACACATCCCAGTCCCTTCTTGGATACATCACTGTAGATCACAAACCTTTCTCCACTACAAGGACGTGTGAGCACAGGTGCACTGGATAATCTTCATTTTTACTCCTTGAAATTTTGTTCAAATTCCTCTATCCAAACAAACTTAACTCCTTTACGAGTCAATTTGGTGAGTAGGTTATATTATTGTGAAAAAGCATTCAGAAAATGTCGATAATATCCAGCCAAACGAAGAAAACATCAGATCTCAGTTACTGTTGTTGGTCTCCACCAACTTTTGATAACCTTTGTTTTTGCTGGGTCCATCGATATCCCCTCTTTTGAGATTATGTGTCCTAAAAATGCAAATTTTCTATTCCAAAATTCAGACTTGGTAAATTTGGCATAAATCTTCTCCTTTTTCAGGTTTTCCAATACAATTCTGAAGTGACCTTCTTGTTATTCTTCACTCTTTGAATAGACAAGAATATCATCTATAAAGACTACCACAAACTGATCAAGACAGTCTCTAATGACTCTATCCATTAGATCCAATAAGATAGCATGGGCATTAGTAAGCCCAAATGGAATCACTATAAATTCATAGTGTCTATACCTTTTACGGAAAACCATATTTGGAATATCCTCCCTTTTGATCCTTACTTGATGATACCTTGAACAAAGATCAATCTTGGAAACGTATTGAGCTCCGTGTAGTTGGCAAAATAAGTCATCAATGTGTGGGAGAGGATATTTTTCCTTGATAGTGATCTTGTTAAGTTCTCGATAATCAATGAGGAGTCTCATTAATCCATGTTTCTTCTTAACAAACAAAACCGGTACTCCCTAAGGTGATGCACTAGGGCATACGAATCCCTTATAAAGATTCTCTTGGAGTTTCTTCTTCAATTCCTACAACTCAATTGGGGCCATTCTATAAGGTGTCTTCGAAAGAGGCAAAGCACCTGGTACGAGTTCTATTGAAAACCAAACATCACGATTTAGTGGAAGACCTGGAAATTCCTCTGGAAAGACAATATAAAACTCACATACAATGGCCAAATTCTTAATTGTGAGTTTCTCTCCAAAAATTTGAGATAAATAACCTTCATTTAGTGGAATCAAGACCGATAAGATGGATGACATTTCCACTGGATGGTTATGTTCATCCTTGCATCAATAGACAATCATAGATTGATCTGGAATATAAAATGTGACTTCCCTTCTTTGGAAATCGATATGAGATCCATATAGTGAAAGCCAATCCATACCATGAATGACATCAAATTCCATAATTTTAAGGATCACATGATTTGTAGGAAGCACTCTCCCACAAAATTCAATCGGAGAAGAATTAAAAACTTTTGTTGCGATTGTTGTGCCACTAGGGGTTATCACAGCTAACTCAACATATAATTATTGATGTAATACGGTGATACCCTTAGAAAATTATTCAGAAATAAAATATTGGGTTGATCTAGAATCAAATAAAACATTTGCTACTTTAGAGTGGCTAATAAGTGTACCACTCACCACTTCGTTACAGTACTCCACATCACTGATAGAAATTGTATGTGACTTTCCTTTGTTTTTGGCCATAAGAGTTTGTTGATGTTGATCATCATCAACAACCCTTGGATTAGGGAATTTATTTGAATAATTCCCATTTCCTTTCACTTTTAACTTTGAAGTGTAGGAGGTGCACTTTGTGTAGTCTTTTCTTTGTTTGCATCACTAGAAATCTTCTTCCAATCATTGCGGCATTCAAATGCTTGATGAACTTACTTTCCACATTTGAAACATTCACCTGTCCCTTTAAGACAACTTCCTCCATGTTTCATTCCACATTTTGAGCATAAGGTAAAATTCATCTTCTTTTCAGTGTGGTATTTATATTTCCCATTAAATTCCATTTTCCTCTTCTTATCAAACGCATATGACTGATGTGTTAATCCAATCTCCATCTCAACCTTGATATCACATAAAACAATTTCCTCATATCTATTTAAGTCCCTTATGGATAACTCCTTTCAAAGAAATGGTTTTAAGTGTAACACCCCAAGATTTCATAGTGTGTTATTTTTCAAAATAATTCATTAACATGCACTACACGCAACACCGAGTTAAATCGCACCATGACTTACCAAAAAAGCCGTTCAAAAGAGGTTATGAATAGTATTAACTAAATTTTAAACTTTATATAATCCTTATAATTTTAGAATCCATATTATGAGTTTCTTAGTCATAATGTAAGAATAAATTCATTTTCAGTATTCCACTTTTACAAACTTTTAATAGTGAACCGTTTCCAAATCCAATATTTTAAACTTTTATATATTCAATTTGTCTAAATAAATTTACTTTTTAGAATAGGGACATCATAAATTTACAATGAAACACCCAAATATTCTATGGTACGCTTCTATTTGAATAATGCAATAGCGTGTGTTGTACGCAGCATCGAGTTCTAACACACACCACAACCGATCAAACAAGCCGTTATGAATAGTAATACATACTTTTTAAAATTTAAGAGATTTTATCTCTCACAATTGACTTCATTTTCGGATTAGGAGTATTGAATTTAGCCTAAGGTGAAATTTTGGTACTTTTCGAATAACTTTAATATTTTGATGAATAGTGAAAATTACTAAATTTAGATTAAAAACAACTTTTTTAATCAAAATCATTAATAGTGATAAATTTTGAATTTGAGAGTTTTTAAAGTATATTTATAATATATTTTTACCATTTTTTATAATGTTGGTCATTGGACATAATTTCACAATGAAACAGAACATAAATAAGTATCAATCTTTTGAAAGTTATTATATCTTAAAAACATACTTTTTGGTTTGACAGCGGGAATTAATTTTAAATTATTTTCTGCCACATCTGTGTTTTGATTTTGGAAAAATGGATTCCATATTTGGAATCATGATGTTCAAATTGTGTAAATATGTATCTTTTATTTTTAGACATTTTGAATAATTATTTCGGTAAATATTTTATTTACCATGGTTAACGGGTGAAATCCGATAAATAAGGGTTAAAAAATAATATTATAATAATAACAAATTACCCTAAAACGTGTCCTAAACATATTGGTTGATACATGTCCGACCATGGGCATCTTTGGGTCGATTTTGGGACCCCATGGTGCCACTTGTAAGTGATAGGGACACTTTATTTTAATTAAGTAAAAATGAATATAAAAATGACACAAGCATATATCTTTTAGAAAAAAAAAATTTACTTAGAGTAATATATGTTTAAATTTAGACTATAAATATTCATTAGAAATAAAAAAATATTTCCTATGTAATGGTATTTTATTTATAATTTTTAGACATTAAATAATTTAATTTATTTATGACACAATGGTGATTCAGTAATTACCATAATAGTGAAAAATTAAAATGACTAGTTTTGTAGATACCCAGATAAATATAATCTGAGGCTTTTGATGAATTACACTAATTTTATAGGTTAATATGACATGTTATGAATGATTTAATTGTCTTTTTTAGAATTAATCATTCTGTTATGATTTTTTACAAAAATCAATTATTGAATAGAGTCAAAATTGACAAAAAAGAGTTTTTTAAAAAAATATTATATTATTAATTGATATTAAATTCCTAAAAATCTAAGGTTCGACCAAGAGACTTATGTAATGATAGGTGTACCATTAATGGACCACTTGGGGGTCTCTTGGATGTATATTGTAATTTTATTAACCATGTAATATAAAAATACAAAGAGACATTGTAAAAGTGAAACTAATTAACTAAGAGTTAATACTTAATGATAAGGTTAATATAATGACCCAAACCTGTCTAAATTATATTGGTTGAGTGGTTTTATACCCATACCCACCTTAACCTTTAAATAATCTACTTTGTAGCCATTAGAAACCGAATATTAATATATTATGAAATAATATTTCTAGCTTTTCCAAAGGTTCCCCTCACCCCTCTTATAAAAGGGTACTCTCCCTTATCATTAACTCACACATTAAAAGCCTTTTGGTTCGGCCAAAATCTTCCCAAATACACTCTCAACATCCCTCAATTCATCCTAAAGGCCTTATTTTAGTCAGAAATCCAACTTAAGATCCCTTTTGATCAAATCAAAAGGAATAACCTGAAGAAGAGGTAATGATTTCACCACACTTTTTCAAGTTCCTTTCTTCTTCCACTTCTTCTTTCTTTGTTATTACCATTATAAAATAATGAATCCAGTTTCTTCTATATACTGTAATATTATTATAAATATGGTACAAACATATTCAGTATTTTATACATCCTTTTAAGGAAATTTCACCATACGTCCATACGTACGGCTTACCGTCTCCACGTCGTGGTGTAATTGTTATTCAATATATTATTATTTGGATGGGTATAATAATGATTTTTAATTCATGTAAATAATAAATATAACAAGATAATGAGTCTTTATATATGATATAACATCCAATTATATATTATTTTTTTATCAAAAGAATGATATTTTTGCTCGTGCATATGTACGGATTACCGTCTCCACGACGCGATGAGATTCATTTCCAAGTTCACCATTCATCGACGATTATAAAAATATATATTACTAATAATTATGTAATATATGACATAATAATTCTACTATATATATGTATAAATATATGGATTTATTTACTTACATATATCTTATTCATTTACTTCCGTTCAATACTCTATGAAAACCGAAACAACGTTTATGCGTACGTACGGACTACCATCTCCATAAATAGTGTTTTCCATTTCATATATATGTCTATTATACATATTTATGTTATAAATATATATGATATATTTATCATGTATTATATTCTAGAAGTATTTAAATCATGATCTAAGTGATACAACCAAGAGTGACAAGTTAAAACACGTACAATAAAGAAACTGATTATTACCCAAAATGTTAACTTAACATGGAAATTACAAATAAATGGGTAATATAATGTCATAAATGAATCAGGTATGATATCATAGATATTAATATGGTTCTATTATAATTTAATAACATACTACAATCTTCTTACAGGAGGTTAAACGTACCCTCAACTAAAGGAAAGTGTAAGGTAAGGGGTTTTCATCTCACTCCTTATTCCTGTGAGATTCCTGCCATATTTCCACTATAACCTTTTGTGTGGTGTCTGTACTTCCCATAATTATATTCTTTGTGTAATACACTTTAATTTCTTTGTATTTACATATTCATTGTGTGATACCTCTTTCATGGGTTGTATGTTTCGTAAGTTACCAAACTGGTAAGGGTTAATTTCACAATCTCTTTATTATCCAAGGTTGTTTTTACATAAGTATCTACTGGGACATATTTATGATCCATGTACATTTTTTATGAAAGAGTTTTCAAAGGGATTATTTTTAGGTACCTTTTACTAAAACATCATTTCAAAGGTTTTAAATTTTTTTCTTATAAATCTTTCTCATTAATATCCATTTATTCAAAATGGTTTTTAAGGATTTATTTATATGGACATGAATGTTTTTTAAAATGTTAATTCCTTTAAGAAGTTTCAAAGTGGAATGGGAAACATTGATTCAAAAATTTCTTTAAATGACTTCTTTTCTAAATTGTGTTAATTTTAAATGTTTTCATGAAAAAGGGGTATTTCTCTCAAAGAGTTTTACAAATCAATCTCTTCTATGTCAAAATCATTTAATGGATTTTAAACTTGTTTTGAAGTTGATTTATCATGATACAAATCTTCCATATTGTGTTGAGGGTTTTGTGATATATTTGACTATGGATGTGTTATTTTTATACCATTCATGGATTGTGGGTAAAGTATTGACATTTCTCATGATAGTTTTAATTCAAATTTTTATGTTATATTTCATCCTCTTCTTAAGATGAATGTGTTGGACTAGTATGTTCCGAGTTGGGGACTGATAAAATTAAGCCCTCCGGGTTGGTTTCCAGTTATTAGAGGCACTCCGGGTTGGTGTCCGGTTATTAGAGGCACTCCAGGTTGGTGTCCGGTTATTAGGGGCACTTCGGGTTGGTGTTCGGTTATTATAGGCACTCCGGGTTGGTGTCCAGTTATTAGATGCACTCCGGGTTGGGTTCCGGTTATAGTTAGCCCCTAGGCCTTGGCATGAGGCCTTGATAAAGAAATAAAAGTTTAGCATTATTCTTTCCATCATTATGAAAGTGGTTAGTGATATTGCATGTGATTATTCGATTAGTAGAATATCCATGTGAATAAGTAAATGACATTATTTCATTTTATTTATGCCATATTATGCTGAAGTTCAAGTTTAAAAGGCTTTTGTTTTAGTTTTATACATTTTCTTAAATGTTTATGCTTATTTTTGAAAGTTTCTGTTGTATTGCTTACCCTTACAGAGTATTTGAGCTCACCCCTTTCTATTTTTTATTTTTTCCAGGATTTCATGAATTGTAATGTGATTGATATGCAGGGTTAAGACAAGGGAATAATGGATTTCATAAAGGATTATATTTTTTGTTTTGTATGTTATGAAGTGTAATGTGACATTCATGTATGTAATCTATTTTCCAAGACTGCTAAACAGATCAGTTCTTCGGGACCTGGTTCCTTGTAGTCATGCCAATGTATTTTAATAATGCACTGACTCTGGGTCACTGGGGTCAGGGTGTTACAGTTGGTATCAGAGAAAGTTTAGCAATAACCTTGGAAACTAGATTTAGATAAACTCTGATTAGAGCACATAGCCCTAAGATATACTTTGAGGATTAGTATAGAATAACTTCCTTGAATTTTGGTATTGTATAGATTTTGTGAGTTTTCCCAGCAATACATCTCTATCTGGATAAGAGTAGGTAGAGGTGGCTCTGGCACAGATGTACCTAGGGGTAAAACCCGAAAACACTGCATTGAGCTAGACTCGAACGAGAAGTGGTGCACGACAATAGGCCTTGCTGGACTCTTGGTTACGACACTCCCTGGGGATATGCTTAGGATAATTCTCATTTTCATTACACACCATTATGAGGGGCTCATGAGTATATTCTTACTCAAAGAAAACATTTTTATGATTATAGATTATATCTATAAACTGTTCAATTTGCGTTGGGTATTTTACATGTTTGGAATTATTCATTGCAATTCATAAACTGACCTACTTTATTCTATTATATAGAAATGGTGCCCAATAGAAGGAATGTGAACTCCAGAAATACGTATGATCCAAAGAGTAAAAAGGATCGTATCTTTCATGGTATTAAGCCATCATTTATATGGGAAATAGTCACCCACGTATTATCATCATATGAAGAAATAGTATCATGTGTGGATAAGGTAACTAAAGAGTTTACTGAGTCCTATGGCTTTGAAGGGAAGCAAGAGAAGAAAAGGATGGAAGAGATAACGATGGATAAAGGGAAGAGGGAAAAGAAGAATTTCCCCATATGTGATAACTATGGGAAGAAACACCCTGTAACTTGCCTGAAAGGAATGCGAGATTGTTATAAGTGTGGAGGAAAAGGGGCACAGGGTTCGTGACTGCAAGGGTAATAAAATGGTTTCTAATGTACAATGCTTCATTTTCAAGGGGTTTGGACACTACGTGATCCTATGTCCCAGTCATCAGACTATGCCACAAATGATGTTGTTGGATAATAATCAAGACATGATACTACCACAGATAAAGAGGAATGATTAGAGTTATTATGTTGATTATGTCATTTGAGTGTTTTGTCAATAATGTACTTGTTATAATAATTATTGACTATATAAGGATTGTACTGCAGTACTATTTCATTAAGGACTTAAGATTGTGTGGATCAAAGAAAAGTGACTCAATAGCAGGATAAAGTTTTGCAAAATATATGGTTGAGAGAATGATAAACCATAATATAGTTCTGATACTGAGGTAGTTATTTTAGAATAATACATGATTGATGTGGATAAATTATATTGGATATTATTGACTACCTTGAAACTGATTGATAAATTGTATATTCCATCATTGTTAGTGTTTACAACATTTTAGGATTGAAGGAGTATATCCATTATTATTTAAGGAATAAGGGATCATGAATGTAATGAATAAGGTTTTATGGTAATTCAGGATATTTCTATGTTTTAAAAGAATACATGATGAAGGTTTTCACATGTTATTATGCAGCAAAAAGGATATTCATTTTTGGACTAAAGCATTTTTGATAGTTCTAGTTTCGATTATTTTTGGATTTCTATAAAAGGACAACCATGAGGTTGGGCGGAAACCTGTCACGTCTGGCAAGGCCGCGAGACATGAACCCACACCTGAAGGGCGACAAGGGTGTATCACCTACCACTGGCCCACATAATGTCCGAGATTAAATAATGTAGTTTTTTTTAAATATCTGGTATATGAATTATAAATTCGTTTTTTTGGAACCCTATATGAATAGAATAAATAGAATAATTTTTTTACGTTCTATTATCTTTTAGAGTGAAAGATGTGTTTGTGGTAGAAATTAGTTAAAGGATGGAACTCTACTTGTCAAGAATATATTTTTCTTCTTCTCTTATTCTATGAAGAAATTAATTCTTATACTCAATTTAAGGAATACTAAAACCAAAAATGTGTTATCCTAATAACCTATGTTTTGTTTAACCGATGGTATTATAAATCATCATAGATTGATGAATTTAAGGACCTCAATTTTACACTTGTTTTTGATTTATGACCTCAATCACTACCTATAAATATTTACGTTTTCCACCAATTATATGTCTCTAATTTCCACCAATGTTCTCCTAATCGAGATCATAATTTGGTGGTGACCCTTTCATTTCTCTTTTCCTCATATTAAGACTAAATTTTAGTAACCCAATTTCCAATTTGGGTTTTCCCAAAAAGATATTTTCTATTTTAAAACTTTTATTTTTGAAGAACAATTTCAAATTGTGAGGATGCAATTTATTGAAGGGGGGGAGAATATAAGACCCCAAGATTTCATATTGTGTTATTTTTTCAAAATATTTCAATAACTTGCACTACACGCAACACTGAGTTAAAGCGCACCATGACTTACCAAAAAAGTCGTTCAAAAGAGGTTATGAATAGTATTAACTAAATTTTAAACTTTATATAATCCTTATAATTTTAGAATCCATATTATGAGTTTCTTAGACAAAAGTTAAGAAAAAATTCATTTTCAGTATTCCACTTTTACAAACTTTTAATAGTGAACCCTTTTCAAATCCAATATTTTAAACTTTCATAATTTGGTGGTGACCCTTTCATTTCCCTTTTCCTCATTTTAAGACTAAGTTTTAGTAACCCAATTTCTGATGTGGGTTTTACCACAAAGATATTTTTTATTTTCAACCTTTTATTTTCGAAGAACAATTTCAAATTATGAGGACGCAATTTATTGAAGGAGGGGAGAATGTAACACCCCAAGATTTCATAGTGTGTTATTTTTTCAAAATAATTCAATAACTTGCACTACACGCAACACTGAGTTAAAGTGCACCATGACTTACCAAACAAGCTGTTCAAAAGAGGTTATGAATAGTATTAACTAAAATTTAAAGTTTATATAATCCTTATAATTTTAGAATCCATATTATGAGTTTCTTAGACATAATGTAAGAACAAAGTCATTTACAGTATTCCACTTTTAGAAACTTTTAAAAGTGAACCCTTTTCAAATCCAATATTTTAAAATTTCATATATTCAATTTGACTAAATAAATTTACTTTATTGAATAGGGACATCAAATTTTTACAATTAACACCCCATTTTCTACGGTACATTTCTCTTTGAATAATGCAATAGCGTGTATTGTACGCAACATCGAGTTCTAACACAAACCACAACCGATCAAACTAGCCATTATGAATAGTAATACCTACTTTTTAAAATTTTAGAGAATTTATCTCTCAAAATGGACTTCATTTTTGGATTCGGAGTATTGAATTTAGCCTAAGGTGAAATTTTGGTACTTTTCAGATAACTATAATATTTTGATGAATAGTTAAAATTACTAAATTTTAATTAAAAACAACTTTTTTAATCAAAATAATTAATAGTGATAAATTATGAATTTGAGAGGTTTTAAAGTATATTTTGAATAGATTTTCACCATTTAATATAATTTATCTCATTGGACATAATTTCACAATTAATCCGAATAAAAACAAGTATCAATCTTTTGATAGTGATTATATCTTAAAAACACGCTTTTGGTTTTGACAGCAGGAATTAATTTTAAATTAATTTCTACCACTTATGTGTTTTGAATTTGGAAGAATGTATTCCATATTTTGAATCAGGATGTTTAAATTGTGTAAATAGGTAACTTTTATTTGTAGACATTTTGAATAATTACTTCGGTAAAAATTTTATTTACCATGGTTAAAGGGTAAATCCGGTAAATAAGGGTTAAAAAATAATATTATAATAATAAAAAATTACCCTAAAACGTGTCCTAACCTTATTTGTTGATACATTTCCGATCATGGTCATATTTGGGTCGATTTTGGGACCCCATGGTGCCACATGTAAGTGATAGGGACACTTTATTTTAATTAAGTTAAAATGAATACACAAATGACACAAGCATATATCTTTTAGAAAAACAATTTTTACATAGAGTTATATAGGTTTAATTTTAGACTATAAATATTCATTATAAAGATAAAAATATTTCCAACATAATGGTGTTTTATTTATAATTTTTATACATTATATAATTTAATTTATTTAGGACACAATGGTGTTGGAGTATTTACCATAATAGTGAAAAATAAAAATGATTGATATTGTAGATACCCAAATAAATATAATTTGATTAATTTTATGAATTAAAATAATTTTATAAATTAATATGACATGTTAGGAATGATTTAATTACCTTTTTTCTAAGTAATAATTTTGTTATGATTTTTTACAAAAATCAATTATTGAATAGTGCCAAAATTGACAAAAAAGAGTTTTTAAAACAATGTTTATATTATTAATTGATATTCAATTCCTAAAAATCTAAGTATAGTCCAAGAGACTTATATAATTATAGGTTTATCATTAATGGACCACTTGGGGGTCTATTGGATGTATATAGTATGTTTATTAACCATATAATATAAAAATACAAAGAGACATTGTAAAAATGAAACTAATTAACTAAGAGTTAATACTTAATTATAAGGTTAATATAATGACCCAAACCTATCTAAATTATATTTGTTGAGTGGTTTTAGACCCATACCCACCTTAACCTTTAAATAATCCACTTTGGATCCATTAAAAACAGAATATGAATTTATTATAAAATAATATTTCTAGCTTTTCCAAAGGTGCCCCTCACCTCTCTTATAAAAGGGCACTCTCCCTTCTCATTAACTCACACCTTAAAAGCCTTTTGGTTGGGCCAAACTCTACCCAAATACTCTCTAAACTTCCCTCAATGCATCCTAAAGGCCTTACTTTAGTCAGGAAGCCAACTTAAGAAGCCCTTTTGATCATATCAAAAAAAAGAACCCGAAGAAGAGGTAATAATTTCACCACCATTTTTCAAGTTCCATTCTTCTTCCACTTCTTCTTTCTTTGTTATTGCCATTCTAAAATAATTAATCCAGTATCCTCTATATAATTTAATATTATTATAAATATGGTACAACCATATTCAGTATTTAATCCGTCCTTTGAATGACATTTCACCATACGTGCGTACGTACCGCTTACTGTCTCCACGTCGTGGTGTAATTGTTATTCAATATATTATTATTTGGATGGGTATAATAATGATTTGTAATTCATGTAAATAATAAATATAAAATGATAATAATTCCTTATATATGATATAACATCCAATTATATATTATTTTAATATCAAAATAATGATATTTTTGCTCGTGCGTACGTACGGATTACCGTCTCCACGACGCGATGAGATTCATTTCCAAGTTCACCATTCATCGACGATTATAAAAATATATATTAATAATAAGTATATAATATATGTCATAATAATGCTACTGTATATATATAAGGATTTATGTACTTACATATATCTTATTCATTTACTTCCGTTCAATACTATATGAAAACAGAAACATCGTTTATGCGTACGTACGGACTATCGTCTCCATAAACAGTGTTTTACATTTAATATATATGTCTATTATACATATTTATATTCTAAATATATATTATATATTTATCATGTTTTATATTTGGGAATTATTTAAATCATTATCTAAGTGATACAACCAAGAGTGACAAGTTAAAACACGTACAATAAAGAAAGTGATTATTACCCAAAATGTTATCTTAACATGGAAATTATTATTAAATGGGTAATATAAAGTCATAAATGAATCTGTCATGATATCATAAATATTAATATGGTTCTGTTATAATTTAATAATATACTACGCTCTTCGTACAAGAGGTTAAACGTACCCTCGACTAAAGGAAAGTGCAAGGTAAGGGGTTTTCATCTCACTCCTTATTCCCGTGAGATTCATTCCAAATTTCCACTATTAACTTTTGTGTGGTGTATGTACTGCCCATAATTATATTCATTATTTAATACACTTTAATTTATGTGTATTTACAAAGTCATTGTATGATACCTCTTTCATGGGTAGTATGTTTCGTAAGTTACCAAACTGGTATGGGTTAATTTCACAATCTCTTTATTATCTGAGGTTGTTTTTACATAAGTATCTACTGGGACATATTTATTATCCATGTACATGTTTTATGAAAGAGTAATCAAAGGAATTATTTTAAGGTACTTTTTACAAAAAACATAATTTCAAATGTTTTAAATATTTATTCTTCTAAATCTATCTCATTAATGTCCATGTCTTCAAAATGGTTTTTATGGATTTATTTATATGGACATGAATGTTTTTTAAAATATTAATTCCTTTTAAAAGTTTCAAAGTGGTATGGGACACTTTGATTCAGAAATGTATTTAAATGACTTCTTTTCTAAATTGTGTGACTTTTAAATGATTTCATGAAAAAGGGGTATTTCTCTCAAAGTGTTTTACAAATCAATCTCTTCTATGTCAAAATCCTTTAATGGATTTTAAACTTGTATTGAAGTTGATTTATCATGATACAAATATTCCATATTGTGTTGAAGGTTTTGTGATATATTTTACTGTGGATGTGTTATTTTTATACCATTCATGGTTTATGGGTTAAGTATTGACATTTCTCATGATAGTTTTAATACAAAATTTTATGTTATATTTCATCCTATTCTTAAGATGAATGTGGTGGACTAGTATGTTCCGGGTTGGGGACCGGTAAAAGTAATCCCTCTGGGTTGGTGTATGTTTATTAGAGGCACTCGGGGTGGTGTTCGGTTATTAGAGGCACTCCGGGTTGGTGTCCAGTTATTAGAGGCACACCGGGTTGGGGTCCGCTTATTAGAGGCACTCCGGGTTGGTGTCGGGTTTTTAGATGCACTCCGGGTTGGGTTTCGGTTATAGTTATCCCCTAGGACTTAGCATGATGCCTTGATAAATAAATTAAAGTTCATCATTATGCATTCCATCATTATGAATGTGGTTAGTGATATTGCATGTGATTATTTGATTAGTAGAATATCCATGTGAATAAGTAAATGGCATTATTTAAATTTATTTCGGCCATATTAAGCTGAAGTTCAAGTTTAAATGGCTTTTGATTTAGTTTTATACATTGCCTTAAATGTTTATGCTTATTTTTGGAAGTTTCCATTGTATTTCATACCCTTACTGAGCATTTGAGCTCACCCCTTTCTATGTTTTATTTTTCCCAGGATTCCAAGAAGTGTAATTTGATTGATATGTAGGGTTAAGACAAGGGAATAATGGAACTCATAATGGATTATCAACATTGTTTTGTATGTTATAAAGTGTAATGTAACATTCATGTATGTAATCTATTTTCCATTACTTCTAAACTAATCGGTTATTCGGGACTTGGTTCCTTGTAATCATGCCAATTTATTAAAATAATGCACTGACTCTAGGTCACTGGGGTTGGGGCATTACATTAAGCCACTAAAGAATTGATATATCTTACTCTGAGGTTGGATAATAATCCCATAAGCGTACCTTGCATGTCTTGTAAAATTTGCTTCTTAGGTACTAACCGATTCATCAACATTTTTCTTTAGTTCAAGAAACTCCTTCTCCATCATTGTTCGAAGAATATGAGTGAAGTACTTGTTGAAAAATATGTTCTTGAACTCGTCCCATTCCATAGACTCAATTTCATCCCATTGCCTCGTATTCTTAAAATGATACCACCATTGATCAGCATCACCTTACAAATGATATACTACTAAGATAACATTATCATGTTCAGAACATTGAAGAACAGAAAATATCTTTTCAGGGGTACTAATCCATTGTTCAGCCACTAATGGATCAATAGACCCACTTAATGAAGGTGGACACTACCTCATGAATGATTCAACAGAATGTTTCTCCTTCGTTTTCTCATTTGAAGTCCTGAGTGATTCATAGCTTGAGAAAGTTGTGTGATCATGGCAACAAGATTTTGCATTTTAGCCCCCTTAATGATTGGTTGCTCAGGGGGACAATAATTGCATTTCCCGTCGCATTCAGTATTAACACGGTTCCTTCGGGTTCCAACTATTGACTAAAACCAATAAGCATAGTGTGAGAAACACTAATCATAATAGGAAAACCACATAATCATGAATAAAATTTGACACTTAAGGTCTTATCATAGGTTATTCAATACCATTTCTAAAACACATAGATTGTGTTCTATGCTTAGACTTATCCTTAGGGTTCTTACTAAGGCCTTCACATCCTAGTTTCAAAAGGTTGAATATAGCCTTCCTCTAATACCAACAATAACGACACATACTTTATATAAATTGTATTTACAACAGAATTGAATTATACGTATTACAACATATAAAAAAACCATTGTATGACCGTTTAGGTATAGTGTCTTTAGAAACTGGGAGACATAAACAACTGGTTCATAAAGCATCTACATTGTCTCTCATTTATGTCATCATATCTTGATTCCCTTTTGGAATATCCTAATTAATATACTTCTTCCTAGCCTGGGGAGAGAAAACATACAAAAGGGTGATCTCAAATGCTCAGTAAGGGTAAACAAAGGTAATATCATATTCATAAGAACATAGCATTTCGAAAATCTTAACCAGCAAAAGAGATCATAATATCATAACATGGGATAAATCATAGTAGTGAAATGTAATCCCAATAATCAATACATAAAACATGAAACTTTGTGGCATACATAAATAATCATAGAGAATCATTTCTTAGTATTCAAGACTCATTGCCAAGACTATTTTAGTGGACAATGTCCATTTCTAAACCGTGTTCAGTCCTTGTTATAGTCCTGTTTCACTGAACCAGATTAACCTTCCGGTCTAACCATGTCAATCTCATGAGATATAAATCTTTACCCAATGCATTGGAGGGAGATATAGGGCCCACCCATCTCATAATGATACCATTCTTATTTGTGCCACAAGGTTATAAATTATACATCAAACCATAACCCATGTAACAAAAATGGGATTCTTAAACATCATGCCATCATAACATAATCCATATAAGATAAAAGGAAATAATAATAATAATTCCATCATAACATAATCAAATCAATGTAAAAATAGGGATAGAAACATAACCCTATATTATCTTAGATGGAAAATAATTTTGATAAAACACTTGAACTTCATTCTTGAGGACAAAATCATTTCTACTTCAAAAACATTTTTCCTTTTGTAACATGTCAAACAATTTTAAACTTAATGAATTTGATTAAAAATAAACTTCAAATCTTGTAAAGGAAGCTACATGAAAATAATTTTCTAAAAATCCATTCATGTCATATAAGTTAAAGAAAAACATTCTCCCCGTACTTTGGCTGGAAAATTCAAAAAAGTACCTCATTCAAAAAAATGACAAAAGATTCCTTTCATATATTTTACTAAAAACTCACTGAATGGTAAAATTGGATTTAAAAAATTGTAGGAGGATATAAATAACAATACATATTTTGGAAACATGTATGTTGATGATAAATATTCCCCAGTAAATTCTGAAGTATAAATAATCTCAGATAAAAATGAGATTGCGAGATTTTCCCTTACCTTATATCTGATTTGCTTAGTACATGTCTGAACCTCCTGTATAATGATTTAAATAATGTTATTTACTTATTCCAGAATCTTAAATATTGTTATGATATTATATATGGTCATGTTCTTAGCTTCTTATTAGTAATATTTCATTGCTTCTTCTTATTCGGGTGTTTATTGTTTTTTGTTCTTATGCGTGTTTTGTCGAATAAATTCATATTATTGTTTTTAGGATACATATAACTCATTTACAGAATTTTATTAGTGTAATATAGTTCATATTTATTCAATCAAGTCATTTATATAATCATTATGCATTGAAGATCATGTAGTATGAGTCGCATCACATCGTGGAGATGATTGGCCGTACGCACAAACGAGCGATGATATCGTCCCCCTGATCATGGAATTTTATTGAAGTGTATGTATACTATTTAAGAATCAATATCAATTTACAATAATCATATATATTTATTCTCTAAACCATTATACATATCCATGTAAGGTGGTGATGGAAAACAGATTACACCACGACGTGGAGACGGTATTCCGTATGTACGTACGTGCGATGATTTCATTTTCTATAGGATGGATACTATGTGAAATAAGGTTGTTTCATATTTCGAATAACATATCAGTATATTAGTGATACTTATTTTATTACTTAATAATGAAACAACTAAATAAGAGGAAGTAGAAGAAGAAATAAATTTCAATGAATCGGCAACAGACATTACCTCTTCTTTGAAGCGCCTCTTCTTAACCTCCTCTTAGGAAAATAAAGAGAGTCTCTGAAGAAGACCAGGACCACTAGGATGTTTCTAGGGAAGTTTATAAGGGAAATTCGCTGGGGTTGGCCGAGCATGATGGCTCAAAGTGGTGTTAGGAGGAGAGGGAGGACGTTCCCTTTTATAAGGAAGGTGAGGGGCACCGTAGAAAAAACGTAAAATATTATTTTATTATAAAGTCATATTAGGATTTTAATATCTCCAAATTGATTTATTTCGAATATAAGGTAGGTATGGGTCTAAAAACTCTCATCCAATAGATTTTATACAAGTTTAGGTTATTATCTTAACCTTATCATTTAGATTTAACTCTATGTTAAATAATTTTATTTTTACCGTGTCTTCTTGTTTTCTTACACTATATGGTTAATAAACATACTATAACAAGCCAAAAGAACCCCAAGTTGTTCATTATTAATATATATAACCATATATAATTCATTTGGCTGAACCTTAGATTTTTATGAATATAATAACAATTAAAAATATAATATTTGTTTTCAAAACTATTTTATGTCACTTTTTGACACTATTTGGTAATTGAATTTTGTGAAAATCATAAAAGCATGATTAGTTCGAAAAAAGTTAAATTAATAAATAATAACAAGTCATATTAACTGATAAAATTAGTGGAATTTATAAAAACTCTCGAATTACATTTATTTGGGTATTTATAATATCAATTATTTTAATATTTCATTATTTTGGTAATTACTGCATCACCTTTGTGTCATAAATAAATCAAATTATTTAATGTCTAAAAATTATAAAAAAAATACCATTAGGTAGGAAATAAGTTTATATTTAAAATGAATATTTATAGTCTAAATTATCTTATTTATAACACTATATTAAAAATGATTTAGTTATTAAATTTGATTTTTAATATTTTAACTCTTCTTTAAATAAAATAATAAGAAATGTCCTAATCTAATCCAAGTGGACCAAAATGGTCATATATTATTCCTAAGGTTGTTTTTGGTCGAATTAAACTAATCCAATAGAATTAGGACATGTGTTAGGGTAATAATAATATCATTTTTACCCTTAATTACCCTATTTACTTTTAACCGTGGTCAAAAAGTAAAAAGTTACTATTCACCAAAAATTGTTTATATCTTATTGAACCGCATTTTACTCCTTGATATTAACAATGTCTCACGGATTTTTGAAATTCCACTCATAGAAGCGGTAATATTAAGTTTTATGTAAATTTGCAAATTCTCTTAGGAGGTGGGTAAAAGACGATAAAAAGTTCAATAAAATTTTTATATATCTAAAATTATTATAAAATGACTCCAACGAATTATGTTGAAATTATATAGGTATTAAGTATCAATTTAGACCTAAAATAAATTTATATAAAATAAATAATTATTTAAATAAAAAGTCAGTTTTAAATAGTAACCCAGTGTTTTCACTATTCATAAAAAAATTGAAAGTCTTCAGAAAAATACCAAAATTTCACCCTAGGCTAATTTCGATATTCTGAATCCAAAAATGAATTCCATTTTCAAAGATAAAATTTATAAAATTTCAACATTTGGGTATTACTATTCAAAACAGCTAGTTTATATAATATTTTAATAACATATCACTGTTTAGTGAAACTCGGTATTTCGTACAACGCAAGCTATAGAGGAAGGTTGCAATTACGTGTAAAGCAAGAAGAAATAGTGTATTGTGTAGTGAAAGATTCCTTTATATAACATTATAGATAAAAACAAAATATTTCTCATAAAATCTCGGGTGTTACAATTTATTCATTCAAGAATATTGAATGTACTATTTTGTTCCAAAGATACACATTCATTCATTTCATTAGAGTTCAATATAACTATGAAAACACCAGCTCAAAATATAAAGTCTAAGTTATCTATGAGAATAGAAAACTAGGGAATTATTTCATCTAGTGTATATAACTCCACTACAGATCATATTTTAGGACCAAACGAGCTGGATATACATTTCATAGTTCTTATAGAGAAGTTTGATGCTATATTGGGCACTGATTATCTTTATTTATATAAATAAAACATTATATTTTGGGAAAGGGATACCACTATCCACATTTCAAGTAATCCTTCAATTATGTATACGTGTAAGGATGAGGATAAATATTGTTGAAAAACATAATCTCATTTGTGGATATTATTTCCCTATGAGCAACCATATCTAGATCAAATAATTGAGATAAAGTTTATAACAATACTCTAAGGCATTCCCATTGTGAGGGACTACACTATTGTGTTCCCCAAATAATTTATTAGCCTTTCTCCAGCCGAGAGTTTTCATTATCAATTGAACGTATTCTTGGATCTCTTCAAATGTAAAATACTTCTTATAGAATGTCCACCATTGAGTTGTAAAAAACTGAAGAAGATGTTATAAGAGAACCTAAACATGGGTTTTATATCCCACAGTTCTTCATCATGGAGTGAACTAGTTCTCTTCAACAAAAATATAGATGGATCAATGCGCTTCAACATTGATTATCCTGAGGTCAAAAATCATGATAAAGACCAAGTATCGTCTACCACAAATAGATGACATGTTTAATCAACTACATGGGGCCATGTATTTATCTAAGGTGGAAATTTGGTTAAGAAACCACCAATTATGTTGAAAATGGATGATATTCCCATTAATGACTTTTTAATGTGGTATTGAAAATATGTGTTCATTTTGATGCTCATTGGACTTAATAATGATCCATAAATATCCATGTACATAATGAATAATTTCATTATGGATTACCATAAAAAATCTGTGGTAGCCATCATCGATGATATTCTGATATTCTCCAAAAGAAAAAAGTAACATAAGGATCCTTTGAATATTTTCTTGATGTCTTTGGAAGGGATAAAATTAATGAAAGGTATATGAAATATGAGTTATTAATGGAGGATGTATCATTACCCATGAATGTTATCACCTGTAAAGAAATATCTATAGAGCCTTAGTAGACAATGGAAGTCAAAGGGTTGTCCAGTCCAACATCTATAATGGATATCCATAGATTCATTATTCTAGTTGAGTATTACCAAAACTTTGTGAAGAAATTATCAAAAAAATTAAACATGTTAACCATGCTGACATATAATGGAGTAATGTTTGAATAGACTAGTGAATGTGATGACATCTTCATAGAGTTTAAAAATAGGATTATCATTACACCAGTACTCATACTTTTTTCAAGTATATAACTCTTTGTGCAATATAGTAATGCTTAAAATAATTTATTAAATTGTTTATATAAGAGAAATGATAATGCAATGTCCCATGTCTCATGGAAGTTTAAAATTCATGATCAAAACTATATCAAGCATGATCTAGATTTGGCAGTTGTGATACTGATGTTAAAACTTCAGAAGTATTTTCTCTTTGGAAAGAAGTGTGAGATCTGTAAATATAATAAGAGAGACAAATATATATTCATGATGAAGGAGATTAATATGTGATAGCAATGACTGTTATAGATCATCAAGGATTATAACTACTCAATCCACTACCATCCAAGTTTGGAAAATAATTTTGTAGATGATCTATGTGGAAAGGATCCTCCAGCATTATAAATTATTAGAAATGAGGAGGATTCGATCATTATAGGTTTAGAAATTATAGAAAAGGGAATAATTATTTAAGGAACATCATCCATCATTTTTTAACTATTTCTTAATAATCTCTCATAGATAAAAGAAAGGCTACATAAGGAAATGATGTGAAAATTTAGAAAAGGTGGAAGCTATCAGAAATGGGAAATCCTAATAATTCAATATTGGTGAGGAAGAATTCGTAAAATTTGGGTCACGACTATGCATACGATGAAATATGGAGTTAAATATAGATCTTAGGAATGATGCACAAAGATTTGATTTCAATATTCATCTAGGAAACATAAACATCTATCAAGATATCTCTAAGAACTATCGTGGGAAAATATGAAGAATGAGATCACTGAATATACATTAAATTTCCCAGTATGTCATTAGTTTAAGGATTAAAGGGTAATGTATAATGGAATGATGAATCTCTAACCATTCCAATGTGGAAATGGTAAAATATCTCCATGGTCATTTTTAGTCCAATTAGATTAAATACCCATACATGCGGGGGTAGTTAGAGTATGAATGATTAAAACAACTACCCCATCCAATATTATGTCTTCATAATAAACACTATTATCTACCTTTCCAGTATAAATGTATAAAAATAATTGCATTCATGACAGAGAAATGACAATATTAATTGGTTCACCCACTTTAAGATATGTCTGAGGAGTATACAAAAGTGATTTGTTGATGTACCAAATAAAATAAATCTCACATCAAAATTACAAGGTTCTAGAATGATCAATTTTATTCCTAGGATCCCTACCTTTACAATGATTAGGTTCAGGTCCCTAGTTTCCCCATGGTCACTCCCTATGTCACTTCTACCTCAATATCAGTAGAAATAATCATTGTCTTACTCGTCCTTTTATAACTACACTAGATGTTATCCACATATATTTCATGGACATATAGGACACGTCATTTTCATGAATAAAGGCGTCTTCAATTATATGTAGATTCTCAGTTGACATCCCGATTTTCTGGATATAGTTTGTTTGTGTAAATTTCATTCATGAACTATCTTAATGTGTTTGTTAACATCCTTGAATACTCCTTGAACTATAATGCTTCCTCCGTGAACAATCTTGCACTTCATGGTGTGAGTGCTCCATGGAACACCTATTCTTCCATAGACTACATCCACTTCATGAGTGGATATCCTTCACTTCTTATATAAATAGATGATTCCCTGAGAACCACCCCTGATTTATAGTCCCTTTTCCATAGCGGGATATTGAGCCCCCAAAAAACCCCTTCCAAGAATTGTATTCAAGGAACTCTTCTCCTGTCTTGGAATATTTTCTCATTGAATTTTTTTCCAATGAACTACTTCAGACTTCTCCAAATTCATCATATAGTGATAATTTTATCTTTCAATTTTTCCTCTACATAATTATCATACCATGGTTTATTATATATGAAAATATGTCCTCCCATGAGCATGAAGCCTCGCGTGAATTGAAAACCTTCCCATGAGGTGGTTTTTCTATGTGGTCCACTAACCACACATTACAGTCCACATAACACATGTAGAAGAAAGTCTACCTTTTCGTAATTTCATTTGTCATTCTGCATACCTCCTTTTATGATCCATGAATTGCGCTTCATAGTCCACACACCATGATCCCATTTGCGAATACATTACTTTTCCAAAACAAACCTAGATTTCGAGGCCCAAAACTTTGGCAAACATTGGGAAACTATTCTACCTTAAAAACATGCTTCATCAATGCCATCCATTCTATTTTGAGGTCATCATGCATTTTCAAAAAACAAAATCACCAGAAAAAACTTCAAAATGATGCTTTGAGGGATTTCCCCCCAAAAATATCCCCCTTTGGGATTATTGATGACTCTTCACAATTTGATACATTGTTAAGAATCATCAATCATTAACCAGAATTAACATCTTGCAATTATGATAAAGATCAAAGATTTACTCAACACATAATCTAAACCCATAACATCCATGCACAATTTGAGAAACAATAATACAATGTGATGTTTATCCATGAATAACTTTTTTAAAAAAAAACTCAACTACATTCATCATGAACCTATTATTTTCATGATATATATCCATTAGTATATCACTCTAGCATCATCAGATTTAAAACTACCCCAATGAAACTTCTCCTCCCCACATCTCTAGTCCCCCTATCACCTTCTCCCACTATCTTGATTAAAAAATTTCCCATTTTTAGCTACAATATCTATTTTTTATCAATGAATCTAAATGTCACTTAATTATTTTTCTACAATAGGGTGAAGAAAACTGATCAACACATTTGGGAAACACAAACCATACAATAGGGGGAGGGGTTCCAAATTCTTACTTTTTCATGTGAAGGGGTTCAACAGAACTCTTAGAGTTAGTCAATTCCTTTCAAATGAATATTTGGGTATGGCCTTTCTCAATCTTTCTACAACATGTAGTTCTATATGAACATACTCCAACTTCACAAGCCATTAATCCACTTTTTCCTTGAAAAAATGATACATTATTTCAATTTTATTTTTCTTCAATTGAAGGACTAAAATTTGTCAATGATTTGGAGAACATGTGTTTTTAAAATGGATTCATATTAGAGACTTCACTTCAACTCCCATATCATCAAGTTTCTTTTTCACCCACAATAACTATGTTAATTATTGAGATGCCATAATATATTTAGCTTATATAGTGATCAATTAAATGAAATCATTTTTATTTCTTAGACAATAAATAAATATTCTGAAAAGATAAAATGCAATACATGATGTTGTTTTTATATCAAATTCTATTCCAGTCCAATCTACATCTATATATCCCAATAAATCTATCTGTGATTTGGAACTGTACATCAAACTAAAATCCACTATTCCCTTGATATACTGAAGTGTTATTTTCACTATAAGATAGTGTATTACGTTGTAATTCATTTTATATATTACCACTTGAAATTTGTAAAAAATCACATTAGGTCTTGAAGTAGTCTAGTACTATAGACTACCAATCATTATCCTATCTTTTGTGATATTAACTACACTGCCTTTTTCATCCTGTAATTGTTTCATCGATGTAGCCACTATAGACATAATATTTTTTTATTTATACATTAAAATTCTTATCAGAACCAATTTTTCGTATTTGGATGGATAAATGAATGTTCCATTCATTCCATATATCTCTGTTAAACTAAGGGAAAACAGTAATTCACCGATCATTGATATTTAAAATTCACATTTTATGATTTTTGTTAATTTCATAAACCGAGTTTCATCTGATCCACCAATGACTGTGTAATCTATATATACTATAACCTTCATCATTTTATTACTATCTTGGGGGACATATAAATTGTAATCAACTCGATCACGCTGAAAACTGTGAATTTTAAATAAATGATATATTCTTAAATACCATGCTCTTGGATCATGTTTCAGCCCATATAGTGCCTTCTTTTGCCGAAAAACTCTATTATCATTTTCCTGAATGGTAAAACAATATGATTTCTCAATTTAATCTTCTCTTTCTAGAAACCTATTAACAAATATTGACTTAACATCTCCCTCAAAAACACTTTCCTTGTAATAATATGGAAAAAAATAATCTAAATGTATCTAGCCTTGCAATAGGTGAAAATGATTCATCAATATCGATACCTTCTATCTAGGATTACCCTTTTCACACTTTTAATTATTTATTTTGAATCATAGGACAATATTAATTCATCTTGTTGAGATAGACCATTTTAGTCTTGACAATATTCTTGTCTATTGGCCTCAAAACAATCTCCCTTATCTGATTCTTATCAAGAGTTCCACACTCTTCATTCGTATCCTGAACCCAGTTCCAATATTTAGCTACTTCATAAAAACATTTAGGCTCTTCTAGTGATAAGTATTGTGGTTTCTATAGATTCTATATCCTCCTTGTCAACAAGGGGGATGACTAATCACCTAATATGTTATGTATATCAATTTCATCTCTTATCTTTGATCATGTTCTAGATAATATATTTTTCTCAGCCATTTCATAATCCTAATCTTTTTATAAACCAACCTCTTGAACTGGAACATCCCCTAATATTTATATATCTTCATCAGTTTCCTCTGGACTCTGATAATGTATTTGATAATTATTCTACTCATTATCTACTATAGTTACATCATTACATTTAAAAACCATTCCCATGAACATATTGAAGCATTTATATGATTGTATTTTCTTTGAGTAGCCATGAAATATCCCTTCATCACAATGAAATTTAAGCTTCCTATGTTTATCCTTATGGATATTGAAATAGTTACATTAGAAGACACTAAAGTACATAAACATAGACTTTATTCTATACCACACCTCATATGGTGTCCTCTCATCTTTTGGAAAATGTTACCCTCTATTTTATTTGTAGACTAATGTCATCACTACTTACTTCTAATACGTCTCTGGATGGTCTTTCTCGATGAGAAATGTTCTATCCATGTTGTTTAAAATTAAATTTCTTCCCTCAACTAAACCATTCTTCATGGGAGTTCTTAATACTAAAATATAGTGCATTATTCCATGTTTCATCAGATAATACTAAAATCGGCTATTTTTTGAACTTCATTATATCATCCGATCGAATCTTCCAAATTTTCTGACCCAAAATCTTCTCAAATTTTAATCTATCATTCCCTGACCCAACAAGGCTCAAACTGTGACACCCCAATCCCACCTCCAAGAGGCTAATGGATAGAGACTAGTGCTGAGTAGGCTATCACACACATGGGAGGCCTCAACATATCATACATACATGAACGTACCCAGATACACACCCGAAAACTGTGAAGATATATATAAAACTAAAAATAAATGAATTCATAAAACTATTCCCAACCACAGAATAGTAGAAGAACAAAATAGAAAAAATAGGGCCCACAAAAAGAAAACTGAAAAAGTGTCCAGCTTGCTCAGATGGAGGGGATCACTGTGAAATTAAGCTTCCAAAAAACTCCTCATCCTAACTCTGGTAAACACCCCAGTTGGTCTACTTCATTAAACATTGACTGCTCTATATCCTCTTGGGACTCCGTTGAATGGAATGTGGTCTACACAAGACACAAGACTTGTGTGAGAAAATACCATCCAGGGGTGAGTATAAAGATACTCAATAGGGTCCCCAAAACCCCCAAAAGAAAAGGGAGTAATGGAAAGGAAATGGTATGCTCGACCCAGTCATAGGGAACTCAAATAAGATAGAAACTCCATCTGAAGACCATCCTCAGCTAAATGGGAGTAGTCATACCATACCAATGGGTGTTTCAATGAATAAGTGATAGTTCCACAAGGGAAACCCATAAAGAAATCAATATATACTTGTCTCAAGCACCATGAATTTGGAGGTTCCTGCCACATTGCCAATGATAGATTCTACTCGAGGCACTATGGCAACACATAGCAGGGAGAACACACTCTATGAGATATATCATCCTAGATGGAACTCATTCGAGAGGTACACCCCATCATGTCTCACACCACCCTCCCAAATGGCCCATCCAATAGAACACGCTCAATGGATATTTCCGCTAAGAACATCACGGTGAGACTCAACAAAAATAAAAATAACTACACGGATTGGGGATAACTCTTAGGGAACATTAGAGGATACTGGAACATAATATAATAACTCAAAGATATCTCATCTAGGGGATCACTAAGAGGATCCACTGGGGGATACTACAACCTGATATGACATTTGATAGACCACATCACATAGAGAGAAGATCATCACCTATGTATAGGTGGTCACAACTATGCCAAAAACAGAGTCTAACATAACTCGTGAAGTAGGTAATCATACCAACAATACTAAAAACACTCCCTAAACCACACACTGAGTAGGGGATCATATAACTGTGGAATCCACAACCCTAATATCAGCTTCCACAATATAGGGCATCATATACCAAAGATTTTGAAACGCCCTACAGTGCTCTCTTGATAGATAGGGGATATCCTCCCATTTATTATTGGTTACAACGATTACAAGAACCCTTTACAAGAAAATGATATGCTATAGGATCTTTCACTGTCCTCACCGGAGGGATGCTACAACTCTATCAGAGCTCATCCTATTGGGGGGATCTCAATCTTGTACTGATGATGTAATACTAAAGATCCACATCATGTAAGGATTGGGGGGACTCACTCCACCCTACCAGTCAAGGATTTTCTGACCCAATCAACCTACACAACATCACATTCAATCTGTGAAACCTAGGCCCACGCTATGGCCACCTTCACTTTATATGCGTAAAAATACATATAATAGAATAATTATTACCCAAAATGGATAAACATTATAAAAGAATATTTTCACCACAACATATTGTAATGGGTCATTGTGGTTCTTGTTACTTGATCTTAGAACAAATCATAGAGATTTATCCATTTCCTTCCTCATGGAAATACACAAAGTTTTGGGAATTCATTCTTCCAAAATAGGCACCCAATTAAAAAGTCACAATTCACTGCAACGGCCCAAACCGGGCCACGTGGGCCCACAACTCTATTTCAGTTTCTGTACTAGAAATTATTCATGAAATATTCAGATTAAATTGAAGGTCGTAATTCCATTGATGGAATGTTAATTAAACAATTGAATCATGAGATAAGTACGATAAAAGAATAACAAAATAATATTAATAATATTATTATTATGATTTTAATCAAATGTTTCATGCCATTGAGCCTTGAACCTGAAACATAATGTTCCCAAACCGGTATCAAAATGTTTTCTTTGAAGTAAGGGTCATGTTTTAGTATACATCACATAAGAAAATTGGTTTTATTGATACGGGGGTTTGAAGTCCCCCCATGGTCTGACCTAGCCTATTACAAATGGACCATCTCACTCCGGCCAGTCTAATCTCATGGGCTAGACCACTCTAGTAGGCCTAGACCCTCACCGGACCAAGGCCCAACAACACCAGGGTCCACTTTTCTAGCCGCGTTGGTCGCACTTCTACCTACGCACCCCGTGCAACCTACCAGCTACATGCCCCATGGAACCAACTTGGTGCTCTACCATTGACTATTGTGTGCCACCTCTACTAGCCGTTGTGGGCCACCGCATGCAGGTGGTATTTCAACGTACCACCTGGAACACCACAATGGTCCAAAAATTATTCAGATACCAGATATGGAAATCTTTGAAGCATATATTCCCTGAAACAAGCTTCGATCGAAGATCCATTGATGATCAAACAAAAACGATGCTTAAACAACTAAATCAAAATTAAAATTAAAATAACCTACATCGGGAAAAAAACCACAAATATTAGGAGTCATATATGTTCTTTGAAGATACTTTTTCATGATCTAGGATCGATTTCTATCAAGATTTGAGTTTCATGGGACCTTGTTTTGTCGATTCAACCTTCTGGGTGTTCATCAGTGAAGTGGAATAGTGGAGGGGGACTTTGTACCTCCTACACACACAACGGGTATGTAACAAACTGATGTTTTTAAATGGAAATTCCCTTCTATTAAATATGTCATAAAATCACAAGAAAACACAACATAATGAACTACTATGTACTAAGTGACCTTCAAACATATGTTTTTTCACCTATGTGATTGGAATTTCAAATATCTGACATACACAGTTGTAATCATTATGTTATTTGGAATCTGATAAGAAAAACATAATTATTGGTGAATAGTAACCTACCCTTATGAATAGTACAATACACTTATGACCCAAATAAATATTACCCTTTCCTTTGATAATATATAAATAATATTCAAGTTGAATGTACGATATACCAATATTTTAGGATAAGTAAATGAATGTTTTAAAACTGATTTTTGATATGAAATTATGATTTCAATTAAATATTAATATAATAATATTCAGAAGTAAATTTTTGAAAAATGCATTTTATTTTTGGATTCTACACATCTAAAAATGGTTTTGGTGAATTTTTGATATTTTTCTAAAATACTTGAATTTTTTATGGATAGTAAAATACGATAATTTACAATAAATGCTAAATAATGGATTTATTGAGTCATTGATAATGATTTGCTGATGTAAGACCATTTGGTTAGAATTCACTTTTAATTATTACTATTCTTGGTCATGGAATCATCACTTGTGTGGTTCATGTGGGAAAATAATAAACTAATTATTATAATATTATGAAATCCCTCCTCTCCTCCACTATAAAACACCCCTCACTCCCTCTTCCATTCACTACTCTCAAGCCTTATGCCTTGACAATATTCTGCCCAAATATCTCCTGAAGATCCTCCACCATTTATAAAAGCCCCTATCCACTTTAAAATTTCAAAACCTCTCCCCATAAGAGGTTCTCAAAGAGGAAGTCTCAATAGTTAAATTCCTCTTTCAAATTCCTTCATTTCTTTTAAGTTCTTTTCTTTTTATTTCATTCCTAAACTCCCTTCACCCAAATAGTATGATAACTCTAGTAACATACAACAAATGGAATTTTTTTTGGCTAATGGTTTATTTCATTATCATATCTCATTTCCCCACTTTTTATTTGAATGAAATAAATGCACTGTTTGAGATGTGCTAATTTAGCACATTCAAGGACAACAATTTATCAATTTATATAACCATCTTTAATTCTGGTCATGAAACCGTTTCTATTATGGTTAAACAAGATTATTATATATTTAATATATTATATATATTTTTTTAAAATACTTTTTTACAAATGGTATTATGTCATAATGAAAAACATGTTATTTGTCATCAAAATCACATTTTAACAAAAACAGTTGTCACATTGGTTTTAAATAATAATTCAATATATCTCTAAGTAATCACATTAAATTTAAAACCCTATAAACTCCTAGATTTCCACTAATAAAATTTAACTTCAATTATATACAACCACTTTCATCTTACCTGTTTATCCAAACATGAATATAAGCAAACTTTTCGTCGAAACCAAGTAAACAAACGATCCCGAACAATGAAAATGAACCTCAAAATCAATCAAAACGGTTATAAATAAATATAAAATTATTATACTAAACCAATTAAATATATAATATGTTTTGGAATTATTAATTAATAAACCTAATTTGTTTATTCATGTATTTAATAACAAGTGGAGAACACCAACGGAATTAAGGTAAGGGATCCTCTCCATTTCACTCTTAAATCAAGATTGTCCTCTATGCTATGCCATTTTATGTTTAATACCTAATGATGGGGTATGATTAAGAACCTCCCCCATACTTCCCTCTTCTTTTATAAGTGATGATAAACCCATTTTCTCTCTCATCAAGCCCTCTTAGTTACACCTGATACTATTCCAGTAAATGGTAATGGATTCTACACAAACCTTCTTTATTCATTCAGGTTGCCTTATCTTTCTATATGTCAAAATGGAATTAGGTTATATATTTATGAACATGTTATAAATTCATTGTAGTTTTAAAAAATTCATTTAATAATACCCTTTCATCACTCTCTTTTGGGGATATAAAAGTTTTTAAAATATTCCCTCCTTAGAACTTTTCGATAAGAAAACCTATTTTATGGGAACTTTATGCATTTTTATCCAATTTATAGTGCTCTATATCCTCAGTTTTAATCCAGCATTGCCTTTTTATAATCATTATTTTTATTATGAAAACCCTCTTGGTTAAATTCTGGTTTTATATAAAATATTTTCCTCTTTTCTATTTTAAATGCTCTATAGTGTTTTCATTAAAACCAAACAAAAAATATTGTAATTCTAATGTTTCTCAAATACATTTCTTATATGTTGTCACATCTGTTTGACACCACCTACCATGATATATTACTATTTTATCATATGAACGTCCATTTTTGTTCTAAATCCTTTCTTCCATGTACACTTTCATGACACACCCATTGGTTATGCTTTATGTCATTATTATGATACCCAATTCTTTCCTTGGGTAACCTAATTTTTATGTATGGTTGATTATTTATGATTATTTATGTTGCAAGAATATTAATGAAATTTTTGAGGTGGGTGCACCAATATAGCGCTCTAATTTATTGAGTAATGTTATGTCTCATGAGATGTGATGTGAAATGGGATTGGCATTTATCCTTGACCCGTACTAAAATGGGAAACATGAATGGTGGTTAGACTTGACCCGTACTAAAATGAGAAATAGGTTTGGTGGTTAACAATGACCCATACTAAATACCTGTTTTAGGATTCTTATACATTTATATGATTCCCTGTTTATATGATTTCAATTTATATGATAAAATTTTATATATTCCATGCTTTGGATATCATTACTACATGCCTCCTAACTCATGTTCTTAAGATGTTCCTTATGTTAATTCCCTTACTAGGCATCTTAGCTCATCCCTTAGTTCATGTGTTCCCCAGGGTACCCTATGCTGATGTAAGGGCTCAGAGGAAGTTAGAGACTATTTATGGTGATTAAATTATGAAGTGTTTTTAGACCCATGTATTATATTTATTGTTCCTAGTCTCCCCAGATAATAGACTTAACAATTTTTGGTTTGTAATATAATGTATAATTATGCTTAAAATCATTTAATGTTCTATGAAAAAGTATTGGGACACTATAGTAGGTATCAAATGATGATCTAGCTGTTTTTTGGATATTATGAATAGAGAATCTTAGTGAGAACCTTATGGATGAGACTAATTATATGAAATCATTATTTATTTTTGGTGAGTATTTATTAATTTGTTTATCAAAAAAAAAATCCTTCTATGGATACAAGTAGGTAGATGCGGCTCTGGAACATATTTATCTAGGGTAAAACATGAAATCGCCAGTTTGAGATAGACTCGAATGGGAAATGGGGAATGACAACGAGCCTTATTGCACTCTTGGTTACAAAACACCAGAGGGATATGCTTTGATAAATTCATGATCTTAGTATAAACCATTATTAAGGGACAAAAAATCCCATAAGAATATATGTTAAGAAATAGATCGAGGACAATCTATATTTAAACCCAATAAATCACATGTTAGGTTATACTTCTTCTTTATATGTTTATCCTTTTATGTTCAGAGTTTCCTTTTTTATTCTCAATATCTAAGTATTAAACACCTATAATTATAATATATTTTTATTAGTTAATATTGGGAAATGTAGAAATACGTTCCAACAACCAATGTGATATGTAATGTGAAGATTTCCCTAATGATATGCTAGATATGATGACGGAGGGTGCTCAAAACATCATGACAATACATGCTATGTTGGCTCGAGTTATCAATAATACTTGAATAATGAGGAGCACCTTCCTCCTCCAAGAAAATATCAAGTTTACATATAATCTTTCATGCGGAAAAGGGCTCCCATGTTTAGCAGAGCTTCCAATCCCCTCCTTCAGGAACAGTGGATTAACTCCATTGAAAAGATATTCTCTATCCTCCAGTGCTCAGAAGAAGAGAAGCTTGTACTAGTGATCTATCCTTTTGATGGGGAATCTAATCAGTGGTTGACAATGATCATGAATAAAAATTCCCAAGAGGAAATTTATTCCATGTATTTGGAGGAATTCAAGAGGAGGTTTTTCAACAAATATTATCCTTGAAACCACTGTCTCAATATGGAAAGAGAGTTCCTAAAACTCATGAAGAAGGAAGATGATTCTATCAGGGTGTATGAAGAAAACATTACTAGGCTTTAAAGGTATTCCTCTAGCATTGTAATGAACAGCGAAAGCAATGTGGATCGCTTCTTTAGCAGACTAAGCCGAGACTATGAAAAGTGTTGGCGATTCGAGACATAAATAATTATGAGGATATTGTCTGTTGTTCCCTCAAGGATGAAATAGAGATTGGATAATCTCAGTGGTCTCTTTAGAGTAGTGATTAGAAAAGAAAAATGGAGAACAACCTAGGTGGTTCATCAAAAAAATATCATGATGGAAAGAATCCTGACTTTTCCCCTTGTAAAAGTTGTGGGAAGAAGCATCATGGTCGGTGTCTGAAGGGAACCAAGAATTGATTCAAATGTGGAAATTTTAGTCCTCTGGCCAAAAACTAATGAAGGTATATGAAAAATCCCAGTGATGTTAATGAATATAGGAATGTTTATATAAACACTCAGCCTACAGTGTTGTATTACAAGGGAAATGAGATTGGGCATTATGAATGTAATTTCCCAAAGCTGAGGGTTGTCAGATGCAATCAGCAACAACCTCCAAGAAAACAAAGAAGGTCATATACTAACACTATTTCTATGGTGTAACCATGCAATGATGTGGTGATAAGTACGCTAGTTATACATTAACGAATAGGGAACATAATTTTTTATTCTGGTTCTACAGATTCTTCTATATCATGCAAGATTAGTAGAACTATTCAAACACCACCTCAAAATTTGGGGAAACAATTATATGTGAGAACCGAAAATGGAGCAATTATTACACCCTTTAGTTTATAACTCCTCCTAGGTTATTGTTTGTGGAATAATACTCTTGGAAAATCTCATCATACTTTCTTTGGTGGAGTTTGATGCTATATTGGGCATGGATTGGTTATCTTCATACAAAGCCGACATCAACTGTCAAGATAGGCATATCACTCCTCACATCTCGAAGCATCCTCTGATACTTTACAAGTGTAAGGAGGAAGTGGAATCTATTTTAAAATCATCGTCTCAATATTGGATATTGTTTCCTTATGAGCAAGCATATCTAGCTCAAATGATTGAGACAAAATAGATAATATATCTTGAATACATTCCCATCATGAAGGATTACAATGATGTATTCACTGAAAAGTTTCCTGGTCTTCCTCTTGACCAAGAGGATGAGTTCTCAATTGAACATATCCCTCGATCTCTGCCTATCTCAATGACACCTTATAGAATGGCCACCCCAGAGCTAGAAGTGCTAAAAAGAATTTACATGAGAATATGGAGAATGGTTTTATATGCCCGAGTGCTTCATTTTGGGGTGAACACATCCTCTTCGTTACGAATAAGGATAGATCAATGCGCCTATGCATTTATTATCATGAGATAAATAAAATCACCATAAATAACAAGTATCACCTACCACAGATAGATGACTTGTTCGATTAGCTTTATGGGGCCAGTAATTTCTCTAAGGTGGACCTTTGGTCGGGATATCACAAATTAAAGGTGAGGAAGGAAGATATTCCCAATATTTCCTTTCGAACGAGGAATGGACAATATGAGTTCATAGTGATGCCCTTCAGAATCACTAATGATCTAACAGTTTTCATGGATTTAATGAATAGAGTCCATAGAGATTACCTCGACAAATTTGTGGTTGTCTTAATTTATGATATTTTGATATACTCAATTGAAAACAGGAACATGATGAGAATTTGAGTACTGTGTTATAGAATTTTTGAAGGGATAATTTGTATAAAATGTATAGTAAATTGGAGTTTTTGATGGAGGAAGTATCATTCTTGGGGCATTCGATTACCAGCAAAGGGATATCTTTGGACCCTTCTAAGATGAAAGCAATTGAAGAGTGGCATAGACAAACTTCTATAATAGATATCCGCAGTTTTTTGGGTCTAGATAGGTATTATTGATGATTTGTGAAGAAAGTTTCATGATTTGAAAACCAAATGACCAAGCTGACATGGAAGGTAGTAATGTTTTTCTGGACAATGGAATGTGAAGACTGTTTCATGGAGTTGAAAAAGAGTCTTATCACCACACCAGTACTCACACTCCCTACAAGTGGATAAGTCATTGTGGTGTATAATGATTCTTCTAATAAGGGAATAGGCTGTGTGCTAATGAAAAATAATAAAGTGAAATACTATGCCTCAAGGAAACTGAAAATACATGAGCAAAACTATCTTATGCATGATCTGGAGTTGGAAGTGGTGGTATTTGCATAGAAAATTTGGTGTCATTATCTATATGGGGGAAGTCTGAGATATATACTGACCACAAGAGTCACAAATATATATTTACAAAAAAAGAGCTTAATATGCTATAGAGGAGATGGATAGATCACATTAGGTATTATGACTACTCAATCCACTACCATTTCAGAAAGGCAAATAAGGTTTCAGTTTCTCTAAGTAGAAAGGATCCAACATCATTAGAAATTATGACAATTGAAAAGGATTCAATATTCGTATATTTTCAATTGATGGACATGGGAATCCTTAAGGGAGGAATATAATCAATCCTTTCTCAAATTATTGATCAACCATCCCTCTTGGAGGAAATAAAGGGTGGTCAATGAAAAGATGTGGAAATTCATAAAAGGGTGGGACCTATCAGAAATGGGAAATCCTCTAATTTCAAAATTGATGAGGAAGGAGTTGTAAGATTTGGGATACGATTATATGTACCATCCGATCCAGAGATAAGAAGTAGCTATTAAATGATACACATAGATCGACATTCTCTATCCACCCAGGGATCTTAAAGATGTATTGAGATCTCCGAGAAAAATTTTGGTGGGACAATATGAAAAGGGAGATTGCTGAATATACATCAAATTTCCTAGTATGTCAGCATGTAAAGACTAAGAGGAAAAGGTATAAGGGGATGATACAACCACTAACCATAAAATCATTAATGTAGGAGAACATTACCTTTTAATTTTTCATTGGACTTCCAAGGACATCTAGAGGAAATAATGTTATATGGGTCATTGTGGATCATATTACAAAGACAACTCACATTATTGTGATTCGAGGGGAATTTTTATTAGATAAACTTTAATGGATTTAAATCAAAGAAGTGGTAAGGATGCATAGAGTACCACTATCTATTGTATCTAATGGTGATTTGAGATTCAACTCGAAGTTCTGGAAAAGTCTCAAAAATTCTCTAAGCACTGAACTGAACTTCAGTATGGCCTATCATCCTCAAACAGATAACCAATATGAGTGAACTATTCAGACACTAGAAGGAATGTTGAGATCCTATTCCATGTAATTAAAATGAGGATGGTACCTACATCATCCACTGGTTGAATTATCCAACAAAAACAATTTCAACTTGAGCATCTGAATGGAACCATATGAAAAACATTATGGGGAAAGGTTCATAACACTAGTGAGTTTGGATGAAGTCAGTGAGAGTATACTGATCGAACCTAAAATGGTCAAGGAAATAGTGGAGAAGGTGAAAACCATTCAGCAGCATATCAAGGCAGCCCAATGTTGACAGAAAAGTAATGCAGTCAATCATCAATGAGACATTGAGTTTAAAGTTGGAGACATGGTATTTCTATGCATATCTCTATGAAAGAAATTCAAGAGGTTTGGAAAGAAAGGGAAGTTATGTAATAGGTATATCAGTACGTTAGAGATCCTTGATCAAGTTGAAGTTGTTGCATATCGACTAGCACTTCCACCTACCAAGTCAAAAGTACCTGATTTCTTTCATGTATCCCTATTAAAAAGTACATACCAGACCCTTCACATGTACTCTCTTTAAAGGTGGTACTGTTGGAGGATGATCATTATTATGAGGACCATCCAGTGAAGATCTTAGATCATAGAGAAAAAGTTCAACGCTAAAAGTCTACTCTTCTGGTCAGGGTACAATGGAGAAACCATAAGTACGAATAGGCAACATGGGAACAGGAGGAAGCAATGAATGAAAAGTACCCCCACCTATTTTTGGAATTTTATGTAAAATGAAATTTCGCGGGGGATATTTCTTATGGGGGGAAGAATATAATGACCCAATGTTTTTCAATAGAAATTAACTTCTTATAAATATGTCATAAAATCACATTACAGCACAACATAATGAACTACTAAGTAATCAGTGACCTTTAAACATATGTTTTTCACTTATGTGTTTGGAATTTTAGAAATCCGACATACACGGCTGCAATCAGTTTTTTATTTTGTGTCTAATAAGAAAAACGATATTTATGGTGAATAGTAACCTACCCTTATAAATATTAACATGAACTTTTGAATAGTGATATACCCTAATTAATAGTAACCTTACCTTTGATAAAATATGAATAATATTAAAGTTGAAGGTATTATATATATATATTTAATAATAAGTAAATAAATGTTTTAAAACTTGTTTTTGATAATAAATTATTATTTTAATTGAATATTAAAATAATCCTATTTATAAATGTATATTTGAAAAATGAGTTTCATTTTTTGGATTCTACACATCATAAAATGGTTAGGATGATTTTTCTAGATTTTTCTGAAATACATGAATTTTTTATGAATAGTAAAATACGATAATTTATGATAATTGCTAAATAATGGATTTATTGAGTCATTGATAATGATCTTATGATGTAAGCCCAATTGGATAGAATTAAAAAGAATTTATAACTATTATTGTTTATGTAATCATCATTATTTTTGGTCTTGATTGTAAATAATAAACTAATTATTTTAATATTATGAAAACCCTCCTCTCCACCACTATAAAACCCCCCTCACTCCCTCATCCCTTCACTACCCTCAAGCCTTGCACCTTGCCAATATTATTCCCAAATCATTCCCAAAGCTCCTCCCCCACGTCCAAAATCCCCTAGCCTCTTAAAAATACCAAAACCTCCCCCCCTTTATAGGTTCTCAATGGAGTAAGTGTCAAGAGGTAAATTCCTCTTTCCAAATCCTACATTTCTTTTATGTTCTTTTCTTTTTTTTCGTTCCTCACCTCCCTTCATCAAAATAGTAGGATAAATACAGTAACATACATGTACTAGAATATTTTTATACTCATGGGATATTTCATTATCTTTCCACATTTTCCCACCTTATATTTGAATGAAATGAATGCACCATTTTAGATGTGTTAATTTAGCACATTCGAGCACAACGATTTATCAATTTCTATTACCATCATTAATTATGGTCATGAAACCATTTGTGTTATGATTAAACCATATTATTATATATGTAATATATCATATTTTTGGTTTTGTAATCCATTTGTACAAATGGTATTATGTAATAAATCAAAACATGTTACTTGTAATCAAACCCACCGTTTAACAAAAATTGTTGTCACTATGGTTTTATACAATAATTCGACTACAATATAAGTAAAAACAATTTGAATTTAAGACAATATAATATCCTGGATGTTCACTAATTACATATAACTTCAATTCAGGACAACAAATTTCATTTTACATGTTTATCCAAACCAGAATATAAGCGAATCGGTTATTAAAACCATGTAAACAAACGAGCCCGAACAATCAAATTGAATCATATAACAAATCAAAATTGTAATAAATAAACATAAAATGATTATAATAAACCAATTAAATATATAATAGGTACTTTAATTATTAATTAACAAACCTAATCTATTTATTCAAGTCATTAATAACAAGTGGAGATCACCAACAGAATTAAGGTAAGGGGTCCTCTCTGTTTTACTCTTATATCAAGATTATCCTCTCTGCTATGACATTTTATGTGTAATCCCTAATTATGGGGTATGTTTAGGAACATCCCCTATAATTTCCCATTGATTTATAAGTGATGATAAACCCATTTTCTATCTCATTATTCCCTCTTAGTTACACCCGATACCATGTCGATAAACCATAACGAATTCTACCCAAACCTTATTTGTTATTTCGAGTTACCTTAACATTATTTATGTCAAAAAAGAGGTATTTTATCAATTTATTAACATGTTATAAATTCTATGTAGTTTTAAAAAAATTATTTAGGAAGACCCTTTCAACACTCTCTTTTGTGGATATACCTTTTTTTAAAAGATTCCCCCCTTAGAATTTTTCAATAAGCAACCCTATTTTAAACGAACTTCTCGAATTATTACCCAATTTCAAATGCACTCTATACACTTTCTTAATCCACTATTGTATTCATAATATTATTATTTTTATTATGAAAATATTCTTGGTTAAATTTTGGTTTTATATAAAATATTTTCCTTTTTTCTATTTTAAAATCCCTATAGTGTTTTCCTTAAAACTGCAAAAAAATATTTTAAACCTAATGTTTCTAAAATAAATTTCCTATACGTTTTCACTTATGTTTGACAACATCTAACATGTAATATGACTATTTTACCATATTAATGTACATTAATGTTTTAAATCATTTCTTTCATGGACACTTTCATGATACGCCCATTGGTTATTCTCTATTTCATGATTTCAGTACCCAATTATTTCCTTGGGTACCGTTAGGTTTATGTATGGTTGATTATGTATGAAATTTATGTGGAAACAATATTCATGAAAATTTTGAGATAGGTGCACCTAGGTTTCACTCCAATTCATTTGGTAAAGTTATGTATCATGAGATGTGATGTGAAATGGAATTGGCAGTTACCCTTGACCCGTACTAAAATGGGAAACGATATTGGCGGTTATCCTTGACCGGTACTAAACACATGTTTTATGATTCTTCCACATTTATATGATTCCGTTATTATATGATTCCATGCTAATATGATATGATTTTTTATATTCCATGCTTTTTATATCATTATGTCATGCCTCCTACCTTATCTTCTTAATATGTATCCTTATGTTCATTCCCTTACTGGGATTTTTAGCTCATTCCTTTGTTCATGTGTTCCCTAGGGAACCTTATGTAGATGCAAGGGATCAAAGGATGTTATGAGATCTTCATGGAGATTAAATAAAGAAGTGTTTGTAGCCCCATGTTTTATGTTCTGCATACCTAGTTTTCCAATACACTATATTGAACAATCCTTGTCTTGTAATCTGATGTATAGTTATGCTTAAAATCATGTAATGTTCAATGAAAAAGGCTTGGGTCGCTACAGGGGATGATAGAGGAGAGGTATTTAAGAGTTAATTAAATCACCTCCACTTAATATCCCATCCCTAACTTGTCTTTGACCTGAATCCTAGCGCCAACAATGTTTATGTCCCTCTTAGGTCCAACATGACGTTCTAAACTCAACCATGGTCTTAGAAATTCGATCTGATATTATATCAAGGAGTTATTCGATCCAACATCAAAATAAATTAATTTTATTTAATTATATATTATTTATTGTTACTTACTTGATTAATTATTCCACATAAGGCCAACACCCACAAAATTTTTAACCTTCCTAGGGTAATCATCATGCTCTATATTGATCTTTGGCCTCAGTTTCTTTATCTAAGAAAATGTTTATAAGATTACTTTTTCCCTATGTGTTCATACTATAAAAATTCTTAATATTTTAATAAAATCTATTCTAGGCACACTGCATTGTATAATCACACGCCGTCTCAGGATCTATCTCTAAAAATATGTAAATAAATATTCCAAAGTCATAAAAAGAAATTTCTGAGTCGCTATACCCTCCAAAAATAAAATATTTTCATTCACAAAAAGAAAAAGGATATGTATGGGGGGATGAAACATGACTGTCAACCAGGTCTCCCTCGCTAGTGAGGTCACCAAAAACTATCACAAATCCACCAAGGATTTCCATGTTTCTGACTAGAACACACATAGGGGAACCACAACGTCTACCACACACAAGTCTACCTCACCCCAGGTTGACATCGTGCAACTAGGAACATGTATCCTCAGCTATGATAGGTGGGAAAACCAAGTGTTTAGTCTCATAAAGTCATAGGGTCTAGTAGTACGCCACACCACTAACCCGACATAGATACTAACAAACCTAATCCAAAAACACAAGCCAAAGGGACTCATTTTCCACACCTCGATACTATACTCTTTGGGAGGCATTGACTCACCCTTGAGATTTTCAATCTTGTCTGAAGAACGCATATTAGTGGAGAAATACTCCCTCAATCTTGTGTTTCTGAAACAACGTCAACCACACCACGACCTCCTCAAGCGACTAAAAGCACCACGATGATGTTGAACACATGATGGTATCAACGAACAAAAAATGGATGCCCGAGCACACACCATGGGTCATTCTAGGACCTTCACCCAAAATTCAAACACACTACCCTACACTGAACACACATGTAAGAGGGACTCATCCACCACACCTAGAAACTGCCCTCTATGAGAAATATTAACTCTCCTTCATGGTTTTATTCACATCAAAAAAACACATCTAAATGGGGGTAATAACCCCAATTCCTCATGAATTTGAAGCTACACTGAACAACAACAACACAAGGTCTTACCGACACCCCATATCACTCTGATCAAATATTGAGAAGACATGGGAAAGAAAAGAATATCGATAAACTGCTATAGAATGTAGAAAGAATAATGATCATTCCTCTATCCATCTGCATATCCTCTGGGTCAATGGCCTCTATGGACTCTAGTTGTCCCCACCCTCGTCCTCCATCTCACTCAGCCTGGTGTGGACCACCTATGGGTTGTGTTGGAAACTTGTACTATTTACCACCTCACACTAATAAACCCACTTCTATTCCAGATCTACCACCTTGTGAACCTCCTTGCATGATATGTTGCCTCTTACATGGTGGTCCATCGATCATCTCCCTATCAACAACATGGAGGGCCAAAAAATCTATTTCAATATGTACCCAGCTATAATAATAATAACCCTGGTTATCCTTTGGATGAACATAACCTGCCTGAGATCCTTGAGACACATATCATCCATCTCAGGGTCACCTCATGAAACATCATGCTTTCCTAGACCCAGAATCATGACATCAGCAACCAGCTATAGAACATGATATTATGTTAATAGAACTCTCATACCTAGCATAGACGGTCAGATTATACTCTTCCAGAAATATCTTCACCAGTACGACCCTATCAAATAGTCCAGCCTAGATGGGAATGCATAGTGACACCACCAATGCCCTAATTTTCTGGAACAACCTTGTTCAAATGACTTATCTTGAAATAATTGATATCGAACCATATCTAAAGTGTAACGTGAGAGGTCTAGGAGCCTCATCGAGTACTATTCCATGGTCCTGCTCTCCTTTTGATGTTGTAGAAGCTCTTGGATATGCACTGACCTCAACATGGTCAGATAAAACTCATCCCTGAAGAGAATCTCAAACTCTACAAAAAGTCATGACTCCTCATCGGGGGTTTGCATCATAAGCCTCCACCAGCACCCAACCACACCCCTAAATAGGCTTGCCTATAGGACCACCATCTGATTGGAAGGTATCCTTAGAAGGGAAAAAATGTATGTGACTACCTTGAGCCAACCAAAATATACCTGGGGGTCTGGGTCACCACGCAACCTCATAGGTCACTTCCCCTAGAACTCATGAAATTCCATCAGTTACATGCTTCCTCGTCCTGAATAGGTAGCACAACCTACTACTCTATAGGTGGTGTCTCAACTAGTAGACCACATGGATGACATTCCCTTGAACCCATGCCATGAACAAGAGCTTCTCCATAGGGAGGATAATTACCAAAATCCTTCCACAAAATCATGATTGTAAATTGTCATGGAGGTGTCCTAAAATAACATCAAGATGCTCCATGGTCCAAGATTATATTTTGGGAGATGACTCAATAAGGACAAGGAAAACCAAAAACATAGTCCTACAAGATGCATGTACGATTATTTCCATGTCACTAGTTACATAATGTCCTGAGTCTAATGGAGGTTTACCAGAGTCTTGGTGAATGGATACATCATTCATCACACCAAAACAAGAATACCTGGTCTGAAATTCAAACTCAAAACAGTCTAACAATGTCTTTATAAAACACAAACCAAGCTCACGACTACGGTTCCAACATGGAACCAACTAGCACTGATATGACTCTATCATTACCCGACCCAATGGGTCTCAAGCTGTGACTCACCCAGACTACCTCCAATATACCATGGGCATTAAACAAGCACCGAGTAGGATATCACACACATGGGAGGCTTTAACCTATCGTACTTGTATTCCCAAACCGAAAAAAACCTCCATACAACATTAGAGAGATATATAAAAATGAAAATAAATCCATTCATACATCTATAAACATCCAGAGTACTCTAGAAGAACAAAAATGGAAAAATAGGCCCCACCAAAAGAAAACTACAAAAACATACAACCTGCTCATATGGAGGGGATTTATGTCAAATGCACCCACTAGAAAATTCCTCATCCCATATCTGGTAAACACCTCGGTTGGTGTATCTCATTAAGTTATGCCTACTCTAGGACCCCCTTGGACATGTTCGAATGTCTAATGTTCTACACAAGACACTAGACATGTGTGGTAAAAGCCAATATTGGGGTGAGAAAATAGATACTCAGTAGGCACCACAAAAAACCAAAAGAAAATGGAGAAACTAAAAGACAATGGTCAGCATGACCTAGTCAGAGGGAACCCAAATGAGATAGAAAACCCATCTCAAGACCATCATCGATTAAACATGACCAGTAATTTTATATTAACATATGTGTCATTGAAGAACTAACCACACCATTAGGGAAACCCAAAAAGAACAATAGTTATACCCAACTCAGGATCCAAGACTTGAGAGGTTACAACCTCATCCCCAGTGACATATTATACTCAATTCTATAATGAAACAAATAAAATATAGAACAAACTCCACGAGCTTTATCACCACATATGACACTTCCCTGATAGCTACACCCCATCGGGCCTTACACTACCATCCTTGATGGACCATCTCAGAGAACATGATTGACGTATATCACCACTAAGAACATCACGCTAGAACTCAACTAAAATAAAAAGACTCTTGGTATAGGGGAATACTCCTAGGGAACACTAGAGGATACTAGAACCCAATCCGGTAACTCAAAGATCTCTTAACTAGGAGATCACTTCAAGAATCCCCTAGGGGATACTACAACCGGATATGATGTTCTATATATCACATTACTCAAATAGAGGATCGTCACCCATGAATATGTCATCACAACGATGCCAAAAACCTGATATGGTATCACTCATGAAGTAGGGGATAATACTGATGATCCAAAAATCCTAACGAAACCACACACTGAGTATTGGGTCATATAATCAATGATACTGAAACCCTACAATAATTTTCCACCAAGTATGGGATCATATATCCAAATATGACACAAAACCCTATAGAGTTTTCCTGATAGATAGGGGTTTTCCACCTGGGTTTAGTTTTCACAAACATACTAAGCCCCCAATCTAGTGAAATGATAATCTAGAGTATCCTATTACAACCACACCAGAGGGATGCTACAACTCTATCTATTGTCATCCTATCAAGGGGATCTAAATATTATGTTGAGGATATATTAACAAAAAAGTCATATTGTATGGACTAAGGGGACTTACACAACCCTTCTAGTCAAGGCGTCACTTACCCAAGTGGCTCACACAATATTTCCTGCGATCCATGTCTCATGGTCCAAAACTATGGAAACCATCACACACTATGCAAGAAAACACATAAGATAAGATATTTACATACCTAAAACAGATAACTAGCAAAAAAGACACTTTTTACCACAACATGCTAAGACAACTCATTATGGAGATAACGCCTCGATACTATAACACATAATATGGATCACACTATTTTGATCCTCGAGGAAAAAATTATATTATCTATTCGTTCATCCCAAATAGACACCTAGGGAAAATGTTACATTTCACCACAAAACGCCCAAACTGGGACAGCTTAGGCCCGCACCTTGGTTTATATTTTAGAAACATAAATTGGATTTTAATTATCCACATTAAATCCAGGGTTGGAACACCATTGAAATCACATTAATCAGAAATCCAATATAGGCGATACATCCAAAAGAAGAATTTCCAAAAAATTATTATTATATAATTATCAATTTAATTAGGCATTTTGTGATACCGAGTCTCAAGCCTGAAATATAATGTTATTGTAAAGACCCGTAAATTTCAAGGAAATTTTTTTTCTTAATTTTCTTTGGAATTTTACAAGAATGCAGTTTCTGACGGTGCCTGATTCCGAGGCCCGGTGTGCCCGGAATCATTTTCTGAAGTTTGGCTCGGGTACGTTTAGTGAACGGACAAGCGGGTTTTTCTAACTTTTGAATCGGTGCCCGGAATCAAATTCTGAGGGCACCGATGAAATCGCAGCGCCGGTATTCGCTTAGAAACGCCTCTTCCGGAGTTGCGTTTGCTCGGGTTTGGTTTTTAATTTTCGGGCTTAAAGTTAAGAAATAAAATAATTTTGCGACAGCTTTATTTTATTTCACTTAAGCCACTTGGAAGCCACTTGAAGCCACTTAAAGGAGTCTTGAACTGAGTTGAACTGGATAGGATGCTATCCAGAAATATCCTACCCCCTTGGTAGGATATTTGTGAGGTGGGGCCCGCACGAGCCCCGCCGTTTCTTTCCGCTAAGAAACGCACCCGTGAAAACCCGTCTTAATGAATGTCAACCGACGCGTTTTCTATATTCTTAACAGACCATTTAATTGGGCGGTTTATTTCGTGAATTAAATGGGCCGTTTCTTTCGTGAATTAAATGGGTCATTTCTTTCGTTGAATTAATTCAACGAATTGATGGATCGTTTCTTAACCAGTTTTACAAATTCGTTGGTGTAATAATAAAATAAGACCAACGCTTAACCTCTGGTTATTTGTGCTTGAGAAGATTTGGGAGAACCCTCGCATCTTCTTCTCCCTCGCGAAGAACGCGAAGAACGCGAAGAACGCGAAAAATGCCGAACCCAGAAATCGACGACGCCTTCGCCGGAGACGCTCTTCCGATCTCCGATCTCCGATCTCCGATCACCGACCATTCGAGGTGAGTGCTTTCGGATTTCCTCTCAAGTTCTTTTCTTTGGTTTTAAACGAAACACAGATTTAAATATTAATAATTTAAATCTGTTGTTCTTGATTCGTTGAGCTCGCCGACTCAACGCCGGAATCCGCGACGACGCGACGCCTCCCCGCGACGACGCGACGATCGATCTCTTCCGCGACGGTCTCTTCCGCGAAGAACGCCCGCGCACGACGATCATCAAGGTAGGGATTCATTTTGGAAAATTACCCCTTTTTAATTTTCTCATGAACGTTCTTGAAAATTAAAAAAGCCGGTTTTCAATGAACAATTTTATTTTAATTAAAATTGTTGGATCATGTGTTGATCGTTTTTCTCCCGGTTGTTTATCTCTAACACGGATGGTGCGGGCCGAACGAACACGGCCCGACGACCCTCCGCCGTTCTTCGTTTTGTGTGGATTTGACGGTCGACGACGGAACGTGCCGCAGCGGATGGTTGACGATCTCGCAGTAAAGAACGGATCCCGGGAGGAGCAACGGCGCAGACGGGAAGGAAAACGGGCCACCGGAGCGACGCCGGCGGCTGGAGGCGGCGGCGCCCCGGCGCGCCGCCGGACGAAATCCGCCGCGGCTGAAGCCGCGGTGGCAGCGGCCAAACGGACCCGCGGCGCGTGGGTCCGGTTCATCCGGGCGGACGCGGCTCAGCGCATCTGCGGCTCGCCAGCGCGGCCCGCAGGCGGGCCGCGGTCCTTCCTCAAGTCGCGGGTCAGCGCCCGCGGCTTGGCCAAGCCGAGCCGGCCGAGCCGGCCGAGCCGGACCGGCCCTGGCCGGGCCGGGCCGGGTCGGCCCGGGCCCGTACCCCCCATCTTCGGACGTTTTCGTTAAAACGCCCGTATCTTGAGCTTCGTGCCTCAAAACGACCCGCCGTCAGCGGCAACACGATCTTTGGATCGAGACGGTCGTTTCGGTATATCACACTCAAGGTTTCGGAATACTTTGAGTTCAGCCGGGTTGGTTCGTACACGAGACCAACCGGGCCCTCGGAGTGGAAACGCTCATATCTTGAGCTACGGACGTCCGATTGACGTGCCGTCAGCTTTGTTGAATTCCTCTAAGTGAGACAGATCTTTTGGCATACTCCGCCAAAGGATTGGACGCAGGTGGAGTGCGGTCGGGTTGGTTTTGTCTTAAAAACCAACCGGGCCCCTGGGACGAAAATGCCAATATCTCTCAGACCGGGCGTCCGATTGACGCGCCGTCTGCGACGTTGAGTTCCTGTTGACGATACAGAACTTTTGGATACATCAACTTCGGACTTCGTGTCAGTTGATGTATCAGCATCTCGGCTCGTGGAGCGGACCTTCCCGAATGAGCTTGCTGTGTGCGGGAACCCTAGTGTTGGCTGCGACTGCTACTTCGACAGCGACGACCGTGCAGAGATCCTCAGTGGACTGTGGCGACGACTGTGCAGAGATCCTCCGTGGACTCCGACGACGACCGTACAGAGATCCTCAGTGGACTGCGGCGACGACTGTGCAGAGATCCTCAGCAGACTGCGACGACTACTGCACTCAGCGATCCTACGTGGATCAGTGCTACCGGTCCTGTGTGGGCCCGATCCTGTGTGGGTCATCTCTCAGCGGTTCTGTGTGAGCCAACTTCTACAGGTCCTGCGTGGGCCCGATCCTGTGTGGGTCACTGCAAGGTTAGTACCTATCGATCCTTCGTGGGTCCGACGACTTAGATGGTTCAATGATCATCTTTATCGTCATCCGAAGAAGTATACCTGTGTGAGTTGAATCTTGTGTTACTCTCCTTTGTGGATTGTGTTGCTCTATCCTGCGTGGGTATTCGTTTTGCTTTCCTGTGTGGACTGGGTTGTGCTTGGGCTCGGACGTTGGAGCCGAACGGGAATTGAAGACTTAGGTATATGTATGGGCATATACCTAAGCTGTGTCAGATGTTACTTCGTGATTGTATCTTTCCTTTGTAGATTTCGGGAGACCTTCGGGGGTCTCGGTGTCCCTACTGAGTAGCTTATACTCACCCCTGCACGGGCTATGCCCACACTTCGTGGTGTTGGTTGCAGACGACGGACAACGCTGATCGTGGAGGAGGCGTGCGGAGCAGGGCAGTACCTGGAGGTGGACCACTGGGCGGGACGTACTCGGAGCGGTTAGGTGGACCCGAGGAGCAGTGGAGGCTATCTGTACCCACCCTTCAGGTGGGACTTCCGGAGGACGGCTCGACGCTGCAGTTTTCCCTTTTCAGTTGCTGTTTTCCCTTTCAGTTGTACTTTACAGTTGGGCTTGTATTTCCGGCCCCTTTTTACTTTCAGCACAGCTTGTACAGTTTTACTTAGTGTTTACTTTTCCGCTTGCTTGCTCTTTGGTGCTTGTTTACTTTTCAAAGGCAATGCCTTCCCTTTTTATTGGGATTTACGCCTTGGTGCTAGTCACCAGACCCTGGCCTATGGAAGGCGGGCTTGGGGTAGTCACGACACGGGCCCGAGGACGGGTCGTGACAAATTGGTATCAAAGGTGGTCGGTTCTACCGCAAACTCTGATCTTTCTTCTATGTGAAGCAAAAGTGTTTAGTGTATTGAGTGTGGTTATCAGTCCAGGGAGTCCAATATTGGTGCGGTGGCCGACGTATCCATACACCAGGACCCTGACTTCTGATTCCTTACTTAATGTACAAAAACATTGTTTGCATGTGTGTTTCAAGTTTTCTTTGTGATTACTTGTGTTAGCTCACCAGGTATACTGTTCTGACCTTGGCATACTTGTTTCCTTTTCAGGATGGCACGACGACAGCAGCCAACTAGGGTTCCCAGAGTAGGGCGCGACGACAGCCCGCCGAGCGATGAGGCCTCGGTACAGGGCCCGTTGACAGCAGAGGCATCGGCGGTACCTTTACCCGCCGAGCCCCCGATGCTTCCAGCACTGGCAGCTGACGACGCACGATGCCTCGGAGCTCTGCACGAGTTCCAGCACCAGCGACCACCCAGGTTCCGTGGGGATTCGGACCCCCAGGCAGCCGAGGACTGGCTGGAGGCGGTCGTCCGAGTTTTCAGGCTAGTGAGGGCGCCAGCAGACCTCATGGTGATCCTCGCGGCGAGCTTTCTGCACGCAGCAGCCGGACGCTGGTGGAGCCTGATGCTCCAGGTACACGATGAGGCATCCCTCATCTGGACGGACTTCGAGAGCCTCTTCTGCTTAGAGTTCGTCCCGGCCACCCTCCGAGCGGTGCGCATCCAGGAGCTTCTTCAGCTGCGGCAGGGCAGCTTGACGGTCGCTCAGTACGCGGCGAGGTTCACCGACCTTTCTCGGTACTCGACAGACATGGTACGGGACCCCTTCTTCCGGGCCCGGACCTTCGAGCAGGGTTTGAGACATGAGATCAGGGCATCGCTGATCTCCCTCAGGATCCCGACCCAGGCAGGGGTACTGGAGTGAGCCCTCCTGATCGAGAGCTTCCTGGCTGAGTCCACAGCGAGACCCACCGCAGGGCGGCAGATAGCGGAGTCTTCGGCAGCTGGTAGCCGGCGGATGACTCAGGGTTCCAGGCGGACCAGACCTTCCGGCAGGTGACCTCGGGACGCTGGCTCAGCAGTGCAGGGCACCCGGCCCGGAGCCAGCCTTCCGAGAGGCAGACAGTGCTACGAGTGCGGCGGACAGGGCCACATGGCTCGTGACTGCCCGACCCGTCGTACCGAGGGGCAGAAGACGGTGGAGGGGCCACCCAGGCAGAGGCAGAGGGTCGACCGTGCGGTCCGCAGGGAGGAGGCGGACGAGGCAGAGGAGCTGGCCGAGCAGCAGGTGGTGGGCGACGCTTTGAGGCTCTGCCACCACCACCACCAGGAGGCCCGCCCCGACCACAGGGAGCTGGCGGGCAGAGACAGGCTCAGCTCCAGGCAGCGGAGGCCTACGACCATGGCGCGCCAGAGATGATTCGAGGTACGATCTGTGTCTATTCCACCCTTGTTGCAGTTCTGATAGACACAGGAGCGAGTCACTCTTTCATTGCCACTGCCTTTGTTCGGAGCTCGGAGATTCCGACAGAGCCGTTGGCTCGATCCTTGCGGCTAGAGACTCCTACGGAAGCAGACTCGACGATTACGCACTGGTGCCGGCAGTGTGAGCTTACTCTAGGAGGCGAGAGCTTCGGCTGGGATCTTCTTGTAGCAGCGTCGAGGCCTTACGACGTCATTTTGGGCATGGATTGGTTATCTACGGTCCATGCTCAGATTGACTACTTTAGGCGCAAGGTGCGATGTGTGCGCACCGACGGGAGCAGGTTCACCTTCACCGGCGAGAAGGGAGCCTTAGCAGCACAGGATGGACTCACGCTGAGGAGAGGTCAGCCCATCACTCATCAGTTGGCTAGCCTCATCCTGGGAGTAGTTGACGTGCGGAGTCCCAGTTTCCCTGCAGTGGTGGATCAGTACGCAGACGTCTTTCCCGACGACGTTCCAGGACTACCTCCTCGTAGAGAGGTAGACTTTTATGTTGACCTGTACCCCGGGACAGCCCCGATATCCACTCCAGCATGTCGGATGGCCCCCGCTGAGCTTCGAGAGTTGCGAGTACAGTTGGAGGACTTGCAGGGCAAGGGGTTCATCCGACCCAGTGTTTCGCCCTGGGCTTCCCTGATTTTGTTCGCCAAGAAGGCGGACGGGAGCTTGCGACTGTGTGTCGATTATCGTCGCCAGAATCAGGTGACAGTGAGGAACAAGTATCCGCTACCCAGGATTGATGATCTCTTCGACCAGCTCAAGGGAGCACGGTGGTTCTCGAAGATAGAACTCAGGTCAGGCTATCATCATCTTAGAGTTCGAGACGAGGATGTGCAGAGATGGCCTTCAGGTGTCAGTATGGTCACTTCGAGTTTTTGGTTATGCCTTTCGGCGTGACCAACGCTCCAGCAGTGTTCATGAGCCTCATGAACAGGATCTTCCAGCCATACCTCGATCGATTTGTCGTGGTCTTCATCGATGACATTTTGGTGTACTCGACGACGGAGGAGGAGCATGCCTACCACCTGCGTGTTGTACTAGACACACTCCGAGAGCACCAGCTTTATGGAAAGCTCTCGAAGTGTCAGTTCTGGTTACGTGAGGTCCACTTCTTGGGGCACGTCATTTCTGAGGCGGGAGTTGCAGTGGATCCCGCGAAGATCGAGGCAGTGCTAGCTTGGGAGCCACCCAAGAGCGTGACAGAGGTGCGGAGTTTCTTGGGCCTAGCCGGATACTATCGGAGATTTGTGCCGGACTTCTCCAGAGTTGCGGCCCCACTCTCAGCGTTGACGAAGAAGGGGAAACCCTTCATGTGGTCAGACAGATGTCAGCAGAGCTTCCAGGAGATGAGGCAGAGGTTGAACAGCACACCTATCTTGAGGTTGCCTAAGGAGGGAGTTGGTTACGTAGTCTACTGCGATGCATCAGGGACCAGACTCGGGTGTGTCCTGATGCAGGAGCGGGCCATGATTGCCTACGGATCACGTCTGTTGAGGCGTCATGAGCAGAACTACGCTACCCATGACTTGGAGTTGGCAGCAGTAGTCTTTTCCCTGAAGACATGGGGACACTATCTGATGGGCGAGCGCTTCACAGTCTTTTCTGACCACCAGAGTCTCAGGTACATCTTCTCTCAGAAGGACCTGAACCTGAGATAGCGGCGATGGCTCGAGTTCCTCCAGGACTATGACTTTGAAATAGTCTATACTCCTGGGAAGGGGAACGTGGTGGCTGATGCCCTCAGCAGGAGGACGGGCATTCAGCTACTTGAGGAGGCGACAGAGCAGCTAGCCGCTTTGCAGATATCCTTCGTGGATAGAGACGGAGCATCCTTCCTTCAGTCTCTCACAGTCTCTCCTCCACTTCTTCAGCGGGTCAGAGAGGCACAGCATGGGGATGTTGACTGTGAGACGCGGCGTGCACAGATATCCTCGGGACAGGCACCTGATGGTTTCTCCCTTGGAGCAGAGCACAATGTCCTTTTCAGAGGATGTACCTTGGTACCATTCGCCTTACGAGAGGAGGTGCTGAGAGAGTTTCACACTTCTCCGTTGGCGGTACATCTTGGAGTGGCGAAGATGTACCAGGATCTCGGGCGACAGCACTGGTGGCCGGGCATGAAGAAGGCTGTGGCAGAGTTCATTTCACGGTGCCTCACCTTCCAGCAGGTGCAGGCAGAGCATCAGGTACCAGCAGGCTTGGTACAGACCTTGGAGGTCCCGGAGTGGATGTGGGACGGGATATCTATGGACTTTGTGACTGGACTTCCACGCACTTCCAGAGGTCACGATTCCATATGGGTGATTGTTGACCGACTCACCAAGTCGGCACACTTCTTACCCATCTGAGAGCAGGGAACAGTGGAGAGCTTGGGGCATCTCTACGTTCAGGAGATTGTACGACTTCACGGTGTGCCATCGACCATCGTCTCCGATCGGGACGCTCGTTTTACTTCCCGGGTTTGGAAGGGGTTGCAGGAGGCGTTCGGGACGCGACTACGTCTGAGCACCGCTTTTCACCCTCAGACGGATGGTCAGATGGAGAGGACCATTCAGACTCTCGAGGACATGCTCCGTGCATGTGTCCTCGACTTTGGTCGCAGTTGGGAGGACCACCTACCCTTGGTGGAGTTCGCGTACAACAACAGCTACCACTCCACCATCAGGATGGCACCCTACGAGGCGTTGTACGGCAGGCCTTGCAGATCTCCTTTGTGCTGGACAGACCCTGGAGAGTCAGCACTTGTGGGACCAGAGATGGTCCGGGCCATGACAGAGAAGGTCCAGCTCATCCAGGAGCGGATGAGGACAGCACAGAGCTGGCAGAAGTCATATGCTGACAGGAGGCGGAGGCCACTAGAGTTCGAGGATGGTGACCACGTCTTCTTGCGGGTCTCACCTCGACGTGGTTTGAGGAGATTTGGCCGAGGCGGAAAGTTGTCTCCACGCTTCATCGGGCCTTTCCAGGTCCTCAGCAGGATTGGCGAGGTGGCTTATCGCCTGGCTCTGCCACCTCAGTTGCACCGGGTGCACGATGTCTTCCACGTATCCCAGCTGAGGAGATACGTGCACGACCCGATGCACATCATTGACTATGGGGAGCTAGACGTGGATGATGGAGCGACTTTTACGGAGGTCCCAGTGGAGATAGAGGATCGACAAGAGCGGGTCCTACGTGGGCGATCGATTCCTCTTGTGCGAATCAGATGGCAGCACGAGAACCTCCAGAAGAGCACTTGGGATCGGGAGGCTCAGATGCGTGCTCAGTACCCACATTTGTTTCCCTAGTTTTTGATGTATCATTACGGGGACGTAAAGTCATGAGGTGGCAGTAATGTAAAGACCCGTAAATTTCAAGGAAATTTTTTTTCATAATTTTCTTTGGAATTTTACAAGAACGCAGTTTCTGACGGTGCCTGATTCCGAGGCCCGGTGTTCCCGGAATCATTTTCTGAAGTTTGGCTCGGGTACGTTCAGTGAACGGACGAGCGGGTTTTTCTAACTTTTGAACCGGTGCCCGGAATCAAATTCTGAGGGCACCGATGAAATCGCAGCGCCGGTATTCGCTTAGAAACGCCTCTTCCGGAGTTGCGTTTGCTCGGGTTTGGTTTTTAATTTTCGGGCTTAAAGTTAAGAAATAAAATAATTTTGCGACAGCTTTATTTTATTTCACTTAAGCCACTTGGAAGCCACTTGAAGCCACTTAAAGGAAGCTTGAACTGAGTTGAACTGGATAGGATGCTATCCAGAAATATCCTACCCCCTTGGTAGGATATTTGTGAGGTGGGGACCACACGAGCCCCGACGTTTCATTCCGCTAAGAAACACACCCGTGAAAACCCGTCTTAATGAAAGTCAACCGACGCGTTTTCTAAATTCTTAACAGACCATTTAATTGGGCGGTTTATTTCGTGAATTAAATGGGCCGTTTCTTTCGTGAATTAAATGGGTCGTTTCTTTCGTTGAATTAATTCAACGAATTGATGGATCGTTTCTTCACCAGTTTTTCAAATTCGTTGGCGTAATAATAAAATAAGACCAACGCTTAACCTCTGGTTATTTGCACTTGAGAAGATTTGGGAGAACCCTCGAAACTTCTTCTCCCTCGCGAAGAACGCGAAGAACGCGAAGAACGCGAAGAACGCCGAACCCGGAAATCGATGACGCCTTCACCCGAGACGCTCTTCCGATCTCCGATCTCCGATCTCCGATCACCGACCATTCGAGGTGAGTGCTTTGGGATTTCCTCTCAAGTTCTTTTCTTTGGTTTTAAACGAAACACAGATTTAAATATTAATAATTTAAATCTGTTGTTCTTGATTCGTTGAGCTCGCCGACTCAACGCTGGAATCCGCGACGACGCGACGCCTCCCCGCGACGACGCGACGATCGATCTCTTCCGCGACGGTCTCTTCCGCGAAGAACGCCCGCGCACGACGATCATCAAGGTAGGGATTCATTTTGGAAAATTACCCCTTTTTAATTTTCTCATGAACGTTCTTGAAAAGTAAAAAATCCGGTTTTCAATTAATAATTTTATTTTAATTAAAATTGATGGATCATGTGTTGATCGTTTTTCTCCCGGTTGTTTATCTCTAACGTGGAGGGTGCGGGCCGAACGAACACGGCCCGACGACCCTCCGCCGTTCTTCGTTTTGTGCGGATTTGACGGTCGATGACGGAACGTGCCGCAGCGGACGGTTGACGATCCCGCAGTAAAGAACGGATCCTGGGAGGAGCAACGGCGCAGACGGGAAGGAAAACGGGCCACCGGAGCGACGTCGGCGGCCCGCGGAGGTTGCCGGCGGTGCGGGTCACCGGCGCGGCGGCGCCCCGGCGCGCCGCCGGACGAAATCCGCCGCGGCTGAAGCCGCGGCGGCGGCGGCCAAATGGACCCCCGGCGCGTGGGTCCGGTTCATCCGGGCGGACGCGGCTCAGTGCGTCCGCGGCTCGCCAGCGCGGCCCGCACGCGGGCCGCGGTCCTTCCTCAAGCCGCGGGTCAGCGCCCGCGGCTTCCACCCGCGCGGCTCGGCCCGGGCCCGTACCCCCCATCTTCGGACATTTTCGTTCAAACTCCTGTATCTTGAGCTTCGTGCCTCCAAACGACCCACTGTCAGCGAAAACGCGATCCTTGGATCGAGATGGTCGTTTCGGTATATCGCACTCAAGGTTTCGGAATACTTTGAGTTCAGCCGGGTTGGTTCGTACACGAGACCAACCGGGCCCTCGGAGCAGAAACGCTCATATCTTGAGCTACGGGCGTCCGATTGACGTGCCGTCAGCTTTTTTGAATTCCTCTAAGTGAGACGGATCTTTTGGCATACTCCGCCCGAGGTTTGGACACAGGTGGAGTGCGGTCGGGTTGGTTTTTCCTTAAAAACCAACCGGGCCCCTCGGACGAAAATGCCAATATTTCTCAGACCGGGCGTCCGATTGACGCGCCGTCTGCGACGTTGAGTTCCTGTTGACGATACGGAACTTTTGGAAACATCAACATCGGACTTCGTGTCAGTTGATGTATCAGCCTCTCGGCTCGTGGAGCGGACCTTCCCGAACGAGCTTGCTGTGTGCGGGAACCCTAGTGCTGGCTGCGACTGCTTCTTCGACAGCGACAACCGTGCAGAGATCCTCAGTGGACTGTGGTGACGACTGTGCAGAGATCCTCCGTGGACTCCGACGACGACCGTACAGAGATCCTCAGTGGACTGCGGCGACGACTGTGCAGAGATCCTCAGCGGACTGCGACGACTACTGCACTCAGCGATCCTACGTGGATCAGTGCTACCGGTCCTGTGTGGGCCCGATCCTGTGTGGGTCATCTCTCAGCAGTTCTATGTGAGCCAACTTCTACAGGTCCTGCGTGGGCCTGATCCTGTGTGGGTCACTGCAAGGTTAGTACCTATCGATCCTTCGTGGGTCCGACGACTTAGATGGTTCAATGATCATCTTTATCGTCATCCGAAGAAGTATACCTGTGTGAGCTGAATCTTGTGTTACTCTCCTTTGTGGATTGTGTTGCTCTATCCTGCGTGGGTATACGTTTTGCTTTCCTGTGTGGAGTGGGTTGTGCTTGGGCTCGGACGTTGGAGCCGAACGGGAATTGAAGACTTAGGTATATGTGTGGGGATATACCTAAGCCGTGTCAGATGTTACTTCGTGATTGTATCTTTCCTTTGTGGATTTCGGGAGACCTTCGGGGGTCTCGGGGTCCCTACTGAGTAGCTTATACTCACCCCTGCACGGGCTATTCCCGCACTTCGTGGTGTTGGTTGCAGACGACGGACAACGCTGATCGTGGAGGAGGCGTGCGGAGCAGGACAGTACCTGGAGGTGGACCACTGAGCGGGACGTACTCGGAGCGGTTAGGTGGACCCGAGGAGCAGTGGAGGCTATCTGTACCCACCCTTCAGGTGGGACTTCCGGAGGACGGATCGACGCTGCAGTTTTCCCTTTTCAGTTGCTGTTTTCCCTTTCATTTGTACTTTACAGTTGGGCTTGTATTTCCGGCCCCTTTTTACTTTCAGCACAGCTTGTACAGTTTTACTTAGTGTTTACTTTTCCGCTTGCTTGCTCTGTGGTGCTTGTTTACTTTTCAAAGGCAATGCCTTCCATTTTTGTTGGGATTTACGCCTTGGTGCTAGTCGCCAGCCCCTGGCCTATGGAAGGCGGGCTTGGGGTAGTCACGACACGGGCCCGAGGACGGGTCGTGACAGTTATGAAACCAAAATCAAAATATTATCCACTAATAAAGGGTCACATTACCATATATGGAACATAAAATAGGCATCCAGTTTGAATGATATGGGTGTTTCAATTCCCCTTAGCCCAACCCAGCACATTCGAATTGGACCGGCCCACTCCGACCGATCTGCTATGCCTGCTCCGGGCCACTCTAGTTGGAAGAACCCCTCATCAGAAAGAAGAATCTATGCACAATGTCCCCCCACATCGACCTTTTTTTCTTCCATCCACACTACCATATACATTCCCTACATCGCTGCCTCAGTGCTCTGTCGCTATCTCCAGCCGCACCACGCTACTATCGCGCACTGCTGCTTGCCTGCACCGGCCACCCTGGACCACTGTGTGCCGATGTTCATTCCACATTCCACTAAAAAACAACAAATATCCAAAAATAATTCTATGAATAGATCCATAATCCTCAGGACCAGATCATTACTGACTCTATCGTTACTTGAAGATCCATTGACGATTCGAACAAAAATGATGCACAGACAAGGGGATCATGATTAAAACACAAACCCACCTACCTCATGTTGAAAACTCGATGCTTTAGGGCCATATCCACACTCTTATGCTACAGATTCATGATTTTTTAGTGATTGTCATCATGATCTAAGTCTTAAGACACCTCATTTCATCAATTGTACCATCAGAACATTTGTCTATGAAGAGGAAGAGGGGAGGGGGTCGTGGCACTTCCTACATGAACATTGTGGAGAATAGAGGGGAGATGGATTTAATTTTTAATTAAATACCTTCCGCTTAATATCCCATCCCAAACTCACCTCAGACCAAACACCCAATGCTGAAGAAGATTATGTTGCACCTTGGGAAAACATGATGTTTTAAAATGAACCACAATCTCAGAAATTAGATCAAATACCCTGTTCAAGAGTTATTCGATCCAACAAAAAATAAGATAATTTTATTTAATAATTTTATATATTGTTATATCCTTGAAAAAATGTTTACACTGAATACCTTCACCCAAAAATATTATACCTTGCCTTAGGGTAACGAAACGTTCCAGACTCAATAGTGGCAACAATTTTCTGATCATAGGTACCGTTTAAGAGGTAACTTATTCCCTCCATATGCATAGTATAAAAATACATAATATTTTTATAAAACTTATTATGGGCTCACAAGGACATGGAATAATATTTTATCTCTGGTCCTAGCTCTAGAAATATATGTAGAAATATTCCAAATTCTTACAAGGTAATAACCAAGTTGCTACACCTTCTATATTTTCTCATGCAACAGAGCACCTCATATTTCTGAGTGATGACTTAATATACTAGATTTATGCAAGAATAATCAACAAAGATAATATAATTTCTCCTCCCATAAATTTTTATTGGCGAAATTTTTATTCACACATCAATATACAACAACTCAAGCAATTTTTTGACCTTATCTTCTTTCCCTTACATGTCTTCAGAATGATTTTTCCCTATTGACAAGCATCACATGTATGGGTACAATTACATGTTATTCATTGGATGTCTCGAGTAGCATCATATTTCACCAGATCTATCCGTGAATTTTGGTTAAAATTAATAATGTATTTATTCAATATATTTTTTGCTTTTTTTCCATGGAGAAAAAGATCATATATTCTTATCCAGCTATATGGTAGAGATTCTCTTTCTTACACTATCTCTGTAAAACCACTACACCACCTTTTTCATTAATGAAACAAAATTTCATGCAAAACCTTATGGAATGTCTTCAGTTGCATAGTTTTCTGACACAAATAATGTTGTGACTCAAAATATCAACAACTAAGATGACATCATGTTTCATGTCTCTTCCCCCAAACATATATTTTCATGAGACAAATATCTGCAGGCCATCGTCATTACCAAATATTATGATACATTCCTTATCATACCTAATTCCTATCACAATATCCTTATTTCCTATCATATGATAGGTGCACCCAAAATCAACAATCAGAATTCCATTGTGATATTATTCTTTAAAATCTATCTCTACTACTACTTCATTTTGATCTATTTTCTTTTTTTTCCATGTTTTTTACTTCATACCTGGTATTTATTTAAACTCTTTATCTTACGCGGTCTATAATAAAATAGATTCATCATATAATGCAGCAAATCAATATTCAATTTTAGTCTCATTTTATGATCCATTGAATCAATTATTATGTCTACATTCATTCTACATCGACACATTTCTCTACATTATTGATGAGTAGTATCCTTCCATGTTTCTTAAACCTCAAAATGGATATAGTGACCATAAAATGATGTTCTATAATGATGAGTTCTTTATAGTTACCTCTTTTTGTCTTGTTCACTTTGGTATCTATGGGATATAAAACACACATTTTGTGAGTTTAACATCTTTCCAAAACAATAACACCTGATGCAGGGTGCATTACTGCTTCTGACATCTATAAAATTGGTTGTCCCTTGGGTTCTATGAGTATTCTTATTCTGCTTCATACCCAAATCAATCATCAATCATTGATGAGGTTCTTGTATTCTCATGTCAACTATCATAGTTTTTTATTTTCAATTTAGACTTGTATTAGTCATTTAATTTGAACATGAATGTTACTTCTTTTCTATGGGATCTCTATGCTCCAATTTTATCTTTTCTGTCGCATTAATGATCCATTTTCCAGATAACATATTATGATTGAAGTGTTTTTTGATCCATATCTTTTTATGTATGTTGATGACATCCTATTCATGTTCTTTAATTAGTTTTATTTGTTCTATCGATATGTTATTCAATGCATTGATTACCCTTTTCGATTCATCAACTTTATGTTCATGCTCAATAACGATTTATGAGTCCTCTTGAAATGGATACATGTGATAATAATTTTTTTTCAATTAGCACAGACTTCTCTTCTTAAAACTAATACATACATATTTTGGCATCTCAAAACACATTATTGGATTTCTTTTATATTGGACCTCTAAAAATATATCTCTTTATGAATGGATTCCAATTCAAACTAAAAATCAACACTTCTTTCAATTTATTCTTTAACAGTTTGACTTTCATCACTTGTTTAAAAATTTCTGATAACCACCACCATAACATTCAAATCATTATCCTTAAACTCTTCCAACTCATTCTACTGAGATTTTTATGAACTATCATCTTATTTTGAATGTAAAATATTTTTTTTGAAGAAATTCTTCATAAAATGATTCTTTTCAATCACATGGGCTGAAGAAAACTTTTTTGAATTATCAAATTCATTAAATTCAACTTTTTAAATATTCTTGGGTCACCATGATGCAATATGTTGAACCTTTCCACATCTAAAGTACTAATGTGGTAGTTACTATTTGAACATTCCACTTCATTTTTGGATATGTGAGGAATGGAATAGAATCACCGAATTCATATCATTATCTTCTTGAACATATTCGGTGGTGAGATTATTCATAGTCTTGAATTCCACTTCCTTGGAATTACCTTTTTCCAAATACTAATTATAATAATTTCTCAACATGTATGAAATAATATTAATATTAATGTTATCTAATATTAGCTCGTTGTGGCCTTTATCTTCCAATTCATAATCATTTGGATTAAATTGAGGTGGTATTTTTTTAGTATACACTTAGCGGCCTGTATATCTTCAATAATTTCCTCGAGACCATTCATGACTTCCACAAATATATTCACTTAGTCAAATAATATAATAATTTTTTCATTAGGGTGAAACTAATATCCTCATACATATTCTATAGAACATAAATATTTTATTGTATCAAATTTTAGTGACCCTAAAAAACATTTAACAAAATTTCATATATTTGATGTGACGACTTACCTAACATAACCTTTATATATATGGGTTTGGATATGTCTCCTCCTAAAGAATTTATTCCACTGGATTCTCCATCCAATTCCTTTTGGTCAGCTTTTGATAAAGCACCACTTTTGATATTTGCTGAAATTCCTTGGGACACTCCTAAAAAAACCCCCATTCCTAATGATTGGAAGTAGTACTACATCCAATTCATCCATAATATAAAAATGTTCCCAAAAAATATCGTAATTACATTTTTATCGAAAAACTACATTTCTTATACTATAAGTGAAAGATTAACATTAAACATTTACTTTTGTTACCAATTGATAGACCAATTTGGTGAAATACTGAGACTGAAAGGAGGATGAACTAGGGCATGGCAGATTAAAAAAACCTCCCCTTCAAATATTGTTTCATAATAAAGAAACAATCTTCTCCCCTTTCTAATAGTAATGTATGAAAATAATTTAAATCATACAAGAGACACATCAATTTTACTTGGTCCACCATTATTGGGCCACATCCAAGGAGCATACAACAATGATGTGCCGATGTACCAAATCCACTAAAGCTTGCTTCCAAATTAAATAGTTCTATCCATATCACTTTTATGACTTGGCTCACAGCCCTTTCTATTTTTAGGGTCATCAGACTACTTTGTCAAGGGTCACACCCCATGTCTCTTTCACTCACTCACTACTAGTGGATTGGATCACCATATTTCCCTTCTTTTTCTGACTACTATAGAAGGTATCCACACATAGTATATTGACTAGTATGTCCCTTCATTTTCAATAATGAACACATATTAAATTATAGGGAGAGCCTCCAAAAATTGCCCTACTTCCTCATGAACTATCTTTAACTTTTTGGTGTGAGTGATCTGATGACCGCATCTTCTACCATAGACTGCCTCTGATTATTCTGAATATAATCTCCACTTATTTGGGTTATGGTTGATTCCCAATGAATCTCCTTTATTCACTGATCATTTTCCATTATGGGATATTTATCCCTAGAAAACATCATCCATGAACTATATTTATGGAACCCTTATACTTTAACAGAATCCTACCCTGTGAACCTCTTCTCCATTATATAATTGTGTTCTAATGAACTACATGATACTTCACACAGTTAGTTTTTCAAGGATAATAATCTATTTGAATTTTTTTCTCTAAATGATGATCTTATTATGGATAATTATAAAGGAATATAGTTCTGACAACTCACTACTCTGATTGACAGAAAACATTGATGTGCTACAACATTCATAGTATACTGTGATATGTGGTCTGCATAATGCCTTCATCTTTTTTGGTGGTTTATTTCATCCCTAAAAAAACCCTTTCGTGAACTTCCTGTCATTTCCTAAATCCAAAATCAACATGCATCCCCTCAACCACAAAAATTTCTCCAAATACAAGAATTTTCACCAACTATTTTTTCTATGTGATTGGCATACCATGGTTCACATTTGGTATAAAACTGCTATGTAGAAATTATCCATTATTGAATTTCCTTCACATTTCCACATACCTCATTTTTTGGTCCTTAAAACTTGCTTTGTGGTCAATAAATCAAGAAACCCTTCAAGAAAAAAGTTCATTTTCCTAAAAAACTCTCAATTTTGAGGCAAAAAAAATATAAAGCTATGATAAATCACACCACCCTAAAAATTTGATTTGGAAACACTAATTATTCTTTTTCACTGTCATCTGGCTTTTCCAATAAACACAAACACCCCAAATACACCAAAATGATGCACTGGGTTATATTTTCCCAAAAGAATTTTTCACTAGACATCCAAAGACATCTAGAGGAAATAATGCAATATGGGTCATTACAGATCATATTACAAAGAAATATCAATTTAATATAATTTGATATCACCTCTCACTCAACTGACATTCATATATATACATAAAATAAGTGGTTAGGTTGTATGGATTACCACTATCAATTGTATCCTGTCTATAACTGAGACATACATCAATGTTCTAGAAAATTCCCCAAAATTATATAAACATTGAGATGGAATTTTGTATGACCTATCATCCTTAAAATTATTTCCAATTTGAGGATACTATTTATACAATGGATGATATTACAATAGAATATTCTATGGTTTTATAGAGGGATAGAACCAACATCTACCTTTGGTCAAGTTATCTTACAACAATAGTTTCCACTAAATCATCCAAATGGATCCCTATGATTATTTTTATGGTAAATCATGAAAAAAACTAGCATGATTAGATGAAGTTAGTGAAAAAAATTGTAGGGAATTAAAAATAGTCAATGAAATGATATAAAAGGTGAAAAACATTTAGTAGCATATTTGGGATGCCCAATGTCAATTTAAGATTTATACAGACAATTATTGAAGGTACTAGGATATTAAAGTTAGAGACATGGTATTCCTCCACTTATATCCATGGAATATGATAATCAGATTTTGGAAGAATGAAATGCTGAGTACCACGTATATCAGCCCCTTCGAGATTCTTGATCATGTTAGTGATATGGCCTATCAACTAAGAATTCCACCATCCATGTCTCATGTACATGATTTTTTCCACATATATATCTTGAGGTAGTATATACTAGATCCATCACATGTACTAAATCCGGAGGTGGTAAAACTGAAATATGATCTCTCATATGAGGAGAATCCGGTGAAGATCATAGACCATAGAGATAATGTTTTACTCTAGAAGAAAACACACATGTTCTATGTAATATGGCATAACTATAAGTATGTAGAGGCGACATCAGATCTATTGGAATAAATGAACTGAATTAATCTAAAATTTTTTCATCTTAAAATGAAAATAAAATTTGAAGGGTGAAATTTTGTATGGGGGAAGATTATAATGACCCAAAATATTATCAATTGAAATTACCTTCTTATAATTATTTCATAATGTATAAATAATATAAAATACCATGGAGAACACAATACATATTTTATATATGAATAGTGAATGAAATAATAGGTGTTAATAGAAACTAAGAAACATATACTAATTGAATAGTAACATTATTGATGGAATATTAATTTGACCATTATGAATAGTAAGTTGAGCAAAAGAACACTAACCTCACCTAAGAAAGTGTAATTAAAATTTAGGAATCTTATAACTAAAAATATGATATATTCATATCTTTGAATGAGTAAATAAATATTTCAAAAATGAAAAATGAAATGTTGGTATTTTTTGAAACATAAATTTTAATTAAAATTTTATAATGAATATAATTTTCCAAACAAAAAATTTATTTTCATTAAATATATTAGTAAATTAATATTTTTTATTTTTATTAATATAATATAATTTTATGAGTCCTTGAAAAAAATTTCAATTGGTTATAATATCGATTATACCATTACAATCATTATTTTTAAGAATAAATAATACATTTAATTAAAAATTAAATTTCTTATGTTTACAAAATTATTTTCATAAAATGGAGTCCATTTTTTAAATGTAAACATAATAAAAAAATTGGGTAAAATTTTTGTATCTTTCTGAAATATTTGATTTTTTGTGAATGGTGAAATATGATAATTTATGGTATAATCTAAATATGTGAATTATTGGGTGATGGATTGGTGTATGGATGAGGTAACCACCCATTGGTTCAAACTATCCTATAAACCATTACTAAATTTTTTCACATGAATCAACACTATTTGTAATCAAGATAAAAAATAATAAACTAATGAATAAAATAATCAAAAACACCCCTCTCCTCCCACTATAAATATCACCCTCACCACCTATTATCCTCAAACCTTCTAATATTTTAAAATTTATTATTGTATTTATAATTACACTCCCATGACTCATCCTAATGTTCTATATGTTCGGATCCCAGAAAAAGACCATTTGCAAGTGCCTTAAGGAGGTTCTCATGGGGGCATTTTTCAAGATGTAAAGTCCTACACCTTTCTCTTCTAAATTTTTTGTTCATCCTAGATCATACATTCCTCCACTATCCAATTATAAATTTTTAATATAATATCATAAATATAATTTTATTTTATACTTTTAATGGGACATTCAAAATAAAATATCTTCTCTTCTCTTTTTTATCATAAAAAAAAAAGAAAACATTATCCAGATGGGTTAATTCACCACCTTCGTGGATGTTGTTTTTTCATTTTCCATTATCGCCTTCATGGTTTGTCATAAAACCATTATAATAGTAAAAGGAATATTATGAAATATATAATAACATTTAGTATGTTTCAAATCTAATATATATACATAATATTTAATAATATAACAAAATTCATTTGTGATAATCGAAAATTCATCAACATAATCTAATGTTCATCATTTAAATTTTTTGTATTGAATAATTCTTATATCTGAAAATAAAATGATATATGGGACCATGTAAAAATATACTATTTAACCAATATAAGATAATTCCAATTATGTATTATTTCTCCCATTTCACAATAATTCTCATCATTAAAATCAAGGGAATTGATCATAAAATCATGAAATGAACGAACTTGAAGCAATGAAAGTTGCCATCATAACCCAAATAAATGGAAATAAATGAACATAATAAAATTATAATAAAACAAATAATTTATTAATATGTTCTGAATTATTTAATTAATGGATCCAATTATATTATCCTAGGAATTTATTGTAAGTGTATAACACTTTTAGACGTATGGTATAGGAATATCTCTGAATCTTCATATTACATGTGGGATACACTTTGTTTTTATTTATCATAATTTATTTCCTCAGTGTTCATTTATAATTATTCTAAATGTTGTTTACATGTTCCAAACTTAGTTATCAATATAAATTCATTCATTTTATGAGGATATTCATTTTTTATGAGGTTCCCTTTTCTATTCCTCCTGATAAGAAAACCCGATTAAATGGAACATACATTTTTTCCTTTTTTTCAACACTCTCTATAATCTATTTTTGTCCACTAATAGATTTATAAAATAAAAATTCTTATCATGACAAATTAACATAGTAAATTAATGTTTTTTATAAAAAAAAACTATTCATTTGGTAACATCACACCCATTCTCGTTGGATTGAGAGGGAGGTGAGATGTTACTAGGCCTTAAGAAACATCACCAAGATGAAAAAAGATGGAAATATATTCCAAAGGGCTTCACCGCATGCAGGGTACGATATTCATTTTATCAATAAAACCACAAAATGAAAAATCAAAACACCCAAAACCACTATATTATGCATGATAACAATGAAATACAACTCAATATTTTTTTATCAAAATCATACTAATTACAAGTACCACAGTGGAATACTAAAATATCAAAAATAAACATAGGAAGACTGTACACCAACAAGACTCAAAGACAACTATACTGTCAAAGCTCAACATGATCCATTTTCCAACATTACCTGACAACCTAAGAATCATGAGGAAGTGCTAAATATGAGAGACACTTTATCATTTACCATTTCCCTATAGGTAGAATATGCAAAAGAACCATAGTGAAAATGTATGAGAGAGTTCTATAACATGGCTAGATTTCCGCAATGACATCCCTACTCACCCAATGGAATCCTTACTCATTCCACTAGGATATAAATGTTTGAAACATTTCTATAGATTAGTTTATATGAAAAATTTTCCAAAACATTTTATAACTAAATATAAACAAGTTCCATTAAAACAGTATTTCAACAAATCTATTTTTCAATGAAATAACCCAAACAATGCTTTAAAACCATTTCAAAAGTTCCCTTCCACATGACCATTACATTTTTTAGATCCACAACCCCAGCCACACATGCTTTATTATGAAAGTTCCATGATCAATAGTAGTCTATCATCGATATACAATGTTTTTACATTTTAATGATATCTTATGTGCAATTATTCCTTTGGCACTGATCACGAGGTCAAATTTCAACCAAACATTGTTAATGAAATATGAACAGACCCACCAATTATGCCAAAAAACAATTCAAATCCAAGCATTCCAAAAACAATTTCAATAAAACAACCTTTTTATTGAATAACTTTTTCCAATAACACATTTCAAACATCAAACAATTCCATATTATAATATAGACATTTTAAAATCAATAAACCAAATACATTTTCACCAAAAATACCATAATTCCACAATTTCACCAAAAATGATAAATCATCACTAAAGAGGATTTATATCATGATTTGAATCACAATTTCAAAACCAGTTTCAATATATAAAAAACATATGAAACTAATCCAATCGGTTTTATCAAGTGGATTAGATATTGAAGGTACCTACCTCAAGAGTTTTCTTGAAAATGACAACCGGTGTGGAAAACATCAAAAAACCTGGTTGGATCTCCATGAAACCACCTTATATCTCTTATCTTATCATCAATAAGAAAAAATCATATTTGGAATCCAAATCATAGAACTATTCATAGAAGGCATAAAACTGAGAAACTAAGGGAGAGGGTGAAGTAGATATATAAAAAACCAAGAATGACCAAGAATGATAACTTAATATGAGGAATCAGATTATAGTCACTAAGGGAAGCCTTCATATTGACTCTAAATTGATGGTATAACCTTCCCTGACCTATGAGTGTGTAAAATCTCGAGTAATGGCCATTTTGGGGGGAAATGGCCAATAAAACACAAACCGACCTATCTATAATTTTTTGGGATCTAGTTTTTTAAACACCCATGGATTAGTCATATGATTAGGAAAACCATGCACAAACCATGCACCAACTACTACCTTATGAATGAACCTCGCATGGTTACCATGCTTGGTTTCAAAACCATTCACAAACTATGCCATATAAATTGGCTCAAAAGATCAAAACCAACATTCCTAATGCACAATTTCTTCTTGGCAGAAGCACTGTTAAGACAAACTTTGCCCATACTATGCTCCTTCACTTTTTCCCCAGCTTTACAGTTCATGGTATATTTTAATAGTTTTATGGATTTCCAAAACAATAGACTAACTGTGAACTAGAATAAAAGTCCCAAAAACTATCCAAAAGATGTCCAGACTCTCCCAAAAATCACCCATATAATTTATATAATTAAATATAATAATTAAGTACTTAATTACATGAAAAAAGTTTGAAAAAATTTCCTATCCATTTATATTTCCATCCCTTGAATATAAAAAACAAATGTTTTTCTAAAAGAGTTGCATCCATTGATATTTCATTTTCACTCACATTCCCATGTTTCTTCCAGAATATGACCATTTCTCCATGAAAACCATGATAGACCGATGCTTTTTACACACAAGAATTTCCCTTAGCTATCCACAATCTGTACCAGGATATGTAATAATGAATAATCCATCTCTAGGTCAATGTGATCCCATTTAATCACATGGTCGGGGTCATCTTTATACCATTTCTAACGAGATACATAAAACACATTATGCACCACACTAAACTATAGTGGAAATAAAAAATGATTTCCCATCTCACCAAGCCATTCCAATATATCATAATGGAATATATATCAAGGACATAACATTCCCATCATCCCAAAAACATTGATATCCAATCCTTGGGGAGATCTACTCGAACACATGATCTCTCACCATGAAGGAAAATAAATATCAATGATGATCCGCATAAGATTTCTTAAGAATCTGAGCTATCTCCATCCATTATTTGATCCACTAAATCGTATCCATTGTTTTATAGAAAATTCTAGTCTCAACTAGTGATGTATCACCTATTTCCACCCAAAAAACTAGATAATTATAAGGATACCCTTAGAAAGATTCAAATAGATCCATATGTATCGATGCTTGGTATCTATTATTAAATGAGAACTCCAATAATGGTACATGATCTTCCCATGAGGCACGAAAATCCATTACAAAATCCCACATCAATTCTGACAATGTTTGTATCATCTGTTCAAATTGTCCATCCATTTTATGGTGATAAACTATACACATTGTCAACAGAGTCCCAGGGGATTTCTTTAAGGATTTCCATAAATGATATGCAATCCTTAGATCTCTATATGATCTGATCAAAACATATATTCCATGTCTCTTTAACACTTATCAGATATATATTTTGGATATATCCTCCATGGTATGAGTTTCATGAATAGGGATGATATGGGCTAATAAAGTAAGTCAATCAACTATCACCCACATTTCATCATGCTTAGGAACTATTCATGGTAGGCCTATAACCAAAACTATAGCTATATACTCCCATTTTAAAACTATAATAGGTAATGTCATCAATATACCTATTGGTTGCTAATGTTATACCTTAACATTATGATATTTTTAGCATCTTGAAACAAACATAGTCACTTTCCTTTTCATGTCAACCCACCAAAACTACAGTTTCAAAGCCTTTTAATTCTTCCATATTCCTGGATGACTATCCCATATTTAATGGTTCTAAGAATGAAGAAGCAGCTAATGAAATGTCATTGACACAACCAAATGATTCGTGAATCACAATATTGAACTCTCAACTAGATTATATAACTCATTGATCTCATCACCATTGAGATTTGATCTCATTTCAAGACATTTTGAACAAGACTTCTATGCCTCTTTAACCATCTTTAACAAATTTAGAACAAGCTAAACTAGAATGAAAAACACCACATCACCTTGGTCTTCATGTTACACGTGTATGTTGGTGAAGACTGATATCAAGTTCCACTCATATGAAACCTCTATTTTTAACTGAGCATAATAGATTATTTTTAATGCATCTGCCACCAAATTTTATTTTCTCATTTTATAAATCACGTCAAAGGTGATCATTTATAGATATTCCATCCATATCCATTGTCTCACATTAGAATTCCATTGTGAGAAAATATTATTCAGGATTTTATGATCCATGAACACAAAAAATTTCTCACCACAGAGATAATGATGCCATGTATTCAAAGCATAGACAACAAAAACCTACTCCAAATCATGTGTTTGATAGTTATTCTCATCCACTCAAAAATTACATGAGCCATAAGCAACATCAAGATCTCTTTGAATGAGTAAACATCCAAACACTAAAACCAAATCATCATAATACATGACATACCCATGTACTTATTCTAGAAAAAACCAGATTGGTGTTGATGTAAACAGAACATTCAACTCTTTAAAAGATTCATGGAATTCCTCAGTCAATTGGAAATGAAAATTATTATTTTTCAGAGTTGTCATAGGAAAATATAGTAGTTTGAATTCATAATAATAGTGTTAAAAATAATAAGCTATACCAATCAAACATCATATCTGAAAGTCATTTTGTTGCGGTTTCTAAGAGATAACTTCTAATGTCTTATATGGATCCACTAAAATTCCACTTTTAAAATTAAATATCCAAGAATGTGAACCTGTTGTATACAAAGATCTCACTTTGAAAAATTTTCAACAAATTATTATCCCTCAATATTTACAAAACTATTGGTCAGTGATTCTCATGATCATCCATTTTCAATGAATACACCAACATGTTGTCCCAGAACACCACAATAATAGAATCTAGATATAGCTAAAATATCATATTTGTCAATTCCATAATGACTTTTGGTGGATTAATAGGCCCTAAATGTATTACTACATATTCAAAGTGGATCTCTATTTTATTTTATGAAAACTAGTTTTAGAATATCCTCCTTCCAAACTCGTAATTAGTAATATCCTGATTTAATGTCAATTTTGGAGAACCATAGAGCTCCCATAAATTGATCAAATTGATCATTAATTCATGGATATGAAAACTGATTCTTTATCCTAACGTGTTTAATGTTATAATAATCCACAGATAGACTTATATTTTAATCTTCTTTCTTCACAAACAAGACTGGTTCTGCCCCCAAAGATGTGCTCGGACAAATGAAACTCATACATTACAACTCTTAAAACAACACTTTATATTCACTTAATTATATTAGTGCCACTTGATAAGATGTGAGTCATATTGGTCTGGTCATTTTTAGGAGATAAATAATAAAAAAATTCACCTAATTGTGGTAACCTAGATAATGTTTTGGGAAACACCTTCAGAATATGATCCACAAATGTTGGAAAATTCATTTTTGTGATATCTTACATTGATTCCAAAGACAAATCTGCCAATTGGTAAGAGATTTTTCTAACTTCTGGTGCAAACAAGAATATATCACTAACCATTATATTCCTTTCGTATCTAAAGAGATACCTAATTCCATCCTCCATCGTGAAACTAACTACTCTACTATAACAGTTGATGTGATCCTTGAATGTTTTCAACCCGTCAATGTTATGGATTATATCATAGACATCCATATATACCATTGATAAATTATATTTCATCTCATTTAGTTCAATATTTATAGAACAATCTCCACATAGAAAGGATAAAAATTCTCTTTTTCCCAGAGGAGTTTGATGTTTTACAACAAAGGGCATAATCCCAAGATTCAAACATAGAAAATCAACAACTTGAGAATCAATAAAGGAATGGGATTCACTAGTATCAAACAACAATTTCATATGGGTATAATAAAAAATAATCATACCTATCACATTGGATGGTCCATACTCATCATCCACAATCACTTTCTCAACTTCATATAATTTCTTCACTTATACACATTGTTCTTTGATTCCCTACTGATATTTTTCTTACTAAGGAGTAATGGTATTACTAAACTCACGGTTTATTTCTTTTTTTATGAGATTGATTATGATGCCCTCACCCCATTGAAGAATATGACACATTTGTTACCTAATATGTGTCTCGAACACCTATCCTCAAAGAACAATGACAATTACACTAATGATGACCCATCCTATAGTAATTATGTATTTTTTATTGGTGGTTTTATACACACTCTCTTCATGTGGTCAAAGGAACCATATTGAAAATAAATTATTATTTTTGTTGGTCTTGGAGGGCGTTTCACTGATCCATCCAGTTGATTTTGATTCACAATCCCAACACAGTAGTAGGTGTCCCTCTTATGTTTTCTCTTAGTATTGGGGTTACTAAAATTTCCAAGGGTATCAACATAATTCTTCCTCCAATAGCTCTTGGGATATCCCTTTCAACCAAAACCCCTCTATTTCCCACCTATTTATAGTCATCAATACGGATGACAACAATCATTGAATGGGTGTTCATCCTTATCCTCGATTCAAAGATGTGTTCCTTCAAAGAATCACTATTAGTGACATCGGGTTCATAGAATAATAAATTAATGAATTCATCCCCATAATTGGTGGAAGATATATTTTATTTCTTCATTCCAAAAATGTATGTCGTTATATGAATTGTGAAAGTGTTAGGATAAAATTATTTTTTGAACTATACCATAAAATCCTACCTTGAAAGGGTTTCTCCTAAATTAGTATAAATTGATAAATCCCACCATTTTCGTGCAAGATACTGCAACATATTCATTTTAATCTTTATTTTTATCTCCACTGGTGTGTTATTGAAATTGAGGATATGATTCATCTTGTTCATCCATTCCTCTGGTTTTTCTGGTTTTGAATCACCCTGAAAGATGGGTGGATTCTTCTTATGGAAATTGATGGAATGATCCAATTGTCTTGGATCATACTTGTAGTTCCATGTGTCCATAACATGTAATTCATGGATGATATTCTAAATTCGTTGTAGTTTCACTTGTGTCTCAGGTGGAAACACATTCTCCATATCTTCATTTGGTTGGTTTCAACAACTCCAAATAGGTCTCATTTTCTATACGAACAAAAAATTCCATAAATATCAATCTCTATCAATTGAATGCTTGAAATTTCAAATTCTATCACATCAACAATCACAACATAGAATTCCAAAATCAAACATTTCCTCATTCAACCTGTTTTGAAAATTTTCAGCATTCTTTTGGAAATCAAACTATTTTAAAAATACCACATCCATGATATTTTAAAAAATATTTCATTTGAAAACACCCTCACAATATTCATAAATCAATATTTTCTCATTAAATTGTAATTAATTACTGAAAATGATGTACGTACTATGTATGGGAAGTCATTCCTTTAATTCATGTCATACTCACCTCATTGTCTAAACCCATTAAAATGAGAGTCCATGTTCTATAAGAGTCTCCAAAACACTTATGTACCAAAATACCTGGTAACTTCATGTTCAACATAAACAAGAAAACTGCATCTTTTTATGTGCTACATTTTGTGTCATGAAAATCCTACTCATTTCTAGGAACCCAAATCATGTAATAGAAAATAATGAATTCAACTCAAAAACTGAAAACCGAGACCATGTCAAATATAACTTGTTCTAGAAAGGGAGGACCAACCTAATTCCTTTTGTCTCAAATAGATTTTTGACCAATCAGAACAGATTCCATTTTTAACATCCCACCCCTTCCCATTAGCTTGAGAGGGTTGTGAGACATTACTAGGCCATAAGAGACATCCTCAAGATGCCATTGGCTGAAAATAAATACTGAAGCTCTTCAAAAAATGTGGTGGATACTTTTCCCTTTATGAATAAAACCACTAACCAAAAAATCAAATAAGAACACTATATAATGAATGATAACAATGAAATGATTCTCAACATTTCTTTTATCAAAATCATACTAAATTATTGTACTATAGAGAAAGGCTACAATGTCAAAGTAAAAATGAAGAAGACTATAATCTAACAAGATTCGAAGACAACTATAACTCAAAGGATCTACAAGCTCCATGATCTAACATCATCATATAGCCCATGTATCATTAGGTAGTGCTAAATATGTGTGATAATTTACCTTTACCCATGTATAGGTAGATGGAATTTTCAACTGCACCAATGTTACAAAGTAGCGGTATGTACTAAAAATTAGTTGGTTTTCCCTAATGAATTTCATAATCACACTAATAGGATACAAAAGTTAGAAACATTTATATAAAATATTTTATATGAATCAATTTCAAAAACTCTTTATAAATAATTATAAAAAAGTTCCATATCAACCATTTTTCCAACAAATTCCATTTTTCCTAGAATGAAACCAAACATCGCTTTAAAATCATTTTAGAAGTTCCCTTTGGAATAACCATTTAATTTCTCATATCATCACCACCATCCATGCATACTTTGTTATGATTGATCCATACTCATGAGTGGTCTCTCATAGATCTACCAAATCATCACTTGGTAATTATGTTCCATGTGACATTACACCTTTTGGCACTAATCACAAGGTCATATTTAAACCATTCTTCTTAAATTCCATATAAACACACACACACACACACCAAGAATTCCCTAAAACCTTTAATATCCAATCATTGGAGAAACATTTCAATAAAACACTATTTTTTTGAATACTTTTTTCCAAAAATTCATTTTTAAAATATTTAATGAATCCATATTTTAAAATCAAAATTTTAAAATTAGGATCCCAAAGTTGTTTTCACAAAAAAAAATACCAAAATTACACAATTTCACCAGAAACCATAAATTTTCACTAATAATGATTTATATGATTATTTGAACAATAATTACATAATCAATTTCGATAAATTATAACAATATTAAACTATCCCAATAAGTTCTAATAAGAGGAGTCAATATTGAAGCCACATACATCATGAGTTTTGGGGAAAATGATTAACGAAAAAATAATCATCACAAAACCATGTTGGATCTCCAAAAACATACCTTAGATCACTTCCCCAATAATCATCAATACAAAAACTAATAATATATGGAATCCACAAACATTGATATACCAATAATAGGAGTAGATATAAGAAACCAAGAGAGGAAGTGATGTAGATCTAATAAATACATAAAGAATGACCAAGAATGATAACTTACTGTGAGGAATCACCTTGTATTCATCAAAGTAAGCCTTCAGATCACCTCTTAATTGATGGGAGAACCTTTTTGGACCTTTTAGTGAGGCAAATCCTGATTTAGGGCCATTTTGGGGGCAAATGAGGTAATAAATTAAAAGGATGACCTAGAACCACTTTTTATGACCAATATTTTTACATGGCAATGATTTTGCGGCATAGTTAGGAAAACCTTGCACTAACCACGTGCTAGGAACTGCATTAATGATGAACCTCACTTAGTTTCTCACACAATTTTCAAATGGTGGCCCAACTATGTCAAAACCATTTCTTTAAAGAGAGAAAATCAAAATTTTAAATTATATAGTTTCTATCAGGCATTCACATAGTTTGAAAAAATTGTTCCCTAACTGCACACCTTCTTATATACCCCTAACAAACTATGCATAGTTTCCTACATGTGTTTTAAGATTTTCTTATACCATTCACTAACCGCACAACTAAATAGAAGTCCCAAAATCTCTCAAAACATTCTTCAAACTCTCCAAAACATTAACTGTATACGTTATCTACCTAAATAGTGTAATTAAAGGGTTAATCATGTGAAACTAGAGGTGCTACAAAATATTCCCATTTAAAGTATCATTAATATTTTCCCCTTAATCTGAACTATTTTGGATAATTTCTATAGCATCATAAACTCTCTTTTTAATTGATTTCACTCATTTTGAACGTAAATTTTAATGATATATTCCTATTTGTCAATATTAATGTCCATGTGTCATTTGAATCCATTCATTCATGGAAACCATTTGTATACTCGATTTTCTTTTTCCATATGACAGGATAAAAATAAACATTACATTCCATTGGTAAACATTATGTTATCAAATATGATTACTTATTTATGTGGAATACCTATTCATGAACATTTTACGATGTGTGTGGACAAATATCACTCCAATACTTTGTTCAATGTTTCGTATCATGATTTTACATTTTGGGACATGGGAAAACCAGATTCCTTTATGGGACTTCGTCCACCATGTGATATAGTCTTCAAAATTTACCTTGACTCATGATTATGTAAAGTTATATTTTTCATCCACATTCCTATGATGCCATTTTTTCATGATCCCATGATCTAAATTTTATTATCACAAATGATTAATAATGTTTTATTCCTTTTTATGTCATCATGTTATTCCCTATAACCCGGGTGTTTTCTTCATTCATATTTTTCTTCCCTTATTGGTCTTTTTAGGGATTCCAATTTTTCATGTATTCCTCAACTAATTATATTATGGTTTAAAAGATCTATGTATGGTAGGACATAATTATGGAGATTAAATAAAATATGTTGTTATTTTGGTTTTATTCTTTCAAAATAGGTACCTAATCTTCCGAATAAACTATACTTTATGATCCTTTTCTTTTAAATGATGGTTAACTATGATTATAATCTTGTTATAATATGTTTAAAATTCTATAGCAACTATATTGCATATGAAACACCCTAATCAAGTCATTCGTAATCTTCACAACCCCCATGAAGTCTCTTCCTATAAACTATATAAAGATATATAATTTCCCTCTGAACTGATCTTCAACTTCCTCTCCCGACACTCCCGGTGACTCAAGTTCAACTAATGGAGGTACATTTCTAGTTTTTCCACCTATCATATTCACAAAAATTGGCACCATTGGGGAATACCTCTACAATTCTGAACACATCTGTTGGGACATCTTTCACAACATTTACTTATTTAAGAGAATTCACATAAAGAGATAACATGTCATCCCCCATATCCCTCTAGACAAAAAAGGCATTGTCATTACCATTAACCATTCTACTTTAAGGTCATTATTAACAATGGATAAAAACGTTATTATTAATCATGTTCCTCATTAGATACCCATTTTACACATTATTCTTCATTTTGAAATATAGAATTCCATATTATGTACATTTTTCAATTCAAATACACATGAAAAAAACATTTCAATTATCAACAACTTATCCCCAACATGATTTTCCATGTATTCCTTGAAATGATACTTGTTAGTATGTATATTGAGATCCTAGATTGATGCATATATACTAAACTCTTTTGAAATTTTGTGCCAAGAGTCAAATGTCATAAAATCTCAATAAACACAATCACATAGCGCAACAAGTGAATCACTCTATGTGAAATAACATCAAATGATGACATTACACATCAATAACAACAACCCCACCCTAGGTACGATCCTTTTACCGATGAACATGGGTTAACTACTACCATGCATGAACACATGAACAAGTAATGAATCATCCTAGTCTCTTATCTACATTCCCAAAATAGTATGAAAAAATAAAATAAATATAAGTCCCTTTGATACCACTTTGTGACATCCCTACCTAAGTTCCACAAGCTGGTCCCTCAAGATGGATGGCCACATGACCTGATGCATGCACTCTGCATATGCTAGAGGCTTCTGTCTAGTAGTGATTTTCTAATAAATACTTGGTGAGAATATACTTTCTTAATAAACTCATATCAAAATCAAAAGTAAATTGAAAATTCTAAAAATATATAATCAATGACCTTAATATTATTGGTATCACAGATTTACTAAAACATAGATACAATATCCAAACCAAATATATAAATATGTCATGTCATAGTGTGTGACTTGTGTAAATTGAAAAACCCAAAATAAAGACACCTATATATCCCAATCATGTTTCACCACAATATCTGGTTCCCTCACCCATGCTTCATCTGAAATCAACTGTCTAACATAAGGATTTTTCACTTAACATATCCTGCCAACATTAATTTAATTTAGGTATCAATCACGTATCCCATGTAGGGTGAGAGTACTAATTAGTAGGCTACCACAAATGATGTCTAAAATATTATCTAGAATATAACAGTGTATGTTTTTATGTAATGAATAAATTTCAATCAATAAATTAAATCTTATACATACATTCAATTATTCATTATTTAACTAAAACCTTTTCCTCAGGTTCATGATGACACCTGAACCATCAATACTAAATTCGACCTGTGCTGGAGTCTAAACCATATCACATAGTGAATCAAAAAATCAGTATAACATGGAATTTAATTACCCATATAATTCTATTTCATATCATTGTAATTCAGAACCATAGTCTGATGTCAATATCATGTTTGTAGACCATCATGTCTAACAACATTGTGAATATTCAATGTATTAATCCTTGACACATAGCTCATGGGTATTTGGAGAATTAGTCCATGTCCCACTAAATAATATCCAAATTCATGAATTTGGGCCTAGAACATCATGGATAAGACCTCATGGGTATTTAGATAATCAATATGTGTTATACACCCCATTTCTCAATCAATCACATATATCACATCTGTCACAATAATCAAGGATAATCATAATTCACCCCCTTATTTGAATTTCAAATTATGTATACCACAATAATGTATTATAAAAAACATGGTTCTTAACTTTTGTCACATGGAATAATATGAAAAAAAATCCCCATTAATTGACATAACAATATTTAATCTCCTTAAAATTAACCATTCATGGTTTACACAATCATCCCCTTATTTACCACGGTAAATCAATTCCAAATTCCATACATTATACAAAGTACACAATTACATTAATTGAACAATTTAATAATTAAAATATCACATAAATTTAATAATCACATCATTTTATTAATTAATTAACCAATTAATCAGTCCAATTCAATATTCTATTACTGAATATGGAAATTTCAATTTCCCAATTACATACAAAAAATTAAAATCAAGACAGTGGGATTTTAAATTTAGACTGCCTACCTCAATATAGACGATGAAGTATCATAAAAACACAACCCCCAGTTGATTAAAGATGGTTGTCTCAATTACATCAGAAAAGATCTAGACCAAAACCTTGGATCAAGATCAATACCAAATCCATAAGTGTCTAAATTTTCCACCACATTATCAAAAAAAGGAGTAATATATGAAATCTAATTAAAAAAGGAACATACAAAATCAACCACCAAACTGTGATGTTTGGAGATGAATAAATCATTCAAAATCTTCTAAGAGTACCCCTATATTCTTGTGGAGGAAGGATCAACAATGTAATAAAACCAAAATGAACCATATAACACCATTTAAATTACTAATCAGGGAATAAAATAAATTTAAATTCCATAACATGTTATGAAATTCATTTTAATGATTTATACAGAAAAAACCATCGCCATGGATGATTTTATCTAATTAAAAATTTACATGTAGTGTACCCCAATTACATAGTGTGTAAATTTTTTGTAGAGTATTTTTCTGCCAAAAATATTATACTTAAGATACAATACCACCTCTAATCTATCCAAATAAAAATCAAACCCCCTCTAACCATATAAGAAAGTGAAATTAAGAAAGATATGTACCTAGAAAAATTATTAGATCTTACATGATTTCATATCATTCAATTAATGTTGAACTTATGGACTAAGTAGTTGTGATTATGTAAAATCTACATGTTTTTTACAGTTATTGTTTAACATGTTCAATGTCCATTATCTATATAATTTAATAAAATATGAAATATTTATTTTAATAGATATAATTATTTACATTATATGATATTCAATGATGTGTTATCATTCCATAAGGTATATGTGGTTTTTATATAAATAATGAGTAGGTACACCTATGGTTGAAAAAAAGTTGATAATATAGGGAAGGGTTATAACAACCTATCATGATATACCTCTTTTACCCAATTCCTTCTTGAATTGGATACATGGTTTCTCCATCTCATTATATATGTACTCCCTTTCAATTAGATGGGTTAAATACCATAAAATTTATACTTTATTATTTTGTGGAATTTTGGTCTAGGATCGAAATAGGTAAATAATGTGTAGATCATCCCTATATTAAGAGTAACTCAATATTCATGTTATTCTTGTTTATTATTTATTATGTTTATATTAATTTGCTTTGGTATAGTATTGTAGCAGTAATGTAGCAGTGCACTGTATCAGTACTGTAGTAGTGGCAGACTGTAGTAGAAACGACACTGTAGCGGTGGTGTTACTCTAGCAGGTATTGTAGCAGTGTGGGGTACTATATCAGAACTATTCACCGAGGGGTCCATTGAGCCAAAAAATGGGCTTTCATGATTTGTATTCAAGCCACTTGGCATTATGACTTCACACTATTTTATGGGTCTCCCTCTACCCACTCATATAGAGGTGTTTTCTTTAAATAATAAATTGAGGTTTCAGACCCAACCTTTTAAAAAAATGGAGGGGATGATATGTGTTGTCATTTGTTCTCCTCTAAAAGTTATTTATTTATGGAATATTATTTTATTAATTAATGTCATCTTTTCATTCATATTCTTCTCTATATGTCATATTTAGTGATTTTTTTGAATTGTTATAGTTTTGTTTTCAACATTAAACACTGAATGCTTCATGTTTGTATAGTTTCATTAATTAATATGATTTCGTAAATTTTTATGTAATTATCTAGTAGAAAAGTTATTCATTCCATCTATTATATTCCTAAAAAGTTTATAACAAATATTATATTGAACCATATTTAAATATGGTATTTATATAGAGGGAAACATTTCCCCGGTATATTTATTATGAATCAGTAGATATTTTATATCGAATATATTATTTGAATGGTGTATTTGAGGTATTATTATGACCCAAATTAGCATTTTTTGGGTATTTGATTTATATTTATTCAAAATGATATCGTAGAACACAAACAACCATGGGGGTTTTTATGTATCTAAATGTTTTTATTTTTGGAACTCAATAAGTCACTCATAAATAAGATTGGATAGAATGATTATGGTGGAATACCGTGTCTAATGAGTATTCAATGAATTATCCTTAAAACATATATGTCCCATCCTTGGATTTATGAGTTTCATACATCTTGGATAATCATCAATAGTTTGGATGAACTATGGTACCATTCCTTTTCTATTCTTTTTTTGATTCATTACTTTATTGTTAGAATAAATTGATTCTTCATATAAACTAAAACATTAATAATTATTGAATATTGTTTCTATAAAGAAACCCAAAAGTGATCATGTCACAACTCCCTCAGCCTAACTCAAATTGGCCAAGGGATGGAGACTAGTGTTGAGTAAGTATATCATGTAGACGGGATAACTTTTCACTAGGTACCACCATGAACACATCCAAAAACACCTTGATTCAATAGTATAGATAAATACTATTCTTGAAACTAATATACATTCATAAATCTATCCCAAACCAGAGTAAAAAATGTAATGCATTTGTAAAAATTTTAAAAAAACATTCTCACAACAAAATATAAAAGAAACCATGATTTATAGAAAGACGGGTTCAATATAAAATTCCACCACCAGAATGATTATTGGCCATGATTCAATAGAAATCTCAGATGGTATTGCTCACTAAGATCTATCTTCCTTGGGTACTCTAGTGACATCGTAGAAAGGTCTGTACTCTGCAAAAGACACAACACATGTAGAAAATTCCAATGAAGTGTGAGTATAACAACACTATGTAGGAACCCCAAAAACCAAAAAGAAAACGTATAATCTAAAAGGAAACTGCTTGCTCGACCGAGCCAGAGGGAACCCAGTCGAGATAGAAACTCCATCTCTTACCATCCTCAACCATAGAAGACTAGTGTGCTCAGTCCATAAGGGGTGTCAACCTTGACATGTGACAACACTATAAAGAATCCCATAATCACCCATATATACTCATCAAATCCTCCATGTATCATGAGATTCTAAACTCATATCCTATAAAATTTTTCTTCTAGAATGTTCAAACTTTAAAAAAAACCATCAGAACTCACTCAATGAGATCCTCCATCCCAAATGGAACTCATACGAGAGATAAAGTCCATCAGGAACCTTCCACTAGGACTAGGTATTGTTCCCAACACCATAGATCCTACCATCTTTAACCTACACCCTGTAAAAATCTATAAGAACCCAAATAGAGAGTCCTACCCCTCACAACTACACACAGTTAAAGGAGCACTATGTATGAATATACACCACATTCATCACCTCTACCTAGATAGAATGGATGCTCCTGCACCTCATCACTACACCATAGTAGAGGGAGTAATAGATCATAACTAACTTGTGAAACCTACTTATCTCATATATGGAGTGGAACACACATAAACATGTTGATGGAGTATTAAATCCTAACCAGGTGTTTCACATAACTGGTGGAGGGGCATTCTCAAAATTATTCTCATCATATGGTGTAGAATTTACTCTAATAAAGAACAAGAATCCCATCGATATTAAGATATGGGGGAGTACTACTTTTCATGTGAATACACAGACCCTGGTATGATATGGTAGTACTACTATATGGATAGAGGACCTACATCTGGGTATGAATGGGGAGTACCACTCTAACAACTCATTTACTATGGGGGACCCACACCCTGAAATAATACACGAGTACTGAGCCCAGGCTAGAGGAACTTGTCCCTAACATAGAAGTGGGGGCAGGGGGGTACCAACTATACCCAGTAAATATGTATTGAGGATGCACACTAAGGGATGACAGGGTAATTCCAACTCCAAGTATAGAGTACACACACCCTAACAAGACATGGGAGTACCCACTCAACTAATACGTCTCATCTAATAGACCCTTTCCCTAACACAGAAGGGAACAAGAAGACCCAAAGATATAGGACCCGCACCCTGGTTCAATAGGGAAGTATCTAATCTATCTAGGAAATAGGAATAGTGGGCCCACACCTTGACTCGGTAGGGGGCACTATACAACTATACTAATGATAGTGGGAACATGGGCCCTAGTCCGACATGCGAGTACCATCCTTGGAAGAACATCGCCATTAGTATACAACCCACACCCACAATTTGAGGATTCCCATCTCTTTTGAAGAATTGTGGTATGGGAACCCATTCCCTGATTTCATAGGGGATACTAGTCCCAATGTCTTTCTATACTATCCACACATATCAAAATCATCGGTCAAGTGCCAATGAAAGGATATTCACACTTGTGGTACCAATCATTGGAACTCTACCATAGTTAGGGGACATTTTCCTTGGCACTGTAGGTGAGAACCACTATAATGTACTAAATAATCCATGGTACCAACATAATAAGGGGAAAATGGAAGGGTACTTATCTTGACATCAACCTAGTGATCCTCCCTAATCACTACCTATGGTTATGCAGTGCTACAAAAGTATCAAGCTCAAAACAAGCCAAACCATATATCGTATATAAAAATGAAGGCCACCACCATCTTCTATGTATAAAAAGTATTCTTATAGTTCCCCTAGAAGACATAATATAGCTTTCAATGAAGGATATACATAAGGTTCAAGATATAAAGGTGATCTCCTAGAAAGTAGACGATGTGCACTAGACACCACAAGGCACGTGGTGTCTCTCATGAACCTAGTTGTGTATCCCATTCACATGGTTGGTCTTGTCTATGTAGGGGAACATGGAATATACATTCTATACATGGCATGTTACAACTCACCTGACCCTTCATCTCGTATCTGCATCCACACATCCAAGATAGTTGTGTCCCTTGAACACCCAACATCCCATGCTACACAACATATTTAGGATAAAAAAAATAGGATTTTGTGGTTTTCCCATTAGTGTGTGTTATACCCCTTGTCCATGTAAATTGGCAATGTACTTTTACCTGACCATTTATATTTACGCTTATTCCTTGGCCTTATCGTATGGCCACAGGACATGAGGGAAATACACAGAGTGTAACCCTGATACACAATGTCTAGTCTCATAAATTCATCTTCCCTACATAAGAATAGATACATAATGTATATTTCTAGACAAAACAATGTGTAGAATGAAATTATAGCCAGGAATCATCTTGTGAGTTGCATGATTTTCCCTTGTTTTCTCTGAAACATGTTTATCATCATAGGATGGATCTCAAGAATTGATAATATGTCCTTAAATGCATTAAAAAATATATAGTGTAGATTTTTGGGACCAAAAATCAATTCCACCTACCTGGAGGGTTAAACTCCAAAGAATTGGGAGTAGAACAATGCCCATATCATGCTAATACTCGATATAATGATGATCGACATCAATAATATAGATCAAAATAGATTTTTCAATTAGATTTTGAATCGTTTTAATCTATAGACTAAAGTATGAGAGGTGGAATGGTTTCTCCATTATTGTGTCATTCAACCAATGGGATGGGGTAAATTTTAGTTAAATAATTAATTAAATTTATATTTATTTAACGATTTCACCACCAAACATCATCCAACACATATCAAATGGAACTCCTGGTATGAGAATCTTATTATTGGTCCAACACCAAACACAACATTTTGAACTCGATTGTGGTATTAAAATCCTTATTTGAAACATTATTATGTAACTATTCACATTACATTAGAAATATTTTTCCCATGAAAAAAATGTATTTGATATTTTTAAAATCACTGCCATGAGGCTCTCCAAGAACCGAAATTCTACACTGATGAATCCTGTGACTAAGAAACTCTTCATAGAAATATTCCAATGTCTTGAAGGTCACAATCCAAGTCATTAAATCTTCCCCATCCTAGGTCTTTTCATCCCCGAAAATAGAAATCCTATGCATAGGGGAATGCAATTGAGCCCCACACTATGCGAGTGATCTCAACATTGTTTCTCTTATTACATCAAATAATGTACTCAGGGGAACCACCAAGGCAAAACCACACCCAAATCCTGGTCCAACTTGGCCGACCATGTGTAACGAAGTGGGACATGTATCCTTATCTGTGATAGGTGGAAAATCACCATGGGACACTGTCCATCTACAGTCAAAAGGTCATGAGGTGCACCACCTCGCTAACCTAACACAGATACTGATGTAACAATACAGTTCACATAAATCCTTCGATGATGTTCCCAGGAAGTCCTCAATCATATTCCATTCACGGTGTTCATTGATCATGTGAGGGTACCAATGAAAAATAATGTTCTACCCTAGTGTAATCACTATATCTTACTAGGTCCTTTATCTATGAACCTCCAGCTATAACACAACTTACCAAAATAGAAACACTACCACACCCACTAATGGAATAAAAACTATGTATGAATGGTAGGGAACCAATACACATAGAAAAAAAAATCATATGGGATAAAATTGCTACTACATATTGGTTAAATGTAAGGCTCTCACTCTACCAGGGCTTCAAAGAAAAATGATTCTAGCAAAAAACACCACTATAAATGCTAGGACCTTCTTTGAAAATCTATTTCAAAACCTCTCCCTAAACATAATGGACTATGAAACTCACCCCCACACCTCGAAACATGATATTTTGGGAGGCATTGAATCTCCCACCTAGTTTTGATAGAATCACAAAAACACATCTTGATGGGGAGATGTCACTCTTCCTTTTGAGTCCAAAGCTACATCAAACCACATAGTGTCCTCCTCAAGCCTCTCACATTAAAAGATAAATCCATGAAAAAATGGTAATAAAAAAACATATGTCCACTCAAATGCTCGGATTGGGTCTTATGGGGATATCTATGAGAAAAACCATCATTCCACTAGGACCTGAACACACATGTTAGAGGGACTCATCCAACAAACCTCGATACTATCCTATTTGGGTCTAAATGATTCAGACACAGAGTTGTATTAACATCCTATCAATGGGTCTCGATAGAGGAAGGGACCCTCTTCCTCATGCATTAAAATATACGTCAAACAACACCAATAAATGTTTCTATTGAAACCCCAATCACATCAGTTAAACCATGACCAAGATACAGAAAGAAAAATGTATAACACAATAGTGTGTAAATAATACTAATACCAAATGAACAAAGGAAAACAATCATGCCACTATTAATACTCAAATATTCTACGTTTATGACCATTATGGGCTGAAGGATTCCTTACTCACATCCTCCATCTCCCTAATCGTAGCATGGAACACTTAGGGCTTGTGGTGGAAACATGTCAAACTACTTAACACCAACTACAGATCTCCAATATCCTCCAACACATTCTCTATATTGAAGAACTCACTACTCTCATCATAGATTCTACCAAGGAATCCCATTGACCAACTCAATCTCAGTAGCACGACGGGTTAGGAAATATATTGAAATGTGTCCCTTGTCATCACGAGGTTAACACATCTTCTCATGAGTCTGAAATCATCCTTGGCATAGCACTGGTGCAACAGGACCACGTGCCTGATACTGGGAATGAGTATGCATCCGACACCATGATCCATTCATATTCCATATTCTAGTTGTTGAAGATGCCACATCCTATTAACCACCACTATATGACGCATCATCATTTCCATCCCCCATGAATCTTCATATGTCTAGATCTTTCATCAGTACCCCTGCATAAGAGGGGAGTAATAAGGAGACCACACCTTCTCAGACGTCTCTACAGAGGCCATGATAAAAGGTATTATTTTTGATGAATGGGTCTTGAAACCTATCTAAGGAGTAACATGATAGGTCTATGAAAATTTCTACATAATTCCCCAAAGTCACGATACCCTACCGATGTTGGAGAAGCTCCGGGATATGCACTGACCATAATGTATCTTGGTAGAACTCTTCCTTAACGAGTCGCTAAAACTCCAACCAATTGAGTGTGACCTCATTGTAGGAATGAATCACTAAACTCCACCATAATATAGCCAAAACCTGAAGAAGGATATATGGTAGTACCACCATATGAATGAGAGGTGTTATCACTAGGTGTAAAACTTGTGTGATAGCCTTAATCTAGTCATTAGTTTCCTGGGGTTTGGGAAACCCTGGTACCTCATAGGTCGCTGCCTATGGATCTCAGGTAGTTCACTCATCCTACTTGTGTCTCTATCCTAAAATGGAAGGACAACCATATTCTCAGTGAGTGGTGGCTCAACTAGTAGACCACCCAATTTTATAGCCTTAGAACTAGTGTAAGACACCATAGCCTCGCCATAGGGTAGGTTGTCATTATAATCCCACAATAAAACCCTGTATGGATAACATCAGGGTGGCATCCTGAAATTGAATTCATGACATTCCAATGTCAGAGTGTATATATTGGGATCTGACTCAAGTAAGATAAGGAAAAAACCAATACCCAATCATATATGATATAGGTACCATTATTTATCTTGGACTATTTTCCTAATGTATCTATGCTAAAAAAGGATTTTATAGTCTTTATGAATAGAGAAATTAACTTCCACACGAAAGCTAGAACCTATTGCCTAAGATCACCACTTTGAACATATTAACACTCTCACTATGTTACACAGACCAAGATTACAACATTATGATCCCAAAGTGAATACCACCTATGTTACCACTATGTCATGAAACAAAGTAATAGATCCTAGATCACAAATCACCAAGCTTACCTCCTATTGGACATGGGAAGGCGACTGGTGCTGAATAGGAATATCACCTTGAAGGGACACCTTTTCGTAAGGTTCTTGTATAGACACACCCACAAACACATCAATGAAATAGTTTTGAGAAAAAAATTTATGGGAACTAAAATTCAGGAATACAAAAATCCAAAACCAGAGAATTATTGAAGTACTCATAGTGAAAAAAGGTAAAAACACATACCCAAAAAACTATAAAAGCATCCAACCTTCACCAAATTCATGCATAAATAAATCCAAAAATAGAGAAATATAGAATTACTGATATTATAAAAATGTAAAAACACATACCCAAAAAATTATAGAAGCATCCAACATGCTCCAAAGGAGGGGATCACTATCAAATACAAATCACTGAAATCTCATCAGGCTAGCATTGGTGAAAACCTTAGTCGATCTAGCTCACTAAGCTCTGCCCACCTCTAGTCCTCCTTTGAATATTTTGAAAGGCCTATAATATTCACAAGACACAACACGTATTGGAAAATCATGTACATAGGTGAATATAAATGTTGTTAGTAGTATCTATAAAACCCCTAAAGAAAAAGGGAGAAAATTAAATGGAATAGTCTGCTTGACCAAGAAAGAGGGAATGTAATTGAGAAAGATAATCTATATCAAATCGTCCTCAACTATAAATGAAATTCCAAATAATTACATATGTGGTGTCAACCTAGACATGTGACAACACAACATTGACTCCCAAAATAATCATGATGTACTTGTTTCAGTCTCCATGTATCATGAGTATACAAACTTATTTCTAAAAAAAAGGATACTACTCGATGTCAAGAATAGTAAAAAAACAATCAATAGGACACACTACATGACCCTGCCCATCTTAAACAAATCTCATACAAGAGATACAATTCATTGCGAATAACCCACAAGGTATAGATCTACTTCCCATTAATAGAGGTCCAAACTTTTAAAATCTTTTCAATGTGAACATCTATAAGAACCCAAGAGGAGAGGAATGCCCCTCATCATTCCACATAGATGAGGGAATCCTGCTCCAAACTATAAGCCATATAAATTCTATCTAGAAAGAAAGAGATAGGTGACTCTCACCTCACCACTACCCTATAGTGAGGGGAGTACTAGCTCCTATATAACCAGGGAAACATCTATTTCCCCAGTATGGAGTGGCCCAAACCTAAACCCTTCGGAGGAGCCCTAACTCTTCATTATGTATCACATGTTACTACTGGAGGTGCCCCGGTTCGCAACTATACTCAATAAACGAGGGATCACTAACTCTAGTAAGGGATGTACTCCCCATTTCTAATTAGAGATGGGTGAGACTCGCACCCTGGTATAACATGGGAGAAACACTATTGCTAGAGGACCCACACCCTAGTACGATAGGGGTGTACCACTATACCAAATCATTTACTATGAGTGACCCACACCGTGACATGATAGGGGATTACTGAACCCATGCTAGAGGTACCTCTCCCTAACATGGTCAGAGAGTACAAAATCCATTGTGTTAATATGTATAGAGGAACCACACCCGATAGAAATTGGGTTGTTTTAACTTCATGGAGAGCAGAATAACACCCTAACACAATATGGGAGGGGAAACATTATCTATTCATCAGTTCTGGAGGACCCCTTACCTTAAATGGTAGGGGAGGAAAAAATATTGAAAGAGGACCATCACCCTCATTCAATAGATGATTAACTTCTCTATCTGGAAAACGGGTATGGAGGTCCTACACCTTGACTCTGTAGGGGAGCATTGTCAAACTATATGCACAATATGGGGAACATTCACCCTATTATGATGGGGGTGTACAAATCCCAAAATAAATACCCCATAGGTATAGAACCTGTGACCACAATGTGGGGATTCCAATATCTTAAAAAGTATACATGTAAGAGAATCTTCTTCCCTAATTCTACATGGGAGTACCAGTCCGAACATATAAATATATGAACCACACCAATCTAAATCATCTGTTAAGTGATTCGAAAAAGAGTTCCATGCTCCTCATACCTCACATCACATCACTACCATCGGAAGGGGACCCAGACCCCAATATGATTGGGGATCACCACACTACCAAGATAAAGAGTCAAAGGGACCAACATCATAAGGTAAAATGGAGGGGTACCAACACTAACCACAACATGATGATTCTCTCTAATCAATACCAAAGGCTAAGCACCACTAAAAATGTGTTGGGATCACAACACACGATATCATATCTTGTAGGAAAAAAGAAATGTCACTATCAAGTTATACATAAAAAATTATCTAGATAGGATACTCACAAGCCAAAATACAAGTTCAAATGGAGGAGTTATATGAGGAGGAATATGTAATGAAGACCTCCAAGAAATTACATGGTGTTCATGCTAGGACACATGGTGTACGGAATCACCCATGCACCTAGACATGTTTCCCATTCACATGGCCTCACATGTCTATTTATGATTGCATGATATGTGCATCCTATACATGGAATGTTTTCTCTCACATGGTCCTTGTCCATGTATCCTCTTCCACATGGTCTAGGCACCCATGTCCCCCACATGTCGTGCATTCCACTCTATTCGACATGTTTAGGCTAATCCGACAATTGTCCCTGTAGTTTTCCCATGCATGTGTCTGACACCTAGTGCTAATTTACATTGCATGTATACTTTTACATGGACATGAAGGTCCACACGAATTCCTAGGCGATGTCCTTTGGCCACATGACATGGGTCCACTACACTTTTTGTAACCATGTTACAAGAAATGTAGTCCCCAAAATTCATCTTCCTCAATTTGGAAGAGATACAAAATGGGTCTCACTATACTACACACTATGTTGAAATTAATTCCAATTATGATTTACCTTGGGAGTTTCCCAATTCACTTTCATTTTCCCTAAAACCTACAGAATAACCTTGCATGGATATCTAGAACTTGTAATAGGGCTCTACAACCGTAAAAGAATACATAAATAAGGGGATGAGGACTCAAACTCAAATGCACCTACACTGAGTGTGAAACAACAACGTGTGGGGTGTATAATGATCTCTGGATCATGCTACTTCTCGATCTGAAAATGATAAACAACATTAACAGAGCTGATAATCACTTCTTCACATCGATTTTGAGTCATTTTCGTCCTCCAATTAATGGAAGACAAGATGAGTCATTCCTTCATTCTTGTTTAATGCACCAAAGAATAGAGGGGGAAGATTTTAGTTTAAAAAATTAATTTAATTTTAATTTAATTAACAATTCAACCACATAACACCCTGCACACATGCCTCCAACCAATCCCTGATGCAGACTAATTTATATCACACATAGGCCAAAAAAGATGTTATAAACACAACCATTATTCCAGAATTATGATCCAATACTATACTGAGATGTTATTTATATTTCATGTGAAACTAAAAAATAATGAAAAACAATATTTAATATTTTTAAAATCACCACTCTGAGGATATCCGAGCCCCAGAATCTTGGGCCAACTCAGTTCCTAGATTTAGAAATATTCTTACAAATATTCCAAAGTCTTACAGGTCAAAAACCGAGTCACTAAAAGTTTTTTCTTCTTTATATGTTTATTATAGATTATTAGGTTAATATGAATCAACATTCAATTAACCTAAATTAGATATCCTTTTTTTATCAATATAGTTAGAATTTCCATGTTTACATATTCAGAAGTGTTCATTACTTTATTTTTGAATTATTTATAAATTATGAGTATTTTGAAAATGGTAGTTAAGGAATATGGTGTAGATGTATTTTATAAATGTTTTTTTTGAATTTTATGTTACCTAATATTAGTAGGAAATTTAATTTTTTTCTAAAGTTAATTGTATAAATTTACTCTTTGAATTTCCCCTATTACTATATTGGAATGATTAGATAATGATGCACTAAACAAATAACCATTTATTGAACCAATGGTTTTGGGGGGTCTTACCCAACTACTATGGGATTCTATTAAAGGATGTCTATATAGGGGACACATGATAGCTGATTTAATGTGTGTTTTATAATTCCATAATTATCTCACTTTTCAGGGTAATTTTCATTCCCAAAAGTGTCTTCCCATTGATGTTTTATTATTGAGTTTATTGAAACTCCAATGAAATAGCATGTTTAATTACACAATTGTATTCTATAAGAAGACTCTCACTATTAGTGAGATGTTATGACTGAGGCTACGAAACATCGGGGGATTTTTAGAATTTATTCTTTGAGTAGTTATACCATAAGACTTTATGTTCATAAAATTCTGAAGAGTTTATAGTTTGTAATTATACATCAATTAATATTATAAAATATGGAAATTTATTCAGGGATTTACATTTCTTTACACAATATATGAGGAGAAATAATGAATCTTAATAAAAGAGTTTTTATATTGTATTAAATATTCCATTCCAATATGAATCATATTTCTTTAAATTATATATCTTTTCAATAGTGATAAATAAGGATATAGTCATTATGTCATCCATCACCGTAATCATCACTGACTCCACTATCCACGTCTTCATCGCCACTCGAGGCCATTGTTACTTGGTATCATCATCGTCGTTGACCAAAGAACCATAAGCCCTGATAAACGTGGCATCAGAAATGAGGCTATCTACACAACAGAACAAAGTGGCATCGGAAACACTACTATAGGGGGGACAGGGTACGGGGAGAACAAACAAAGGCTTCAACAGGTGGAAAGGCTACAAAATAGGTCATGCAGAAATGAAGAAGTAGGGGAAAACAGAAACAAATCACGAGGTAGCATGAATGAAAGTAGAAAAAGAAAATTAGAGCCAAAGCCCAGAATCCGAAAGTGGGGTAACCAAATCCAATCATTGAAAAGATATTCATCTCATGACAGATACTAGAAAGGATAGAGGGACAGGAAAGAGAGAAGCCTCATGTTTGGAGAGTAAGGGGCGTCCACCGCCACCTGTGGAATGCTACAGAAACCCTAGTGACCAGTTAACCCAGGGGATGAGGAGCCATCAGTCTTTTAGTGATCTGATTTAATGATAAGAAACAATGACATGGTGTATAAATTTTTAGGGATGCCAAGTGAGAAGTGAACCTTCATCTCCTAGAATGGTAAGACCTCTTTTTCACAATAATCAATGGGAGTATTTGGTATATATCACTAATATGACTAATATGACCATATTAAGATATTCCACTATAGGGGTAGAACATAGAGTGCTATGAAGTGACCCTAGTTTCTTATATAATATTGGAAAATTGTGGTTTATAGTTGAAATTAGGTGGCCAATAGGAATTTGAAGATCATGTAGAGGATTATGACATGGTGTAATTTCCATAAGGATGTTGTTCATTCATTTGAGAAATTCTAACATGTTAATATTTTTTATGTATTACATTTAAATTTATTGGATGTATTTGATAGTATATTATATATAGAAACCCATGGGTCTGTAGGGGCCATGATATATTATAACATTTGAAACATATCCATGGGTTTTTATGGAGTGAATATAAATATATATATATATATATAATTTTTCCTCAAATTAAATTTATTAATTTATGTATAATAAATAATCATTAAATTTTTTATAAAATCATTTCATTATTAAAATAACTATTTTATAATGAAATGTATTTTTCAAGGTGAGATGAAATGTCTTTATAAAAACTATATTTATAACTATTAAAAGGTGATATCAATGAAACTTTTTTGTAAATTATGAATATTCATATATGTTTTATCTAATGGTCGGGATTTAAGATAAAATCATTTTGAGGTAAAAAGTGTTATTGTTTTAGATCATTGTTTCTATTTGCATAAGAAGTTTTTATCAATAAAAAATAAATTAAATCACAATGATTTAATTATTATGATGAAATATATATATATATATTATGAATTTAATCAATTATTTTAAAATTAATCTAATTGTTTTTACTATGAATGGAATGAATGTTATTATAATTTTATGCTTAATAATATTTTTTCAATAAATGGTTTTCTATCTATTTTTTCACACTTATATTAATGTTAATTTATTACTCTTACAAAAATTGTATTTAGTAAAATATATTACACCATTTTAATCAACGTTTATACATTTTCCAATGAGCCAATTTTATTTTTGGTAATAATGAATATAAAAGTAGTTTTTTACCATGGTTAGGGTCAAAACATGTTTACAAGGGGTGTTTAAACTGAGATATGATGTTAAAATTCCACATAAACATTTATAAATATTGTTTTATGGATATATATCGACATGATCATATGTTTTATTAAATTTCATGTAGATTTGGTTCCATTTCCATTATAAAGTGATTGATATTATTTAACTCATTTAGGTACTTCCACAATTATCTAGCCCTTCACTTATAAAAGGGAACCTCTTCTAATCAATTATTCATAATCTTTGCTCCTTCTAGATTATAAAATAAAAAATAAAGAATATTTATAAATTTATTCACAATTTTCTTATTCTTCAAGTCTTACCATAATATCATCCTAATAATGTTTAGGGTGTACGGAAAAGGATGTATATAAAGGATGTGGTAATCATCTTACCCAACTATTTTAATGTTTATTTCTTCTAATAATTTCTCTAAATATTTTTAATCCATCCTAAAATAATGAATATAGTATAATAAATATATTGGGACATTATCTTAATTATGGTAATACCATTTTCCACCACCACTCCATCAAATGTGTAAGGAATATATCTCTCACGCGTACATTTAGACAACCACACGCACAAAGTGATATGATTCATTTTCGATTAATTCTTCAATTTTATAGATATTATGATGGATTTAATAATAATTTATGATATTTAGTAAATAATTAGGATTTCATAATGATATGATATTTATAATCTTTCTTTCCTTATTTTCATTATAAGATGAGAATTTTTTTCATATTTATAGACAATCATCTCCACGAATGGTGTAATTATTGTTTAAATATCATTATTTTAAGGTTGACTATAAATAAACACATAATTAATATAAATTATATTTACATCAGGATTTAAAATATGAATATTATGGAACCATGATCAATATGGAAAGACAACAAAATCAAAATTAATTCATACCTGAAAAATGAAACATTATCCCTCATAAAATTGTTTCTAATAATGAATTATTAATGAACAAATCATATGATTTTATAAGGAAAAAGTATAGAATTATATATATGTAGTGGTTTCTTCTATAGAATTTCAATAAATTTAAATTTAATATACAAGATCTTAGTGTACTTATTAAGAAAGTATATCTTGTGGTAAGTGTTTTAGGTTAAAATCAAACCTTTTATAGGGAATATTTATCCTAAAATTTATGAGAATCATATTATCTGATATTTACCATAAATAATAATTTATTTTATTCTACTCTAGATATTTCAAGAAACCTAACATCATCCTTTATTTTATTCTCTCTCTCATTACACCAAAATTTGAAATATTATTTTAATTAAAACGGACATCATTTTTCTATGTTTGTATAAATATTTTCAATCCATGTATATGTATTATATATTTTTTTATTAATGTTTTATTTATTATAGAATGAATTATTAAATTCATTTATACCCATGTTTTACTTTCTAATTTTTTTAAAGGTAATCTTTTACCATTTTTCAAATTATGCAATTTTTACTAAAGGTGTCAATGAAATCATAGTTTTAACAAATTCTTGATGAATTAAATTTTATATAGCCATGAATAATTATATCATTGAATCATATATAATGTGTTTTCATTTTTCGTTTAACGAAATTATCTCCATTATATTTTTTAAATTCCATGATTTTAAATATGTATTTTCAAGATAAAAATGAAATTTTTATTAATAAATTTTCTAGTGATAATTAAATAGAATTTTTATTTATTTCAACATAAATTTATACTTATTAGATTTTATTATGTACATGATTCAATGTTATAATCTATAGTATTTATACAGATGGGTATTGAAAATTATGATCAAATCCTGACTGAATAACTTTTTTTTATTCAAGTAATGATATGATGAAATGGAAAATGTTTAATGATCATGTAGAACACATATGAAAAGATCTAGGTTATTGATATTTGTGTCAATTAAAGACCTCAAATTTGTTGGGTATTGATTATTATTTATGATCACAAAGGATATATTTTAGGATAACTGAACTCCAAAATAGGTTATATTAGAGATTATCCCAACCCATGGGAGGTACAAGCATGTTTCTCCTATACTGATTATCTATGATTCGTCTATAACTCACGTCTTATGATCTTTTGTTTCGTTATTTCAAGATTAGAATCTATTAATTATTTTGAAATAAATTCAAAATTTGACCTCATGTTCTCATAATTTTATGAGCATGATATGGTTAAATAAGATCAATGATTGATATCTCACTTGCTTACCCATAATAAAAAATAGGCTTTCCCATTATTATGATTCCATTCTTTAGGTTATATAGAAATATTTTCATATGAAATGAAAAATAAGTGTATTATATAAGAATTATTTTCTAAGGGATATTGAATATCATTCATGAAATAAAATATTTTATATCTATTCTTCAATGATAGTAAACCCTTATGGTTGTAGGGTGTTTATTATTATGAAAGTTATTGTATATTAATAAACAATTATATAAAATTTTCGTTTGAAATTTATGAGTCACCAGAGATCGCATCAGAGTAAGGTTTATTTATTTATGGATATTTGGAATACATAACATTTCTAGAACCATAAGGATACGTTTATGTATATGATAACATCATAAATCATTGGTAAAGTAGATATTCTATTATTTTCTTAGAAAAACCTATATCTAGGTGCATGGAATTTGACTTGGTAATGGGACATTTTCACATAGGTTTAAAAACGCAAAAATTGGTGGATTATATTTTAATAAAATCATTATCGGTGCATGATGAGTGGGTTGAAGACTACACCCATGGATAGACACTCTTAATGGATATGATTAGTTTAATTAAAATTTTATTTTTGAATCATTATGAAGGATTTTAATTTTCAATGACCATGAATTAAATTGGTTAAAACTAATGTTTCACAGATTCAAATGAAGGTTTCATGATTTATATATATCATATATATTAGTTTTCATGATTATATCATTATTTAATAAAAAAATTTCTTCTCACAATTTTTTTTGGTTTTTTAAAGCATGGAATCAAAGGAATCATCTGAGTGTTGGATATTATGGATAATGTAATTATTTTATTTTTGAAGAAGACAAATTTTATGGGATTAAGAATGAAAAATCATATATTTTTTTCATACACTATAATATCCAGCCACAAATCATTCCCAATATTAAAATGAGAAATTGAGTAAAAATATACCATTGAATCCTATATAAGGAAACATACTCCTAATTATAGTGTATCTGATGAACTACTTATTACAAAGAAACATTTATTTAACACATAAAAGTTGTTATCCATTTCCCAGTGGTCAAATTATGATAAAATTATTTTTTCTGATTATCTTTTGAATACTGAATTAGATCAATGATGTAGTCTGGTCAAGAATAATAAATAACAAGATGAAATTGAGTCTACGGATCTTGAAGAGTTTAAGAGATCATTTTTAGTAGGTTTTTTCCTCATATTAATCATATTATAATGGATAATTAATTAAATTATGGGAAATAGATGGATTTTTTAATCCATTATTACCTCTTTATCCCATAAGAAGGAAGAAAATATCTTTAAATCACTATTGTCGATGTGGGTTATGATAATTGGTGAAAGGTAATCTTACCATATACTCAAGAACTACAGATTTCATATTTGAGTTTTTTTCACAAACTCTTTTATATTTGATGGACTTTCTAAGGGTATAAAATTTACACTTTAACACATATTTGGGAAATTAGTAGTGAACTTTTATATTTTTTATAATGAATAAATTTCATGGTTATAATTATATTATAATTTTTGATTATTGGTATATGATTTTTATAAATCTTGTTATTCTCACTATAGTTGACTTTGATTTCTTTTTTGGTATAGATAGGATCTCTCTATATGAATCCCAAATCGATTTCCTAATAAGCGAAGTAAAATTTCATATTACTTATGAACCTATGATCATTTATCAATGTGAGTATTAATATAATCTTACCATGAAAATTATACCCATTTTTTGTTTCTTGGTTCCCATTCATAAGTGTTATTTTGAGATGATGATGTGGGGGAAACTCAAATTTGAAGATATGTATATTTTATGAGAGTTTTTTGATGCCTTTCTAGGAAGAGTTTCCATGTATTCCCAAAAATTATGAATAATATTTTTTTCATTGAAATAATTATTATTTATCCACCTATTTAAAATACCTCATATGGAATAACCCTGATTGAGTTTCCAAAATCTAAGAAGCAATTCTAGGAGAATATTTTAAATGGATTCATTCAACCTATTTTGTCACCATGGGGTGAAATTATTGTCATTGTTAAGAGGAAATATATATCACTGTGACTGTGTACTAGTTATCAAGAACATAACAAGATCATGATCAATAATAAGTATCATTTATGATGTATTGATGTTTTTTTAGTAAATTGTGAAGATATAAATACTTCTTAATGATTTACCTTCATTCTGGACAACGTCAATTGTAGGTAAAAATTGAATACATATATAAGACAAACATCCTTTTGTGGTATAAACAATATGAATTTTTAATGATTCTATTTGGGAATACTAATTATGTGTATAAAACTCATGTTTTTAATTAATAATGTGCTTATATATTTCCTTAATCAATTTAGGGTAATCATTATAGATGATGTAATTGAATAGTATATGTTCAAGTATGGTGATGATGATTACATGATAATGGTATTATCAACCATTATAATGGTGAAAAAATATACCAAATTTAGTAACTATGAATTATGATTATATAAAGAATCATTTATTGGACACTTGACCCCAAGAGAAGGTCTACTAGTGGGACTCTTTATGAAAGAATTCGTTGAACAATAATCCATATAAACCACAATGACTAAGATCTATCATATTATAATATTGGATGAAAATTATCAATTGATTTTGAATAATCTCACAATATTGTCTAAACCAATAAATATGTTAATATAGAAGGAAGACATGTTCCTTTATACTCATGAATGTGAATAAAATTTCTAATAGATAATGATAAGGTTGGTTATTTCACCATTACACACAATACCCAAAAATGGAGAAGGGTCTATTATTTTTATTACCGCTATGAATAATACATAAGGATGTGTTCTTATTCAGAATGACATAGTGATTACTTATTCATATTTCTAATTAATGGTTCATGATTTTATTTACCCATCCCATAATATGGATTTAGATATTATATTAATGATATTGCAACAATAACATTACAAATAATGTTGTGACAAATATATTCATCATAAAATTTTAATCATAAATAGTTAAATAAGTGGTAGTGATGTTTTATGGAGTTAATTAATGATTATCAATTTTCAATAACGTAAATAATTGGGAAGTAAAACTGGGTTTATAAATTATTGAGTTGAAATGATCATGTTATCTTATATATAAGAAGGATTATAAAATATCCAATATGTATTAAGTATTAATGTATATGCCTTGAAATGTTTAAGTAACAAGGGAAATATTATCACACTCAAATGATCATTGCATCTCCTATCCATGTAATTATTAAAGAGGTAAGAAAGGAAGATGTGTAAGTATAAATATATTTGAAAATTAATCCTGTATTCATCCTTGATTGCAATGGATTGATATGGTTCAAGGATAGAGTATGTTTCCCTATTATACCAAAAATAAATTAGGAGATATTGAATGATTCTAATAGTTCTCCATTATCTAATAAACGTTGAATTATGAAGATATACATAGTATTTTATGCCCATTTTTTGTTGGATAACATTAAACAATGTATTGAAGAGTTTGTATCAATGTTATAGGTAGTCCAAGATGTTATGATTGAGCGGGGAATTATAAAGGAATGTTTCAACAATTATCGATTAGAGTATGAATGTTGGAAAACATCACCATGGATTTCATCATAGCACGACCAATGACAAAAAATGGGAATAATATTGTATGGATTATTTTTAACCACCTTACAAAGGCATCACATTAAATTATGATAACATATTATTTCATTCAGGATCAAATTTCCCACATATATATTGACGATGTTGTAAGATTTAATGGAGTACCACATACTATAGTACCTGATCTAGATTTGTCATTTACCTCAACATTCTAGAGATGTTTTCAACAAGATACTCTTATAGATTTGTGTTCTAGTACTATATATAATCCTCAAATTGATGGAATGTATGACATAACCATTCAGAATCTAAATGACATGATATGATTTTGTTCTCTAAATTTTAATGGGGGTTGGGATCAACACCAGCCTCTCATAAAATTATCTTACCATTTTAATATTCACTCAAAACTTCATATTGATCCTTATGATGCCCTTTATAAAATTTTATGAATAAATTTTAAATACAATGATGCAGTAAGATAATTTTATATATTGGTACCTTATATAGCTGGGGAAATGGAAAAGAAATTCTAAGACATTTAGATTCACAACACGGGAGATCTGATTCAATATTAGAGTTATACTGATAATCATCGGATAAAATATAAATTAAAAGTTGTTTATAAGGTGTTCCTAGGAATTTATCTGGGGAAGATGTTTATAAGATTTAAATATAAGGTTTATCTGATATATAGTTAGATTTTTCCTTTTGTGTTTCATGACCATGAAGGTATGATATCTTATTTCTTGGTGCTTCTACTAAGCATCACTCAATTTCAAGTTGTTTTCTACGCCTCATTATTTTATAAGAAAATATCTAATCCATTACATGTACTTATCTTAGAGGTTATAACACTATATTATGGACTATATTATGAATAATAACATGAAGATATAATGTATCATAGAGATAAAATATAAGAGAACAACATTATCCACATGGATAAACTTATTTAGAGGAATTACACATTTTATGAAGCTACATGGCAGCTCAAGGATGTCATAAAGAAAATAAAACCTCACTTTTTTCATCAAAATGATGGAATTATGAGGGTAAAATTATTTTTAAGTGTGGTACAATTTAATAATAAATGATTTTACATGTACTCCCTTGAAGTAAATTTGATGTGTTCAATATCATTCTTTACATGCAAACCTGACTAATCATTCTTTACATGACTAGTTAGCTCTGTTCATATGTGTTTTCAACTAAGTCATCTGAAAACACTACAAGGACTCCCAAAATCGATCGAGATTTACTCGACATAGACTGTCAGTCTCACGAGGTTTCGACCTCATAGCCAGCTACAAGATTTTACATAAGGCTGTAAAGGTAACACATAACTAGGAGAACAAACTCTACATGATCATAAATCACGTATCACACTTGTCTAAGAGATACACTCCATAAGTTACAAATCTACCATTCAAGATGGTACGTCTAGGAGAACTCCCCCTATCAGGAATGACTCACTAGGTAAAAATCTAGTGCCCAACACCATAAGTATTGTTATTGATATCTGATTCATTGTAAATACTAAAAAAAACCCTATGAAGAAGCCCTCCCCTCACCACTATACATAGTTGAGGGACCACTATTTTTTGATTATGCATCTTGTATATCCTCTATAAAGGGTGAGAATTGAGGGACTTACACCTTGAAACTTCCCTACAGAAAAAAAAGTAATAGCTACTAACGAACCATCAAAACCTCTATCACCCCTATATAGAGTACCACATACCTCACTACATTGAGGGATCACTAAATCCTAACTAGGTATTGCACATAAATAAGTGGATGTGTTCAATTCTCGTAACTACATTCCACAACTGAGGAAGATCCCACTCCAGTGGAGGACCCGATCCACATTTCTACTCAAAGAATCCATAGAATAGGACCCACAACATGGTATTATATGAGATTAACCCTCAATAGATACAGGACCTACACCCTCATATGATAGGAGAGTACAACTTTGTTGATCGAGGATCCACAACCTATTATGATAGTGGAGTTCCACTCTGTGGATATAGGACCCGTACCCTGGAATGATTAGAGAGTACCAATCTACTAGAAGAATAACTATGGGGGACCTATACCCTGACAAGACAAGGGAGTTCCAAATATGGTATAGATGAATTTCTCCATGATATGACAGGGGAGTACCATTATATGGATAGAGGACCCACAGCCTAGTACATACGAAGAGTATAAATATTGCTATTCGTTACATCAGGAGAACCCACGCTTTGACTATGAAAGGGAGTATTGTCTCTACAGATAAACTAACCACTCCCTGGTAGGATGGGAGAGTACCTAATATATCTCTCCAATGAATTTGGAGGGGCTACACCATGATACTATATGTGAGCTCTGTCTATCTACACGAATGATATGGGGAACCTACAGCCAATTATGGAAGGACAGTTCTGACTCTAGAAGAACTAAGCCATGGGTATATGACCTATTACCACTTTAAGGGAGTATCTTATCTTCAAATATCATTGGTTAGGTAAACCCAAACCATGATATTATAAGCTAGTTTGAGTCTCAATATCTCTCTAAATGATCAACATTGATCTACAACATTGATCAAGTGTGGTTAAAAGGTGCATCAAACTCATTATACCTCATATTGCCACACTACTAGGGGTAGGGTACCGATACAATGATATAGTATGAGAGACCACTATACCAGCATAAAGAGACTAGGGGACCCACATACAAAGATATTAGGGATGGTCACAGACCCTGAAGTCAACCCAATGATCCACCCTAATCACAACCCAAGGACTACTACCTCTTTGGCAGCACCATGATCAAAACATACCATATCATATCCCAAAATAAATTATAGAGTCTATGATCAAGTTCCACAAAAAAATATTTTATCAATATTTTTTTCTAAATATATTAATACCTTATATTATCTTTAATTCTATTTATTTTTTATTTGGAACAACATTGAAAATAAAGTTCCTCAATATTATTTAAATCATTTAGGTAATTCAATCTGTGTCCCCCCCAATTATAAAAAGGAACCAATTATAATTGTTCACTGAAAATATTTGATCCATCTAGATAAGACAAGACCCGAAAAAATTCCAAGATTCTTTTCCTTAGTTCTTCATTTCCTTGTATTACCGTATGTCCATCTTAAATGAATATAAGGTGTAACCCAAAGGATGTCTCTCAAATAAGAGGTAATTATCTCAAACAACTATTTCAATTATTATGTCTTATTATACCTAAAATAAATATACTATATAGAATATTAAATAATTAATAAAATATCATCAATATAATTATATGATATTATAATTATGAGATAACTATTTTTACATCCTTAATATGAAATGGTTATAAAAAGCATAACACATGCATATATGTGGACTACTGCCTCCACATATTGATACAATCATTTTTTATCACCTCCTATAATTTATGTAAATACTGATGTATATAATAAATAATTATGATATTTAGGATATAAGAATGATTATATAATGGTAATATTTTTTTTGTTTCATTAATCTTTCTCTTTTGAAAATGTAAAATGGTTAAGTGTATGTACGAGCTACCGTCTCCATTAGTAATGTAATGAATTTTTATATATCTACTTCATATAAAAAAATATGAATATATATATAGTGAATATAAATGATATTTATATCATTATTAACATAATTGAGATGATGGAACCAAGGTCAATATTCAAGGACAATAATAGAAAAATAAAAATAGATATGAAAAAACAAATTGTTATCACCTGTAACAGTGATTTTATTAATAAATTATTGATGAACATGCAATCATATTTTCTAAGTAAACCATTTTTTGGTATTATATGTATGAATATAGTTCTATTATATAATTATAATATATTAAATTTTATTATAAAGGAGGGTAGAGTTCTTCCGAAGAATGTAGAACTTGAAGTAAGGGTTTTTTGTTACTATCTTACTTTTTATTGGGATTTTTTATGAATACCTTTTTTATAATGAATTTTTTCCTATTTAATAAAATATTATGTATTTTCTTAATATATGATTATTTCTAGAAATTAAATGTTATCCATTCAATTTTATTTCTATATAACTCAAAATATCTAAATAATACATTCACATAAAATGGATGTTTTTCTATTTAATCAAGAATATATTTTTTCCATGTCCTTATACTCTAATTTTTTTAAATAATATAATTACTATTCATTAATGGTTCATTGAATCAATTTTTACCCCTATATTAATTTATATACAAAATATAAAATAGAATATTCTTATAATTTTCATTATTAGGTACTTTTTTACAATATTTTGAATAAAATCTACGTATTAATAGATACAAAATTATTTGATTTTTATGTCATAATGTATACTATTTGACCTGAATATTATATAAAACTTTTTTACTTTTTTATTTTAAAATAATAATTTTTTCCTAATATTCTAAAAAAATTATGTTTTGAATAATTGGATTTAAAATGGAATGGGACTTTTACTAAAACAATGTTCCAATTATTTGTTATAAATATTTTAATCTATAAAAAAATCTATTGTTATTTCATAGGATTTAATTATGGTATGATATAATGTTTCACTATTTATGATTATTCTTTATGGATATTGAATATGATAATAGAATTTTGATGAATCCCATTTTATTTTCCATAGGCCATGCTATGATGAAATGATAAGTGTTTACATGAAATTATAGCATTCGTATGAACGGTTTGTGATTATATGAATGATGGGTGTGTCAAATAACTCAAATGTATTTGGTATTTTTTTAATGTTGGTGAGATAGAAGGGTATATAGGATGTTAATCCATCATAAAAAGTATACACATGTGGTTATCCAAACATTTATGTAGGTGAATGGGTGGTTAACACAAGCATAAAATGTGATGAATGTCTCAGTGGGTAGACATGACATAGTTATCTATGTTTATGAGTATTCCAAAAATTTTATGAAACTATATTTGAAATATTCTTGTGGATAGGTTGTTATATAATGGATTATAATATCTAATTATTCTATGATTAATGTCTTATGTTTAGAAATATCATTATTTCATGATTGTGTTATTTTAATGAATGGGTATGAATTTAAAATGTTAATATCATGTACATCCACCGTTATCCTCAAAAAATGCATAAAAATTATTTTGTCTTATATCTTTCATGTTTACCCCTTTGGATCATATGGTACCACTCTGTGATATGTTTCCTTTCACCGGACCACAAATAAATCTTTATATAGAAAATAAAAAAGCATTGTATTATATAAAAAATATTTTGGCTGGCTATTGAATATTTTTTATTAAATAAGATGAGAATGTGTATTGTCTTAAAACACACTAATGGTTTAAATTTATATGGAATGTATTATTCTGATATTTATTGAATATTAATATACAATAATGCAATATTTATATTTATAATGAGTGGATACCAACAGAAGGGATTACCACCTTAGTATTATCTCCAGTGTTTTAAAAAATGTTGTCAATTAATGTACTTTTGATAATATAAAGGGTAATTTTATAGAGTTATGTTCTACTTTTTATACCTTATAGTTTACCTTTTACTTATTTAATATATTTACATCAAATTCTTTTATCTTGGAATTTTTTTGTCAATTCATATACATAATTTATAAGTATCATCAAGTTTTAAAGTATTGAAAATCACTTGGGATAAATAATAGAGCAGATAAATTGGGGACCATCTTATGCTTTAGTGGTAGTTATTTATGGTAATATTTTGGATCTATTCATTCTTTATATAGAATAATTTTATGTTATCTTATGAATGAACTATTTAACACAGTTTTTTGACTATATTTATTATTATAATAGTGGGTTTCTTTCTCTTCTCTTTGTTTTATTCAATATAACCTTATTTGAGAATGAGAATTTTAGGTTGGACTAACATTATGTGACTAAGTTAATGTTGGTGTAATTACCATTATGATAAATATCATGAACCAAATAGAGTTTCAGATATATTGAGTATTATATCTTCTCTTTTTCACTCATGACATCGAAATAACATCACAATTTTTTCATCAATAAATAAATCCTATTTTACCATCATTGAGTGATGTGAGAAATCAATATTAGATAAGCTTGATCCAATCAATTCTACATCAAAATTTATATATTACATTGAGTTAGTGGATCACTACTTTAGGGATTCCTCACAAGTATCCTACAATGTAATTATGGTATTATTATATCAATATCGATTGATCAACAAAAAATGATGAATTAAAAGTTCATGTAATTCCTGATCTACATAAAAATTAGTTATAAATTACTTGTAATAATCCTCTTATTATTGTTTAGATGTTTATTAAATACAAGTATTTTTCAACACTCATCTGTTATTATATCATTATTTATGTAAAACTCATATTATTCATAAATTAATAATAAAAGATGAGATGACTAGGACAAAAATAATATTCTGATGCACCAAAAACCAACAAGTTGTATCATAGTGGTGACATGGTTAATTAATAATTTTTTATTAAACATTTAATTGATGGAATATGTTTAAAATATATTTTAAATAAAATTTATTGATTCCCTTCATTTACTCTTCCATTTCCTCATTCCCTCCTACAAAAAAAATGATAAATTAAAATGAAAAAACATCAAAAAACACCATATATAGATTCTAAAGGTTATGGATGAAAAAAATAAATGTATACATTCTGTATACTATACTAAACGCCATGTACCCGTGTATCTAATCTATATATTTTGTTGATATTATATTATTCTAATAAAATCATGTATGTTATCTTATAAAATAGGAATACATAATTAATTCAAACCATGAAGGAATAGGGGTTTAAGAACCACAAAACTTTTAACATGAATACATAATGTGTAGTTCTAATGTCTTCATTATGGAGAAATTGGGCGGGAGGGGTCCAAGAGTGTCTTGTATCTGTTACACAACAAAAGCAATTACCTAACCACAAACACCAAAGTGAAACATCATTACAGAATGTCACAAGCTGTGTACCTCATATACATATGTAGAAACCAGACATTCCTAGACCCGGTGAAGGTGTAATGGACACATATAGAAGAGACTACACACTGTGTAACCCTGTAAACGTCATGTAGTCTACTACAAATCATGTTATTAATTTTAAATATATGTAATAATTAATTATATATAAAAAATATTCAAAAGTTTTTAATGTTTCATTTTTTTAAAAATACACACCATGTAATAGGATTTATAGTTTGATTTAGAATTAATATCCATGATAAATATTAAAAATATATTTTTTGTTAGCTATTTGTTATAGTGCACACCTTACACATCAAGATGATCACATATATTGTAATTCACATGTGATACATGCGTAATTCATTTAAAATTGCATGGCATGTATTAAACTATCATGGAAGGTATATTAGATTCCATTTTAATATAGAAGAATAAGGATCGGTATAGTTAGTGTGGATGAGTACATGTTATTTCCTTTAAGTATAGTTGTGTACATTATTAAAACTAAATAGAATTAATTTTTTATTTAAAAAGTTATTGATGATTATATTTTAAGAATGATAGTATAGAATGATGATTAATTTAATTAATTCATGAAGTTTTATTTTATTAATGAAAAAATTAAGTTAATTGATAATTTTATTTCCAATGCATGATTCATTGTATAAAGTGTGGGTGATCATGTGATTAGACTAGACATATGTATGTTTTTGGATTCCATTTAATTTATTACTATCATTAAATTAATATGATGGAATAACCATCATCCCTACCTACTTACTATGTATGGTCCCATGTGCCCATATTTTATATCATATAAAACCCCTTGTCCAATACATTAGATATAATCACTTGTGCGTCAGGGACATATATTGTAAGGAAGGAGATCATAGGTTAGAGGTGGTGGTCCCTGTCTTATAATTGATGAAAACCCAATAATGGTGATACATAATAGCTCATGTATAATTCCTCAACATAATCTATTCTATGTTTCATGATGTTTTTCCATAGAATTGAACTTTTTTTGTCATCTTCAAGATAAACTAATAATTAGAGAATCTCATGATCATGCCACTTATATTTTATTTTTTCTATTTCATGGTTGATTATTTATGTATATGGATGATACAATGTCAAATAATTAATTAATTAATAAACATTAAATTAGAAATAAAATAAACTATGTTATTCATATATTTTATCACATATTTTTTATTACTTAATAATAGTAACCCTAATATTTACAATGTATTTTATAAAATTAAATTTGATTTTTACACATTAAGATAAAAATAACTCAAATAAATTATTAATTTAGTATAGCCTTCTATAATGAAATTTAGATTACAACACATATTTCAAAGTGCTTGACAAAACTTGTTAGGGTTCTTTTAATTTTTAAGGAATTTCAATCTTGAAGATTTATGTTAATAAAACATTGTTCATAGTAAGGGTTAACTACCAATGTAGGACATGGTGTAATGAAGAAGAAAGAATTAATAAAATATTTATAAAAATTCTTGGATTGGTGAGACCACTAATAAATATAAGAAATAAAAATTTAATGTTGTTTGAATGTCACAGCTATCTAAAACACATCAAATAACATATCAGGACACTATCTGGTTTATAAGTAGGGTAATATGGGTCCTTTCCACATAAATATTTATGAAACAGGATAATCAAAATCTAATGATGAGGACTGTTAATATGATAAAAAACATAGGTGATTAATAAAATTTAATTTAATTTTATTAATATAATTTGGTAATAATATAAGTACTAATAATATCCACCTAAATTTTGGTAGATGCGGAAAATCACATAACTTCCAAAATATAACCATGATCAATCTTATAAAAGTATAATCTTTTTACTACTGTAGATTCTTCAGAAAATACTGGATATTATATGGTATAATAATCCATGCTAAAAAATTATATGTTTTCGAAACCCCCTTTCCTGTGTATCTTGAGGAATAGGATAATGAAGAAGAAGTGTCCCTGTACTTTAAAGATGAGTATGATGCAATGGATGTTAAATGTTTCATGGTATCATCCATGTAAGTTGAGATTCTAAATAAATATGAGGATATTTATATATATATATATGATTATTTATCACCATCATGATCATTATTATGACAATGTGAGACAAGAGATATATGAAATATCCAGTTGATTGTTTATATGAAATCACAGTGAGTTTGCTCCAACTCATCCCCATGATGTCAATATTAGTTTCCTCATATATTTAATTGACATTATGGGGTTTATTAATCATGATGAGTTTTAAAAATATATCATTCTATCATCACTACATAAATCCTTCTATAGTTTCAATGTGAGTTATAATATGATCAATATCAAGAAGATACTTCCAAAAAAACTAATATTTATTCAAAAAGTTGATAAAGACATGGGATATGACAAAACCATGGTCTTTATAGTAAAGAAGAAAAAAACAAGTAAATGGTTACAAATACTCATTATATGTCTATTGATCTAGAGCCCCATCCTTTTAAGAAGAAGGTGGAGATGATCTTGTGATAATAAAATGAGCATAAAGAGGTCGATTTTTCAATATGAAGGAGAGGAAACATGATGTGGGAAGACACCCAGCTAAACATTCTAGGATAATCGTATCATGTGTTCATTATTCAGTGTCATATTTTTATATATACATGCTAAGTGTTAGGTAATATATATGTTTCTCATATTTTTTTAACAAATACAAGATAAAAGTATATTTAAAAATGATTATAGAGCTGATGTGGATATACAGGTTACCAATAGAGTGAGTATAGGTGATCAATCCATTCAGGACTAACACTTCACATTTCAAAAAATAATTATTTTTGTTTATGGATTTTTTTTATTTTTCTAGTCAATCAAGAAAATCATTTCTATTACTTTTTATAACAACCCTATTTTTTTTATTAAACATATAAACATGAATTATTAAATAAACTCTTCCCTTGATATAACATGTCAAATCGAGAGTTCTAGTGTCATTGGGGATTAGTAACATTACATAACAACTGAAAACAAAGAATGAAACATCTTATTTAAAACATCTTGTACATGACCACTACATTCCCTTGTACTTATCGTTACATTGGATAACCTAAGGACATAAATAAGAAAAGGGTGAGCTACAAAGCCTAGTAAGGGAATAAACAAAGAATAGCATGAGGAGTTCATTACATGTTAGATAATAGTCATTTCAACAGAACACATAATAAAATAAACATAAAGGCATGATAAATCATGATAATCATAAAATAGAGATGTGGAAACAATACTTAACATGGAATTAGCATGAGCCAAGGCTAATTGCACATGGAGCAGGAGTAAACCATCATTGCACATGAAGCATGAGAAAACCATCATTTCACTTGAATTAGAATAATTAAACACCCATTTTACAAGATGTTTCATGATACTATATTTTACCAAATGCATTGGAGTGATATCAGGTCCCACACTTCATAATCATTTCATTTCATGCATAAGTGTACCACGTAGATCATAAAAACACGGATTCCTTAACATAATAAGTTATTCCATGATTATGCAATGCAGAAGAAATACATAAAAGAAAAATTAAATATGTATATGTGCATAAAGGTGAATACCCTTGATAGAGAATGGCTATGGTTTTCACTACCCTATGATTTTGACTTAGTAAAACGCAGTGCAATTTCTACAGCATAATGGCATGACATAATAATTTGTAAAAATGGTTGATGAGATTGAAATGGTCGTCTCATCATATTTACATGAAATTGAAAGTAAGGGTGTCATATATATACATTCCCCACAACATGTAATGTAATTTTGATTCAAAATACAAAATAATTTATTAAATTCAAATGATGAGAGAGAAATTCCTTACAGAATTTTGGCATTGTAACGAGTATATATGGAAGGAACTGATGAGAGAGAAAGGGGTATATCATAATTAAAACCTAAATATGAAAATATATGGGTGGTTAAAAATCATACACCAACATTTATAAGTGAAAATAAAAGGGCCTAACAATATTAAGAAACTTGGATAAAATGAGAAAGGTGGGAATCCCTTACGGAAATTCGACATAGTAATGGCTTAGGTAAGGGTCAAAATGAGGAAGGAAAAATAATTCCTTATTAAAATAACATCAAATGTACAGTAGTAGCATTATTATAAAATAATTAAATTATAACCATTCGAAATTAAAAGAACTACATTCAAATAAGATGCTTGAATTTGAAAGGAGAGGAAAGTGAGGATCCCTTACTTGGAAGTGTGATCCCAAAGGCTTAGGAGGGTCTTGAGAAAGGCTTTTTGGTATATTGGGGTGCCATGAGAGGATAATAGAGAGAGGAGGTAAGATTTCGTATGAACTCCAAATGCATTTAGTGAAGATGAAGTGAGAGCTTGGGTGGGTTTATATAATAAAAGAGAGGAATTCATTATAATTTATGATTGGGATACCACACATTAAACTAATCAAAACAACAGACCAGGCCATGTTTTTTGCAAATGGTTTTTTTCAAAGGGGAGTGGAAAACAAAATTTTATAAGGCTAATGGCCTAAAATCTTAAAATAATAGGGTATCTTATGTGGAGGTGAATCACACTTGCAATGAAAACAATTTAAAAAGACAAAACGTTTTATAAGCCTTGAAGGGTCCACCAAATGATTGAAAAATAAATGAAACAAACCCAAAATCACATTATTTAATAGTTAAAAAATATATTTTGTGAACATAATGTTTATGGTATTTTAATACATCATTATTGGGTCATTATGATGTCATAAAACACATTATATATTTAAACGGTATTTAATTTTTATCCAAAAATTCGACTGTCTCAAAAAATTATGTAAAATTCCCCATTTTATAATTTTGACATCCTGATTCAAACAATAATATTCATTTTAACTATATAATTTTTTAAATTTGTGAATTTTAACTTTTAAAATAAAACTTGACATTTATAAAAAATTCACGCATTTTGACAAAAAAACAGCTTTCAAACCTTAATAAAAATTACAATTGCATTCATAAAATTATATGATAATTTATATTTAATAAAAATTAATTTAATAATAATAATATTTTATTAAAATAATATTTAATTCAAAAAACCATTAAATCATCAAAATATATTTCTTATTTCAATATTAACTAAAAATATTATTTGTTATTTAAAAACTATTTAAAAAGTAACAATAATAAAATTAATGTATATTCTTTACTAATACAAAAATAATGCACATAATCATAATTTTAGGGTCTTTTTACATATCCCCTTATAACACTCATATAAGACTGAAGGGTATGGTGTGTGATGGTGAGAGACTATTGGGGTGGCTCAGATAACATTGCTCAGGTGGTAATCTCTATGAACTTAAACTTCTCTCATAGGTGGTTCCGCTCAAGCCTAACATATTCATGCACGGGTTGGGATTGGTCAAGATCGAATCCTAATGATGCTACCTTGTTTTCAAGTTCCAACAAATGGGCTTCGTATGGGGAAGTCTACTGGATGAGGTTATCGCTTCCTTTGTTTGAGTAAATTGGATTTGTTAAAGCCCTATGTTTATAGTAATCATGTGATCACTGTAAAACAACTATATTAAGAATAGTCACAATTCTTAATGGTATTTTAAAATCCAAAACATAGAAACAAATAAGTGCATACGTTTTAAATAACCATAATAAGACATTTAAATAGACCATGATGAATTTTCATTAATGAATTTTGGGGTCATTACAATCATTCCCCCTTAAAAAATTGTGTCCTCATAATTTGATTATATACAAAAAAAAACTCTGAAAGTTAAACACAACTTCAAGGATGCTTAGACACCACCATTAATCATTCCCCAACTCTCATTATCATGTCAATCACAGAGAGCGAGGGTCCACTTAGTGCAACAATACATCAATGCACATTAAAAGTCTTCCACATCCTTTGTCTACTTGCAGTCCATGAACATTGATCATACCAATGGAAAATATGATGCACTTTTTGAAAAAAATTGGTTCTAACATATAGTTTCTAAACATCACCATGAACTAGGTTTTTGTAAAATAGTCTGATAGAGTCAGATTAGATATTTTTGAAATGTGGTTATTTTAATATATAGTCTATATTTCCAAAAATACTAGGTGACAAGACTTTATATATATATATATATATTTGTGTGTGTGTGTTTGTGTGTGTGTGTGTGTGTTTCTCTAAGGTCTCCCTCTTCGGTAGCTATTCTAAAATAAAATAGTGCATCATGCTCTCTGGATATGGGTAAATATTTGAAAATACCCCGATGGTACCTCTCTTGTCTTGAAAGATGGAAGTGTTTGGAGCTTAATATTTGATCATAGGTGAGCCATGATCCTTGATGATTCTGTGGTATGGAGAAGGTGTTTTATATGTCATATAGTGTCTTGCAAGAACATTGGACAATGGAGAATGTTTTGATGCTATGCGAGCTTGACTTCACAATAACTATAGCAGGTAAGTCCTCAGGAAGGGACAAGAGTGTTGTATGAGGTTCTTCCCCTTCCATATCAAAACTATCATTTATCCTCCTGATGAGACATTTTAAATTTTGAGTTACCATATGGGCATGATAAAATTTTGATATTAAACTACTTAAAGTATAATTATTTTTTATTCCTTGATGAAAGTAAAATTAGGGGTATCACATAAAGGGTAATCCAAGGAAAAAAATAGATGACTTATAAATTACTTTTATTCCTTAACTTATGAATATATAAGCTTTAATCTATGCTATTTGTGATCTAATTACTACCATATATTCATAGGGGAATTATTTTATTTCCCCTAATAATGGTTCATACTAATCTTGTGAATTTATCAAAGAATATCACCTGTGAGTGTCGTAACCAAGAGTGCATGGAGGCCCGTTGTCATGTACTAAGATACCCCAGATCAATCCCAAAACTCCATGTCGAGGTTTTTACCCCTAGGTACATCTATGCTAGAGATGCCTCTACCGGATCATATACAGACATGGATGTATTATCTTGATAAACCACTTACTCAATACCCACCAAAACATAGGGTTTTTATTATTATACTTACTCTTGTTTTCTAATACTAATACAAAAAATAACTTCACATTTCCTCTAACACCAACTATGACAATCCTACTTTTTATTATACAAACAAACATGATTTATTACATAAAATCTTCACTTGAAAAAACATAGAAGATTGAGAGGTCTAGTGTATTTTGGGGATTAGGAATGTTACATAAAAACTTAAAACATAGAACACAACGTATTATTGAAAACATCTTATACATGACCACTATATTCCCATGTGATAATCAATATATTAGATAACGTGAGGGCATACATAAGAAAAGGGTGAGATATAAGCCTAGTAAGAAAATAAACATGGAATAATATGAGGAATTCATTACATGTTATACAATAGGAATATAAATGGAGGAAAAGAGAAACATAAACATAAAGGCATGATAAAGAATGATAATCATAACATGGAGAGCTGTAAATAATACTTAAAATGGAATTAGCATGAGACAAGGCTCATTGCACATAGATCATGACTAAACCCTCAATGCACATGAAGCATGAGTAAACCCTCGTAGAACTTGAATTAACATCAGTAAAAACCCATTCCACATGATGTATCATGATACTCTACTTTACCCAATGCATTGGAGTGCTATCAAGGTGAACCCTTTATAATCATTTCATTTTTGGCATAAGTGTGCTACATAGATCATAAAAACACAGATTCATCAATATCATTCGTTATTACACGATTGAGTAATGTGGGATAAATACATGAAATTATCAATAAATATATATATGTGCATAAAGGTGAATACCCCTGACAGAGACATAGGTATGGTATTCACTTCACAATGATCATGGATGTTTCCATCGTTCGGATCCCGCGACTACTCAAACGTCTGCCCTGACCTCACGTTTTATTGTGCCTATCCTGGTCGGATATGGAGTAGTGGTAACGTTGATGTTTTGGGAGGTGTGGTTCAGCAGCTATCTATGTTCTAGGTGAGTGACATTCAGTGTTGTATTTGGTTCTTTTTTATTTATTTCTCATAATTTTGGTGGAGGTTTGTTTTCTCCTTATCAGTGGTCGATTTGCTGTTCGGTGGTGGTCGGTTTGATTTCTGGTAGTGCTCGATTTGTGTTTCTGGTTGTATTGGTCTTTATTTTATTTCTGGTTCACTGGGGGTTGATGATGGCTTGGTGTGATTCTATGTTCTTCAATTATTTCAATGGATTTCTTCTTTTCTTCCTGGTTTTGGTGTTTTGGTTTCTACCTACTGATGAGGATTGACGATGTCTTGGTGCGATGTTTACGACATCTCCGGGGGTCCTTCGGTCTTCTGCATCATTGGTGTTTTTGTTTCAATGTGGAGAGCTGTCTCTACAATGGTGATTTTCAGTGGTGCACTACTACAAAAACGGGCAAGGCAAGCGCGCCCTTATAACAGCGCTAAGCAAAACCGCTGATAAAGGATACCCTATATCAGCGCTAACATTGCGGCGCTGAAAAAGCTAATGTTTATCAGCGCTTTCTTAGCGCTGATAATAGTAATATTTATCAGCGCTAGAAAAGCGCTGATAAATATGATCTGTATCAGCGCTAAAATTTTAGCGCTGATACAGTTGGTCTTTATCAGCGCTTTTTGAGCGCTGATAAAGGTTAGCCTATATAAGCGCTAAAAAAGCGCTGATACAGAACACCTCTATCAGCGCTCAAATTTCAGCGCTGATATAGGGTATCCTTTATCAGCGCTCAAAAAGCGCTGATAAAAATTATCTTTATCAGCGCTAAAAAAGCACTGATAAATCATAATATTATCAGCACTAGAAAAGCGCTGATAAAGATAGATTTTATCAGCGCTATAATTTTAGCGCTGATAAAGGTAGCCTTTATCAGCGCCTTTTTAGCGCTGATAAAACCTTAGTCGACTTTTTTATAAAGTCGGTCGCACAGTGCCCTCATTTTATCGCAGCTAAAGCCCTCGCGGAACTGTAACCCTGCTACTCTTCTCCCGAATACCGCTGCTGTGTTCGCTTCGCCGGAGCTTGCCGCCCTCGGTACACTCGCCGTCCTCCGCCGCCCGCAACACCCTCAGCCGACCTCCACCGCCTGCCGCCCTCGGCTGCCCGCAACGCCCTCGGCCGCCGTTCTCTGCCGCCCTCGGCCGCCCTCTGCCGCCCTCGGCCGCTCTCCACCGCCTCCGTCGCCCTCCGCCTCACTCGGCCGCCCTTGGTTGCCCTCCGCGGCCGCCTTCCGCAACCCGCAACGCCCTCGACCGCCCCCTTAAGGTAACAATCTATGAAGAAGATGTATATGTTTTCATATAGATAGATTGTGTATAGCTGATTCTCTCTAAGTGTACTCATGATGATGTCCAGATGTTGGGAATGATCATCATTATTTTGGTATTACACCAATATGTCATCCATAAAACAACTACAATCTGGTCTAGGTACAAGTGAAATATTCAACTCATCAAGAGAATAAATGCCATGGGGAATTCGTCAACACAAATTTTATTATGAATAATTCATAAAAACTGTACATGATTTCAAAATTAGTTTATAGTATATCAGAATTTCTCAACCTCAAATGATGATAATCAAACCTTAGATCAATCTTAGAGAACAATATGGAACCCCTCAGCTGGTCAAATAGATCAAAAATACAAAGAAGTGGATATCTGTTCTTAATTTTCATCTGATTCATATTCTATTAATAGAAACACATATGTAATGTTCTGTCATCCTTCTTGGAAAATAAAACATGAGATCCCCATGGTGACATACTCGAGCAGATGCACCCTTCATAATCTAACTCCTCTCATTGAGTTTTATGTTCCTGAATCTATTCTTGTTTCATTCTGAAAGGCGTTATATAAAATGGCTCAACTCCACGCATCAGCTCAATCATGAACTCAAAGTCTCTTTTAGGTGGTAGCCCTGATCAATTCTCATGAAACACATCCTAGAACCAGTCTACTACTGGGGGAAATATTTCTTGTTTCAATCCATTATCATCAAGAAAAATATTCGTAAACTGGTCTATGTTCTCACCTAGTTGTGGAAGAACTGGTCCTACATGGTCTACCAAGATATCCCATTCTCCATAAAAGACATGGGCTCTACCCTTATGAGGCATGACGGTCACTCATCTACGGTAACAATCAATGTGATATTGATTAAATACCAAAAATTACATCATCACTATCTATTCAATACATATCATATCAAGCATGTATAAATCCAAAATGAAACAATACTCACAAACCATGAGGGATCATTCCTTACGAAGACAGATGCCTTCTAATCACACCCCCAATGGTGTGTTGACCAACATGATCCCACAAAAGTACTCTAACACAAAACAGAAACCATTTACCAAGAGATAAGATATAAAATAATGAGAGGATCCCCTATTACAAGTCTCCTATAGGTTCCCCTATTCGGTGCTCTGTACCAATATAGATCATCCATCACTACCCATATTACAAGTGTTCATGTAGAACCTATATATATGAACCATCATGATACATGATTGACACTTCACTAGTGGTCAATGTCATAGGCCTAACATGTGACCAGACATACCTCATTGATTGAAGATGACTAAAAACCTCTCTAAGAGAAAAATCCTCTCACATAGATACTCTATCCACCACCACCCTAGTGGAAGATATCATAATGGTGAATCCTACTATCATAATATGTACCACTAGATCATTCAATTGAAACCGCCCTACCATCACTACAAGTCTCCTTTAGGTTCCCCTTGGAAATGAGAACCTGATCCACCACCTCAACAAACCTCATAAAAAATATATTTACCTGGGACTTAATCTCACATCTAAGTCCATCCTAATTTATTTTTCATAGATACCTTATCTCCTGTCAACATTAGATAAAAACATTACTGGTATGTGAAGAATCTAACATAATCTATCATTATCAAACATAATTATGTCAAACATATTAAATATTCATATTTTCATTTCCTCAATGCCGTAGGTTAAAAGTGCTCCATGAACATATCCTAGATTTTCTTCCAAGTCATTCCCTCCATATGCTCATCCCAAGACTAAATATCACAGTAGATCATTGTTGGCCCCCATAACATATACGCTACCAACTCTACCCTATTCTACTAAGGAGTAGAAAAGTTATCTAGAATATTCTAGATGAACTAAATTTAGAACTTATCTACCTTGGGTCCACCCTCTCCAGAAAACATCAGAGGGTGTTGCAACTGATCCTCTATTTTCAAGTTAAACACACTCGGCACTTCCAACCCTTGTCATTTCTTCATAAATTGTATAAAACAAGAAAGGTAATCCTAAAACTACTATTCCCTCTATCACTCATGATTAATGGGGGAACCTGTACCACTACTAGAATGAATCCTGAGTGCCTATACAAATCATAATAGAGATGATAATGAATTTTAAATTGTATAATGGATTATTTATTTTAATTATTCGTTCTTTATCTCACATGCATTTTAAATATAGTTTTTGTATCCTGAGTGCCTATACAAATCAGATAGAAGCTCTAGTGGATGCGTTTGGTTTCTCTCTGATAAAGGTATCTCTCATCGATTGGAAATCCTCTATCTCCTGTTATATCCTCCTTATAGAGTGATAGATAATCATCTTTTTAGTGAATCTAATATTCTTTTTTATGAATCTTGATTATAGGTTAGACTACTTGATCTCCTTCCAAGGAAGTGGTTCCCTTCTACTGTATTTGGAAGTCTTCTTTTGTGTACTTGAACCATAAATACTAATATTTGAGATTCAAATAGGATGAAGATGAATAAAGATTGGATGGATTCTAATCGTTTAACAATAGAGTACGAGAACGGAGTGAAAGAGTTCATCAAGTTTGCAAAGGATCACACAAAGGATCCTTCTCAAATCCTTTGTCCGTGTTTATGTTGTTGTTATTCTAGACTACATACTCCAGAGGAGTAGGAAGAACATTTGATATGTCACGGAATAGATCGGAGTTATAAATGTTGGAATAAACACGGAGAAAAATCGAATGTAGCTACTGGCTGGGATTAAACTGCGTTTTATGGATCGTCAGATATGAATACAAATATAGATAATGAAGAAGACCGTATGGAGGATGTGATTACAGATGTCAATGATGATGAAGATCGTATTGAGGAAATGAAAAAGACAATTCATGATGAACCCCGTGATTGCCCAAAATTGTTTGAGAGTTAAAGAGTTGTGCAAAGACGCCATTGTATGCTGCTTGCACTAAGTATACAACATTGTCAGCTGTACCGAAGTTGTATAAATTGAAAGCAGGCAATGGATGGAGTGATGTCAGTTTTACGGAACTACTTGCTCTCTTGAATGACATGATCCCGGAAGATAATGAGCTCCCAAGACGAACATATGAAGCTAGACGAATGCTACACTCGATGGGAATGATTTCTGAAAGAATACATGCCTGCCCGAAAGACTGTATATTGTTTCGAAAGGAGAACAAATCACTTACAGAATGCCCAAAGTGTGGTGCTTCTCAATACAAGAAAGATAAATCCAATCCTACGAAAGTTGTATGGTACTTTCCAATCATTCCAAGGTTTAGGCATTTATATGGAAGTAAAGAAACTGCAAGACAATTGTCATGGCATGCAGATAAAAGAAATAAAGATGGGTTATTACGTCATCCGGCCGACTCTCCTCAATGGAAGAAAATTGATCATGAGTATCCTGAATTTGGAAAAGAGCCGAGAAACCTTCGTCTTGCGTTATCTACAGATGGAGTGAATCCTTTTGGTTTTCAAACCAGCACTCATAGTACATGGCCTGTTATGTTGCTAAATTACAACTTGCCACCCTGGTTATGCATGAAGAGAAAATTCATCATGTTATCTATGCTTATATCAGGACCAAAACAACCAGGTAACAATATTGATGTTTATCTGACTCCTTTGATCGATGATTTGAAGTTATTGTGGGACTCAGGTGTAATGTTGTATGATGCTTATAAAAGTGAATACTTCACGTTGAGAGCGATGTTGTATGGGACAATAAATGATTTCCCTGCTTATGGAAATTTGTCAGGCTATAGCATTAAAGGAACTCAAGGGTGTCCCGTGTGCGAAGAAGATACAGAATCAATTAGGTTGAAACATTCATCGAAATCTGTGTTTCTAGGACATCGTAGATTTCTACCTCGTCGGCATAAGTACCGATCTTGGACGACATCATTCAATGGAAGTTCAGAAAAACGCACAACACCGTCTCCACTAACAGGTGATCAGCTGTTTGAGAAAGTAAAAGATATGAACACTGTTTTTGGTAAACCATTTTCAAAAAACCTTACAAAAATCGGTTGGAAAAAGAGATCAGTTTTTTTTTGAATTACCATACTGGAATTGTTTGAACGTCAGACATTTTCTTGATGTGATGCATGTGGAAAAAAATGTATGTGATAGTGTTATTGGAACGTTGCTAAATGCCCATGGAAAAAAAATATGGAATTAAGGCAAGGTTGGACATGGTTGACATGGGAATACGAGAAGAGTTGGCTCCCGTGAAAGGTGAAAATCGAATGTTTCTTCCTCTTGCTGCTTATACACATTCTAGGGCAGAGAGATATCAGTTTTGCAACTTCTTTAATGATGTAAAGGTTCCAGAGGGGTACTCATCAAATATCAAGAACATTGTGTCAATGAATGATTTGAAGTTAAAAGGTTTGAAATCACATGATTGCCATGTTTTGATGCAAGATCTAATTCCTATAGCTTTACGATGCATTTTACCCAAGAATGTTCGTCATACGTTAACCAAACTTTGTTTCTATTTCAAAGCTATATGTAGCAAAGTTTTAGACCCGGGGAAATTTCCAGCTATGGAAAAAGAAATTGTCATCATATTATGTGAATTAGAAATTTTCTTCCCACCAACATTCTTTGATATGATGGTTCATTTGATGATTCACTTGGTGAGAGAGATTCGACTTTGTGGTCCTGTTCACTATAGATGGATGTATCCTGTTGAACGGTATATGAAGATTTTGAAAGGATATGTCAAAAATCGAAGTCGGCCAGAGGGTTGTATAGTGGAGCGATATATTGTTGAGGAAGCCATTGAATTTTGTATTGAATACCTATCTGATGTGGAAAGCATTGGTCTCCCGAAATCTCGTCACACTGGACGTATTGAGGGTGAGGGAATTTCTGGAAGAGAAGTTGTAACAATCAGTATTACAGATCGGGAGCAGGCTCATCTTTATGTTTTGCATAACAGTTGGGAGGTTGCTCCATATATTGAAACTCACAAAGAAATTCTTAGGCAGTTGAATCTATCGAGGGCTGAAAAATGGTTAACAGATACACATAATCACCAGTTTATAGGATGGTTTCAGGACCATATTTTTAAGCAGTTGGATGAAAATCCGAATTCAATTTCAGAACGACTTCGATGGCTAGCCACTGGACCAAGTGTGTATGTATTATCTTACAGTGGCTATGTAATTAATGGTTATACATTCTATACGGATGAACATGATGAAGAGAGTACCATGCAAAATAGTGGAGTTACACTAGTGGCTGAAGCGATGCATGTTTCTGGTAGTAAGGATAGAAATCCAATTTATGCAAATATTTCATACTTTGGCATTATCAAACTAATATGGGAGTTGGATTATACGACATTTCAATTGCCGATTTTTCAATGCAAATGGATTGATAACAATAGTGGTGTTAAAATAGATGAATGGGGATTTGTGAAAGTTGATTTTAGTAAAGAAGGGTACAAAGACGAACAGTTTATAATGGCATCACAAGCGGTACATGTTTTTTATGTTCCAGATCCCGCAAACCGAAAGTGGTCGATTGTTCTGTTATCGTCCAAAACTATTGAGGGTTCCGATGAAAATTCAGTTGAGGACGATCCTTTTAGTGGTACGTCATAATCAATTCAGAGCGGTCCCAATGTAGATGATGTTTTGTATGTTAGAGGAGACCACAATGAAGGGATTTGGATTGTCGATAGAGGTGTCAAATCTCTTCAACCTTTGAAAAAAAGAAAGAGAGTTCAGTAAACAGGTTATATTTTGTTTGTAATATAGATCTTGTTGTCTCATGTTATTATCTTATCATTACAGAATTTATGTAATTTGAATGAACTGTTCAACCACTTTTGCAGATAATGACTTCTGCACATTCTGGTGCTCCTAACCTTGAGACTGAACAAGTCTCTCAAGCAGCTGCTGTTGCGGCTGCTGCTGCTCCTGCAGCTCATTCTGCTGCTACTGTTGCTCCTGATGCGGCTCCTGCTGCTCCTACTGCTGTGGCTCCTACTCCTCCTCCTGCTGTGGCTCCTGGTGCTCCTACTGCTCCTGCTGTGGCTCCTGGTGCTCCTACTGCTCCTGCTGCTGCTCTTACTACTGCGGCTCCTGGTGCTCCTACTGCTCCTGCTGCTGCTCTTGCTGTTGCGGCTCCTTCTCTTAGTGTTGAGGTCCAACAACCATCAGCACATGTCATTGATATCATAGTAGATGAACATATAGATGATTTTGATATCGATGAAATGTTCGGGAATGAAGGACCGACGTCGCAGAAATCACAGGTGCGTCGTAGTTTGACAGTGTTAGCCAAAATTCTTAAGGCGAAAAGCAAAGGCATCAAATTTGAAGTCAGATGGAATGCACGAGGCCAACATGTGAATCCCAACAAGGCTATGTTTAGCAGTTACATTGGTGTTGTCACTCGGCAAAGCGTGCCGATTGACATAGATTCATGGCACCATGTTGTGTCCGGGTTGAAGGTTGTGATCTGGGAAGAAATTACGGTAACATTATGAATTTATTTCATTAATTAACTAGCAAATAAAATGATGAAACAATGTCTTACTCTTCTCAATCTCTTGCAGAGTACATTTATAGTAGACGACTCACACAAGGATTATGTACTAAGGCTTGCAGGAAAGATTCATCGAGGTTTTCGTACAATTTTAACAAGATGTCACCTGAAAGATTCTAAAGGTAAAATAAACCCACACCCACCCATTGTCTATGCGCACCTGATATCCCAAGAAGCATGGGATGCATTTATTGGCCGTCGTGGGGATGAGAAGTTTCAGGTACATTGTGAGTGATAATACGTTGTTTGAGGATACCTGTATTCATCACTTTGATTGTCAATATTTCATTTATGAAACAGAAACTCTGTACTGAAAATAAGGAACGTGCATCAAATCCAACATACCCCTATCGTAAAGCAAGGATGGGGTACGCTTCATTAGAAAAGAAAATGGTACGTATTGTAAATTTACAGTAATATTGTTAGGTGCCAATAAACAACATCATAATTATCTTTCTATGTTTATATGTAGATTAATGAATCTGAAACCAAATGCACTTCTATCCCACGTCATGTGCTATGGAAGGAGGCACGTGTGAACAAAGAAGGGAAGTTAATAGATGAGAACACACAAAAAGTGTGGGAAATATGTGTAAGTATGACACGATGATAAAAAGATTTGTTTAAAATTGCTATTACATAAAAATAATTAGTTTTTTTCCTATATCTGACAGTAACAGGAATCAGCTACTCCTGTAGCTGATACAGACCTATTATCGACGGCTTTGAAGCAGCCAGAAAAATACGGTCGTGTCATAGGTGCAGGGTTTGGGGTGACACCCCGAGTATATTTTGAGAAGAAGAAAAAAATAGATGATACAGAGAAAAAATTGGAACAAATGAGTGAAAAAATAGCAACCCCTGAAGAACAATTGCAATGGCAGGGAGAGTTGCTAGCAACTTTTATGGGTGGGAAGCAAAGGGAGGACACAACTCGGGAACAACCACCGCATGAACATCCTGCCCCACCCCCCACCAGCTTTGAGGCGAGCCATTCACCTAAAAAAATGTCTTAGCCGTGGTAATCAATATTCTAATAACGGTTCCCATTAAATATGAATCAGACAAACACTGATAATTTATCTGTACTGATCTTCTACAGGGTGATAATAATTGTGATTTATATATGTCAACACCCACCTATCACCTTGTAGCGAGGGCTACAGTGTTCAATATCCCAGATGCCACACTACATAATAGACCACTTTCAAAAGATCATCTGAAAGTGACGATTACTGTATCTCATGAGCCAAATGCAATGCTACCTATTCCACTTGATGACGATGATATTCATACGGTTGAAAAGGCTATTGGGACATTCATTGCATGGCCGACACAACTTGTAAGAGTACATGCAGACAAAGAGGTATTTATTTCCTTTTATTTTCAAGCGAAACCCTTAACAATTAATAAAAAGAGTGTCTGAATCAATGATTGTTGTTATAGACGGAGAAAGGAAAGGGGGTGACTAACATCGGCTCGAAACCATCTAAAGGATCGACCAATCGATCCCAAGGAGCTACTGAAAGCACAATGACACCACCTTTTCTCTTTCCACATTTACTAGCATTGAAGACTCATGTGGATACGAAGCTAAAAGATGGTAATAGTCATATAGTGATTTTCGAAGATAATATATACGGAGAGGAAAGTCAAGATTTCGTTGCTGCTGAAAATGTAAATGAAATCCTTGAAAACGGTTGGTTAGGCATCACTGTTGTAAATGTATATATGAGGTATGTTTCCATGAATTGATTTTCTAAAAGCTGATCTAATATGAAAATTATGACTAAATGCATTTTATATTGTTGACAGATGCATTTATGAAAAACAGTTGAAGGGATTTTCCCATGAGCCAAGATTTGGACTGGTTAGTCCTCATATCACATCAACACACCAAACAAAAATAGAGTCATCAAAAAGGGATGCAATAGTGAAGGACTTTCTGAAAACATTTGAACGCAAGATTACAGATGACAGACTTTTCCTAATACCAACCATGCAGGGGTAATACTCTACGATTAAAGCATATCAATTATATTTTCACTTTTTTTATTACTTATTCCTTTTTGTGTTTTTAGGCAACATTGGTTGCTAATTGCGGTGAACTTGGACACTCCGAAGATTTATTTTCTGGATTCAAAGCAAGGATATCCATCAAACCGACCATACATGATGGAGTTTGTGAATCTGTAAGACACTACATCTTACGTTTTAGGTCTAAACATCAATTTATATAATATATATTATCTTTTACTGAGGATTCTGTTATGATAGGGCGGTGTACCAATATCATCTAAATCATGGTATGAGGACAGGGGCTAAGCATAATGAGCCGAGCAAGTACTACGTCTGGACAAATATCAGGGTATATATAATAAAATTTCACTATCCAAACACACCTCAACACAAGTTATTTATTCTCCTAATGATCAATTTTTTTGCAGTGTCCAAAACAAACAAACGATAATGATTGCGGTTATTATGTTTGTAAATTTATGAAAGAGATCGTTTTTCATCAGCAAACCAGCATCCCTAAAGAGGTATTTTCAAAAACAATTACTAGTTCGTTTAAGTTATTTATTAATTCTTTATTTTTTTATTTTGTAGTACTACTATGACTGCCGAAAAGCCTCATACTCACAAGACGATATAGATGTGTTCAGAAACGAGTGGGCCGCATACCTGATGACAGATTGTACACAAATACAATGATGATCTGACTTGGGGACATGTACAATTGGTGGTCATTTTTGAGAGGGGTTAAGGGGATCAAAAGATGAAATATTGTTGTATGTAAATGTTCGTAGAAAAATTGTAATTGTTATTAAATAAAACATTCTTTCTCCAATGAGTCATTTTTTCATTTTAACAGATGATATGCACCAGCAACATGCAAGAATGTTGAACCACTAAAATGGTCGCTCTCTTGTTTAAAATGGACACCACTTTAATTGAAAACAACAACTGACCTACGAAAATCCAACCAGACGCATCTGGATTGCCTTCATCCTTTAGGAGAACGATCCACGGGTCCTTGGTGACGTGTACGAGTCAACTCCACCTCAATCCGAGGCACGGTGTGACCGCTACCACCCAAAGGGTCGCTCTCTTGTTTAAAATGGACACCACTTTAATTGGAAACAACAAATGACCTACGGAAATCCGACCGGACGCATCCGGATTGCCTTCATTCTTTAGGAGAATGATCCACAGGTCCTTGGTGACGTGTACGAGTCAACCCTGCCTCAATCTGAGGCACGGTGTGACCGCTACCACCCAAAGAGTCGCTCTCTTGTTTAAAATGGACACCACTTTAATTGGAAACAACAACTGACCTACGTAAATCGGACCAGACGCATCCGGATTGCCTTCATCCTTTAGGAGAAGGATCCACGGGTCCTTGGTGACGTGTACGAGTCAACCCCGCCTCAATCCGAGGCACTGTGTGACCGCTACCACCCAAAGGGTCACTCTCTTGTTTAAAATGGACACCACTTTAATTGGAAACAACAACTGACCTACGTAAATATGACCAGACGCATCCGGATTGCCTTCATCCTTTAGGAGAAGGATCCACGGGTCCTTGGTGACGTGTACGAGTAACATGCAAGAATGATGGACCACATTTCATTGGCCTTTAGACAAAAAAACCAGTAAAATATCCAAAATACCTTCATATCATGCATGAACCAGTAAAATCTCCAAAATACCTTCATATCACGCAGTTCTGAAAAGAGTCACTATTTAAAAAAAGGTCACAAATTTAGATACATCTCGAGATGGTCAGTTGTTGATTTCACTTAAAATTAATTCCATTTTTAACAAAACAGTGACACTGTGAGTGGTGTCGGCCACACCGGGCCTCGGATTGATGCGGTGTTGAATCGTACACGTCACACATGAGTAATTGATCATTGTGAAAAAGTATCAACGCAATCAGAAGCCGTTAGATCGATTTGGAGTATGTACGTAAAATATTGTCCATTTTAAACTAAATACATACACTTGGAGTGATACCGGTCACACCGTACCTCGGATTGAGACCCCACCCTTTCCCCTTGGCTGTCAAAAATCATAACCAGATAGTCGAAGGGTGATTTTGACAGCCGAGGGGAAAGGGTGGGGTCTGAAGACATTGTAGGATATGTCGAAGGGTGATTTTGTGAGTGACCGGTATCACTCCAAGTGTATGTATTTAGTTTAAAATGGACAATATTTTACGTACATATGCCAAACTGATCTAACGGCTTTTGATTGCGTTGATACTTTTTCACAATGATCAATGAATCATGTGTGACGTGTACGATTCAACACCGCATCAATCTGAGGCCCGGTGTGGCCGACACCACTCACAGTGTCACTGTTTTGTTAAAAATGGACTTATTTTTAAGTGAAATCAACAACTGACATACGGCAAACCGACCAAACACATTGGGATTCTATTGAAACTTAAGGACAACTATCCATGGGTCAAATGTGACGTGTAAGATTCAACCCCGCCTCAATCAGAGGCGCGGTGTGACCGGTATCACTCCAAGTGTATGTATTTAGTTTAAAATGGACAATATTTTACGTACATACGCCAAACCGATCTAACGGCTTCTGATTGCGTTGATACTTTTTTCACAACGATCAATGACTCATGATACATAGAGAAATTCACTGGCCACCTTCGAGAATGATCTGATGCACAAACCATGACAAAATTATGTTTTTAACTTCAGCACCTCAATTGAGAATGTGACACCTTTCAGGACTTGGCGCCATTGTATGTCGTTTTGTCCAATGAATGGGTCTATCCTTTTATTTAATTTTTTTTAACTTCAGTTAAATATTCTAGAAAGATGTCGTGGCAGATCCTTCACCATTTTGTTTTGCTGAACATCTCATTACATTGTTAAAAAAGAAGGGTGTATTGCATTGGTAATACGTTCTTGTATTGAAGATGATGCACTCCCATTTATTCGAACCCACATGGTTAATTATTTTGTTTAAGCCTAATCATTGATTCAATTATTGTGGAACATATAATCATGAAAATCGTATGATGGTTGTACCCAGATAGGACTCCAATTCATTGGTTAAATCTATTGTCTCATGAGATGTTATGTATGAGATTAGGGAGTAAACCTAGTCCATTAAAATGGGAGTTCATCATCTTCAATACAGGAACGTATTGCCCATGCAAGACACCCTGCTTTTTTTTAACAATGTAATGAGATGTTCAGAAAAACAAAATGGTGATGGATCTGCAACGACATCTTTCTAGAATATTTGACTGAAGTTAAAAAAATTAAATAAAAGGATAGACCCATTTAGTGGACGAAACGACATACAATGGCGCCAAGTCCTGAAAGGTGGCACATTCTCAATTGAGGTGCTGAAGTTAAAAACATAATGCTGTCATGGTTTGTGCTTCAGATCATTCTCTAAGGTGGCCAGTGAATTTCTCTATGTATCATGAGCGTTCTAATGCATATCTTGTTTGGAAGATCATTGTAGTAGACAACGATCTAAAAGTGGGGGATGTGTGCATATCTGAGCATGTCTTTAGTAGTGTCCCTCAAAATGTCTTTAAACTGACCATCTTGAGATGTATCTAAACTTGTGACTTTCTTTCAAATAGTGACTCTTTTCAGAACTGCGGGAGTTAACATTTCTCCAACATATTCACACACAAAATCACCCTTCGACATATCCTACAATGTCTTCAGACCCCACCCTTTCCCCTCGGCTGTCAAAAAAACCTAAAAGACAATGGCTAGCAATGATCATTCCAAAATGCATTTAAACTGAAACCTTCCAGAAAAAAATAGAGTATAATACCTGCAAGTTGTAACTTAGGTCGCTTTGCACAAGCCGATTTCCACATTGTTTGTAGCAACCACATTTTCTCCAACACTCTAATGATCTTTATTGCTTCATGTCTTTTATACTCTTCCAGAAACCCTTCTCTAAGAAGGTCAACTATCGTGTATTCATACTCACCTTCAAATGTGACGTGTACGAGTCAACCCCGCCTCAATCTGAGGCCTGTTGTGGCTGACACAACTCCAAGTGCCTCTGTTTTGTTCAAAGTGGACTTATTTTTAAGTGAGAAATCAACAACTGACATACGAGAAACTGACCAAACGCCTTTGGATTGTGTTGACACTTTAGGACAACGATTCATGGGTTATATGTGACGTGTACGACTCAACCCTGCCTCAATCCGAGACGCGGTGTGACCGGTATCACTCCAAGTGTATGTATTTAGTTTAAAATGGACAATATTTTACGTACATACGCCAAACTGATCTAACGGCTTCTGATTGAATTGATACTTTTTCACAATGATCAATGACTCATGTGTGACGTGTACGATTCAACACCGCATCAATCCGAGGCCCGGTGTGGCCGACACCACTCATAGTGTCACTGTTTTGTTAAAAATGGACTTAATTTTAAGTGAAATCAACAACTGACATACGGAAAACCGACCAAACACATTGGGATTCTATTGAAACATAAGGACAACTATCCATGGGTCAAATGTGACGTGTAAGATTCAACCCCGCCTCAATCAGAGGCGCGGTGTGACCGGTATCACTCCAAGTGTATGTATTTAGTTTAAAATGGACAATATTTTATGTACATACGCCAAACCGATCTAACGGCTTCTGATTGCGTTGATACTTTTTCACAACAATCAATGACCCATGTGTGACGTGTACGATTCAACACCGCATCAATCTGAGGCCCGGTGTGGCCGACACCACTCACAGTGTCACTGTTTTGTTAAAAATGGACTTAATTTTAAGTGAAATCAACAACTGACATAGGACAAACTGAACAAACGCATTGGGATTGTATTGAAACTTAAGGACAATGATCCATGGGTCAAATGTGACGTGTACGAGTCAACCCCGCCTCAATCAGAGGCGCGGTGTGACCGGTATCACTCCAAGTGTATGTATTTAGTTTAAAATGGACAATATTTTACGTACATACGCAAAATCGATCTAACGGCTTCTGATTGCATTGATACTTTTTCACAATGATCAATGACTCATGTGTGACGTAACACCGCATCAATCTGAGGCCCGGTGTGGCCGACACCACTCACAGTGCCTCTCTTTTGTTCAAAAAGGACTTATTTTTAAGTGAAATCAACAACTGACATGCGGCCAACCGACCAAACGCATTTGGATTCTGTTGAAACTTAAGGGCAATGATCCATGGGTCATATTTGACGTGTAAGAGTCAACCCCGACTCAATCCGAGTCCCGGTGTGGCCGACACCACTCAAAGTGCCTCTATTTTGTTCAAAATGGATTTATTTTTAAGTGAAATCAACAACTGACATACGGGAAACCGACCAAACGCCTTAGGATTGTGTTAACACTTTAGTACAATGATCCATGGGTCATATGTGATGTGTACGAGTCAAACCTAGGGTGGATTACATGGCTTTCCTACATGGAATATATCCCACTACACGTCTTTAATGATCCAGCTACGCAGTTTATCCCTTGTACAGATACACAGGAAGAATCACACGAGATCGACGTCATGTACTAACATAGGGCAAGGGTGCATAAGAGGACACAAGATCAAAGGGTAACACGTATATGTTTTTTAACATGCCATGTAATTTCCTATTGATATGACATGTATATTCACACAGGAAGCTGAACATTGGAGTTACCCAGGGTAAAGCGACAAGGCATGTGACCCTTTAAATGACACATAATTTTATGTACCATGATTGATCTCTTTGAACACTATATCAAGGACATATTTCATTAGGGTTGGCTCCCATGATCCTTCCTAGGATGGTTTTGGTATCTTTTCCGACTTACGGTAGTACGATCGCTTCAGCAGGACGTCCTAGACATAGTTGGAGTCTCTCTGAAAGTCCTGGAGTGAGATCATATATCTATTTTTGAGGTCCAGGTAGAGTCATGTATCAACGCAACCAATCCTACCAGACATCGATCCTATATATAGAATGTTAATCTTGATGTCTCATTACAGTCTCCCAATTTATGATATGTTACCTTTTTTGTATTAATATACATAATTACTAAGGGTGATGGTTGGGAGAGTTAGGATATCCTTTTTATGTATTGCAGAATGATTCAAGGAGCACGGGCTCTGCACGATTTGTCAAAACCAAGTGGCAATCCATGGAAAAACAATTCATAGTGGAATGTTCTAGTATTTATCTTCTGAGTTGTGTAGGAATATTTTGTGATACTATGTAATGATGTAGTTTTGGTTTCTGGGTAGATGGTATCTAACTCATGGTAAGAACACTGTTTGGTTGGGTTGTGATTGGTTGATGACATGCTTGTGGTTGATATACTGGTTTTTGTGCAGGTATGTGGTTGATATACTGGTTTTTGTGCAGGTCTGCTCGGCTGGCTGTACTAGTGCAGGTTTTTTATTAGCAGCAGGCAGGGATTTAACAGCGCTTTTTTAGCGCTGTTAAAGGCGACATTTAACAGTGCTAAAAAAGCGCTGTTAAAGGCAACATATAACAGCGCTTTTTTAGTGCTGTTAAAGGTTTCCTTCAACAGCGCTTTTTTAGCGCCATTAAAGGTGACATTTAACAGCGCTTTTTTAGCGCTATTAAAGGTGACATTTAACAGCGCTAAAAAAGTGCTGTTAAAGGACCCCCCTTTATCAGCGCTGAGCTTTACAGCGCTTTTCTAGCGCTGTTAAAGCCCGATTTTAGCGCTGTTATTGCCCGTTTTTGTAGTAGTGGTGGAAGATAAACCATGTTCCAAGCTTCAGTTTTTATGGTGGCGATGATCTCTGCAACATGTGTGGTGATAGTGACGACATCAGTTATAGGACGGAAGACGATTGCAGTCTTGTGATGATGATGGCAGGATATATATCGTGACATGAGCATTTGTGGGTACACATGGCTCGACGTCTCCTTGGATAATGTGATTTTTTTTGAATTTTGTACTTTAGCTGCTTGAATTTTGTATCCCGCCCTTTTCTTTTTGGGTACCACTAACCCATAAAGAATCTTATTTGAAAATACAAAAAAAAGAAAATTGAGGAATGATCATGGCTTGGAAAAACGCTGTGCAATTTCGGCAGCATAACAGCGTGACATAAGAATTCAAAAAAAATTGTTGATGAGAGAGAAATAGTTGTCTCATCATATGTAAATGAAATGGATAGTAAGCAGTAATATATATACATTTCCCAACAAATTTAATGTAATTTATATTCATAATACAAATTAATCTCTTAAATGTAAATGAGAGAGAAATTACATACGGAATTTTTGCATGGTAACATGCATATATAGAAGGCACTGAAGAGAGAGAAAGGGGTATCTCATAATTCAAACATAAAGAGGAATTTATAGGGGTGGTGTGGAATCATACACTCCACATTTATAATTTTAAATAAAAGGGCATAAAAATATTAAGAAACTTGGAAAAAATGGGTAAGGTTGAAATCCCTTACTGAAATTCGGCGTTGTAATGGCTTAAGTAAGGGTAAAAATTAGGAAGGAAAAATAATTCCTCATTAATATAAATTCACAAGGATAGAAATAGAATTATTATAAATTATTTAAATTAAAAAAATAATAAATTAAAAGAACTACATTCAAATAATATTCTTGAATTTGAAAGTAGAGGAATGTGAGGTTCCCGTACTTGGAAGTGTGATCCCAAAGGATTAGGAGGGGCTTGAGATATACTTCTTGGGATCATGGGACACCTTGGGGGGATTCTAGAGAGAAGAGGAAATAGGATGGATAATCTCCAAAGTATTTGAGTGAAGAGGAAGTGGGATCTTGGGTGGGTTTATATAAGAAATGAGAGGGAATTCTTTATTATTTAGGTTTGGGACACCACACATTAAACTAATCAAAACCACAAACCAGACCATGGTTTTTTCCAATTGTTTTTCCAAAGGAGAGTGGGAAAAAATATTTTACAGGGGAAATGGCCGAAATTCTTAAAATAATAGGGTTTCTTATGTGGAGGTGAGTCACACTCTCATGGAAAACAATTTAAAAAGACAAAACATTCTATAAGCCGTGAAGGGTCCATTAATGCTTTTTAAAATAAATAATTAAAAACCCGAAATCAAATTATTTTAATGGTAAAACCTATTTTGTCCAAACATAATGGTTATAGTATTTTATTACATCACTATCGACTAATTATGATGTCATAAAACACATTATATATTTAAACGATATTTAATTTGTGCCCAAAAATTTAAATGTCACAGAAAATTATGAAAGTTTCACCGTTAGATAATATCGACATCCAGATTCCAAAAATAAAATTCATTTTATATAAATAATTTCATAAATATTTGAATTTTTACTTTTAAAATAAAAATAGACATTTATAAAAAATTCATGGGTTTTGACAAAAACAACATTCAAACCATAATAAAAATTACAATTTCATTCATAAAATTATACAATAATTTATATTTAATAAAAATAAATTTCATATTAATAAAAATATTTTATTAAAATATTATTTAATTCAAAAATCATATAATTTTCCAAATATAATTCTTAGTTGAATATTAAATAAAAATACTATTTGTGATTTTAAAACTATTTTCAAAGTAACAATAATAAAATGAATCTATATTTTTTATTATAATAAAAAATAATGTACATAATCATATTGATAGGGGATTGTTATATAATCCCTTATAATACCCATATAATACCGAAGGGTATGGTGTGCGATGGTGAAAGACTCTTAGGGTGGCTCAGATAACTTTTCGTGGGTGGTAATCTCTATCAACTTTCACTTCTCTTATATGTGGCTCCCCTCGAGCTTAAATTATTCAAGCTCGGATTGGGATTGGTAAAGAGAGAAGCCTAATTAAACAACCTCATTTCCAAACTCCAATAGATGGGCTTTATATGGGAAATGTATACTGGATGAGGCCATTACATCCTTTACCTCAGTAAATTGGATTTGTTAAAACCCTATATTTATACTTATCATGTGATCACTATTCAACGACTATATTAGCAACGGTCACAATTCATAACGGTATTTTAAAATCCAAAACATAGAACCAACTAAGTGCTTATGTTTTACATAACCATTAGAAGACATTTAAATAGACCATGAGGAATTTTCATTAATTAATTTTTTGGTTGTTACACTTTTTTAGACATGGATGGATTTACTTACAGTTATGAAAAGAAGATTTACTACTATTATAATGATAACTTATGTTATGGTATGGAAAAACTAAATAATTTCCTTTATTTATTATGTTATGAAAACAAATATTATAAATAGATAATAAATAAAATTCATGGAACCCATTTCACACCCTGTTGTTGAATCACCATCATGGTCTTGTAAAAAAGAAGTGTTAGATAAATCTATATAATTATCATTACCTAGAATCTTTTGAGCATAAAATTATTTTAATATACCATTATTTCCTATAATTAAAGAGGAATAAACCACCAATTGGTTATCATGAGGAAAAGGCTTTGATATTTTCGAATTGGTTTACATTTATTTGATAAATCATTCCAGATATACAAGGTGACATAAAAAAATACATATAATGCCATAATTTCTTATCTTCATGTACTTTTATCAATGAGGTGATTTTTAGCTAAAAGAGTATTCGCAAAGGATTACTTGGTGTATCCCATGTTGATGTCATTATCATTCTATCGATTTGAATATCATATGAATGGTGTTGGAATAAATGATATTAATAGTTTTATATAGTGAATGCGGGAGTCGGTTGGAATTGGTTCACTAAAAAAACATATAATTACTTAATTATTACATGTATTATTTTTATTGAATAGTACTTATATTTCTGATCAATTCATGAATATTCCTATTTAGGAAAAAGTATACTATAATAAAAAATGACACACGGTGCATTAACATCAAATAATATTTCCCACTATGATGGGATACATTATATGCTATGATAATATTCCATATATTTTTGTTCTAGGATGTGTGATATTTTATAATGGAATATAGATCATATAGGAAATCAAGGGTTGGAGGCTCATAGGTCATTAGGACACCTTATAATGATATTCTTTATTCATAATCTTTATAAATGGTTGCTATAGAAATTAGTCCCCCTAATAAGAAAACCATATTTTATCTGTCATTAGATGTTCTTATCTATGAATAATTGTATTGGTCCTTAGATTTTATTATTATCAATAATGAATATCTTTATAAAAATACATTGATGTATTGATGAAAATTTTGGAGACATATGATATCGATGGTGTAGGATACAATGGGTTCCTCATGATTGATATTTCATTAATTGATATGGTGAGAAAGGATTTATCCCTTATATAAATTTTCATAAGTTAATATACCTGAACCATTGATTGGAATGGATATTCCTATATAAATCCATATCCTTGCTGTTAAAGAGAATTTTCATTTAGGAAATGTCGATGAAAGCGACATCCAAAACATTGGTCGATAACTAAATTATGAAAACTACATGGTTGGAAATATAATTTTAAAGAGATTATATTACACTATAAGTTCACATAAGAAGTAGAATATATTTGTGAAATTGACTTTTTCCCTATTTATGAGATGGAATATATATAGACACTAACCTTAGATTTAGGGATTTTTTCATAATGCCACTGAGATAGGGCCATGGAGGGTTACTAAATATGCGTATCTGGAATAAAGATTAAATAAAAAATTAATTTAATAACTTATAGTAAATATTATACGCGGCATGTGGTTTAATAATTATTTAGTATTTATTCATCACCATGTTTTAATTAAATTTTATTTAATGGATTATATGCATTATATAACAAAAAGAAATATTTATTTTATTGTTTTAGTTAATATAAATTTTATTATATTTAACAATGAATAATATAGTGATATTTATTCGTAAAATAAATTGTCATTATTGACGGTTTAGAAAATAGATAAGTGGATAAGTGCAATGAGATCAATGGTCTGATTGTAAATGATGTAAATAATATTTACTTATATATTATTAAGTGATGCACATGTCAAGTGATTAATAATAATATAGTTATTATTATATATATGCTCAACTAAAAATTATTGAATTATCAGTGGTCATATGTGACATTATTAATCCCTAAACATTCCATAAAAAATATATAATTATATTAATTTATATGGAAACACTTTTAAAAAAAATACATAGACATAATAAAAATATAATCATCCTCAAAGAGAGTTATATTATAATCATCCATGAACAATGAAATCAAACATGAATAGTCTATTGTACACAGAATGATTTTGTAAAAGATATATAGTGATTGTGGGGTGGTTTTGGATCATCTGAAGAGGTATTTTTTCCTTCAATCCTTCAGCACAATGATAATTCAATAATATCATGTAAACAATAACATAAATTAAGAAATAATTACATGTTTAAGTAATTTTGTATCTTCTTATAAATTCTTTATAAATTTCAATTATTAATCCACTAATTCATGTTATAGTTCTTAATCATATCATTTAATATATTAAACCTATAATTCAAGAAAAAAAAAATTTTTTAAAAAAATCGAATATTCATAAATTAACAATAATACTTGAGTTGTCCATGGAAAAATTGTTCTTATTTTGTGTCGAAAAGATAATATTATTACTTTCTGAATGATGAACATTTTGGATCATTTTAGAACTCAACATGGTATTTTTGGTAGATACTTATGAGGTTTATCCATAGTTATCAACTAAAAAAATCCCACATATGGAGCCCTATCTATTGCTAACATTTTTGCCATTTTTTTCACATGATATTAGTATATTTTATGTTTTTTTCATTTGTATTTGGGATGGATGAAGAATGTTTTATGATATCTCACATTTATTGATGCAAGGCCACATATTTTTATATTGATTATAACAAATTAGTCATGTGAATACATACATTAGAATAAATGTTACACATTCCATAAATCCTAATTCTAAAAATATCATGCCAAATGTTAACATTAACCATAAAAATCTATGTTTTTTCAAAGAGGTAAAAACAATCTCTTGCATATGTATTATCTATCACATGGTTTTTACACTAGTTTCTTCAGACCATGAGTGGTTCTTGTTTTTTTATTTTAACAAGAATCTATTTAATATTTTTATTCAGGTTACCATAATTGGAATTATTTTATCCTAGTAGTATGTTTTAAAAAATTCTAACCACATGAGTTAATATGTAAATATAAGAGTTTTTAATATCTAAATTTTGGATAATATTTTATAGCCATCATGTTAAAATACTATATAAAAACCACATATATACTAGGTTTTAATATTAATAAAGACATTATATCCCATCATACCTACTATACATTATAGGTTTTGAATATATGTAATATTAAAAATATAAACAATGTAATAAAATTTTTAAAAAGAATCTATAATCAGTGGTTAGGTGAAGTTGAGTACCACCAAAAATTTATGTTGTAATTTTTTGTATATCATATTATACACACTTTTAAAAATTAAACCATATATCATATCCAAATTTTTTATCAAATACAAGAAGAAAAAAGGAATGGGAATCCGATGTGATGAATATAATACATGAATGAACACTCTTTTTTCTCCCCAAAACATGAGTAAGGACGTAATTCATTGAATAATAATCATTTTTTTTAAAAATAAAAAATAATAATAGCTTCCAAACACTAAGTATAAAAACAATGTCCTTATTAATTTCACATTCTCTATATCTAGCCAAGTAAAAATTACATAAGTGTCTATCCGAACATTTTACAACATCTCATCTCTATATAAAATATTCCAAATTTTAAGAAAATTTATATTGAGTATTTTATCTAAAAAAATTACAACCATGACCAACATGGATTAATTATCCACAATATAGTTCAACCACATGACCTCAGTTGAAACACCGCATATGTCTATGGTTTTTAAATAGTGGAAAGTGTCTATCAGAAAAGTTGGAAGACAATTTCTTCCAAATCAAATAACAATAATAATAATGGATATAGAAAAATAATCCATCATCCATAATCAACAATATAATACATACATTGTAGTATAATATGATTACAATAGTGATATACCATACTCTATTAAAAAATTAAATCTCATTTTAATTTCACATAATCAAACATGCACTCATATGATCACCTTATGGGATGATAATAATAAATTTCAACAAAAATAAATGATAAAAATACTAATATTAAATTAGTTTTGAGCATCCAAATCATCATGTATTCCACCCCAACTACCCCTCTAAATCATCTATCTACTTTTAGACCCTTACACATTATTAAGTCACTAATAATAAAGGAAAAACGCACCCATAATTATAAAAAAGAATCAAAATTTATGGCCATTTTGTTTTGAAGGATGTTTGGATTTTTGATCTCATACAGGGATATTCACATGAATTATGGATTGATGCTGAAATTCGATCATTTGATCATCTCAATGAGATTTTTTAGAATTGATAATATAGTTCAAATGGGTATTTGTGTGTTCAAGTAGGAAGTAGATAAATGCCATGTTTCTATTTAGCTGAAATTTCAATTATAGGTAGGCCACATGAAAAAATTTAGGTCCCTACGATATTGTGTCCATTGACTTACGAAGCAATTACACAACTGAGGGGACGAACCATGTTTTTATTGAATGTTATTGTGTATATTATTCAAGGGAAATTCCAAAAAACAGAGTTAGAATGACCTAACCTCAATGTTACATATTGGAAACCCACAATTCCACTTTAATGGCAATAAGCCTTATGGTGCCCTCCCCCTAAGGAGCCACACCATAGATGGGGGAAATATGATTCTTTTCTGTAACTAAATTTTTGGTTCCATATTTTCTATAACATATATGCCACACCATTTTGAACCATAATGTGTGAATCCCTACATCATATGCAATGTGGGTTACTTCACGGAGAGATCACAAGGGTCGGTTATCTAGAAACTCTAAGGAGGGGGTGTTTTGGACTTCTTTACAAGTTATTCAGCTACCTAATTTGTTTTCTGAAATATGGACTCATTTATAATCCCATGGAATTATCACACCATTTTTATGTGGTAGATGATTGGTGTATTCTAGTTCAGAACACATTTTGATTTTGGGAATAGTGATGAAGCGATGACGAAAATTATGCTACCTCTCCCCTTCAAACCCCGATATAGATAGGTTTTTTATATAATTATGTGGGATGTTCTAGGAATTTCTCTCCAGTTATCCACTTAATTTTTTTAATTATAAACAACTGATTCTAGATTAATTGATTTTGGGTTCCATAACTCATTCCAATGAAAAAAGGTTGAGTTGTTCATGGGTAGTGGTAAATTTATATGTATTAGATAATAAAGTACTTAATATGTTGAACACAAAAAGTTTTTGTTATTGTTGTCTGAATATATTTAGTAATATTAATCCTTAGATTAAATTATAAAATTAATTATAATTTGTTATAATTAATTATGGATTATGTATATGAGCTCAGACACAGTGAGGATACACTATGATGATAGAGTGAGTAGTTCGATATGAATTAAATGTTATGTATGAATGAATTGGTCCCTAAAATGTATTTTCATATTTCTTTTTATAGATTACTTATTTATTACATTCATATTTCATTGGACAAGGTAAATAGATTGGGGTAAAGAAAACCATAGAGAAAGATATAGGATAGTTCTAATTCTCCTAGGAAGATGAAAAGTTATCTTGATCTAATTTAGTGTTTTTGGGTAACTTGATGACTATAAATTTTTTTTGGAGATGGTGCTAGTGGACTTTATTAGAGACCTCAAATCGGTTTTAGTGTTTAAGATGTGGCATTGGTATCAGAGATGATATTTTTGAGTTTATTTAGGAATGTGTGAGATTTTTCGGACTAATGGTGATGTTTGGGATGAAAAACCATGTCATTCCAATAGATTCTCTCTCTTTATATGGTGGATTGATTATTGTAAAGAATTTAGAGTAGGTAATTTCCATTATGAATATACTATGTGTGAGATAGTGGGTTTTCTAATTGGGGGGAATGTCATGGAATCTCTTTTACAAAATTTAACACAGGTCCCAAGTGTGGGTTGGGGAAATTGCTAAGGCCATGGCATTGAGATGCAAAGTGTCTTGGAGTGTTAATGATTTATATGGTCCTTGGTTTGTTAGATAACAAGTGACTAGGGATTTTGACGATGTTATGGATCAAACTATAGAGGTCAAGGATAAGTGGAGACTATGATTAGTGGTGTCACCGATGTGTGACAATCAAGAGATGGTATCAAAGGGTAGAGACCATAGGGGACCCATTGGTTACAAAAATGGGTGATATGAAATGTTCATGGATATTGGATGAGATCCAAGTTACTAGTTCCCATGAGATAATCTAGTGGATTCTCTAACTGATTACTAGGCATGTGTGCTTCTTAATACATTTACTTGTCTATTTTCTTATGATATGTAAATATTTAGTGGGGGAGATGTATCCTAAGGTTTGGAATCACAATGATTGATATGTAACTGGTTAGATTTCCTTGGGTGAGATGGAGTGTTTGTATGGATGAAGTATGTATTATTTTCCCTCAAGTAGGCTTTGGATGGGATGATAGACCATTTATTGAGAGTCTTGGGTCATGGTAATGGATCATTACCTAAGTGATAAGTATGGGGTCGTGATAGCTGAACAAACATAATGAGAGTTTTGAACTATTTTATGGAATAATTGGTGGATGAAGGATCCTAAGTTATGTGATAATTTACTGGGTTGTGATTTATATATAAGGGAGAACACTATTTTGTTGGATAAAAGGTTGAGGTTTTGCATGATGCCTTCCTTGAGTGTTAGATTATGAGATGTGCAATATTTCTGGCTCAACACAAAACATATTATTCTCATGTGGGATAGGATAATGTTCCCTCATGAATATAAGTATATGATGGCCTAAACTTGGGGAACCTGGTGAGACTATACTAGATTGTAATTCTCACATACTATTTCAGAACCTATGTGTGAATGTAATACTTATGACTATTTTTGGGTTGAGAACATGATGTGTAGTGTATTTAGTTGTAGTTTCTGAATGGTTTTGTTGGGATACGGTTTTCAAGGACTAAGTAAGGCAATATGTCTTAATGTGCATTTTGTCTTATTTTACCAATTATTATATGTGTCCATCCTAGTATACGATCAGCCCATGTTTTTTTATGATAATGTGTCTTTACTATGAATTTCATTTTTTTTAATTTTCCTTGATAATTATGTTTACTTCATTTATATGTAATAAATGTTTTTCTATTTTTTCATTTTATATATATCTAATTCAATTGTATAGTCTTCCTATTGTATGGATTAGTCCCTCGCCACTACTCAATAGCCTCTAATATATAGGGAGACATACATGGGGCCACAGAACCCCTTAGATCATACATGTGTGTTAGAATGTTGTGTTAGAGAGGTATTAGTTATAAATTATTTCTTAGTATTTGGGGAGATGGTATGTATGTGGTGTAAGAATGTGTCAAATCATGGGATAGACCATAGATTAGTGTAACATGAATAATATTCTGATGGGATTCTATGGCTTCCAGTCATACAAGATTAATTGTTTGTTTTTAATTGTATTAGTTGAGATATTTATTAAAATATGATGTGTTTACGTGATATTGTGATTTAAGTAATTTCCTTTGTTTTTGAGAGGGAGAAAATTCCATGTGAATTTTAAAATTTCATTTCGGGGATGGATGGATTATAATTCAAAATTCTTAATTTAATTTTGAGATTTGGAAGACATAAAAGTGACGTCTTATAGCGGTTTTAAATGATCTATATCTTTTTGCTGGAGTTAAGATGTGTTTTGGGAGACTCAGTATCTGAAAAAATAAGTTTTAGGGGAAAAGACATGGCCTCATAGTTAGTGCATAGTTAGTACTAACCATCCATCCAAAACCATGTATCCCAAATATTACACCATATTCTTTATGGGGACATGGTTTTTCTAACCATGGTATACACTACAAGAAACCATGTGAAATGGTGAAAAAGAATTTATTGATGATCCAAAAGGGGTATACATTGTTTTTAAACTGGTATACCTTGAGTACATAGTAATTAACATAATAAGAAGTGGAAAAACATTTTCCCCAAATTTTTGAAAATTGTGTGGCCATAATATGCACCCCATTAAATTTGGTGATATTACTTTTTTTCCTTCCTCCATTTTCACTCTGAATATTTTCTTCCTTCCCCATATATCATAACAGGTCCTCCCTAAATTGTGATCTAACATTGGATATTCTCATATTAATGGAGGTATCTCATTCATCCAACATAATATTTGAATTCCATGGGTCACATTTGATCACCCATGATAATCTCTTTAATCCTCTTACATGTTTTATTTCTTTTATCTCACACTACATAATGATAAAAATGTCTGATCTCTTATTTCGCAATTTTAGGGTATTGTTATATTATTGTTAATTATCTTGTTTTATATTTAATTAGAGACTTATGTAGTTTTAGTAATGCTTGATAATCATTAGGTAGGATTTCTATATTATTTTACCATAATGTTGCCACATTTAGATAATATTTCCATAGTGTTGAATGCCATACCATCCTCACATTGCTTAAAAAATATAAATATTCATAAATTAAATTCTTAGACTACACCAATGATGTATTTTATACCCCTTAACATGGGTGAACGATGAATAACTAAACCTGAACCACTATATATGGTTGGATTGATTTAAATGTTTTTTGTTTCTATTATTTCACAAATTTAAATGCAAACCTATGGGTTTGTTGAGTATGTAATTTCTAGTGAAATTCATTAGATGAATTAAATGAATTTTGTAATGGTTAAATATACTTACATGCCCATTATAATCTCTCAGAAAGTGACTTGAATAAATAAATGAACATCATGAATACTATTATAGACTACATGATTACTTTTCCCACCCTTTCATTTATAATTAAATTGATAATTAAATCTTCCATGATGGTTTATGTTCAAGAATGGGTTACCTATTTTTTAGCAATCTATACTGAATATCCTACCAAACACTCCTCAGTTAAAACCCCACTTCTAGTTAACAACCTCTAGAATATAATGATGGATTCATGGAGCTATTTAGAAATTATGTTCGACTAATTATTAGTGATATGATAATATGATGATATAAGTGGTATCAGAGCATTCTATTCCTTTTATATTACTATCTTTTGGATGGTATATAAGAGGCTTGGATTATATTAGAAATTATTATTTAGCATATCCATGGGATCATCCAACCCAATATAATAGAATGATCAATTTTCTAGGTATGGTATTGCAATTTATGTTTTTCATTATTACATTTTATTAAGATTTCACCATGAGTGATTGATTTATTTTCACTAGTTATTGATTTATGATATTTACCTTTTGGATGTTATAATAAGAGAAGGGGAAGTGTTAATTCTTCATTATAGGAACAAAGTGATTCAAATTCCATGAATATTCCATTATATGTAGATTTAAATTTTGACTTCTTGGTGCATGAGGATCTATATTCCTTCATAGGTTATTATTTATAATTTTTCCTTGAAAAAAATATTTTTGTGATTTATGAAAATTCTTATCTTTTTTTCACACATCAATGATAATTTAACATGATTAGTTATATACAATGAATTTATGTTTCTATTTATGTATAATAATATTATATTCATATGCAGTAGAATTCCATGATTATTTCCAGGTTTACCATAATTATTGTTTTGATGGAAATATTAGTTATATAATTATAAAAAGTTGGTTATTATATTTTCTACATCAATTGAAATGGTGTTTTAATATATAAACTTAGTATTGAATGATCACTACCAACTATTCTATGTTTGACATATAGACAATTATATTCATGGTATAAAACAATACTCATTTTAATTAAAATGGGGGGAAAGAGTTTAATTTATAATGTTTATGGGGAATTATAAATTGGAGAATAGTTACTCATATAAATGAACCATCATGTTTTAAGTTGTTATATTCTGATATAGATGTTAATAACCTACTATATGTTATATTAATTCTAAATATAAATTATATGGAAAATTATATTAAAAAATTTATAACATTAATTCATATAATAGAACAATGATTCATAAATATGTATGATGAATTTTAATTCATATTTATATATGTTTATTTAAAAATTGAGTGTTTTCACTTATACAGGATAGTATTTATATATATTTGGCATGGTAGCCCATATAAATGAGTCCCTAAATCCACAAATAGATTCTTGTAGGTTATTTGGGGAATGATTCTTTTGAAATAAACCACTGGAACATGTTCTTAAATGTTGAAAATTCATTTTTCATTGATTTAAATTATGTGGGACTCCAACTATAATTTATGAAAAATATTTCCCCTAAATTTGGGAAGGATTCCCAAAAAACTAAACAATGTATCTGAATTATGGGACCCTCAGATGATTAGTTATTCTTTATATTCAATAATATATAATCCTAGGATGGTATGTTCTGATAATGGTGTTTTTATTTAGTGTCATCGCATCCACATATATGGTGTCTTGTATAAATGTATGCCAACATATTACTTAACCCAATCCATTAAATTTGATAAAATAACATTTAGCATCTATTAAGATTTTTTGAAGTGTAAATTTAGTTTTTTAAAATGCTAAATGGATTTACCCCTATCTTTTGAGTGAAATTTTATTTCACCAAGACCAATTATGAAATACTTTACTAAATAAAATAATAAATTGAAAATATAATATAATTCTCCTAATGTTACATGGGTTCACCAAAATAATATGAACAATATAGTGTTTCATTATAAATTTTACTTGATATATATTGTATATATACTACTTAAAATTTGGTAATAAATGAACAATGATCAAATTAACAAAGATGATGATATTTAAGGTGTTTATATCATGTACCCTGGTATAATGGTTTCCCTTAGTATTTAATTGAGAGAAATATCAGAATATAATGTGGACATTAACCATAGGATTCAATGTCGTTTTCTATTTCATTTTTTAGAAGGATATGAAGTAGATCGGAGTGAAAATTTAGTCACGACTCTAGTCTTAAAGGTCAAATAATTATGTTTTATATATGGGATAGTGCATTTTAGTTTCACCCTTGTAAATGTGAAATTAATAGAATTTCATGTAGACTTCTTGGACATAGTATGTTCTATTCATTTTATTATTGATATGTCTAGGAATAATTGTTAATAAAAAAACACCCTAATGTACTGAGTGGTTGGCTAGAAAGTTATAATTCAAGGGGGGAGGCAGGTTACCATATGCTGATACCTAGTAAGTGTTAAATACATACCATTTAATTCTATAGTTGTAACCCTTTATAGATAACATCCCTATGAGAATTCATATGGAGATTCGAGGACAAGTAGGATAATGTTTTGTATGTGGTGTCATAACATCTATGGTGGTAGGCATTGACCATTATATTTTGATAATATTTTTACCAATATAAAATTTTACATCTTCGAAGAGGATTAAATGTATGATAAATCCCATGTAATAAAGGGACTATAAGAAGAATGTGGTTATCATGTGAGAGGCCATAGGACTTGGGGGTGGAATTAGTGGACTTGTTTTGAGATTTGAATGGTCGGGATAAGTGGGTGAACTAGTGTCAGTTTTAATTAACTTAGACCCTCTTTAGTCCATATTCTATTTTCCATGGGTAACCATAGGGTGAGGTTGGCCTTAGGTTTAAAATAGCCTATTTTGGTAGTGGTCATTATTTATAAATTTTTATACACTAATGCAATATGGTTTATGGTTTTTTAAAATATTTTCATGGTGATGAATTTGGTTTTCCAAGAAGAAATAAGAGGTATGAGTGTCGAGACTAGATTTTATTTTCATGGCTATTTGAGTGGAAATTCATAATGACAAGTGGATTCATGTTGAATATTTAATTATAGAAAATAATTCTTTATGTGGGTATTTATTTGATAAAAATGGGATAGTAGAGGTGCCTGATATTGAGAAGGAGTTCCATGGGAACTCTTAGAATGTTATGAATGACAAGTTGAGTTTCACGGTAGGACATGATCAATGGATGGGAGACTCATATTATGGTGAGTTGGGAATGAATCCATGTCATATGATATGTACAACCTCTGTATATGACAAGTTTTGGTTATACCAATTGTTAATTAGAGATGGTTGATGTGGAGAATTGATGAGAATGATAGTGGAGGAAAAGGATTGGTGGTATAATTTTTTCTCCTTATGGTCTTTAAAACTCAATGATTTTGGATATTTAAAGGACGTTCCCTTTTATTGATGGATATTTTGGAAATGAAACATGTTCAATGATATGGTTAAATATGGTAGGACATGGACATACATTGTTAGGATACCTCATTTCAGGAGTTATTAAAAAGAATGTAAATATTGTATTCACATAATCATGGATTAGATATATAAGAAACATGGTTATCAATAAAATAATAATGCAATCTACATTTAGATGTGATCTTTACAAATATATTTAAATCAACCTTTACTAAATTGTAGAGAATCATCTATACATTGATAAATTTTAAAATCTTCCTTATTTATGGTGAAAGAAACCCCATGGGAGTTGGGATTGAGGAAAATTATAAGGTACAGAATAAGGGGGTTAATATATATTTTTTATTTCTTGGTTGATGATCCTCATTTGAACTGAATTTTATTATATTCCATGATAAAAATTCAAATAAATTGTGAACTAGTGGTGGATGATGTGTGCATTAAAACCAATGGATGGTAAGATTATTAACAATGCTAGAAGTTATTTTCGATTATTGACTGGGCTTGGGATATGGTAAATAAAAATATTGTTTTGGATGAAATTTCATAAACACTCCTAAGTTGGGGAGTGGGATGTTTTTTGTAATATTTTGACCATAATCTCTGAAAGAGTCATGACTATGTAGGACTGGATGATGGACAATCAATTTGGGTCTTGTATTCATTTGGTAAATGAAACAATGTACATCTAAATTTCATATTAATATTACAAGAATTATTACTTTACCATGATTACTTATTTCATTTTTCCACTGGGCTTAGATCCCAATATTGGAATGTAATTTCTCATGTGCCACTTGGATTCATGAGTAGAAATTTCACTTATGGAAATCTAGACACTAGATAAATTTTTGAACTATCCTCTAGGTTTGATATCTCCTTTAGGCTCAAAATGTGTTCTTAATATAAAAGAATCTTAGTTATGTACCAATAATTAACTTGTAAGCTATTGCATCCCGTCTTTTTATTACATATCTGTCAATTTAATTTTTCAAACAGATGATCTTGAAAGTATAGTGTCTTAGAAATAAAGAGCATAATACAAGAAACCTTAAACAATATTTTAAATCCCCTTGAATATATTCTTGAAAAGTTCATCATATTTTCCATTTCTTCACCTCATAACCTGGAGACATATATCAAAATAAAGGGTTAGAAAAAGGCTGAATAAAGAAAGAAAGGGAATCAATTTAATTCTGATATCAATAAGAACTTGATGAATAACATAAAGACATGAGAAATGGTAGAAGAGGAATATAATAATAAAAATAATATGAATACGAACATTAATATGTGGATACAAAATTTAATTTAGACATTCATTAACATATGACCAAGGTTTATCCCCAAGGTGTAATAAAAATTACTAGGGTTATTCACCAAGGTATTGTGAAAAATGTCATCTTTAGAGATTAAATTCATTAACCAATGCATTGGAGTGATATCAAGGTGAACCCTTAATATGTATTTTTTTCATGTGATCCACATGGATTATAAAAAAAATTTAAAAAATAACCCAAATAGAATAAAATAAATTGGTTTTAAATCAAAATTGTGACGTTTTAAAAAGTGTTAAAAAACAAGATCATTATGTCATTTATAACCCATGGAAATAGAGTAAGGGTTATATGTATGTCAATCCAAAAATAAAATATATCAATTTTATGTTTTTATGAATACACCTAGATATGAAATATTTTTGGGTATTCACGTAAATAAAAAAAGATAATTTCTTGAAAAAAAGAGAGATATTTTGAGACAAAAATTCTAAATCATAACAACTATACAATACAGTTTTAGAAAATATTTAAAAAAGAGATGAAAAGAGTCACCCACTCATAAATAACACATAATACAGTATGGGTGAATAATAAAAATAAATAAGAACATGTTATGCATATTTTAATGACAAAGCACATGAAAATGAAACTTGAATTAAAAGAAAAGATGTGATCTTTTTATGAAAAGTTCTGCATCCTAACAGCGTTGCCTAAAATTCAGAAAATTACATTGATGAGATTGGAAATGGTACCTCATAATTTTAAATTAAAATAGACAGTATTATGGACATATAAAAACATATCCACACATAATAAGATGGAAACTATGATACATAACATAAATAAAGTCATGGCTTAAATGAGTAGGTTGAATGGTTCTCTTACCGTGAAGAGTAACATAAAAAGCTCAATGGATGGGACAATGGGGGTCTTGAAGGCGAATTAGAAGAAATCCTTCAGAGGTAAAAATACCATATCTTCATTGAGGAGGATTTTGGAATGAAATGAATGAAGGAATGTGTTGTTATTTATAGGAAAAGTGAGGGAATATTTTATTAATATCCAAGAGACACGTCATCGGTGGTATTTTCAAAACCATGGGCTTGACCATGGTATTTGTCAATGGTATTATCCACTTGGGACACCACATAACATATATTACTATTAAAAAGTCTACCAAATCTATTACATCATTTACAATGTCATTAAACACAGAAAAACTCAAAATTGTATTTTTTACTATTCACAAGAAATTCAAATGTTTCAGAAAAATACAAAAAACCCACCCTAACCATTTTCAACTTGTTGAATCCAAAACAGAATTCCATTTTATAAAAATTAAATTAATTTTAAATTTATTTAAATAAATATAGTACTATTACTTGACTAATAATTTCAAAATCATTTATTTACTTATACAATGATATAATTATATCACATTACAACATAAGATGACCAAAAACATATTTATACCTCCCTAGGTGATGTTACTTTGCCATTCTTAAAATTACCATTCATAAGTGTAAAATTACAATTTCAATGGGTAAAGTTACTATTCACCAAAGAATTATTTTGATCTTATTGAACCACATTTTTCACCCTGATTACAACCATGTATGTCCAATTTTTGAAAATCATTTCATAGAAAAAGTTATTTAATAATAAAATGTTTTTATACTATTCTTAAAAAACACTATTCATCAAATAACATTAAAAAATAGTATTCATAAAACACTATCATAAAATTGAATCTTCTTAGAAAATTTTAAAAAATTCAGCCTAGGTAAATTTTGACATTCGAAATTCTAAAATGAGTTTTATTTTACCATAATAATACCTTATGTATAAGAAATATTTGAAATGAAAAGATTTTACTTCTAAAATAAATTTATCAAATTTGTCTAAATTAAACATATACGTTATTAAGAAAATCTATTCCAAAAATAGGAATGATAAAATAATAATTTTATTCATACCAAGGTATTACAAAAAGCACCTAAGGCCTCCTTAGATTTCTCGTTATAACACCTACATATGAGATGAGATATGACATCGCCTTGGTTCGAGGTAGGTGACCGAATCAATGATTACACGTCTCGATGTGGCTCTCAGAACGAATCCTAATTATGAGTTATGGAGGCACGTGGTCTGATAACCGGTTTATTGTCTTTGAATTTTGAATGTGATTTTCCTATTAGAGGCATGATTCTGAAGAAGTAGGGTCTCTTGAATTAGTCGTGCTTTTGCAGTTGTGGTTCAGTTTTTGAAACTTATGATGTATGGTTACCACTTACCCTTAAAGTGGCTTTTAGAAAATATCAAAAAAATGGATTTGGAGGAAGGTGTGATATGGTGATAGAATCTTATGGAGACATATACAACATTTCCTGATTGCGTATTTCTATTAGCATGAACTTCTCCCATAGGTGATTGCATTCAACCATTGCATATTGAAGCTCAACATGGGCTTGGTCTTGGGAAAAACATAGTGATGCAACCTCCTTCCCATGCTCTGATAGATGGGCTTCATATGGCCCGAGTCTACTGGATGAGGCTATCGACTCTTCATTCTATATTAATTAACCATGATCACTCGTAGGTACAAATAATAATCACAACATTTTAGTTTCCAATGGTCATATTTACCAACGGTCATATAACTGTCAAAACCCATTGGTATTATTTTAATTATACTCACTTCATTATTTAAAGGATATAGTTTCGTTTAGTATAAAATAAAATATTACAAAAAATTAGGAAATATATATTTTTCAAAATTTCAAGTGATTAGAATATTCCTCCCCTTACGAAATTTCATCCTCTAAATTTTAACATGAACCCTCAGAAGATAAAGGTTGTGGGTACTTCTGCCTCATAGTCTCTTTTGGTTCCCAAGTGGCTTTTTTTCATTTTTGGTTCCTCCAAAACACCTTAACAAGGTGGGAAGTTTTGTTGCATAGAACCTTGTCCCTATAATCCAAGATATCCACCACCATTTCCTCAATACAGAGTTCATGTTCCAGTTTTACAACCTATGGATTTAGTACATGTGAAGGGTTATGTATGTACTTCCTCAACAGGGATACGTGGAAGACCTCATGAACTTGAGCTAGATTTTGAGGATGTAAAAGTCAATAAGACACTGATCCAACATGATCAAGGATTTCACAGGGGAAAATATACCTAGGGCTGAGCTTACCATTCATCCCAACCCTCATGATTTCCTTCCAAGGTGAAATTAGAAGAAATATTTTTTCACCAACATCAAACTCCAAGTCACATTGAGGGTTTTCAACATTGCTATTTTTCCAACTCTAAGCATCGTTAATGTGTTGCTAGATGACCTAAACCTTTTCTTTCATCCCTTTCACAATATCAGGCCCAAGAATCTTTCTCTCACCAGTTTCATCCCAACATGTATAATTTTTACATCTCTTCTCATGTAGAGCTTTATAGGGTTCCATTTGAATGCTCGAGTAGAAGCAGTTGTTGTAAAAGAACTCAACTAATAGAAGATTTTGATCCAATCCACCTTTAAGGTTCATGGATCATGTACTCAACATGTCCTTGACTGTTTGAATAGTATTTTCAGATTGGTAATCAGTTTGGTGGTGATAGGTCATACTAAAATTCAATTTGATACTCATAGCATGTTGAATACTTCTCTATGATTTTGATGTGAACCTTGGAACATGATGAGATACGATAAAAGTGGAACTCCATGCAACCTTACCAGTTCTTTCACATAAATCCTTGAAATTCGATCAAGAGAGAAATCGTCTATGTTGGTCAGAGTGGATACTCATGCGGGGGGTGAATTGAGTTCCAATTTTAAATTTTTGTTAAAAACTCTTAGTACTAAAATCCACCAAATTAGAGCATCCCAGTCAATTAAGGCAGTAGAGATATAAGTGAGTTTTGTTCAACAGGTTTCTCAAAGTTTGATTACTCCTTAGTTGAATCAGTATGAGAACCAATTTCTCTTTTCAAACAAGTTTACTAAACAAATCAGATATACATACTAACATGAACTAACTATCAGAGTGAATGTAAAAATAGATTTATGTTTTTGCTAATATAAGCACAGCAGATAGATGTTAAACAGAGTAAAGAAAAGATGAACACAAAAAATTTAAACAAGAGGATCAGTCTTAAGTCAAGACATAGTCCTCTCCAATTGGTGATCACCAGCCACCAAGTAGTTATATTAAAAAGTGATACACAGCCTGTATCGGGTTCTACAACAGCTTTCACAAACTGTCCAGGTTTTGCAACCTCTACCACAGTTCTACATGGTAAATAAATAAACGACCAAGCCACACTAGGCTTCTTCCACAGTTATACATGGGAAACAAAAACAAAGAGTGTTTAGAATGGGTATTTTATGTATCCATCAGTTTAAGTACAAGAGTCATTGTGTGTAAAATATACACATTGCTCACAAATTTAGAATATGTAAACACAGTAGAGCTAAAGATAGTAGGGATGAATTTAGAATGCCCTGATGTGTTGGCAGATCAGCTCTAGATGCGATGGAATGAATGAGATGAAGTTTTGGTCCATCTCTGCAAGTTGACTCCAAAACAGAATGTCACAAATTCTAGGTTATTACTTCTCAAACGTAGAGATGATCATATTCTACGATTTAAAAAATCTTTGCAGAACACCACTACAGATTGTAGAAGGTTATTTCAATAGATCTTCGTGAAGCTCTATGTTTTACAAATGACTGCTTGAAGGATCTTCTTTAGATTGTGTATGAGTCTCTCTTATTAGTGATATACATGCAATAAACATTAAATAATGTCAGATGTATTAATTTTTCCATACATGACCATTATAATAGTATTAATAAAATTGGTAATGAATATAATAGAATATCATTAGACTGGTATAATATGCATGTCACACGGTAGTCTTTAATCTCTACAACTGTGGACTTCATCGGTATACTATTCAGCTGTGAGCTCAAATAGTAGGTTCTTCAACTGTAGGCTTGTAACAGTGGACATTGTGTTAGTAGATGTCTGGTAATTGTAGATTTTACTCTCTGTAACAGTATCTCCTCATCAGTAGTCTTTGAGCAACAGTCGACTATCTTGCCAGTAGGAGTTGTCCAGTGGTAACCTTCTACTAAATTTGTCAAACTACAGGCTTGAATATAGAGTTTCTCCACATAAGACTTGAGAAAGAGTTTGTCAGTGGACTTCTAATAGAATCCTTGTTATAGCAGTGACCTTGTGACAGTAACTCTTTATCTATCAGTTTTTATAAGTAGATCATCAGTAGGGTTGTGACTGTAACCGTGCACCTGTAGCTTCCAACAGTGACTGTAAATCTTCAACAGTGATCATCTAGAATCAGTGACTTAAGGTGATAGTAAGCTATAACGGTGACTTTGAATATAAATCTCTTACCAATATCCTTCAACAGTGAACATATATTTAGATAAGTATAAACTGTAAGCTAACTCAGCAAAGTCATGAGATATAAGAGTATACATTGTTCTGGATATGATAATTATAAATGTAGATTATAAAGATGAGTAACTAACTTAATATATCATGATAAATATTTAAACATGATTTGGGATTATCAAAATAGGTGAGTCCAACAATCTCCCCATTTTTGATAATCACACATTATGTCAGTTTGTATTAAAGATAAGTATTAGAGATTAATAAGAGTGTAAAACCAGAAAATATTAGCACATGGTATCAGAGAGGAAGGATTATAAGTTTCAACATAGTATTATAGTATCATAGTAGCATATTTATCACCAATCATATGATTAGTCTAGACTTAGCACAATATTTCTCACATTAGCACAATATTTCTCAAATTTGCACAATATTGATTTCTCCCCCTTTGTGATTAGCGAAAAAATAGAAATGAGAGAACATAGAAAGATTGTATTAATAAACAGTTCAGTACATGACCAAAAAGAATACATAGTCCCTATCAAAAGATAGAAATAGACTCAATTCACATCAGCCTCAGGAAAGGGATCTTTCTCTTTGGAGGGAGAAGAGGGACGATGAGCTGGTGGATCAGCATGTTTAGGAATGGCCGTAGGAATGACCAGAGGGGCAACAACAGAAGCACATGTGGGTCTGTAATGGGTAGCTCATTGATGTATCAGTGGAGTAAGGATTTTTATAGCTTCAGTAGGAGACATCATAGAAGAACCACTGGGTTGACATGCAGGTAAGGCAGGAGGGATGATGACAATGGTGCAGTCCACATGGAGAATGTGTAGAAGAAGGTTTCTGAAATCCATAATAATGCTTCCTCCACTTTCCATATTAGATAAGAAATCATCTTTATTTTCAAAAAACTTATACAAAGCTGGGGTCAAATCTCTCAGCATGATGACCTGCTCCCAGAATTCCTGAGTCACTGGAGGAAACTTTATATTCGCAATCATGAGCATGAAGTGGTTGTTCATTTGATTCTTGATGTAGATCTTCTCAAAGTAAGAATCTACCTTATTATTAATGGCCTCTTAAGAAGCAGTAGCTGCCTGCAGGTGGTCATGAAAAAAATCGCTCACTTCCCTAGTGGTTGAAAGTATCTGAGAATCAGAGGTGCCACTAGTACTGGCCTTAAAAAACTCTTCATGGATCACAGTTCTGATTTGGTCAAAGTTCACAGAGGAACTGGATGGGGGAAGGGGTTGTATGGAGAAGGATATTGTCTCTTTGAATGACTAAGTCAAATTACTAATCACCTTATGAATAAGTGCATATTGGATGTTCAAATGTTCTTTTACTGATGTCTTAAAAGCCTCAAATACTTCCACAACCTAATTTACTACTTCTTTGATATATCTAATCTCAGCATTCACTTGGGTTTGAGAACTGTTCATGGCAGTCAATGAAGAAATGAATTGTCTCAGAGCAACCACAGCTCCTGTCCAGCTCTCAATTTGAGTATGGAATAATTTAACTTCATCCATCATTTCCTTCACTGGACGAGACACAGCACATCCCAGAGATAGATCCAGGTATTTCTACACACTCCTCATCTCTTCAACCGGACTTTTCTTCAAATATTCCACTGATTCTCTCAGTGCTTCTTTTAGTTCATCCTTTAAGGACTCAAGGTCCTCTTAGGTTGCCAAATTTTTAGCCACAATAGTTAGGATAACTGAATCCCTTTGGGGATGGTATTCTTCATCAGAATCTCCATAATTGAGTCCAAATATAATATATCCTAGATCTGATGACCAACCTTCGATGTCATACAACACAGAAACTAAACCAAGATTCTCCCCCTCACTTAGAGAATTCTCCTGATGAATCTCCTCTAACGTTTCTACTCTATGTAAATCCACAACCTTTTCTGTAACTTCAATAGATTCAACAACCATTTACTATATTAGTTCAATAGTAGGGTGAATCCTATCTTTTTCGAAGTCATCAATGACTCCCTCATCAATGGCAGTAGATTCCACTCCTGCTTCTTGATCAGGCACTATCTTGACTATACTATCTATCATAGGGCTCAAACTGAGCTCTTCTTCTTCATTTTCCTCATCATCGGCTTCAGCAACAGCCTCATGTTCTTCATGATAAAAATGATCTGACTCAGTAGCATCATCCTCTTCAGAGGTGTCCTTGACAACATTCTGATATGATTCTTCTTCTTCTTCTTCAGTGGTTTCAGTATCACTGTCCTTTATAAAAGTCTCTCTCCTTGGAAGTTCTTTTGGAGGGCTAGATGCTCCAAAATCTACTGTCTTTACAGGACTGTGAGGTAAATCAGGATCACTCCCATCATTAATGGGGGTGTTATCTCTTTCAGGGTCCATAGCTCCTTCAACCTCCTCCTCCTCAGAATAAACCAGTTTTGTCTCATCAGGCTTTAGGGCTGGATCTCTCTTGTCTTTTGGCCTAGATGGGTGAGTAGTAGGATCAAACCTTTAATACACCTTTCCTTCATCATTTACCCATGCCTTCTTCCAGGGATTCCAGCTAATTTTCATGAATTTGCAAATCACCTTGGAGATACAGACACTGTTCTTTGCCACTATTATCTCTTCTTGATTTCCAGCCACACCCTTTACCTTTAGCATAACTGAAATAAGCTTGGCATAGAATAAGTCATTGGACATTGAGCTTGCCTTGGTCATATCCTCCAATTTTTCCATCAGTAACCTACATAGTTTAATCTTCTTTCCATGCTTCAGTAAGTACATCAGGAATATGTCCCCGTACTTCAGTACTACAAAGTCCCCTCTCCATGGACTAATTACATGCTGAATAAACTTGAATAAGAGCGTGTCTTCTCCATTCACCTCAGCTGCAATAATCCTTCTTGATTTTCCATCTCTTGTCAGTTCTTCCAGAGCTTTTTCATACTCAAAAACTGCACTGTCTGGAGGAGATACTCCAGAGTAGTAATCAAATATTACATCATGAGGAACTCTCAAATAAGAATCCCACTCAGCAGACAAGAAACTAACTTCATTTCCATTGATGCTGGACATTAGCTTATGCACATCCTCTTCCTCTTTGAACATCAGATATTCATGGAAGTTTTTTCACAAGCATCAGGTAGTAAGGTCCATTATTGTTGGAAAAGAATTTGGTCCATCCTTGGGAATATAGTACTTTTAGTACTAATGACTTGCTCGACAGAAGCCATTATTCACTTAACTCTTTCTCAGCAATGATTTGTCTCGTGGTCAGATGCGGGTTTTCATGTCCCGATGGGGTGTTACTGGTGGCACTGAATTCGGCTCGAGTTCTCTTAGGCCTTGGCGCATCCTCATTGACAGTCAGAGGTCGCTTGGTTATAGCCATAGTGATTTAGAGAGTTTTGAGAGCTCAGTTGAAGGGTTAGGGTTTAGGAATTTCGAGAGCAAGGCTCAATATTCGGAGAGGAAGGTGGATTGAAATATATTCATTTCCTTTGATTTTATCATTTAGGGATTAAAACACAATAAAATAAAAAGGAATAAAAACAGTTCTAATTACCACAAAAAAAAAACAAACAGCGAGGTATCCAACAGTGAGATGTGTCAGCGAGGTACAGAAGTGAGATGCAATAGTGAGGTATAATAGTAAGGTCCAACTGTGAGATCTAACTGTGAGGTTCGACTATGATATCTAACTGTGAAGTCTAACTGTGAGGTTCGACTGTGAAGTCTAACTCTGAGGATCGACTGTGATGTATAACTGTGAGGTTCTACAGTGAGATCTAACTGTGAGGTATAACTGTGAGGTTCGACTGTGATGTCTAACTGTGAGGTCTAATTATGAGATCTAATAGTGAGGTTCGACTATGAATTATAACTGTTAGGTTCGACTGTGAAGTTTAACTGTGAGGTTTAACTATGAGGTCTAACTATGAGTTCTAACTGTGAGGTTCAATTGTGAAGTGATTAATCATACCTAATTCATGTTTGATGTAATTTAACCTCTCATAATTCAAAGTATTTGTGAATATATCATCCAATTGATGTTCAGTGCCAGTGAATTCAAGAGTGATATCACCCTATTGATAATGATCCCTCAAAAAGAGATGTCTTACATCAATATGCTTTGTACTAGCATGAGACACATGATTTTTGGATATGTTAATAACACTTGTATTTTCACACTTTATAGAGACATGTTTGAACTGATATCCATAGTCCATTAAAGTGTGTTTCATCCATAGAATTTGAGCACAACAACTACCAGCAGCTGTTTACTCAGCTTCGGCAGTAGACAATGCCTCAGAATTCTGCTTCCTACGACACCAAGATACTGGTGACTTTCCTAAAATGTGACATGTACCAGAGGTTCTTTTTCTATCTACCATGCAACCAGAAAAATCCGCATCATAATAACTCAACAAATCAAATGATTGTCCTTTTAGATAAAATAATCCTAAGTTAGGAGTATGTTTGAGATATTTAAAAATTCTTCTTACATCATTTAAATGAGATTATTTTGGATTGGTTTGAAATAGAGAACAAATGCATACACTAAACATGATGTCAGACATACTAGCTGTAAGATAGAGTAGACTTTCTATCATACCTCTATTGTTGGTTTGATCCATTGGTTCTCCAGTTTCATCAGCATCCAACTTACAAGGGGTACTCATAGGAGTGTCACTACCTTTACTACCATCCAAAGAAAGAAAAATTAAAAGATCCTTAATATATTTACTTTTATTTGAAACAATTCAATTTTTATTTTGAAAGATCTGAAATCCAAGGAAAAATTTGAGTTCTCCAATTAAACTCATTTCAAACTCATTTTGCATCATTTCTGAAAAATCAACACATAATGAATTTTTAGAAGATCCAAAAATAATATCATCCACATAAATTTGCACTATCAAAACATCTTTAGAAATCCATTTAATGAAAAGAGTTGGGTCAAATATCCCTTTGGTAAAACCTTTTGAAATAAGAAAAGAGCTGACCCTATCATACCATTCTCTTGGAGATTGTTTTATGCCAAACAAAGACATAGATAGTTTGAAAACATGATTGGAAAAATGTGGATTCGTAAAACCAGGTTGTTGTTCAAAAAACACATCCTCAACTATGTACCCATTTAGAAAATCCCTTTTAACATTCATTTGATAATGTTTGAAATTTAGATGAGCTGCATAGGCAAGTAGTATCATGATGGCTTCTATTCTAGCTACAGGTGAAAATGTCTCCTCATAGTCTATTCCTTCTATTGGACTATATCCTTGTGAAACTAGCCTATCTTTATTTCCAACTATATTCCCAGACTCATCTACTTTGATTCTAAACACCCATTTAGTGCCCATGGTTAAGGTGTCCTTGGGTATTTCCACTAATTCCCAAACATTGTTTCTTTCGAACTGATTTAGTTCTTCTTGCATTACCATTACCCAAAATTCTTCGTTGATTGCATCATTAATATATTTGGGTTCATGCTATGAATGAAAAGCTTGATATTCAACCTGGTTTCTTAGAGAAGCTCTAGTTTGTGTCCCTCTATTCAAATTTCCTACAAGAACATCTAGAGGATGATTCTTAAGAGTCCTAGTACCTCTAGGAAGGGTTGATCTAGATTCTTCATAGTTGTCTGTTGGTTCCAAATCAGAAGGAGTAGATTCTGGAAAACTTCCAGAACTAGATACTTTTATAGGGGATTCACTATTTTTATCATGAAAGTTCAAATTTGATAAATCTTCCTCATGATTTTCAAGAGAAGATTTAGGCTCTTGTGGATTAGTCTCGTCCAATTTGTTTTGCACTGATTCTTCCACGCATTTGGTTTTTTTTAACACTCTATTGGATTTACTTGAAACAAAATAACCAAGAAAAATTACTTCGTCACTTTTGGGAGAAAAATTGTCAAGATTAATTTTTGTATTAAGAATAAAGACTTTGCAACCAAAGACTCTAAAATAAATAACCTTAGGCTTCCTATTATGCCAGAGTTCATAAGGGGTCCTTTTTATAATAGGTCTAATTAAAACTCTATTCATTACATAACAGGCTGTATTTAAAGCTTCATCCCAAAAATAAATGGGTAAGTCATACTCATTAAGCAGAGTCCATGTAATTTCTTGAAGGGTCTTATTACTTCTATCTACAACTCCATTTTGTTGAGGTGTCCTAGGGGAACAAAAGTTTTGACTATAGCCATTGTGTGAGCAGTAAGATTCAAACTCATGATTCTCAAACTCACGACCATGATCACTTCTCATGGTCTTCATTTTATGTCCACTAAGGTTTTCTATAGACATGGAACATTTGAAAAAGTAGGAAAAAGCTTCACTTTTGTGAGCTAGAATGTATTCCCAAGTATACCTAGAAAAGTCATCTACAAGAACATAAACATAGTTCTTACCATTTAGAATTGAAGCTCTTGATGGTCCAAAAAAATCCATGTGAGCCAACTAAAGTGGTTCAGAAGTTGAAACATATTTCTTTGGTTTGAAAGAAACTTTGTGTTGTTTTCCCTTTTGACAGGGATTACATACTTTATCATTTGGGAACTCTAATTTAGGTAAGTCTCTAACTAAAAATTTCTTAGATAGCTTCCTAAGTGAGTGCATATTATAGTTTCATAATCTTCTATTCCACAACCAAGATTATTTATGAAAAGAATTTAAGTAGGAAACATTTTGTTTGGATAAGGAGTTTAAATCAACAACATATACATTCTCATTTCTATATGCAGTGAAAACTAAATAATTTTTTGAATTAAAAACATTCCATGAATACTTTTCAAATTTAACATTAAGTCCGTCACAACATAACTGAGATATGCTAAGTAAATTATATTTTAATCCATCAAAAAAGGTACTTTAGAAATTAATATTGTATCAGGGTTACCAATCTTGCCAAAGCCGATGATTTTTCCTCTTGCATTATCACCAAAGGTGACATGCCCACCATAAAATTTAATTAGACTCTTGAAGCATGAATAGTTTCCTGTCATTTTTCTTGAACATCCATTGTCCAAGTACCATAGGGGCTTACAGGAACTCTTTATGCAACTTCCCGGAAAAACAGATTAAACATAGTATAATTTTGGTACCTAGATCTTCTTGGGTCCAGAAAGGTTAGCCAATAAAACTTTGGGAACCCATATTTTCTTTATAGATTTTCTGAAATAAACAAACATATTTTGAGACATAAATACCTTATTTGGTCCTTTAGAAATTTTTTTCTCAAAAGATGATCCATAATTAGCAGTGACCTGTCCAGATTTTGGAACAAATTTGGTTTTGCTAATTTGTCTCTGTCCAGGATAATATCCTAGACCAGTTGCAAATTTTAGATCAATATGTCTTCCTAGAAAATGTGTCAGGGTATCCCTACCATCAGTGAACTTCTCAATATCCTTTCTTAATTGTTCATTACATAATTTAAGCTGAGTGTTCTCATTCAAAAATTGAGCAATCTTTTTTTTCTATACTTAGATCTATTTTATTATTGCTAGTCAAGGCATGTTGTTTCTTTAAGGATTTATATTTATCTCTTAGTTCATTGTAGGTAACTTCTAGTATATTTCAATATTCAAATAGTTCATCCTTAGACATATTTTTATCATTATCTAATTCACTGTTATTTCTAGAATAATAATCATTTAGAATAGTGGAAACAGGTACCTCGGATTTGTTAGTCATGAAGGACATGTTGGCATGATTCTTTTCAGAATCAGTGGATTCTGATTCACTTATGTTGTCTTTTGAAGCACTCCATGTTGCTTTCATGGCTTTCTTGTAGTTTTTGTCCTTATAATCATATTTCTTTTTGAATTTTAACTTCAGATAGTCAGCCTTGATGTGTCCTTTCCACTTGCATTCATAGCAGACTATATCATCTTCCTTATCATATTTCTTCAAATCTTTCTTCCACTTACCTTGTTAATCATAATTACCCATGTAGTTTGGTTTTTTGAAAAACTTCTTCTTCCTGTAGAACTTCTTAAATATCCTGTCTATTTGAGGAATTAGTTCATCACTGTCTGAATCTGAATTTTCACTAGCTGACCTTTCAGTAGGTACATGTATTTTCTCTATGTCTTTTCTCATTGAAGTAGTAGACTTAAATGAAACAGATTTTCTTTTGGATTCACCATATTCTTCTTTTTTCACCTTTAGTTCATCTTCATACATCATTATTTTACCGATCAACTCCTTAACAGGTAGCTTGCCGATGTCACATGACTCTCGGATAGACACAGAAGTGCCTCTACATCTGTCAGGCAAACATCTCAATATTTTCATGATCTACTCCTTTTTTAGAACAGCTTTTCCCAGTGAACTCATGGTGTTGAAATTCTCATTAAACCTAAGATACTTTTCATAAATGGGTTCATTAGGCCTCATCATAAAATTATAATATTTAATAGTATTATTATTTAATCTCATTTCCTTCACGTTGGTTGTTCCTTCATGAGAAACAACCAAGGTGTCCCAAATTTCATGAGCTATTTTACACGCAGAAATTCTGTTAAATTCCTCATCTCTTAAAGAGAAGTAAATGGCATTCATAGCTTTACAGTTATTTTTGTAGTTAGATTTTGTAGCATCATCCCAAGTAGATCTAGCAGTTTTAGGGATCTCAAATTCGAATTCTATAGCAGACCATATATCAAAACAAATACTTTCAAAGTGAATTTTCATTTTGATTTACCATTGAGAATAATTCACACCATTAAATAATGGTGGCATGTTATTATAAGCTCCTTCTAGTCGATTTTCCATAACTAGAATTTAAAAAATATATTAAAGAGATAAAATTTAGAACTAAGAGAAATTTAAGATCATTAAGATACATTTAAAATCACAGTTTAAAAATAGAGGGTTTGAAAACCTTTTTATAAATAGCAATGAATCATCTGATACCAAATGTTGGACGAAGTGGATACTCAAGAAGGGGGGTGAATTGAGTTCCAATTTTAAATTTCTGTTAAAAACTTTTAGTATTAAAATCACCCAAATTAGAACAGCCTAGTCAATTAAGGAAGTAGAGATATAAGTGAGTTATTATTCAACAAGTTTCTCAAATGTTGATTACTCCTAAGTTGAATCAGTACGAGAACTAATTCTACTTTTCAAACAAGATTACTAAAAAAATCAGATATACAGACTGACCAAAACTAACTATCAGAGTGAATGTAAAAACATATTTATGTTTTTGCTAATATAAGAACAACAGATAGATGATAAACAGTGTAATGAAAAGATGAACACACCAAATTTAAAAAAGAGGTTCAATATTAAGTCAAGACCTAGTCCTCTCCACTTGGTGATCACCTACCACCAAGCAGTCATATTAAAAAGTGATACACAACATGTATCAGGCTTTAAAACAGATTTCACAAGCTGTCCAGGTTTTACAACCTCTGCCTCAGTTCTACGTGGGAATGAAATAAACTACTAAGCCACACCGGGCTTCTTTCACAGTAATACGTGGGAAACAAAAACAAAGAGAGTTTAGAATGGGGATTTTAAGTATCCCTCAGTTTAAGTACAAGAGTTAGTGTGTGTAACACATACACACTAATCAAAAATATAAAATATTTAAACATAGTAGAGCTAAAGATAGTAGGGATGAATTTAGAATTCCCTAATGTGTTGGCAGATCAGCTCTGGACGCGTTGGAATGAATGAGATGAAGTTTTTGTCCTTTTCGTCAATTTGACTCCAAAACAAGGTGTCGTAACTTCCAAGTTATGACTTCCCAAATGTAGATATGATCAGCTTCTATGATTTAAAAACTCTTTGCAGCACACCACTATAGATTTTAGAAGGTTCATTCAATAGATCTTTGTGAAGCTCTCTGTTTTCCGAATGAGTACTTGAAGGCTCTTCTTTAGATTGTGTATGAGTCTCTCTTATTAGTGATTCTTGGATGTCTCTCTCTTATATATACTCTTTTTCAATTCATCTTTTTCTAATATGGTTCAGTAGGGGCCGATAAGAAAAAAATTTCAACCATGTGTGGTCTTCCTCGTACATCGTACTGTTTCCAGATATACCTGAATTTTATATTAAATAATATCAGATGTATTAATTTTTCCAGAAATGACCATTATAATAGTATTAATAAAATTGGTAAAGAAAAGAATAGAATATCATTAGACTGGTAGCAGATGCATGTCACACGGTAAGCTTTAATCTTTACAACTGTGGACTTCATCAGTGCACTATTCAGCTATGAGCTCCAACGATAGGTTCTTTAACTATAGGCTTGTAACGGTGGACTTTGTGTTAGTGGATGTCTTGTAACGGTAGATTTAACTCTGTGTAATAGTAGCTCCTCATCAGTTTATTTTAAGCAACAGTCGACTATCTTGACAGTAGGAGTTGTCTAGCGGTAACCTTCTACTAAACTTGTCCAACTGCAGGCTTGAACAGATAGGCTCTCAACAGAAGACTTGACAAAGGGTCTGATAGTGGAATTCTAATAGAAGCCTTGTTATAGAAGTGACCTTGTGACAGTTACTCTTTGTCTGTGAGTTTTGATAAGTATATCATCAGAAGGTTTGTGACTATAACCGTGCACCAGTAGCTTCCAATAGTAACTGTAAATCTTCAATAGTGATCATCTAGAATCAGTGACTTCAGGTGAGAATAAGCTATAATGGTGACTTTGAATATAAAGCTCTTACCAGTAGTCGTCAACAGTGAACTTATATTTAGATAAGTATAAACTGTAAGCTGATGCAGCAAAGTCATGAGACTTAAGAGTATACATTGTTTAGGATAGGATAATTATAAATGTCGATTACAAAGATTAGTAACTAAATTAATATATCACGACCAATATTTAAAAATGATTTTGGATTATCAAAACAGGTGAGTCCAACAATCTAGAATAGAGATAAAATGGGTGGTCATTGTGAGATGCTTCATAATAACCCATATCACATTGTTTCCTCTGTAAGTTATCAGGATACTAGTAACAAAGTCCATTGTGATATTGTCCCACTTACATGTTGGTTGGGGAAGTGGTTTGAATACACCTTTAGGATGTTTTCACTCTTCATTAACATGATGAAATACTTGGAACCTTGTAGTGTAGTAAGAAATCTACCTTTTCATATTATCCCTCTAAAATATATCACAGGGGTCCCTATACATTTTCATGATTCCTGAATGTATAGAGAATGTAGAGTTATGAGATTCATCCATTAGCTCCTTCTTTATTTCCAGAATAGTTGGAACATATAGTCTTGTACAAAATTTCAGTATACCTTCTTGATCAATATTGAACTCATGAAACTTCCCATCCTTCATAACCTCATACTTCATCATTAACAAAGGATTTTATTACAAATATTTCGTGATCTTATCTAGTAACGACTATTTAAAAATCATTTGGGTTAGGGTAGATGATTTACCTTCCCTTATAATTCCCATGTCTAGATTTACTAGGTCATTGATCAAAGGATCTCTTTTGAATCCTCACCATGGAAATAACAAATGGGTCTTTAATACTTAATGCATCAGGGACTTTGTTTTCTCATACGATATGATAATGAAATGAAAAATCATAGTGTTTAAGAAGCTCCAACCATATCCTTTGTCTCATGTTCAATTAATTTTGTGTGAAAATATACTTCAAACGCTGATGGTCAGTGTATATATCACATTTATCCACATACAGATAGTACCTCCATATCATTTGAGAAAAAACGACCATTGCCATCTCTAGATCATGTGTAGGATAGTTCTTCTCATGATTCTTCAATTATTGAGACGCATAAGCAATGATTTTTTCATTTTTCATGAGGACGCACCCAAGCCCTTTCAGATATGTATCGCTAAAAACAATAAATACTTCTCCTCTTTAGGGTAGAGTTAACATAGGTGATGTACCCAATCTCTTCTTCAGCTCTTGGAAACATTCCTCACACTCTTTTGTCAAGATAAACTTGACCCCTTTTTCGAGTAGACATTGTTATAGGATTTGAAAGTCATGAAAATTATTTCACAAACCTCATATAATATCCCGCTAATCCATGGAAACTACGAATCATTGTTATTGTTGTAGATTGAGGACACTACTCTACAACCTTTTCCTATGGAGGTTCAAATGTGAATCCTTCATTTGTTACAATGTTCCCCATTAAAGAAACATGTTGTAACCAAAATTCAAATTTTCAGAACATTCCAAAAAATCAATCCTTTCATAGAGTTTTCAAAATTACCATTAGATGATTCTGATGATCTTTGAGACTTTTGGAATATAACAAAATATCATCCATAAAAAAGACCACAAAGTTATCAAGGTAGTACTTAGAGAATGTATTTATCAAATCCATAAAAATAGAAGGTTCATTAGTCAGTCTGAACGGCATAACAACAAACTCATAATACCCATATCTTGATCAGAAGGTAGTTTTTGGAATATTTTCTTTCCTCACCCCCAATTAATGATAACTAGATCAAAGACCAATATTAGGTAAGAATTTATCCCCACAATGTTGGTCAAATAAGTGATCAATTTATGGAAGAGGGTATTTTTTCTTCACTGTGATCTTGTTTAGTTCTCTATAATCAATGCATAGCCACATTGATCCATCCTTCTTCTTCACAAAGAGAACAAGTGCTCCCCAATGAGACACACATGGATGGATAAACCCCTTTTAAAAAAGATCATGGAATTGAATCTTTAATTCCTTGAGCTCCAAACATTCCATTCTATACAGGGTCATTAATATCGGAAGAGATCCAGGTAGGAGTTCAATGGAGAACTCTACCTCTCTTTTCGAGGGAGGCCCGGGTAACTCCTTAGGAAACAAGTCACTGTAATCTTGGATGATGGGGACATTTTCTATCCTTATACTCAATTTCCTTATTCTTCATCATCGATAAATCTATAAGGAAAGATATATGAGTTTATTCTAGACATACATCAGGTTGATATATCTCTCCTTGGAAGATAACCATAGGTTTTCCATTCAATACTACTGATATTTTCTTGATTATGCATTTGATCTTAGAATTTTACATTAAGAGCCATTTGATCCCTATTATAATGTCAAATTCCTTCATGGGAATGACTACAATATTTTCTATAAGATTGTTCTCACTAATGTAAATACAATAGTTTCTAAACACTGATGATGCTTGGATAATCGCACCAAGAGTGTTGATTGATAACTCCACTTTTAGAAATTCATGGGTTGATTCTGAATTCTTTGTAAACATTATGAAAATAAAGGAATGTGTAGAACTAGAATCAAACAAAATACTTTCTAGATTTTAGAGAACAATAGGAGTACCTTTCACTGCATCATTCGGAGCATCAACATCAATTGTCATTATAGAAAAAGAACAACCTTGCTCTCTTTGCCATTGATGAGTCTGATGGTGGTTCCCCTCTTCTGCCCTCAGATTTGGATAGTGATTGTAATAGTGCCTAGGTTGTCTTCACTTATAGAATTGGACATCAGGTAGGGCATGCACCATCCTACCATTGAAATTGGTGTTGGGAAGTTGTGGATTCACCTCACAACAACAAATCCACAAAATTTGGTCATCTCTTCTACACATGTATCACGTACCGATCCCGTTTCGGAAGTTCCCTAAATGCTTATTCCCACATTTTTTACTCATGGGATATTTCACATTCATGCCTCATCTTCCCTGATTAAATCTCCTCCCTAAGATAGGCTCCATTGATCTCTTCTTGTCATTGGATTTATGAGACCACTGTGTCACAACGTGCTTCAGTTCTACCATCATTTCAATCCGTACAATCGCCTCATTGTTGTTATAATATTATTTAGCTAGATTCATTCACAGACGATGTCTCAGTCCACTAAAATATCTATCAACCTTTCCATTAGGATCCATGACAAAGCTTGAGGTGTAATGGGAATGTTTGGTGAAGTTCATCTCATAGCTTCCAATAGATTCATTCTCCTTTTTCTTCATCAAGCGAAAGTCCTTCTCCATTTTTGTTCTCATCGCATTTGTGAAATATTTAATAAAAAATATCCTTATGAACTCTTCTCACTCCATAGTTTCAACCTATACTCTTGGCCTCACATTTTTTATCAGCTCCCGCCACTGATCATCTTCTCCCTCAATGTGGTAAATAGCCTGGGTAACTTTCTCTTTTCTGAATTGTGGAGCACATAAAAGATCTTCTCGATAGAGCTACTCCACTGTTCAGTATTCAATGGGTCACTAGATCCACTAAATGTTGGTGGTATTTGATGCATAAAGGACTCAAAAAAATGTTTTACCTTTGTGGTGATATTGGTCTATAAGATTGATTCATATTATCTCTCATAACTTGATTCAGTTGTTTCATCAATCTCATGAATACTTCCTTTTTGACTTCCATTGCAAGTTCCTCAGTGCATGGTCTATTAGGGTCGCCATTAACATAGTTCCTCCTATTTCCTACCATTTTATAGTCAAATAAAACCTTATTTAGAAGATTATTTAATTAAAAAATATTTCAACTATAAAGGATTTTATGTCTTTAATCTTTATTCTTAAATGTATATTTCTTTAACAATAATTACATTTCTCATAAATCCATCATAATGATTCATAATAATTTTCTGATTGACAAAACATATCCCCAGGGAGTGTCAAAAAATGGGTCCATCAAGGCCTGTTGTTGTGTACCAGGATACCCTGGGTCAAACCCAAAACTCCTTGTTGAATTTTTCACTCCTAGGTACATCTGTGCCAGATCCATATCCACTTGTTCGTATCCAGACATGGATTTATTTGTTCAGAAACCAATTACATAAAATTTCACCAAAATAACAGGAATTTTTCTATATTTAAACTTTTTATAGGGTTCATCATCATGTTTTCATAAACTAATTTTAATAAATAACTAAGTTTTCCATTGATACAAACTATGGAATCCCTCTTTTTTATTACATAACGTTCCATTACTATTTACAAGCAGAGGATATTTAAAGTCAAGTGTTTGGAAAACCAGAAGTATAATACATGAAATCGTAAAACAATATTTTAAATAACCTTGAAAATATTCCTGAAAATTTCATCCTATTTAAAATTTCTGCATCTCAAAACCTCGATACATACATCAAAGGAAAGGGTGAGTAGAAGGCCCAGTAAGGAATGCAATTGAATCTATTTACATGTGAGATCAATAAGAACTTGATGAAAATCATAAAGTCACGAGAAATTGAAGAAGAGGAATATAATAATAAAAATAACATGAATCGGAACATGAATATTTGTCTACAACATTTAATTTAGACATTCAGGAATATATCACCATGGTTTATCCCCAAGGTTTCATAAAAATTATCAGGGTTATTCACCAATGTATCGTGGAACGTGCCATCTCTAGAGATTAAATTCATTACACACTACATTGGAGTGATCTCAGAGTGCACCCTTAATATGTATTTATTTTCAGGTGAGGCAAATGGATTATAAGAATAAATTTAAAAAGTAACCCAAAAATAATAAAAGAAACTGATTTCATATAAAAATTGTGACGTTTTTAAATGTGCTTAAAAACAAGATCATTGTGTCATTTATAACGTAATGAAATAGAGTAAGGGTTATATGTATTTCAATTCTAGAATAAAATATATCATTGTAACGTGTTTATGAATGCCCCTGGATATTAAATAGGTTTTGTTATTCACATAAATAAAATAAGAGAATTTATTGAGAAAAATAAAGATATTTTGAGACGAAAATTCTACAACATAACAGCTATAAAACATGGTTTTAGAAAATATTGAAAAGAGATGATATAAGGATTACCCAACCATAAATAACTCATAATAAAATATGTGTATATAATGAAAAGAAATATTAAAATGGAATGGGAATTTGAATGACATTCCACAAGAAAATTAAACTTGAATGAAAAGAAAAGATGTGATTTCATTTATGAAAAATTTGGTACCCTAATAGTGTCACTTAGAATTCATAAAAATATGTTGATGAGAGTGTAAATAGCCTCTAATGATTTGTAAAAAAATGTACAGAAATAAAGATATATAATAACGTACCCCAACATAATAATATGAAAACTAGAAGACATAACATAAAGGAAGTCATGACATAAAAGAGGAGGGTGAAAGGATCCCTTACCATGAAGTGTAACTTCAAAAGCTCGATGGTTGGGACCTTGTAGGAGTTGAGGGAACATTTTAAGAACACTTTGGGGGTAAAATACCATATATTAGTTGAGTATAAAATTTAATGAATGGAATGAAGTAATGGGTTGGTAAATATAGAAAAAGACAGGGAATATTTGATTAATTTCCATGGGAAACCTCATTAGTGGAATTTGAAAACCCATTGGCTTGCCCTTGGTATTTTACCATGGTATTATCCACTTGAGACATGTTATAACATATATTAATATTGAATAGTCTTCCAAAATTATTACATCATTTATGATGTCATTAAACACACCGAAACTGAAAACTTTAAATTTTACTCTTCGCTAAAAATTCAACTGTTTTAGAAAAATCTCAAAAATTCACCCAAACCATTTTTCAACATTCAGAATCCAATTGTGAACTACATTTTATAACAGTTAATTTTATTTTAAATTAATTTAAATAAAAAAAATTATACTTGACTAATAATTTCTAAAACATTTTTTACTTATACTATGATATAATTATACCACATCACCACTTGAGATGACTAATACAAATTTATACATTCTTAGTTGATGTTACTATTACATTGGTAAAATTACCATGCATAACGAAAAAATTATTACTCTAAACTTTAATGTTACTATTAACCAAAAAATTATTTTGATCTTATTGAATGACATTTTCACCAAGATTACAACCATGTATGTCTGATTTTTATAAATAATATCATAGAAAAAGTTATTTAATAATTAAATTTTCTTATACTATTCATAATAAAACACTATTCATCAAATAATATGCATAAAAACAACATTCATAAAACACTATTCATAAAAATGAAATTTCTTAGAAATTTTCTAAAAATTCAGCATCGATTAATTTTGACATTTGAAATTCAAAAATGATGTTTATTTTATGATAATAATCCTTTATGTATGAAAAATTTTTGAAAATTAAAAATTTTACTTCTAAAATCAACTTATCATATTAGTATTAATTAATCATATACTTTATTAAGAATAGAAATTCCAAAAATAGGAACTATAAAATAAAAATTTTATTTATACTAAGGGATTACACAAATTATCCAAGGCCTCGTTACATATCATCTTATAAAACCTGTATAAGACCTAAGAGTAAGGTGTGATATGTTGATAAAATCTTTGTGCGGCACAGACAACATTGTCAGAGTGGTGATTTCTATCAGCTTGGAATTCACCTATAGCCGATTCTGTTCAGGCTTTACATGTTGAAGCATTGCTTTGGCTTGGTCCAGAGCAATTCCTAGTGATGTAACCTCTTTCCAAAGCTCTGACAGATTGGCTTCATATGGGTTAAGTCTACAATTTGAGGCCATTGACTCTTATTTCAGTATTAATTAACCATGATCACTTGTATTTATAAACAATGATCATAAAGTTTTAGTTTCCAATAGTCATATTGACCAATGGTCATATAGAAATCAAAACCCAATGGTATTATTTAAATCATACTCACATCATTAATTAATGTATATATTTTTTCTGAGTATAAAATAAAATAATACACAAATTCCATAAATAAATATTATTCAAAAGTTCAGGTCGTTACATAAACTATGGTGTATGGACTAACATGGATTTTAACATTGGAATATAGTGGTAAAATCCCAAGGTTACCCCAAGAATATAGTCATGCTCAGTTAATATGGTTGATGTTGAACCATGTTGTTGTCATCCTGGGATGAGATGGTTGTGGTGTTAATTTCATCCATGGTAATTTAAGGAAAAGATGGAAAGGCCATTCTAATCTAGGTCAATCAGATTTTTACCATTTCAATAAAGTTGAGAATCATAGGTAGGGTGATCATGTGTTATCATGTGTATCTTGTTGATAATTATGACAAGAGTGTCATTATAACACGAAATACATGATTCAATATTCAATTCTGATGATGGGAGTACCATGATTAATAAATTGGTTGGTTAAGGATAGGACCTATGGTGGGAAGCATAAGGGGTTGGTTGATGAAAGAGATAATTACATGATCATTTATTGGGTTATATGGTTTTCGGTAAGCATCATATGGATGTTTTAGTTATGAAGGTGAGTGTAGGATTGATCTTTATAGGCTTATATGCTATGTGCTTCCTAGTAGTACTTAAATATCTCTTGGGTGTTTAGTTACACAACATGGCCATTTATCTAAGAAATACATGGCCTTAGTAGGTTGGGTAGTGATTTTTTTCCACCATTGATTCTAGGATATGAAATGTTTTATGGTGTGGAGGTTGTAACATCTTGTTTTTCTGGACAGGATGAATATTTAAAGAGAATATGAAAATTTACTTTCATGTTTAGGATGAATATTAAACTAAAATTAATAATCTCATTTTGAGATTTAGAACACTTAAACATTCCGCTTTAATATGATGTTTAACTCCTAGGAGGTTTGTCTTCTATTATTATGAATTTTAGAAGCATATATATATAAAAACAATGTTTTATAGGAAATATGTAAGGACCGGACCCCAATTTCCTAGATTCGGTGCCTTATTTGATTACGTTGGTATACATACAAGGAATACGAATCCCAAAGAACCATGTAGTTTAATATTATTGGATACAAGATATATACATAAGTTGATAATTACAACATGAAGTAAAAAACAAAACTTATTTATTCCAATAGAAATATCATATCTCCAAGATTATGCTTGCAAGTCATTCATAAAATACTTCTTCATATCCTGGGAAAATGAAACATAAGAAAGGGGTGAACTCAAACTCTCAATAAGAGTAATAAATACAGTGGAAGATAATATAAACATTGGACATGGTGAATAATTAAAAACATATGGCTTTAATAATAAATATGAACACATTATGGCAGGAAAGTGAACTGAGTAAATAATTCCATAATAAAACATAACCATGGTTATTCTACGAGTCAAATAACCGCATGAACATTCAAAAAATAGCTACATAATGAGGGAATTGCATATGCTGAAAATTATGAAACATTTTTTCGAGGCCTTTTCCAAGACATCTAATGATTAAGGCCTCAACCAAAATCCATATCACATTGGGAAAGGCCATCGCCAAAATCCATGTCACATTGGGAAAGGCCTTGACCAATTCCATGTCTATTAGGCTCATGAGACCTACTAATGCATCGTGGGGCTATATCAGGCCCCACCAATCAACCCATAAGTCTAATGCATTCCTCATATGAGCGGGGATAAACATAAACAACATATACATTAATATTTAAACTATCATATGAAATATAACTATATTTCCCCAATCATTAAACATCAAACACTAACCATTCAGAATAATATGTTGAATGGTTTTAGGATAAATCATCCACAATAGAGTTATTCATAAACCATTAAATAGAATATGTTAGATGACTTAATAAATTATTAGACCCAATAATACAATGGAATCAACAAGAGTATTTGAATCAAATGGAAATACTCTTATAAAATCATAATGTAATTTTGAGATAAATACTCTTTTATTTTTGAAAAGAAGAGTAATTTTGGAAAAATCATTGTATAAAACCAGAAGTGAAGTATGATAGTATTTTCCTAATAAAATGATAATTTTTAGTAATATAATGGTTTCCAAAAACAGATTATATAGTGCCCTTGTAAATAGATATGAATTAGAGAAATTCCCTTGAATCGGGCTTGTATTTTGGAATCAATTTTGAAAGTTCCTTTTTAAAACGTGTAACTATCCATAAAATAAGGAAGGGTTATATTCTATAAACATATATATGATACTCACAAATAATATCTGATGAGTACATAACAATACATAATAATTTCATTGAGATAATTAGACAATGAAAGTATCCCGAATGAAACTGGATGTTCGTGTGGAAAAACCCTTACCTTAACTCGAAACGTGTTCTGCTCTGGTACTTATGCTCCTATAACTTGAAATTATATTTGTTAATAACTTATTTCAGAACCTATTATACATTTAATAAGTTACCATAATTCTGGTTAGTTCATTTATGTCTTTTTTGATAAGTTATTGTATTGAATTCCGTCGTTCTGGAGTGTTCGTTTCCATTATTTTCATATTCAGTTCACTAGTTTTTATGTAATGAAGTTTGTGTGGAATGGTTATAAATCTCTAGGATTGGAATTATATATTATTAATGAACATAAATAATTAATAATGGTCATTTATATCATTTTGGTACATGGATTGAGGATGAGTCATTAGATGACCACCAATTAGATTATTCGACGGTATTTGGAATATTATGAACTAGTTTTGTCATATAAATTAATAATATGTACATATTCTGGTTCCTGAATGTTAATTAGGTTATAAAACATATATTATATTCTAGTTCAACCATTCATATGGTTTCATGACCAGTAATGAAAAATAAATTGAAGAACGAGACTTCGTCGACCACGAAGGTTATAAATTGGAACCTCATGGACGTCGATTTCGTTAATAAAATAAAAGAGAGTAAGCATATTTTTGATGGTTATTCCAATCACATCATATAAATATATTATATAGATGTTATTTGAGTTATCATGATCATTTGGAAAGAGGATGAGAGGAGAGGATAGCAAAATAAGATAAATCAAAATGAAACCAAATGAAAAAGAAGGGTGCTTTACCTCATGAAATAACCTCCATTAGAAACTCTTTATGGGAAGGGGTTTTGGTCTTCTGGGAAGAAAAAAAGATTCTTGGAAGTGGGGAGTGTCTAGGGAAGGTTAATTGGGCAGAACTATGGGGAGAATCAAGGCTTAGTTGATTGTAAAGAATAGGTAGTGGTGGGGGGTTTTATAGTGGAGGAGAGGGGTAAATTTTGAATATTTAATTCATTATTTTATTATATCCCTGAAGAAAACCAATAGTGTTGTTTAATGTGACCCCTAATAGTAATAATGGAATGTTATTTCAGACCATGTAGGCTTAAATAATCCTTGCATCACCTATGATGCAGTAAATCAAGTATTTAGCATTTATCATATTTTATCGTATTTTACTACTCATCAAAAACACTAGAATTTTAGAAAAATCCCAAAAATTAACCCCTACCATTTTTTTACGGGTAGAATTCAAAAGTGAAGTCCATTTTTGGAAAATAATTTTCAAAATATTATTAATTTAGCTTTTAAATAAAAATATACTTGATTCAAAAAATTAACAGTTCCAATTCTACAACTACTTCTTTATCACAATGAAAAACTAACCAAGATGTTATTATCATATAGAATAAAGAAAATAAAATAATAATAAAATTTAAAATTCATTATGGTCATATTACTATTCATATTACTATTCATAACAGTATGTTACTATTTACTAAAAAATCTAGTTTGTTCTATCGGACTCCAAATGAATTACTGAACACAACTCTAGATGACCATTTTTAAAAATTCAAAACATAGACGAGACAATGTTGTGTTTAATGGTTAGATTATAGAAGTGAATTATATATTTATTCTAAAAACCTTGGGGTGTTACATTCTCCCCTCCTTAAAAAAATTTCATCCTCAAAATTCACAGAATATTACCTAAAAAGATTCGGGTATGACTTTAACATAAGCTCCTCAAGCTCCCATGTTTCTTCCTCAATCTTATCGTTCCTCTGTAGAACCATTACTAGATGTGTCATATGATTTATCAATACTTGTTCTCTAGTATCAATAATCTTGATAGGCACTTCACAGTAAGATAGATCGGGTTCAAGTTTTACTTCTTCATAAGTGAGTACATGTGTTGGGTCTGGCATGTACTTTCTTAACATTGACACATGGAACACATTGGGAACCATGGAGAGACATGGAGGAATTTCCAAATGGTATGCTACAGCTCCAATTCGGTGCAGAATTTCAAATGGTCTAATGTACCAGGGACTTAACTTTCCCTTCTTACTGAATCGTATAATAGCCTTCCATGGAGACACTTTTAAGAAAACATGATCACCTTCTTGAAACATCAAATCCTTCCTTTGATTATCTGCATAGCTCTTTTTCCTACTTTGGGCTATTTTGATATGGTACTGGATAATCTTCACCTTTTCCATTATTTGCACAACATGTTGTGGCCCCACAATATTTCTTTCACCAACATCATCCTAGAATGTTGGTTTATGACATCGCCTTCCATATAATGCTTCGTTGGGTGCCATCTGTATACTTCAATGGAAGATATTATTGTCGGAAAATTCTATGAGAGGTAAATAATGATCCCACATTCCTTGAAAATCAAGTGAACAAGACCTCAACATGTCTTCCAATGATTGAATTTTCCATTCTGATTGTCCATCAGTTTGTGGGTAGTAGGAAGTGCTCAAACGAAGATCAGTGTTTAGGGCCTTCTAAAGAATTTTCTAGAATCTTTATATAAAACGTGGATCATGATCAGAAACAATCGATAGGGGTACTCCATGAAGTCTCACAACTTCATTAATATATTGTATTTTTAGACATTGAAGTGGTAGATCTTCTCTTATAGAAAGAAAATGTGATGACTTGGTAAGACGATCAATAATGACACATATTGCATTGTTCCTTCTCGAAGTCTTTGGTGGTCCGATGACAAAGTCCACCGTGATATTATCCCATTTCCACTCAGGTATGTGAAGAGTTTTCAATACTCCTCTAGCATGTTTCCTTCTAGCTTTCACTTGTTGACAAACCGTACATCTTGACACAAAATCAGCAATCTCTCTCTTCATGTTGTCCCACCAGAATTGTTCCTTCAAATCTCTATATATCTTAGTAATACCAGGGTTTAAAAAGAAATTGAAACTATGAGCATCATCCAACAATTCCATTTTTCGATCAGGTATATCGGGAACACAAATTCTTTTCCAAAATTTCAAAATTCCTTATTCATATATAAAGTCACTAAATCTCCCATCATTCACAGCTTTAATATTTTTTTGAAACTCCTCGTCATTTTCATGAGAACTTTTTATCCTTTATAATAAATATGGTTTGGCAACCATTTGAAAAAGCATTGATGTTTCACCTTCCATGGTTATTCCCATAACCATCTTCACTAGATCCATGAAAATGGGATCTCTTTCAACTCTCATCTTGTTCAAAACTCCATGATCCTTTCTGCTCAAAGCAACTGCCACCTTATTTGCCTTCCACGGGTGGTAGTGTATCGTGAAATCATAATCCTATAGTAATTCAAGCCATCTCATTTTCCTCATGTTGTGTTCTTTCTGTGATAAAATATACTTCAATATCTTGTGATCAGTATAAATCACACATTATTCTCCATAGAGATAATGTCTCTATCTCTTCAAAGAAATGATTACAGCAGTTAACTTAAGATCATGAGTAGGATAGTTTTTCTCATGAATTTTTAGCTGTCATGGTGCTTAAGAAATAACCCTATACCTTTTTATAAGGACAAACCCACGTCCTTTCATTGAAGCATCACTATAAACAACAAACCCGTCATTCCCCAATGTTAGTGTAAATATAGGAGAAATGACTAATATTCTCTTCAGTTATTCAAAACATTCTTCACAATATTTTGTCCAAACAAATTTAACGCCTTTATGTGTGAGCTTCGTTAGCTGGTTAGCCAGTCGGGAAGAATTCTGTACAAAACACAGATAATAACCTGCTAAGACAATAAAACTACATACCACATTTATGTTTGTTGGTGTGGTCAATATTGGATTTCCTTTGTCTTTGAAAGATCAACTAGGATTCCATCCTTAGAGACAATATAGCCATAAAAAGAAATCTCCTAAAGCCAGAATTCATACTTGCTAAACATCCAATATAATTCATGTCTTCTAAGTGTCTTCAGGATAATGGACAAGTGATTTTCATTATCTTCATAGATTTTGGAGTATTCCAAGATATCATCAATAAATACCACTACAAAATCGCCGAGATATTCATTGAAAACTCTTTTCATTAGATCCATGAAGATAGAGGGTTCATTATTCAATCCAAAAGGAATTATAGTAAACTCGTAATGCTCATACCTGGTTCGAAATGCTGTTTCCGGAATGCCTTCCTTCTTCACACTCAACTAATGATAACCATATCGAAGTTCAATCTTTGAAACGTATCTAGATCAATGTAGTTGGTCAAATAAATCTTCAATGTGAGGTAGAGGATACTTGTTCTTTATTTTAATAGCATTGATCTCCCTGTAGTCGATACATAACCTCATAGATCTATCTTTTGTATTTTCAAAAAGGACAAGGGCTCCCCATGTTGAAACAGTAGGGAAGATAAATACCTTATTACTCAATTAATCTAGTTGTTTCTTTAGTTCCACCAATTCAATAGTGGCTATTATATAATGGGTCTCCGATATGGGCCTAGAACCAGGAATTAAATCAAAGGAAAACTCAATTTATCATTCCGGAGGATGTCTAGGAAAATATTCTAGAAACACATAAACATATTCTTTCACAGTATGTACATCCTCTATTTGAACATTCCTTTCCTCACCCACAGTTATTTCATTCTCTTCCTCCCCAATAATTGAATTTAGTTGAGCTACTGGGGGTGGATCTAGATGAGAATCATGTGGTGACAATTATGCTCTAAATATAAGGTGTTCTTTATCATCGTCATAAAAAATTGTAACTTCTTTTTTCTTACAATAAATTTTTTCTTCATTATCTGAAAGCTAATCCATACTGAGGATTATATCAAACTCAATCATGGGTATGACGATGAGATCAGCAAATAAAGAACATTTATATGCCTTAATTAGAACTGATTGATGGAACTTTGTAGTAATGATACTTACCTTTTGAGTTTTGACTGAGAACTCCTTTGTTAAATCAAATTGGAAATATATAATTTTCCAAGAAAATTGGGAAGATATGAAACAATGTGATGATGCAAAATCAAATAAAGCATTGACTAAACTTTAGGAAACAATTAAAGTACCCACCACCATGTCATTAGGAACTTCATCCTCTACAATTGTGATTGCATAAGCTTGTCCATGATCCCTTGGCTTTTTCTGTTGCATATTTTCTTGACGTTTTGGACAATCAATAGCATATTGTCCCATCTCCTGACAACTATAGCATTGAACATCATTGGATTCCTTCTTAGCTTTGTAATCACCAAAAAGATGGCCTTTTGTGACCACATTTGTAGCATACTCCTTTTCCTTTTAAGCTTGCACTAGGGTGTTTCCGTCCACAATTGTCACATGGTGGAAATTAAACTCTTCCCTTCTTCCCCATTTCCTTATTTCCTTTTCCAGGGTTTTCAGAAGCCCTCTTCTTGTACTTGATTTCCCTTAAAGTAATAAGACTTAGAGAATTCTTTTTCTATAATGATGGCACACAAAACTATATCCTCATATGACGAAAAACATTGAGAGACCAGTGCCCGCTGGAGGAATGGATTTTGGCCTTCAAATAATCGATCAACTTTTCTCCTTGGATTTTGTATGTAGTCTACAACATGTCTCACTAATCTTGTGAAGTTAGCTTCATAACTTTCTACATTCTCATCTTTCTTCTGCCTCAGATTCAAGAATTTTCAATTCATATCTAGTCGCTGCTCACGAGGGAAATATTTTTCTAATAATATTTCCTTAAAATTCCTCCATTCCATCTCTTCTATCTCTTCCTCATCCTTTATGTTTTGGATTAATGTCCACCATGGATCTGTATCTACCGATAAACAATATACTACCATGACAACCTTCTCTCTTTCATTACATCCCAAGAAGAGAAATATATTCTCAAGCGAACATATCCACTACTCTGATACAAATGGGTTTGTAGTCTCGTTTAATGATGGAGGTTGTTTTCTCATAAAGTGATCTAGCATGGATCCTCAACGTCTTGGATCCAGATGCTCCATACGGGTAAGGATATTATTCATAACCTTAGTATGTTGTCCTAGTATATTTATGAGTTGCTCAGCACCAGTCACAACACCAGAGCCAACATCATTACCATGTGTCAGAGGATAGTCCCTACAGGGGACACATGCATTCATGTGATTTCCATTTCATCCACTAGGTGCCATATCTAGATAATGGAATACACTAGATTATTTTATGAGTCATAAGGTATGATCTTATCTTTAAAAATACCTAAAAATTTGAGATCCTACCATGGCTAATCCCATATTCACAAAAATAATTTCTTTGAGGAATATTTACATTAAACACCTTCATAATGGCTTGTAATGAAAATGTGCATTATCCAAAGAACATCCCCCGAGAATGGCGTAACCAAGAGTGTAGCATGGCCCGTTGTCATACACTAGTTCCCGTTTGAGTCTAGCTCAAAGCCGTGTTTTTGGGTTTTACCCCTAGATACATCTGTGACAGAGCTGCCTCTACCAGCTCGTATCTAGACCTGGATGTATTGTTGGAAAGATCCACATAATCTATTCCTTACCAAAATACCAGGATGTTATTTATGTATATCCTCAAAGACTAACTTAGGGACTCTTCCCTATTTCTATGTTTTCTAAATCTAGTTTCCAAGTATTCTACTAAACTTCCTCTGATACCAACAGTAAGGACCTAAACCTAGTTACCCAGAGTCAGTGCCTTGTTTGATTACATTGGCATACATACAAGGAATACGAATCCCGAGGGACCAAGTAGTTTATTATTATTGGAAACAAGATACATACATAAGTTTATCATTACAACATGATGGGAAAAAACATTAATTTATTCCACTAGCAACATCATGTCTCCTAGATAATGCTTGCAAGTCATTCATAAAATACTTCTTCATATCCTGCAAAAATGAAACATAAGAAAGGGGTGAACTCAAATGCTCAGTTAGAGTAATCAATACAGCGGAAGATAATATAAACATTAGACATGGTGAATAATTGAAAACACATGGCTTTAATAGTAAATATGAACACATTATGGAAGGAAAATGAACTGAGTAAATAATTCCATAATAAAACATGACCATGGGTATTCTACTAGTCAAATGACCACATGAACATTCAAAAAATACCTACATAATGAGGGAAGTGTATATGCCAGAGATTCTGAAACATTTTTTCAAGGCCTTGACCAAGACATCTAATGATTAAGACCTCAACCAAATTCAATATCACATTGGGGAAAGCCTCGGCCAAAATCCATATCACACTGGGAAAGGCCTCAGCCAATTCCACGTCTATTTGACTAATGATACCTACCGATGCATCGAGGGGCTATAGAGGGCCCCACGCATCACATAATATGTCCAATTCATTTCTCATATAAGTGATGATAAACATAAACAACATATACATTCATATTGAAACTATCATATGATATGTAACTATCTTTCTACAATAATTAAACATAAAATGCTAACCATTCTTAATAATATATTGAATGGTTTTAGGATAAATCATACACAATATATTTAGTCTTAAACCAATAAATAAAATGTGGTAGATGAATTCATAAATGATTAAACCCAATAATACAATGGAATCAACAAGAGTATTTGAATCAAATGGAAATACTCTTATAAAATCATTAAGCAATTTTGAGATGAATACTATTTTATTTTGAAAAGAAGGGTTCATTTGGAAAAATATTTTTATAAAACCAGAAGTGAAGTAAGATAGTATTTTCATAAAAACATTCGAATATTTCGTAATATAATGGTTTCCGAAAACAGATTATAGAGTGCCCTTGTAAATAGATATGAATTGGATAAATTCCCTTGAATTAGGCTTGTATTTTGGAAACAATTTTGAATGTTACTTTTAAAACATGTAAATATCCATAATATAAGTAAGGATTATGGTTTTTAAACATATATATGATACTCACACAGAATATATGATGAGTACATAACAATACATAAGAATTTCATTGTGGTAATTTGACAATGAATGTATCTTGAATGAAAATGGATGTTTGGGAGGAAAAACCGATAACTTAACTCCAAAGGCGTTCCGCTCTTGTACTCATGCTCCTAGAATATGAAATTATAATTATTAATAACATAATTCATAATCTAGTAGACATTTATTTAGTAACCATAATTCTGGTTAGATCATTTAAGTATTTATTGATATGTTATTCAATTGAATTTCGTTATTCTAGAGTATTCATTTCCTTTATTTTCATATTCTGTTCACTTGTTTTTATGTAACGATGTTCATGTGGAATGGTTATAAATCTCCAGAATTAAAAATATATATTATTAATGAACATAAATAATTTATAACGGTCATTTCTATCATTTGGATACATGGATTTAGGATGAATCATTAGATGACAACCAATTCGATTATTCGGCGGTATTTTGAATATTATGAACTAGTTTTGTCATATAACATAATTATATGTACATATTCGGGTTACTGAAAATTAATTAGGTTATAAAACATATATTATAGTTTGGCTCAACCATTAATATGGTTTCATGATGAGGATTGAATAATAAATTGAAGAATGACACTTCGTCATCCACAAAGGTTATATATCGGAACCTCATGGACGTCAATTTCATTTATAAAATAAAAGGGAGGGATAGAGGAGGAGTGGAGAGGATAGTAAAGGAAGATAACATGAAATGAAACCAAGTGAAAAAGAAGGGTGCTTTACCTCTTGAAATAACCTCCTTGAAAAAATCATTAATGGAAGGGGTTTTTTCCTTTTTGGGAAGACAAGAAGCTTCTTGGATGTGGGGAGTGACTAGGGAAGGGTAATTGTGCAGAACATTGAGGAGCATCAAGTCTCAGAGTAGTGAAGAGAAGAGGTAGTGGTGGGGGGTTTTATAGTGCTTGAGAGGGGTAAACATTGAATATTTAATTCATTATTTTATTATGTCCCTCAAGACAACCAATAGTGTTTTTTCATGTGACCCATAATAGTAATAATGGAATTTGAGTTTGAACCATGTGGTCTTACATCATTCTTGCATCACCTATGATGTAGTAAATCAAGTATATATCATTTATCATATTTTATCGTACATTATTATTCATCAAAAATTCTAAAATTTCAGAAAAAACCCAAAAATTCTCCCCTACCATTTTTCAACGTGTAGAATTCAACAGTGACGTCCATTTTTGAAAAATAATTTTTTGAATATTATTAATTTAACTTTTAAATAAAAGAATACTTAATTCAAAAATTAACAGTTCTATTTCTACAACTACTTCTTTATCACAATGAAAAATTAACAAAGATGTTATTATATTCTAGCCTTAATAAAATAAAATAATAATAAAATTTACTATTCATTAGGGTCATATTAATATTAATATTACTATTCATAAGGGTATGTTACTATTTACTAGAAAATCATGTTTGATCTATCAGAATCCAAATGACTTTCTGAACGCACCTCTAGAGGACCATTTTTCGAAATTCTAAACATAGAAGAGACAAAGTTGTGTTTAATGTATATATTATAAAATTTCATTCTATATTTATTCTCAAAACATTGTGGTGTTAGAAATTATACTAGCGTGAATAATTGGTTCATGAGAAGTAAAAAATATACGGCATGTTTTTTGTAGGGAAATTTTTTTAACCAAGAAACACCCTAGTGGAAACCATGGGAAGCAACAAAGACATGTTATAGTGGTGGTCTGAACAGACTGTATATAGGTTTTCAAGCTATCCCCCAAGCTCACAGGGTTAGTTCCACATAATCAAAAGTGGTTCACAATTATATGATTTTTTTTAAAACCAGGTGTAAAAACCATGAACCCCTTAAAATTGGTTTATTTTATTGTTCTTCTCCTACCAACATTAGGAAAATCATGATATTTTTCTTCCCCCTGATTCACAAAAAATCATCCATCATATAGGAGACCCCTTTGGATCTCTTCCTAGGAATGAAGGTATGTCCTAATTCCAAGATCAACATCAAAAACTATTAGTAATGATTTATTTACGTTAGTATTATCTTGAATAATCTTTTTTCCCTTATTCATTTATCTATACTTATTGAATTTTAGGTTTGAGTGTCCTATTTCCCCGATTTTTAGTGTGTTTGACTATTCATCTAAGACCTATCATTCTAGGTCGAGTTAAATATAGATATTGGATGAGTGATTACTCATACACATGGTATTGGTGGTCTATATGTTTTTTCATTAATACTATGTTGTTTATATAATATTTTCCTTGAAAAACATGCTAGACCCTTCACTTGTTTATTAAAAAATAAAATGTTCCTTAAATTATATACTTAGGCCTTAACTATGATGTTTTGTTGACCCATTAACATGGTTATAGGTCAAATACCTCCAACCAAAGAACCAAATAAGTATTGGATGATTTAAATGTTTTTAGTAACCACTACTCTACAACCTTTTTCTATGGAGGTTCAAATGTGAATCCTTCATTTGTTACAATGTTCCCCATTAAAGCAACATGTTGTAACAAAAATAGAAATTTTCATAACTTTCCAAAAAATCAATCCTTTCATAGAGTATTAAAAATTTCCCTTAGATGATTCTCATGATCTTTGTGACTTTTGGAATATAACAAAATATCATCAATAAAAACGACCAAAAAGTTATCAAGGTAGTACTTAGAGAATGTATTTATCAAATCCATAAAAATATAAGGTTCATTAGTCAGTCTGAAGGTCATAACAACAAACTCATAATACCCATATCTTGATCAGAAGGTAGTTTTTGGAATATTTTCATTCTTGACCCCCAATTGATGATAACTAGATCAAAGACCAATATTAGATAAGAATTTATCCCCACAATGTTGGTCAAATAAGTGATCAATTTATGGAAAAGGGTATTTTTTCTTCACTGTGATCTTGTTTAGTTCTCTATAATCAATGCATAGCCACATTGATCCATCCTTCTTCTTCACAAATAGAACAAGTGCTCCCCAATGAGACACACATGGATGGATAAACCCCTTTTCCAAAATATCATGGAATTTCATCATTAATTCATTGAGCTCCAAACTCGCCATTCTATACAGGGTCATTAATATCGGATGAGATCCAGGTAGGAGTTCAATGGAGAACTCTACCTCTCTTTTCGAGGGAGGCTCGGGTAAATCCTTAGGAAACAAGTCACTATAATCTTGGATTATGGGGACATTTTCTATCCTTATACTCAATTTCCTTCTTCTTCTTCATCGATAACTCTATAAGGAATGATATATGAGTTTATTCTAGACATATATCAGGTTGATATATCTCTCCTTGGAAGATAACCATAGGTTTTCCATTCAATAATACAGATATTTTCTTGGTTATGCATTTGATCTTAGAATTGTACATTTAAAGCCAGTCCATCCCTATTATAATGTCAAATTCCATCATGGGAATGACTACAATAATTTCTATAAGTTTGTGCTCACTAATGTAAATACAAGTGTTTCTAATCACTGATGATGCTTGGATAATCGAACCAAGAGTGTTGATTGATAACTCTACTTTTAGAAAGTCATGGGTTGATTCTAAATTCTTTGAAAACATTATGAAAATAAAGGAATGTGTAGAACTAGAATCAAAAAAAATACTTTCTATATTTTAGAGAACAACATGAGTACCTTTCACTGCATCATTCGGAGCATCAACATCAATTGTCATTATAGAAAAAGAAAAACCTTGATCTCTTGTCCTTTGCTGAGTCTGATGGTGATTCCCCTCTTCTGCCCTCGGATTTGGATAGTGATTGGAATAGTGCCCAGGTTGTCTTCACTTATAGCATTGGACATCAGGTAGGGCATGCACTATCCTACCATTGACATTGGTGTTGGGAAGTTGTGGATTCACCTCACAACAACAGTTCCACGCAATATGGTCATCTCTTCTACACATGTATCACGTCCCGATCTCGTTAAGGTAGTTCCCTAAATGCTTATTCCCACATTTTTTACTTATGGGACATTGCACTTTCATGCCTCATCTTCCCTGATTAAATCTCCTCCCTAATATAGGCTCCATTGATCTCTTCTTGTCATTGGATTTATGAGACCACTGTGTCTCAACGTGCTTCAGTTCTACTATCATTTCAATCCGTACATCACCTCATTGTTGTTATAATATTAGTTGGCTAGATTCTTTCACAGATGATGTCTCAGTCCACTAAAATATCTATCAACCTTTCCAATAGTATCCATGACAAAGCTTGAGGTGTAATGGGAATGTTTGGTGAAGTTCATCTCATAGATTCCAATAGATTCATTCTCCTTGTTCTTCATCTCGAGAAACTCCTTCTCCATTTTTGTTCTCATTGCATTTGTGAAATTTTTGTTGAAGAATGTCCCTATGAACTCTTCCCACTCCATAGTTTCAACCTCTACTCTTGGCCTCGCATTTTTTATCAGCTCCCGCCACTGATCATCTTCTCCCTCAATGTGGTAAATATCCTAGGTAACTTTCTCTTTTCTGAATTGTGGAGCACATAAAAGATCTTCTCAATACAGCTGGTCCACTGTTCAGTATTCAATGGGTCACTAGATCCACTAAATTTTGGTGGTCTTTGATGCATAAAGGACTAAAAAAAATGTTGTCTCTTTGTGGTGATATTAGACTATAAGATTGATTCATGTTATTTCCCATAACTTGAGTCAGTTGGTTCATCATTCTCATGAATTCTTCCATTTTGACTTCCATTGAAGGTTCGTCAATACATGGTCCATTAGGGTCACCATTAACATAGTTCCTCGTATTTCCTACCATTTTATAGTCGAATAAAACCTTATTTAGAAGCTTATTTAATTTAAAAATATTTCAACTATAAAGGATTTTATGTCTTTAATCTTTATTCTTAAACGTAGAATTATTTAACAACAATTAATTTTCTCATAAATCATTCATAATGATTTATAATAATTTTGTGATTGACAAAACATACCCCTCGGGAGTGTCCAAAAATGGGTCCATCAAGGCTTGTTGTTGTGTACCAAGATACCCGGGGTCAAACCCAAAACTCCTTGTTGAATTTTTCACTCCTAGGTACATCTGTGCCAGATCCATATCCACTTGTTCGTATCCAGACATGGATTTATTTGTTCAAAAACCAATTACATAACATTTCACCAAAATAACTAGAATTTTTCCTATATTTAAACTTTTTATAGGGTTCATCCTAATGTTTTTATAGACTAATTTCAATAAATAACTATGCTGTCCTTTGATACAAACTATGGAATCCCTCTTTTTTATTACATAACGTTCCATTGCAATTTACAAGCAGTGGATATTTAAAGTCAAGTGTTTGTAAAACCAGAAGTATAATACATGAAATAGTAAAACAATATTTTAAATACCCTTTAAAATATTCCTGAAATGTTCATCCTATTTAAAATTTCTGCATCTCATAACCTCGATACATACATCAAAGGAAAGGGTGAGCAGAAGGCCTAGTAAGTAATGCAATTGAATCTATTTACTTGTGAGATTAATAAGAACATTATGAAAAACATAAAGTCACGAGAAATGGAAGAAGAGGCATATCATAATAAAAAGAACATGAATCATAACATGAATATTTGTCTACAACATTTAATTTAGACTTTCATGAACATATCACCAAAGTTTATCCCCAAGGTTTCATAAAAATTATCAGGGTTATTCACCAATGTATCATGAAACATGCCATCTCTAGAGATTAAATTCATTACACACTACATTGGAGTAATCTCAGAGTACACCCTTAATATGTCTTTATTTTCAGGTGAGGCAAATGGATTATAAGAATAAATTTAAAAGTAACCCAAAAATAATAAAAGAAATCGATTTCATATCAAAATTGTGACGTTTTTAAATGTTCTTAAAAACAAGATCATTATGTCATTTATAACCCAATGAAATAGAGTAAGGTTTATATGTATTTTAATTATAGAATAAAATATATCATTGTAATGTCTTGATGAATACCCCTGGAAAATAAATAGGTTTTGTTATTCACATAAATAAAATAAGAGAGTTTATTGAGAAAAATAATGAGATTTTGAGACGCAAATTCAGCAATATAACAGCTATAAAACATGGTTTTAGAAAATATTGAAAAGAGATGGTTCAAGGGTTACCCAATAATAAATAACTCATAATAAAATATGGGTATATAATGAAATGAAATATTAAAATGGAATCGGAATTTGAATGACATTCCACAAGAAAATGAAACTTGAATGAAAAGAAAAGATGTGATTTCATTTTAAAAAATTTGGTGCCCTAACAGTGTCACATAGAATTCATAAAAATATGTTGATGAGAGTTTAAATATCATCTAATTATTTGTACGTACAATGTACAGAAATAAAGATATATAATAATGTACCCCAAAATAATAATATGAAAAATAGAAGAAATAACATGAAGGAAGTCATGACTTAAAAGAGGAGGGTGAAAGGATCCCTTACCATGAAGAGTAACATCAAAAGCTCAAAGGTTGGGACCTTGGGGGGTTGAGGGAACATTTTAAGAACACATTGGGGGTAAAATACCATATATTAGTTGAGTAGGAAATTTTAATGAATGGAATGAAGTAATGGGTTGGTAAATATAGAAAAAGACACGGAATATTTGATTAATTTCCTTGGGAAACCTCATCAGTGGAATTTGAAAAACCATTGGCTTGCCCTTGGTATTTTACCATGGTATTATCCACTTGAGACATATTATAACATATCTTAATATTTAATAGTCTTCCAAAATTATTAACATCAAGATTACATCATTTATGATGTCATTAAACACACCAAAACTGAAAACATTATTTTTTACTCTTCGCTGAAAATTCAACTGTTTCAGAAAAATCTCAAAAATTCACCCAGACCGTTTTTCAACATTCAGAATCCAACTATGAACTCCTTTTTATAAAAGTTAATTTTATTTAAAATTAATTTATATAAAAAAATTATACATGACTAATAATTTCTAAAACATTTTTTACTTATACTATGATATAATTATACCACATCACCACTTGAGATGACTAATACATATTTATACATTCTTAGGTGATGTTACTATTCCATTGGTAAAATTACCATTCATAACGGTAAAATTATTACTCTAAACTTTACAGTTACTATTAACCAAAAAATTATTTTGATCTTATTGAATGACATTTTCACCAAGATTAAAACCATGTATGTCTGATTTTTAGAAATAATATCATAGAAAAAGTTATTTAATAATTAAATTTTCTTATACTATTCATAATAAAACACTATTCATCAAATACATTGCATAAAAACAATATTCATAAAACATTATTCATCAAATTGAAATTTCTTAGAAATTTTCCAAAAATTCAGCGTCGGTTAATTTTGACATTTGAAATTCAAAAATGATGTTTATTTTATGATAATAATCCACTATGTAGGAAAAATATTTGAAAATTAAAATTTTTTACTTCTAAAATCAACTTATCATATTAGTCTTAATTAATCATATACATTATTAAGAATAAATATTCCAAAAATAGTAACTATAAAATAACAATTTTATTTATACCAAGGGATTAAACAAATTATCCAAGGCCTAGTTACATATCCTCTTATAAAACCTATATAAGACCTAAGAGTAAGGTGTGATATAGTGATAAAATCTTTGTGCGGCTCAGACAACATTGTCAGAGTAGTGATTTCTATCAGCTTGGAATTCACCTGTAGGCGATTTCGTTCAGGCTTTACATGTTGAATCATTGCTTTGGCTTTGTCCAGAGCAATTTCTAGTGACGCAACCTCTTTCCAAAGCTCTGGCAGATGGGCTTCATATGGGTTAAGTCTACTATTTGAGGCCATTGACTCTTATTTCAGTATTAATTAACCATGATAACTTGTATTTAAAAACAATGATCATAATGTTTTAGTTTCCAATAGTCATATTGACCAATGGTCATATAGAAATCAAAACCCAATGGTATTATTTAAATCCTACTCACTTCATTAATTAATGTATATAGTTTTTCTGAGTATAAAATAAAACAATACACAAATTCCATAAATAAATATTATTCAAAAGTTCAGGTCGTTACATAAACTATGGTGTATGGACTAACATGGATTTTAACATTGGAATATAGTGGTAAAATACCATGGTTGCCCAAAGAATATAGTCATGCTCAGTTAATATGGTTGATGTTGAACCATGTTGTTGTCATCATAGGATGAGATGGTTGTGGTGTTAAGTTCATCCATGGAAATTTAAGGAAAAGATGGAAAGTCCATTCTAATCTAGGTCAGTTGGATTTTTACTATTTCAATAAAGTTGAGAATCATAGGTAGGGTGATCATGTGTGATCATGTGTATCTTGTTGATAATTATGACAAGAGTGTCATTATAACTCTAAATACATGATTCAATATTCAATTCTAATGATGGGAGTACCATGATTAATAAATTGGTTGGTTAAGGATAGGACCTATGGTGGGAAGCATAAGGGGTTGGTTGATGAAATAGATAATTATATGATCATTTATTTGGTTATATGGTATCCGGTAAGCATCATATGGAAGTTTTAGTTATGAAGGTGAGTGTAGGATTGAGCTTTATAGGCTTATTTGCTATGTGTTTCCAAGTAGTACTTAAATATCTCTTGGGTGTTTAGTAACACAACATGGCCATTTATCTAAGAAATACATGGCCTTAGTAGGTTGGGTAGTGATTTTTTTCCACCATTGATTCTAGGATATGGAATGTTTTATGGTGTAAAGATTGTAACATCTTGTTTTATTGGACAGGATGAATATTTAAAGTGAATATGAAAATTTACTTTCATGTTTAGGATGAATATTAAACTGAAATTAATATTCTCATTTTGAGATTTAGAACACTTAAACATTCTGTTTTAATATGATGTTTAACTCCTAAGAGGTTTTTCTACTATTATTATTAATTTTAGAAGCATATATCTATAAAAACAATGTTTTATAGGAAATATGTAAGGACCCGACCCCAATTGCCTAGAGTCGGTGCCTTATTTGATTACGTTGGTATACATACAAGGAATATGAATCCCAAAGAACCAAGTAGTTTAATATTATTGGATACAAGATACATACATAAGTTGATCATTACAACATGAAAGAAAAAACAACACTTATTAATTCCACTAGAAATATCATATCTCCTAGATTATGCTTGAAAGTCATTCATAAAATACTTCTACATGTCCTGGGAAAATGAAACATAAGAAAGGGGTGAACTCAAACGCTCAATAAAAGTAAGAAATAAAGTGGAAGATAATATAAACATTGGACATGGTGAATAATTAAAAACATATAGCTTTAATAATAAATATGAACACATTATGGCAGGAAAGTGAACTGAGTAAATAATTCCATAATAAAACATAACCATGGTTATTCTACGAGTCAAATAACCACATGAACATTCAACAACTAGCTAAATAATGAGGGAATTGCATATACCGAAAATTCTGAATCATTTTTTCAAGGCCTTGTCCAAGACATCTAATGATTAAGGCCTCAACCAAAATCCATATCACATTGGGAAAGGCCTTGGCCAAAATCCATATCACATTGGGAAAGGCCTCGGCCAATTCCATGTCTATTTGGCTCATGAGAACTACTGATGCATCGTCGGGCTATAGCAGGCCCCACCCATAACATCATAAGTCTAATGCATTCCTCATATGAGTGGGGATAAACGTAAACAACTTATACATTAATATTGAAACTATCATATGAAATATAACTATATTTCCCCAATCATTAAACATCAAACACTAACCATTTAGAATAATTTGTTTAATGGTTTTATGATAAATCATCTACAATAGAGTTAGTCATAAACCATTAAATAAAATATGTTAGATTACTTCATAAATTATTAGACCCAATAATACAATGTAATCACCAATAGTATTTGAATCAAACGGAAATACTCTTATAAAATCATAATGTAATTTGAGATAAATACTCTTTTATTTTTGAAAAGGAGAGTTATTTTGGAAAAATAATTGTATAAAACCAGAAGTAAAGTATGATAGTATTTTCATAATAAAATGATTATTTTTAGTAAAATAATGGTTTCCAAAAATAGATTATATAGTGCCCTTGTAAACAGATATGAATTAGAGAAATACACTTCAATCAGGCTTGGATTTTGGAATCAATTTTGAATGTTCCTTTTAAAATGTGTAACTATACATAAAATAAGGAAGGGTTCTATTTTGTAAACAAATATATGATACTCACACTGAATATCTGATGAGTATATAACAATACATAATAATTTCATTGAGATAATTTGACAATGAAAGTATCCCAAATGAAAATGGATGTTCGTGTGAAAAAACCCTTACCTTAACTCGAAACATGTTCCGCTCTGGTACTTATGCTCCTAGAATTTGAAATTATATTTGTTGATAACTTATTTCATAACCTATTAGACATTTATTAAGTTACCATAATTCTGGTTCGTTCATTTATGTCTTTTTTGATAAGTTATTTTAATGAATTCCGTCGTTCTGGAGTGTTCGTTTCCATTATTTTCATATTCGGTTCACTTGTTTTTATGTAATAAAGTTCTTGTGGAATGGTTATAAATCTCCAGGATTGGAATTATATATTATTAATGAACATAAATTATTAATAATGGTCATTTCTATCATTTTGTTACATGGAATGAGGATGAGTCATTAGATGACCACCAATTAGATTATTCGGTAGTATTTGGAATATTATGAACTAGTTTTGTCATATAAATTAATAATATGTACATATTCTGGTTCCTGAAAATTAATTAGGTTATAAAACATATATTATATTATTGTTCAACCATTAATATGGTTTCATGACCAGTAATGAAAAATAAATTGAAGAACGAAACTTCGTCGACCACGAAGGTTATAAATCAGAACCCCATGGATGTCGATTTCGTTAATAAAATAAAAGGGAGTAAGAAAATTTGTGATGGTTATTCCATTAAAATCATATAAATATAGTATGTAGATGTTAATGGAGTTATCATGATCATTTGGAAAAAGGAGGAGAGGATAGGATAGCAAAATAAGATAAATTAAAATGAAACCAAATGAAAAAGAATGGTGCTTTACCTCATGAAATAACCTCCTTTAGAAACTCCTTATGGGAAGGGGTTTTGGTCTTTTAGGAAGACCAGAAGCTTTTTGGAAGTGGGGAGTATCTAGGGAAGGTTAATTGGGCAGAACTATGAGGAGAATCAAGGCTTAGTTGATTGTAAAGAAGAGGTAGTGGTGGGGGGTTTTATAGTGGAGGAGAGGGGTAAATTTTGAATATTTAATTCATTATTTTATTATATCCCTGAAGAAAACCAATAGAGTTGTTTCATGTGACCCCTAATAGTAATAATGGAATGTGATTTCAAACCATGTAGGCTTAAATAATCCTTGCATCACCTATGATGCAGTTAATCATGTATTTAGCATTTATCATATTTTATCGTATATTACTACTCATCAAAAACACTAGAATTTCAGAAAAAACCCAAAAATTCACCCCTACCATTTTTCAACGGGTAGAATTCAAAAGTGAAGTCCATTTTTGAAAAATAATTTTCAAAATATTATTAATTTAGCTTTTAAATAAATTTATACTTGATTCAAAAAATTAAGAGTTCCAATTCTACAACTACTTCTTTATCACAATGAAAAACTAACCAAGATGTTATTATCATATAGACTTAAGAGAATAAAATTATAAAAAAATTTACAATTAATTATGGTCACATTACTATTCATAGCGGTATGTCACTATTTACTAAAAAATCAAGTTTGTTCTATCCGACTCCAAATGACTTACTGAACACAACTCTAGATGACTATTTTTCAAAATTCAAAACATAGATGAGACAATGTTGTCTTTAATGGTTAGATTATAAAAGTGCATTCTATATTTATTCTAAAAACCTTGGGGTGATACATTCTCCTCTCCTTAAAAAAATTTCATCCTCGAAATTCACAAAATATTACCTAAAAAGATTTGGGTATGACTTTAACAAAACCTCCTCAAGCTCCCATGTTGTTTCCTCAATCTTATGGTTCCTCCATAGAACCTTCACTAGATGTGTCATCCGATTTATCAATACTTGTTCTCTAGTATCAATAATCTTGATAGGCACTTCACAGTAAGATAGATCAGGCTCATGTTCCACTTCGTCATAAGTGAGTACATGTGTTGGGTCTGGCATGTACTTTGATAACATTGACACATGGAACACGTTGTGAACCATAGAGAGACTTGGAGGCATTGCCAATTGGTACGCTACAGCTGCAATTAGGTCCAGAATTTCAAATGGTCTAATTTACCTGGGACTTAACTTTCACTTCTTACTGAATCGTATAATACCCTTCCATGGAGACACTTTTAAGAAAACATGATCACCTTCTTGAAACTCCAAATCCTTCCTTTGATTATCTGCATAGCTCTTTTTCCTAATTTGAGCTATTTTGATATGGTTCTGGATAATCTTCACCTTTTCAATTATTTATACAACATGGTGTGGCACAACGAGATTTCTTTCACCAACATCATCCTAGAATGTTGGTTTATGACATCGCCTTCCATATAATGCTTCGTGGGGTGCCATCTGTATACTTAAATGGAAGATATTGCTGTAGGAAAATTCTATGAGAGGTAAATACAGATCCCACATTCCTTGAAAATCAAGTGAACAAGACCTCAACATTTCTTCCAATGTTTGAATTGTCCATTCTGATTTTCCATCAGTTTGTGGGTGGTAGGAAGTGCTCAAAAGAAGTTCAGTGTTTAGGGCCTTCTAAAGACTTTTCTAGAATCTTGATATAAAACGTGGATCATGATCAGAAAAAATCGATAGGGGTACTCCATGAAGTCTGACAACTTCATTAATATATAGTCTTTCAAGACGTTCAAGTGGTAGATCATCTCTTATAGCAAGAAAATGTGATGACTTGGTAAGATGATCAACAATGACACATATTTCATTGTTCCTTCTATAAGTCTTTGGTGGTCCCATGACAAAGTCCATTGTGATATTATCCGATTTCCACTCAGCTATGTGAAGTGGTTGCAATACTCCTCCAGCCTGTTTCCTTCCAGCTTTCACTTGTTGACAAACCGTACATCTTGACACAAAATCAACAATCTCTCTCTTCATGTTTTCCCACCATAATTGTTCCTTCAAATCTCTATATATCATAGTGATACTAGGGTTTATAAAGAAATTGGAACTATGAGCATCATCCAATAATTCCATTTTTCGATCAGGTATATCTGGAAAACAAAGTCTTTTCCAAAATATCAAAATTCCTTCTTCATATATAAAGTCACTCAATCTCCCATCATTCAAAGCTTTAATATTTTTTTGAAACTCCTCGTCATATTCCCGAGAACTTTTTATCCTTTCTAGTAAATATGTTTTGGAAACCTTTTGAAAAAGCATTTATGTTTCACCTTCCATGTTCATTCCCATAACCATATTCACTAGATCCATGAAAATGGGATCCCTTTCAACTCTCATCTTGTTCAAAACTCTGTGATCCTTTCTGCTCAAATCAACTGCCACCTTATTTGCCTTCCCCGGGTGGTAGTGTATCATGCAATCATAATCCTAGAGTAATTCAAGCCATCTCATTTTCCTCATGTTGAGTTCTTTCTATGAGAAAATATGCTTCAATATCTTGTGATCAGTATAAATCTCACATTATTCTCCATAGAGATAATGTCTCTATCTCTTCAAAGCAATGATTACAGCAGTTAACTCAAGATAATGAGTAGGATTGTTTTTCTCATGAATTTTTAGCTGTCGTGGTGCTTAATAAATAACCCTATACTTTTTTATAAGGACAAAACCAAGCCCTTTCATTGATGCATCACTATAAATAACAAACCCATCATTCCCTGATGTTAGAGTCAATATAGGAGCATTGACTAATATTCTCTTCAGTTCTTCGAAACATTCTTCACAATCTTTTGTCCAAACTAATTTAACCCCTTTACGTGTGAGCTTCATTAACTAGTTAGCCAGTCATGAAAAATTTTGTACGAAACACCGATAATAACCTGATATGCCAATAAAACTACATACCATAGTTATGTTTGTTGGCGTGGGCCAATCATGGATTTCCTTTGTCTTTGCAAGATAAACTAGGATTCCATCCTTAGAGAAAATATAGACATGAAAAGAAATCTCCTAAAGCCAGAATTCACACATGCTAAACATCCAATATAATTCATGTCTTCTAAGTGTCTTCAGGATAATGCATAAGTGATTTTCATGATCTTCATAGATTTTGGAGTATTCCAAGATATCATCAATAAATACCACTACAAAATCATCGAGATATTCATTGAAAAATCTTTTCATTAGATCCATGAAGATAGAGGGTTCATTAGTCAATCAAAAAGGAATTATAGTAAACTCGTAATGCTCGTACCTGGTTCGAAATGCTGTTTCTGGAATGCCTTCCTTCTTCACTCAACTGATGATAACTATATTGAAGGACAATCTTTGAAATTTATTTATCTCAATGTAGTTGGTCAAATAAATCATCAATGTGAGGTAGGGGATACTTGTTCTTTATTTTAATAGAATTGATCTCCCTGTAGTCGATACATAACCTCATAGATCCATCATTTTTCTTTTCAAAAATGACAAGGGCTCCCCATGGAGAAACACTAGGGCAGATAAATACCTTATTACTTGATTACTCTATTTGTTTCTTTAGTTACACCAATTCTATGGTGGCTATTATATAAGGGGTCTTCGATATGGGCCTAGAACCAGGAACTAAATCAATGGAAAACTCAATTTATCGTTCCGGAGGATGTCTAGGAAAATCTTCTAGAAACACATAAACATATTCTTTCACAGTAGGTACATCCTCTATTTGAACATTCCTTTCCTCACCCATAGTTATTTCATTCTATTCCTCCAAAATAAATGAATTTAGTTGAGCTACTGGGGGTGGATATATATGAGAATCATGTGGTGACAATTATGCTCTAAATATAAGGTGTTCTTTATCATCATCATGAAAAATTGTAACTTCTTTTTTCTTAAAATAAATTTTTGCTTCATTATCTAAAAGATAATCCATACAGAGGATTATATCAAACTCAATCATGGGTATGATGATGAGATCAGCAAATAAAGAACATTTATATGCCTTAATGGGAACTGATTGATAGAACATTGTAGTAATGATACTTCCCTTTGGAGTTTTGACTAACAACTCCTTTGTTAAATCAAATTGGAAATATCAAGTTTTCCAAGAAAACTGGGAAGATATGACACAATCTGATGATCCAGAATCAAATAAAGAATTGACTAAACTTGAGGAAACAATTAAAGTACCCGCCACCACATCATTAGGAACTTCATCCTCTACAATTGTGATTGCATAATCTTGTCCATGATCCCTAGGATTTTTCTGTTGCATATTTCCTTGAAGTTTTGTAAAATCAATAGAATAGTGTCCCGTCTCCTGACAATTATAGCATTGAACATCATTGGATTCCTTCTTCCTTTTGTAATCACTAGCAAGATGGCCTTTGTCACCAAATTTGTAGCATACTCCTTTTCCTTTTAAACTTGCACTAGGGTGTTTCCGTCCACAATTGTCACATTGTGGAAATTCAACTCTTCCATTCTTCCACATTTCCTTATTTCCTTTTCCAGGGTTTTCAGAAGCCCTCTTCTTTTACTTGATTTCCCATAAAGACATAAGACTTAGATAATTCTTTTTCTGTATTGATGGCACACGAAACTATATCCTTATATGATGAAATACTTTGAGAGACCAGTGCCCGCCGGAGGAATGGCTTTTGGCCTTCAAATAATCGATCAATTTTTCTCCTTGGATTTTGTATGTAGTCTACAACATGTCTCGCTAATCTTGTGAAGTTAGCTTCATACCTTGCTACATTCTCATCTTTCTTCTGCCTCAGATTCAAGAATATTCAATCCATATATGGTAGCTGCTCACGAGGGAAATATTTTTCTAATAATATTTCCTTAAAATTCCTCCATTCCATCTCTTCTACCTCTTCCTCATCCTTTGTTTTTTGGATTAATGACCACCATGGATCCGTATCTACTGATAGATGATATACTGCCATGAAAACCTTCTCTCTTTCATTACATCCCAAGACGAGAAATATCTTCTAAAGGGAACATATCCACTGCTCTGATACAAATGGGTTTTTAGTCTCGTTTAATGATGGAGGTTGTTGTCTCATAAAGCGATCTTGCATGGCTCCTCCACGTGGTGGACCTGGATGCTCCATACGGGTAAGGATATTATTCATAACCTTAGTATGTTTTCCTCGTATATTTATGAGTTGCTCAGCACCAGTCAGATCACCAGAGCCAACATCATTACCATGATTCGGAGGAAAGTCCCTACAGGGGACACGTGCATTCATGTGATTTCCATTCCATCAACTAGGTGCCATATCTAGATAATGGAATACACTAGATTAGGTTATGAATCATAAGGTATGATCTTATCTTTAAAAATACCTAAAAAATTGAGATCCTACCTTGGATAATCCCATATTCACAAAAATAATTTCTTTGAGGAATATTTACATTAACCCCCATTATAATGGCTTGTAAAGAAAATGGGAATTATCCTATGAATATCCCCTGGGAATGGCGTAACCAAGAGTGCAGCAAGGCCCGTTTTCATGCACTAGTTCCCGTTTGAGTCTAGCTCAAAGCTGTGTTTTCGGGTTTTACCCCTAGATACATCTATGCCAGAGTCGCCTCTACCAGCTCGTATCCAGACATTGATGTATTGTTTGAAAGATCCACATAATCTATTCCTTACCAAAATACCACGAAGTTATTTATGTATATCCTCAAAGACTAACTTAGGGAATCTTCCCTATTTCTACGTTTTCTAAATCTAGTTTCCAAGTATTCTACAAAACTTCCTCTGATACCAACAGTAAGGACCTAACCCCAGTTGCCCAGAGTTAGTGCCTTGTTTTATTACATTGGCATACAAACAAGGAATACAAATCCCGAGGGACCAAGTAATTTAGTATTATTCGAAAAAAGATACATAAATAAGTTTATCATTAAAACATGATGGGAAAAAATATTAATTTATTCCACTAGCAACATCATGTCTCCTAGATAATGCTTGCAATTCATTCATAAAATACTTCTTCATATCCTGAGAAAATGAAACATAAGAAAGGGGTGAACTCAAATGCTCAGTTCGAGTAATCAATACAGTGGAAGATAATATAAACATTAGAAATGGTGAATAATTGAAAACACATGCCTCTAATAGTAAATATGAACACATTATGGTAGGAAAATGAACTGACTAAATAATGCCATAATAAAACATAACCATGAGTATTCTACTAGTCAAATGACCACGTGAACATTCAAACATACCTACATAATGAGGGAAGTGTATATTCTAGAGATTCTGAAACATTTATTCAAGGCCTCGACTAAGACGTCTAATGATTATGACCCCTGCCAAAATCCATATCACATTGGGAAAGGCCTCGGCCAAAATCCACATCACACAAGGAAAGGCCTCGACCAATTCCACGTCTATTTTTCTCATGATACCTACCGATGGATCGAGGGGCTATAGAGGGCCCCACACATCACATAATATGTCCAATTCATTTCACATATAAGTGAGGATAAACATAAACAACATATACATTCATATTGAAACAATCATATGATATGTAACTATCTTTCCGCAATCATTAAACATAAAACGCTAACCATTCTGAATAATATATTGAATGGTTTTAAGATAAATCATCCACAATAGAGTTAGTCATAAACCATAAAATAATATATGGTAGATGAATTCATAACTGATTAAACCCAATAATACAATGGAATCAAAAAGAGTATTTGAATCAAATGGAAATGCTCTTATAAAATCATTAAGCAATTTTGAGATGAATACTCTTTTATTTTGAAAAGAATGGTTCATTTGGAAAAATATTTGTATAAAACCAGAAGTGAAGTAAGATAGTATTTTCATAAAAAAATGAGAATATTTAGTAATATAATGGTTTCCAAAAACAGATTATAGAGTGACCTTGTAAATAGATATGAATTGGATAAATTCCCTTAAATCAGGCTTGTATTTTGGAAACAATTTTGAGTGTTACTTTAAAAACATGTAACGATCCATAATATAAGGAAGGATTCTGGTTTTTAAACATATATATGATACTCACACAGAATATATGATGAGTACATAACAATACAAAAGAATTTAATTTTGGTAATTTGACAATGAAATTATCTCGAATGAAAATTGATGTTTGGGAGGAAAACCCGTTACCTTAACTCCAAACGTGTTCCGCTCTTCTACTCATGCTCCTAGAATATGAAATTATAATTGTTAATAACTTAATTCAGAACCTATTAGACAAGTATTTAGTTACCATAATTCTGGTTAGTTCATTTATTTCTTTATTGATACGTTATTCTATTGAATTTCGTTGTTCTAGAGTGTTCATTTCCTTCATATTTTGTTCACTTGTTTTTATGTAATGATGTTCATGTAGAATGGTTATAAATCTCCAGAATTAAAAATATATATTATTAATGAACATAAATAATTTATAATGGTCATTTATATCATTTGGTTACATGGAATGAGGATGAATCATTAGATGACAACCAATTCGATTATTCAACGGTATTTGGAATATTATGAACTAGTTTTGTCGTATAACATAATTATATGTACATAATTGGGTTCCTGAATATTAATTAGGTTATGAAACATATATTATAGTTTGGTTCAACCATGAATATGGTTTCATGACCAGGATTGAATATGAAATTGAATAATGAAACTTCGTCGTCCACAAAGGTTATATATCAGAACCTCATGGACGTCGATTTCATTTATAAAATAAAAGGGAGGGAGTAAGAATATTATTTATGTTTCTTCTGTTAACATGATATAAATCTAGTATATAGATTTTAATGGAGTGATCATGATCATTTGGACATAGGAGGAGTGGAGAGTATAGCAAAGGAAGATAACATGAAATGAAACAAAGTGAAAAATAAGGTTTCTTCACCTCTTGAAATAACCTCCTTGAAAAACTCATTAAGGGATGGGGTTTTTGCCTTTTTGGGAAGACAAGAAGCTTTTTGGATGTGGGGAGTGACTAGGGAAGGGTAATAGTGCAGAACATTGAGGAGCATCAAGTCTTAGAGTAGTGAAGAGAAGAGGTAGTGGTGGGGGGGTTTTATAGTGCCTGAGAGGGGTAAACTTTGAATATTTAATTCATTATTTTATTATGTCCCTCAAGACAACCAATAGTGTTTTTTCATGTGACCCATAATAGTAATAATGGACTGTGTGTTTGAACCATGTGGTCTTAAATCATTCTTGCATCACCTATGATGTAGTAAATAAAGTATTTATCATTTATCATATTTTATCGTATTTTACTATTCATCAAAAATTCTCGAATTTCAGAAAAATCTCAAAAATTCTCCGCTACCATTTTTCGACGTGTAGAATTCAACATTGAAGTCCATTTTTGAAAAAAAATTTGAATATTGTTAATTAAAATTTTTAATAAAATAATACTTAATTCAAAAATTAACAGTTCTATTTCTACAACTACTTCTTAATCACAATGAAAAATTAACCAAGATGTTATTATATTCTAGCCTTAATAAAATAAAATAATAATATAATTTACTATTCATTAGGGTCATATTAATATTCATATTACTATTCATAAGGTTATGTTACTATTTACTAGAGAATCATGTTTGATCTATCAGACTCCAAATGACTTTCTGAACACAACTCTAGATGACCATTTTTTCGAAATTCTAAACATAGAAGAGACAAAGTTGTGTTTAATGGATAGATTATAAAATTACATTCTATATTTATTCTAAAAACATTGTAGTGTTACAAATTAGACTAGCGTGAATAATTGGTTCATGAGAAGTAAAAAATATATGGCCTGTTTTTTGTAGGGATATTTTTTTAACCAAGAAACACCGTAGTGGAAACCATGGGAAGCAACAAAGACATGTTATAGTGGTGGTCTGAACAGACTGTATATAGGTTTTCAAGATATCCCCCAAGCTCACAGGGTTAGTTCCACATAAACAACAGTGGTTCACAATTATATGATTTTTATTAAAACCATGTGTAAAAACCATGAACCCCTTAAAATTGGGTTATTTTATTGTTCTTCTCCTACCAACACTAGGAAAATAATGATATTTTTCTTCCCCCTAATTCACAAAAACTCCTACCTCATATAGGAGACCCCTTTGGATCTCTTCCTAGGAATGAAGGTATGTCCTAATTCCAATATCAACATCAAACACTATTAGTAATGATTTATTTTCATTAGTATTATCTTGAATAATATTTTTTCTAGTATTCATTTATCTATACTTATTGAATTTTAGGTTTGAGTGTCCTATTTCCCCGATTTTTAGTGTGTTTGACTATTCATCTAAGACCTATCATTCTAGCTCGAGTCAAATATAGATATTGGATGAGTGATTACTCATACACATGGTATTGGGGGTCTATATGTTTTTTCATTTATAATATGTTGTTTATATAATATTTTCCTTGAAAAAAATACTAGACCCTTCACTTGTTTATTAAAAAATAAAATGCTCCTTAATATATATACTTAGGCCTTAACTATGATGTTTTGTTGACCCATTAACATGGTTAGCGGTCAAATACCTCCAACCAAAGCACCAAATAAGTATTGGATGATTTAAATGTTTTTAGTAACCACTTTTTTTAAAATTACCGAGACAACGATAGGGTTTTTTTGAGTATGCACATGGAAGTGGATCTGCTTAAGTAAATTAAATGAATTTCTATATGCATAAATAGACTTCCATAGAACTTATATTCACTTTGGAATTGAATTGACTAAATAAATGAACATGATTAATTGTATTATATAATGTACGATTAGATGACCTTATTTAACTTTTATAATTATATTGATTATGAAACGTATCAATATGATTTTTTTCTAGGAATGGGTTATTACCGTGGAATGATTTTCTGATTATAAAAGAAATTTTCTACTTGAATAGTGTGAATTGAAAATTGGGCTGGATATTAATCATGACCTATGATTAATTATGTAATGTAATTTAACTTATTTAATTATTTTTCCATGGTGTATACTTTGGTTCCTCATAAATATTTCTTTGGATAGGCATAGAGAATAACTAAATAATATTACACCATGAGAGATACCTATGCTCCTTATACAGATTGTGTAGGATTGAATTATAGTTAAGAAGATTGGTATTACACCTTGTATGATACCTAGATTCCATGAAAACCACGAATTGGATGGGGAAATGTGCTAACTAACTGTTAATATTCCATAAGCGATACATGGGTTATTTATAAAAAATTCTTTAGGTGGCATTAGAGGTCTAATGAATTATGTTATTCCTTAGGTGACACTTTGGTTCCCGATTCAGAATCCCATGGTTGGGTTCATTGATTAAATGGATTTATAATGTAAATTATACCTATTCATACTCTCATAAAATGCCAAAACATTATTCTAGGGAACTTTTAGAAACTTATATAATCCTTATAAGGATTCCTTAGGCATGGGCATTGTTTTCTCATTGATACATGTATATATTTTCATATCATTGATTATTATATGCTCATAAATACACATCATATGGTTCAAAAACATTCATGCATAGGCTTAACTAGGTATAGTCTATCATGTTTATTTTATATAACCCGATCCCGAGATGGTTACACGTATTTGTACTACACTAATTTATATTCGATAATCCTATATACAATATTATTTTATACTCAAGAACTAGATTGAATTAGATGTTGTTGGTGGTGGCCTATAAATATATTTCTCACCCTGTTTAGGACACTATTTAATGCCTCGATATACCTAATGATATTAAGTTAGGTTTAGACTATTCTTATATGTTGTTTTTAATATGGGATAGGACAAGAAATTGGAAATTTTGATTAGCGGGAGACTATGTACATTGCCTCTTTTTAGAGTTGGAGTCCATTATTTATTTATTTCTTTATTACTCTATTCATATTTATTTGACTACATATTTTATTTTTTCTTAATATATTCATAATTGAGCATGTTCATTCATGGATATATATTTAGAACTATCCATGTTATATTTTTTTATTATCTAACCAGTATATATTATTTTTCTCCCAAACCATTCATTAATTTATTTTTCCACACAATTATTTACTAATCCAAAAGTAATAATATCTCCCCTATACCACCTTTAAAAACCAAATTTTAGTTGGAAAACACTATAATATAGAAAGGTGTTCTTGAGGATAGGTGGTGTACATGTTTTGGAACTCATCATTTATCCATACTAAGGGCACTAAAATTTATTTTTTATATCTAGATAGTTCTCAAGAGGCTCATGTCTATTCATCATGCTCGATACTTATAATTCACATGATATATTGATTTCTTTGGTTTATTACTTAAAATATCACATAGGTTAACTTTTTAGTGTTTCAATAAATTTAATAGAGTTTACCCATATATCTTCTTAGAAAATTATGCTATTCTTTAATAAACTATTCACTCACATAACATATTTTAATGAAAGGTCATATGAATATTATGGTGATATACTCTCCAGTTGCTTCTATAAAGTCCTTTAATGAAACGGTATTATATATTTCAATTAAGGATCAATATAGAAACTAGATTGATGATGGTTGATTTAAGGATGGGCATAAATATCCATGATGATGTGTCATTAGTTAGTTAATGAGGAAACAATTCCCAATGTATCATTTTACTATATAATTTCATAGTGACACCCTACTTGGTCAGAATGGCCTTTTTTAATTTTTGATAATCCACCTTTCATGGGGTGAGGTGGAGCCCTTACAAGGCTCGAAGGATTAGAGAAAATTACTTGACCTATAGGTCTTAGAGGGAATCACCTAGAGATGACAACTTAGAATTGCTCCTCCCCAGCATTTTTTCATGATTTAAGAAATCCACCTTTGCATGGCTAGTCAGCTTTCTGTCCTATGAAAAGATTCACATGCCCGGTACTGATGGCAAAGCCATACCCTCTCATTATCACAATTCTGGTTTGCTCTGCTCTAGTGAATGCTGCTGCCCCGAATCCTCTTCTGAAGCATTTTCCCTTGAAGTCTGACAGGTAAATCTGAAATTTCATGTGTCCTGAAGGCCTTGGGGTGGCCCAAAGGCCTTAATGTTGCCTGAAGGCCTTGAGAATCAAATGGTTTGAAGGCCTTCGGTGGCCTGAAAGCCTTGCAGCACCCGAGGACCAAACTTCTGGCCCAAAGGCCTAGATAGATGAATAGTTCCAACTGCTATAGAATCGAACACTGCCTACTATAGTAATGCAATAGTTCCTTTCACATAAAGGTATGTGAATAACGTTTTCAATGTTTTTTAATCATTTATATTGATTTGGGTATCAAATTTTGGTGATACGGTAGAATCAAGTGCACACCTTGATCTGTTGATTATGATCCCAGGGGATTGAGAATCAGATGGAGAGAATGTGGGTTGAAACTACCCGTTATTAGGATGATTACCATGTGGATGGTGGCCATTTATTAGGATATGAAATATTTGTGATTCATTAGGATCATGGGATCAAAATAATCAAGGATACTTCTGTTAGATAAAAATGACTCATGATAAATAATTTTTTAGGGGGTTTGGAGCTTGATACTATATTGAGAAAGATGTGACTCACTGGATCACGAGTCATGGTATGTGGTTGGGTTATATGTGAGTGTGTATTAATTCAGTTAAATTTAGATGGATAATGTTTTGGTGTGAGAAATCATGAGATGTTTTTTTGTGAATCACTCTACTTGAGGGGGATAGTGAGCATTAGTATGCATTTTTAGAAAACAAATCTTAGTGTGTGAGTGTTACTATGAATAGGTTACATGTCGTTTTCAATTGTGTTAGAGAACTGTGAATTGGAAATATGGAATTTCATTATAGTTAACCATGTTATATATTGTCTTGAGTGGATATGTAGTGGTAGATCGATAATGATATTTGAGTTGGGAAGGGTGGTATAGTTTGTTGATCCATTTTAATGGTTAAAATGATTGGTGTGCATGGATCATAGGGAGTGGAATTTTTATTATTAGGGGACACATATAGGTTAGTACACAAGGTATTACATAATGTAATATATATGGAGGGGATTACATAATTAAATTTTTGTGGATATGAACCAACCAGTGTGTGGGTTTTTTTATCATTGAGGATTCCCTTTTTCATTGGTTGGGGAGGGATATTGGTTTGTGTTTTGTTCTCGCTCTTAGGTATGACCATTTTAGTGACATTTAGTCATTGAAATTAAATGAAAACAGATTGGTATTTATATAATTTAAATTTGAGTTAGTTGGGGTATTGATGATGACAATTAGATAGTGGGGAGCATCATACTGAGCCTGATGGAATGAACCACGTGGTAGTTCAATTCATGGGAGTGGTGATATCGGCCTATGGATGGTCAGGATGGGACTAGGATATCATTTTGGGGATTATATAATGTGATTAAAATTTGTTTGTTAAATACTATATTAGGGACTCAGATGAGGTTTTGGGTGGAGTTAGTGCATTTTTATTGGGATGGGGGTGGAGTTTGTGTTATCTAATCATGATTTAGAATTGTGGTTTTCTCCTTCATGGGGATAATTCATGTGGTATATAGTTTTTGTTTTGATATCCAACCATTAAATTACATTGAAATTTATGTTTATAAATTTGGTTAGTTATTCAGATGATCTATTAATGCCTTTGAGATTTAATGCATCATAGTCAGGTAGAATGATAACCTGTTACATGGTGTGGATGAGAATTTTTAGGAATATATGGATAGAGATTATCCAAACTATTTTCTAGGAATTTAATATAGTGAGTTGGAAACCACATTGAGAATGTTTATGGATATTTTGAAGAGAGTAGTCTAGTACATTCCTCTAAGAGGGGATAACTAATGCTCATATTCCTCCATCATGAGTAGAGCCTTGTGGTGTGGAGACCCATTTGATTTTGTATGAATATGTTGAAAAAACTGTCTAGGGATAAACATTTGTGGAATAGAACCCTCTTAATTTTAGCATAAATGTTGAGTGGGTTTCTTGGATTTTAGTGAATAATATGTGTTGTGTTTGGATTTTTTCAAAATAGAAAAACTTTTGGATATTGGTGATAGAATAATGTTATTCCTTTAGGTTTTGATTATTATGATAAGCCTTGAGTGGTTATTTGAAGACTAACCTGGAATTATTGGGATGAGGTATATTAAATTTATAGTGTTTTTAATGACCTAAAAATTAAAATGTCATTATATAATTAGGGAAGATGTATTTTTTTATCATTAATTGAAGTCAATTCATGAATTGGGTTTCAAATTTTGAATTCAATAATTTTAAAATCCCAATGATATGTTTTTAGAAGTGAGTAATTCCTAGATGGGTTCTCAGGATATCAATAGAGAATAAATGGAGTTTCATTATAGAAAAAATTATTTCTTCAGTTTTGAGAAATGTTTTTTTGGACACCAATATGATTTGGTGGAATGTGGGAGATGATTCCACGATATATTATAGAGGTCTTTACCATGGAGGTGCTTCCTATGAGTTTGATTATGGGTTAGGGGTAGTTCTTATTTTCTATTTCTAGAAATCTCATACTATAATGTGAAAAAAGTGAGAGATAGACAAACCCCTAATTATACACTATGGGGGAATCATTTTGGTGTATTCCATTCAACATTTCCTTGAGGGGACACACAATAGTTAAAAGAAGGGGGTTTCAGGGCTATCCCTAACTACTCAGGGTTAGCTACACTCCAGCTTGTGGGATACAATAACCTGAAGCCTACAAAATAAGCTATACATCATAGCCTCAATGCGATACAAAATGGATGTATGTATAGGGATCAGGTATCATGTATACTCAAGAGGGTAGAACAATATATATTAACTCCACACTATATACAAGTACAAGGAACAGGGCTTATACCAAGTACCATATATTCAAACTATATAAATGATCCCACCTAGATTTTGTATAGGGGTATAACAATAATTTAACACTCATCCCACTTTTTATATAGGGTACATGGGTTATTCTAGGAGGTCCATTTAGCTAGATCATCCCATATTTTTCTCCCCTTACATCCTCCATATTTATCATTTTTTTTGGTGTGTTATGAATTTATTTATTGGTATGTTTATCATTTACAATTGTTTTATTTTGGTTCTTCTATTTCCCTTCGATTCTAGAAGAACAATGTTTGGGGTTTGGTTTCAATTCCACTAGATTAGGTTGGAATCAAGTGTGTATAATGGGGGATTTTGTGTGACTTGGATACAAGAATACACAAGAGTATAAACCTAGGATATTTAATTTGGTTTTAGTGTGACGATGATATCTTATGAATTTATAAAGTATTTGAATAATTATATTTTATTAGATAATTATTTATAATTTTTATAATTAATTATTTAGTATCTATGTCATGACATGGGACCTTAAGTAGAATTATCATCATGGAAGAGGAAAAAATAATTTGTATGGGGGATAGTGGAGAAATGTGTGAATGGTAACTAGAACTTGATGGTAGGTGTCCCGATAATACTACTCAAATTCATATTTATACGTTATTACATTCTTTCATGAATGTTTCATGGAACTATGTAGATACATAGGGACTAAAAGTTCACAAGAGAAAGAGAATGGGTAGTGTTTGTTCCCTAAGGAATGGGAAATGTTATATGTATAACTTTTCATGTTTTGGGATATCCAAATGACCATGTTCCTAAGGGTGAGAGGGAGTGGATAAATTTTTTAAAATACCCCATAAAGTATTCGTGGGTTGATATGTAATGTTGGTATCCAAGGTGTTTTTCCTAGGTATAGTTTGGTAGGTGTGAAAGGATTAGACCACGTGGTGAAGGTAGGGATAACAAATTATCTCATTCTCAATATGTGAAATCCTTCAAATAGTTTATTGAGGCATGGAATGTACTTTGACTGGTAGGAATCCCTCATGATGAAATGTTTTGTGGTAGATAGGTTTTTTATCTAGGTGGAGTGTTTTTGGATATTCATTAAGATATGTTAGATGATACCCAATTTTGGGTCAGAGAATTTGTTCTAGAATATGTATAGAGTTTACAAGGAGATTATTCCCAGATATATTAGGATGATCCTTGTTTAGTGGGAGTTTGGGAGACTCTAGTTTTTATCAAGTTTATGGACTGGTCACATGATGTGTGGGTTAGGTGGAGCCTATGAGTAGTGGGTTCCCTTTAATGTGGTAAACATTAGTTGGTATTAATTAGAAGAGACTCTGATAGGAATAGAATACAAAATGGTTACCATGATGGGAAATATATATTTTCATGGATGTGTGGATACATATGAGTAACTAGTTGTCAATAAAATATATCGTGATTTATGTGACTAGTTGGATGAATTTTGTGATTCTTCAAGTGTGTGCTTGACTATATACAATTGATGTGCGACATAACTAGTGGGGGAGAGGTATCTCGATTCGTGGACCCACAATGAGTGAGATAACATGGGTTGGGCAATCATGTGTGAAACAGAGTCCTCATTCACATGAAGTATGACCATTAATTGAGTAGGATTGGGTTGGGATAATGGGCCAATCCTTAAAAGTATTATATTGTTGAACTATACCATTAGTTATGTGAGAGGGAATGTATATTGATGGTGGACATCCCTAGGCTATAGGGTAGGTTTTTTGTATAAAATGAAAAATTGATGGTGTAAAATACATTGGGTGATATGGTATTGAATCAGGATTTAGAGAAATGGTCGTACCTTGTACCTTATTGTAGTGGGTTGAGGTTTGGTAAGATTCTCACATTGATATTTTTTATGGGTTGGGTTATAAGTTTGATGGAATGAGGGGGAGATGATGAGAATATAGAATTGTGCTAAATAAAGTAGGATTAAGTTCCATGATATATTAATTAATACATGATAACTTGATGAACGTGGATTCATATTGATCTAGTTAGTGCATTATGTATGAACACCATAAGTGACCTATTTATTTTCCCTAACGTTTACACATATATGAGGGTGTCTAGTTGTGAAAGTTGAAGATATCCAACTATGATGTATTTATCATACCCTTATTTGGATCCTTAATGTGTTTTCATACCCTATTATGACTTTTAGGATGTTCACATGATGAGTAGTGGATCTAGATGGAGAAGAATAATCAGTATGTGGATATTGGGTTTTTGAATCAGGGATAGAATTAAGCACCATTTTATAATTTTTAATATTTTTACCAAATATATAGGATTTATCTGATATAGGTCAATGATTTATTATGATCATGTGGCTGTATACTACATTTATTTTGAAATGGAAATATGTTTTTTATTATTACGTATACTCAGATTAGATGTTGTGGTTCTCAAGTTATTCCTTATTGCTTTATGAATTTTATTCAGGGGTATAGTTTCCCTAATATATGTATTAGTTCCTTGTAACCTATTTGTAGCCTCTAGCATATGAGGAGCCATGGATGATGAGAGATAGATTTTAAAATACCATGGATAGAGCACCACAAATCCCCAATTTACTCTTAATCAAGGAAAAAGGAGATAAGTAATCCCAAAATACAAACATGAAACTAACAAAAAGTTTCAACATTACATAACAACACAATTTCTGGTCTCATGGTTTTATAGAATTTAATCCAAATGTTCATGTAGAAATAGTAAATTTTCTAGTTCAGGATACGCTATGGCCAAACATTTTTTAGATCATGTGTGTAAACTGTGCACTGCTAGATTCCCTCCTAATTCGACCCCAAATATGTAATTTCTAATATAACACATGGGATTTACAAAAAAAAGAACAAAATATTAGTACATTGTGTCAAATAATAAAAACATTATATAGCAAAAAACTCAAATTCAATACTCAATTCTGAACTACCCATGATATGTAATGGTTTATTGAACTGAATGATTTACTAAACACTCCACCACATTCACAACTAAAGTTCATACGATCATATATCTTTATCAGAAATTAAAACCTAATTATCATGATTCTTTTGATAAAATGTTTTAATGAACCTAACTGATTAATTTTAATTTATCACTAAGAATGGTCTCCCCTAAGGCTTTTAAAACATTCTCAACCTAAAAATTCTAGCAAAAAGAAGTAATGGTATGCTATAAAACCATTGGGAATGATTTCTATTAAAAAATAAGTAAATAAATATAGAAACTCCATTGAAAAATTCAACATTATGTAATGATAATATGGAAATCTATAAATAAAATAATGAAATTTTAGTATATAAGATTCTCAAAATAGAATATTATGAATTTAAAATTACCTACATTCAACCATTATTTTATATACCAAATCTATCGTGATACCAAAGGAACTTCTATATATGAAGGAATAAAAAAATATGGTAGAGCATGATGATACATCAACAACATATAATTGTCAACAATTGATCCCCATGATTCTCCACATGAGAAAAATCCGTGTTTCCTATATGTAACACCCATCACTATACATGGAAGGATGAATAGGTACTATGAATAACCACCATAATATGTGTCCCATCTCCCTTTGTGTTCATTAGATATAACCTAGTCTATATTCAACCAAATAATTTATGTCATGTGTGAGGTATAATACCATTAAGATTTCACCATAAAAATACATAATATAATTCACATTGTAAACTATTAACATTAGTTTGAAAAAAAATAGAGATACCCTTTTTGGAATATATAAATTTTCTCAAAAAATATTTTTAAAATATTTTTTTTTGTCCCACTAATTTTATATTAAAAAAGTTATTTAAAAATTAAGTATGAGACTATTAAAATGATAATATTTCAAAAATAATATGGAGTTATAATTATCAAATAGTAAAGGTAAAGTTTTATTATTATGTGTATTCATGGAACCTAAATATTATAAATAGAAATAGTAACTTTGTATGTCAATAATACACCACATGGGCTCTAAATTATGGTCATGTAAAAATATATGAATTAGGGTAACTCAAAATCACCCTTGTAGATCACTTGGTGACCTATGTGAACTTGACAGATATATAACACTTACTTTTATATTGGCCTCACAAGGTGACATTCCCTTAGCAAGTGCAGTAATATTCGCTAAGGGAATTAGATGATGTTATAGTATAGGATAGTCTAACAAAGAAAAAATTTACCAAAACACATACCCAATGTTTTACATGGGAGATATATACAATCAAACACATATAACAAGGCTAAAAACACATAAATTCTCATTAACTTAACAAGTCATCAATGTAATAACTGAACATGGTATACAATATCAATATCAAATAATCCTATAGTTAAACAAGTTTCTAATTGAAATCCATGTCTTATAAACCAAGAATCATCATTTATAAAACAATCCCATTTCAAAACACCCATTTAGAATACAATTTACCCAAAAAACTATTGAAATACATCTTATAAAAGATATTGAGACAATAAACCTAGTTTCATAGAAACCTACAAATGAAATACATGAACAACCATTTGTTTAACTAACAAGAAAACATGAATATTGATGAAAAAATTATAAATTAGTGTTGAATTATTCATCTCAATGGTAATTATTAAAATAATCTATTGAAAAATCATACACTAATAGTACACTAAGGGAATGAACCATTTTCTGGACATATCTACATTATACTCATCACAATATTTTTTCCATTCTTCAGGTAAAATTAGAGTTGAGTCAGAGGGGTCCTCAATATTCTTACTCAATAATATATATTATTTAAATACAAAATAGGGTCTTAAAATTGGATGAAATGGACTATTATGGTATAAAAATTGGTGATCGATGAAATAATACCAACATTGATGACCCAAACTCACACTCATATATCATGTTTTATAATCAATAGATTTACATATTTTATTTGATACAAATAGTATATTCCTTATTAAAACAATCCATATTTAAATGATATAATGAAAATATTTAATTACATTCATTCCCAAGACCATTGAGGTTTAGATTTTTAGAAAAATATGTAAATTTATAATCTAATAATGACCACATTATTTTTATCAAATAGATATTTTTGCTACAATATATATAACTTTTTAATCTACAACAATTCTCTCATATCTCCCACAAATTCCCCATAACATAAAATTATTTTAAAAAATAATATCTACTAATATTAATTATAACCTATGGAATGAAAACATAGTAAAGGGGTGAGATCAAATTCTTATTATTGGAAACATAAAACTAATGCTGTCATAAAAAAATCACGGAATACATAATATAGAAATAATATTTATTAGGAATAATTCAATTATCATATACTATTACGAAAATTCTATATTCATGATAATAAATGAAAACATATAAACCAATAATTTCTTCTCTCCTATTGATCGAATGAATAATTATTAACATCAACAAATTATCAACATATTTGTATAGTATACTAAATAGATATGAGATAGGTATACAACACTTACCTTTTTTTATTTTCTCATATTATTTTTCAATACATCATATTGAAATATAATTTATGGAACTATCCATCACATCTTTACGTACAATGCATTCAATATAAGATCCAAAAATAAATCTCATTCCACTCCCAAAATAACATCTTCCTAAATAAAAACATGGATATATGTATAATAAAAACTACCAAATTTCATTGCCTAAAAACATATTTTATCAATGAATAATCTTCGCGAATAACAACATTTTCCATATGCCAATAAATGGGATAACATGCTCGTAACCCATCCAGAAGAAGAGGGTGGATGATTGAACAACACATAAAAAATTTCATATAATCATCTATAATGGAATAACAACATATTAAAAACCTATAATTTTCCCTATTTTAATAATAATTATAACATGATCATAACCTTTCTAGTGGAAGAAGGTGGATGGTTAAACTATACAAATTCATCATTCCCATAATCATCCACATTGGAATAACAATATATGAAAAACCAATATATTTACTCATCTCAATAAATGGGATACCATTATTATAAAAAAATACATGATGAAATTCAATAGTTTAAAATAACATAATGGTTAGAATGAAATATATAAGGATGTTTAAATTCTTGAAAAATAATATAACCAAATAATAATTTAACAATGCCAAAAAAAATGGATCAGGGATTAGATTTTTTTAGTACCATGAGATCATTCCCACAACATATTAATTTATATTACAGTATAAATAGTGACATATAAACTAATTTATATTAAATCCATTAAAAAAATGAAAATATAAATGGATTTTAGGCTTAAATGTGATTTATAAAATATATTTCACATTGGCATAAAAGATGATTTTGTGGGACACCTCACAAAGTTATTTTTAAATATGAAGTGAATTTTCATATAAAATCATTTTGTTTAATATTTTTTTAATGATACTAGAATTAATGGATAAAATTATTATATTAGTGAAATTTTTAGAGGAATAAATACCATATTTAGGTGATATGAAAACCATCATTAATATCTCAATAGAGAGATTTTTCTAAAACTCAACATATAAAAAGATAAAAAATATATAATATCAAAACATTCTTATTAGTAGTATTTGTAGACAAATTACCATATAATAAATTTGTTAATGTCCTATTTTTAAGATAATAGTGTAGAAATGTTTTTTAAGGAGAAAACTTAATTGATTTCCAAAAATGTTAAACATGTGTTTCATTTATTCAACATTGTATTTTTAAATCCTTTTTTATACCCAAAAATTATATCTTTTGTATATAACAAAATTATATGTAATTCATATATTATAATTTTTGTAGTTTGGGAAAATTTGTATTCTTACTATTCACGTGAAAATAAATTACTTAATTGAAAATCCAAGAATTCATTTGAAATTGGTAATGAGATTTTAAATACAAAAATAAATTTTGTTTGTTCAAATTCAATTTCATGAATATTCAATTTCACATTTTAATTAAAATTATAGTATATAATTAGAGTCTATTTTTATATTAAAATAATTATTTAAAATAATGTTTTTTCTACTTATAAAATTATGTAATAAAATAATAAATCTAGAATTCATAAATAAATATAATATATTTCTAAAATCATTATTTGACTATAAAAAATACATTTCATCAATCAAGATTACAACACATAAAATTGATATATTTTTATCTAAATAATAAATTAACTAAATTTGTGTTAAATAAGTTATATGTATCTTTAAATAATAGATTGTTGCATTAATACATGTAAAACTTTTCATAAAGAAATGATGGTGAATATGATTTTCATCTCAATGGATGTAAAGATGAAGTAACCTCTAGAGTGGGTGCACTCAAATGTGCGAAAACCAATGACCCTGATGTTTCTAATATAGTAAGTACATTGTGGCTTTTTTATTAACATAACATAGTTATTTATATTAATTTTTTGTTATGAATGGCACTGTTTCTTAATAAGTTGAAAACATTTCAGTAGCTTATTGAAAATCATGTGGGATGTGCTATAAATTTATCTATGACTGAAAATGAAAATGAATAGAGGAACGAAAATGATATTTCATCTGATAAAAATAAAATAATATTTCATTTTTATTGAACTCAACCAAAAACCCTATATTACATATTGTATGATGAGATAAAATAATTCATTATTGATATGGGGAGAAAACATTTATTGAACTATGGAACCTTAGTGTTGTTTTTTTGAAAGTACACAATGGTGGTGATTTATTTAATTAATTGACATATAATTTGAATTAATTTAGAGAATATCTTATATGAGTTATGATTTAGTATGAAATTGAACATTAATATATTAAATTTATTATAAAAAATATATATCACGATAAATGGAAATAATATGGACTAGTTTGATGGGAGAGCAAATAAAGGTGTATTTCTTCGATATAATCCTGGTTGAAGGTGCTATTTAGGGTAAAAAAAGAATATCAGAAATTTAACTGAAATATTTGAGGTAATTAGGTTTAAAAATAAAAAATATTTAAAAAATTATCTACATTAATTATGATATTTAAAATTCTCTTGATGTAAATACTATATAACGTGATATTATTTTTGATGACAAAGTGGTTTTTCAAACCACTAAATATGATACTAGAAATTATAGCATTTGATGAAGGATAAATGTTGGGTTTTTTAACGTATTTAATTATTATAACATATCATAGGGATAATTGTAGGGGTGTGAAAATCCAAAGGATTTTATATAATTCCAATCATACTAGCCTAATTCTACCAGTTGAACAAATGATTGTTGGAAAATCAGATCAATATAAGGATTGGAAAGTTGTGATGGAAGAGTATCTGAATAAAATTTTAAATAATAAAACATTCGAATTGGGGTCTAATTCAATCATATATTAATTATAACAGGATACTGTTGGTTTTTTTAGAATAATATGAATTTGAAATTTTAGGTGGTATGAAGAAAATCAAATCATGATTATAATGGTTATTATAAAATAGAGGATAATTAATTTAATGAGAATTTTTTTATAATCACGAGGAAATAAAATGACCCATTTTTTATTATGATTTATTCATAAAGAATATAAATGTTTTTATATGGATTTCATGTCAACATATCTCAGCGGTGAGACTACGGATGATATTTAAATTAAAAAAACTCAAAGTTCCATCCATGATGGAGATGGTTCTCAATTTTATAAGGTAAAAATGAATTATATGGGATAAAAAAAATCTCTTATCATGGTATTAAATGTTATAGATAATATTATAGATGATGAAATTCAGTAAGGGAAAATGTTATTCAAATAACTATATCATGAGAGATGGAACGAACTCACTTATTTTGATGGTGTATGTTTATAAAATAATTTTTACCAATATTAATGAGGATACTTGTGAATGATTTTCATTCAAAATATGGGATAAATTTGGAATTACAATGATTAGTAATATTACATTTTCCATATACATTCAACTGAATTATAAAATTTTATTTTCCATACACCCGATAAGTATACTCATCAATTAGAAAAAAAATTGGTATTTGGGATTCAAGAGAATTATTAACCTTCATAGTGATTAGGAATGTGTTTTCCATCAACATGGATGGAAGTGGTATGGATTAAATAGGAATTATGATGCTTATTGGTAGAATAATATGTTTAATTGAATTAATACTAGACAATATATTTTCTAAAACTCTCTTTATATGATTCTAAATCAAACCTAGGGATTAATATCTTTTAGTGGAGTTAAACATTTTATTATACATCAATGAGATTGTAGATCATATAGTATGGTATGAAAATTTTATATATTTTCTACATTATTTCTAAAAAAATATGAATTAGATAGGATATTTCAGTGATATAAAGTTTACTTTTAGCGGTTTATAAATTTTCTAGATATAGGTGTGAAACTTGAAACTTCAAGAATAAATCATTTCTCCCTATTATGTTAATGGAATATAAGTATATTGACACATATTAACCACCATAACAAATAAATTCGATGAATTTATTTAATTAAGGAATTATGGTCAATGTTTATATCTATTGATAGTTGGATGTGATAATTAATGTGAATTAAAATTTTGAAAGACTATAGTGAAACAATTAAGTTGAAAATATATATATATCAAATACCACTTCATCAAAGAGAATGTGGTGAAAGGTGATATTTCATTTGATTATGTTTTATTGAAGGATAATTTTGCTTATATCTTGATAAAAAGCATCTTAATGGATGCCTCCAAGCACATGAGAGTATTCATGGGGTTAATTGTCTTCATAAATCCCTTTTTGTTTTACTTTTTTGATTTCCCTAATTAATTATTTTTATGCTTTATAACATAGGGGGTGAATAAAATTGGATTACTTTCTTAAAATATGAATAGGCTATTGATTTATTTTATTGTAATCATAAAAGGGTATAGGTGGAGATATTATTTTAATGTAGAGGAACACATTATATGTTTTTGACTAGACACTGGATAAGATACCTTACATTGTGTTTCATGTTTCCAATAAGTAAATTGGAGAGTAACTATCCCTTGAAGAATGAATAACCCACATAATGAAAACTAATAATGGGTTATATATGCATTATTGAAGTGATTTATTCATGATTTGATGTGTTATCATGTTAATTTATTAAAAAAAAGTCTGTGGATGTGTTAGAGACACTATAATGTTGGGAATCATAGAGATTTTACTAAGAATAAGAATCTCATAGTATGAAGGAGAATATTACATCACGATGATTTTCAATAAAAATTATTATTCCATTGAATAAATTATTTCCCCATGAATTGGTTCCTCATAAATTATTTAAAAATATGCATTTCATCCCATAAATTGATAGGAATTGGGTACCTTAATGGTTTTATTTCAAGATTAGTATCACACCATAAATATGATTCATATGTCATGAAGAATGATTACATCTTTCAGTTAACGGTACCACATCATAGGTGACAATGGAATTACTTCATTAGTAGCTTGATCAAACCGTAATGGTGTCCAATCAAGCCTCAAGATATTTTGGATTATATTTCTAATATTTTGGATATTTGGATCACATAAAAAAACCTTTCATCACACAATTATGGTATAAAAATATATAAATTAATTTTATTTACTCAAAAATAACATGAGTTATTGAGAAATTGTTTGATATAAATTTGAATGAAATTATCATCCATTGTAAGGAATGTTCTATGATAAATTTAGTTATCAATTTAGGAGAAAAAAAGGGGGGAAATTCACACCAAACTTGTGTGGCACATTAGTATAATTGAATTGAGTATTATTAAATTATTTACGGATGGTTATTTTATCTTATAATTTGATTGTAGTGCCATTTCCATAAACTATTTCATATTCAAATTGATAATAAAACAAGAATGTAAGTAGTATGATAACTATAGTTTCACACCATGGATTACTAAGTTGATAACATTATTGTTGAAACTTTTATTTTTCTATAGTTTTAGGTATGTTCTCCCCCACTATTTATCCCATAATTATTACACCACCATCGAGATCTAATTTTCACTATAATATCCCAAACCTCTCCAGTCCATTCCTATAATGAGATTTGGTGTTTGATGAGTTCATGGAAGTTAAACTAATTAATTTTGAGAGTTTTCCAAATTTCCTATTTTTCAATGGTAACTCATTACAATGGTGGGTCATGAACAGTTAGTCAAGAGTAATGATTTAGAATAATGATTCAGCAACAGTGACTCACAATAATGACTCGCTTAATGGTATCTCACCAAATGGTGAATTGCCCACTGATAGCTCACTAAATGACCACTTTTCCAATGGTGAGTCGTCCAATGGCGACTCTTCTAATGGTGATTCATCCAATAGGGAATCATCCCATGGTGATTCATCCAATGGTGACTCATCCATCGTTGACTCATCCAATAGTGCTCCTCCAATGGTGACTCATCCAAAAGTGACTCATCCAATGATGACTCATCCAAAGGTGACTTTTCCGAAGGTGATTCATCCAATGGTGACTTGTCCAATGGTGAGTCATCTCACGGTGACATTTTCAATGGCAATTCATCCAAGAATTAGTCAAGAATAATGTTTATGGTTTCCTTTTGTTTCACTACATTGAAAATAGTTTTGACATTAAATGAATTCAATTAAATTTTAAGGGATTTATGGTAGATTCAAATCCCATAACTTAGATCTATATTTTCCTAAGGGTTTGAGTTTCATTACATTTTCAAAATGAATAATATTGAGTAGATCTACCTTTAATGGAAAATATGAACCCCTTCTCTATTTATATATTCAATAGGAAAGATATAACTTCTCCCCTTGTTCATCCTTCTTATTTTTCCTTTGTATGGGATTCCAAAATTTTAACCTTCCATAAGAGTGAGGTGATTGAACTATAGTCCTTGAATCAAGTTCCCCCTGTATTTTTTCATATTTCATGTGCACCCTCTTTTTGGTGAAACTGGGAAGATCGATCTGTATTTGATATAAGGTATGTTATAGCATTGTTATTCTAGGTTCCTCGAACAATTTCCCCTCATTTCAATTTTCCTTGTGATTTCATGTGACCTCCATGTTTCTATTGGATCTTTCTAAATTATTGGTTGGAACAGTGCTAGCATGGCATCCTTGAGAGGATATATTTATCGTAACAGTAGTGATCATTATTCATTGGGTTGTCCATTCTCATGAAATGAACTTCAGGGACCTTTTGAGGATGGGGATTCATTTCCTCTATATTTATTTACATTCCATCACAGATTTATAATGATATAGCCCTTTGGACCACAAAATGATTTACATAAAACATATCGGAATTAGATTAAAGAATTTGTATTGATTGGTTAGTGATTTTATTTCATTTTATTTTCTAGATAGTGTGATATCGTTGATTTTATTGTTAATATTGTCATTATTGATGGATATTGGTAAATAATGTGAAGGTAATATTTATTAAAATTTGTTTTTCTAATGAATTAAAGAAAATTTTTAATGAATCTAATTATTTTTGGTGTGATAATTTGATAATCAAATGAATGCAATTGTTCATGATTAACATGATTTGTTGATGAAAATTAATCATGTTGATTATTATGGATAAAATTATAAATGTTGTGTTAAATTAATTGTTAATTAATTTGTGATATCTTGAGAATATTATTTCATATGCTTCTCATAGTAGAAAACTTTGATAATGAATAGGATAATTCAATATGTAATAAGACCCAATTTCATGAATAAAATATAATTCCTTATTTGTATGAGTTATCTTCATACTTATAAAGGTCATGTGAATTATGTTTTATAGCCATGAGAGCATGATGTGCATGAAGCCCGAATTCCTTGCTTTGGGGATAAGATCTCATTGATATGTTTGTTTTATACTAATTGTGATGTGATGTCAGCCTATGATGGATGATCCTAGATGGATATTGTGGTATTTCAGGTAAGGGAGGGCCAATAGTTTTTGTGGCGGTGGTTGACACATATAGGGGAGAGATGCATCAGTTTATGCTTGTGGGTGTCGAGGGTGGGGCACCAGAGATGATGGAATGAGTTGAAGATGGGAATATCTGTTGATAAGAAAGATGGATTCTTAATGAATCTGTTGCTTTTTTATCTGATGCACTTCCACACTGATTTAGGGAGTTAGTCTTGATTACCCTATTTCCAAAATATTTGAAGACATAAAGGGTATGCAACTTGATTTCTGTGTTTAGGTTGTTGAGGATAGATGGGTCTATTCACCTACTATATGTGGAAAAGACTCGACGAGTAGTTCATCTACTAAACATTTAAATCCCCTTGTTATGTATATCATATAATGTTTTCCATGAATACTCAAAAATAAGAAAATATGTAACATGTTAACATTGTTAATAAATTGATTAATTTTTAACCCAGGAGGTTGGATCTTGCTATGATGTAATGGTGATATAATATTTACAAGCAGTTGTGGACTCAATTTGGTTATGCCTAGGGGCATGTATCTTGGTTGTATTTCTAATTAAATGTAATTTGGACTTTATAATGGTAAATTACTGTTTAAATAATTCATTAAATTAAATTGAAATTGATAAAATTTGATAATGTAACGTAATATATCTCTCCAAATGGTTTTTTTCATATAGAACATCTTGTCTTAGTAGTGGTAACCAAGAGTCTGAGAGACCATAGCTGCAGTTGAGACTGAGAATAGGTGTTTCTTATAATGGATTTGGGATCCATATTAAATATTATACTTTTTTTATTCAATATATTACTCCACCCCGTTAGTTAAAGAAATTGACACCCCATGGATTTTGAGCCATGATATTGTTTTCCCAAACATCTCGATGGGATGATGGATGGCTGACTACCACCTTTGACCATGAACTCTTCTCTTGGTAGTTACTTGTGCTAGTATTTAAAATAGTTAATTTTCAAATATATGTTTATAGTAGTCTGTAATGGCCTTTAGTTATTTTAGATACATATATTCTGTATATCATTTCATATGGACTACAATAGGTGTAACTTGTACAGGCTATGAGGGATTGAGAATCCTTACATGGTGTATGGGATGTAATGGCTTGATATATAATACCTGATGTATGATACCCACTATATGAGTTGTGGTGGCTCTCAGAAACTACCTAATTATTTTTTGTTAGGTTGATGTAGTGGTGAGTCCCATGAGGTTCATGTTTTGCTGCTTCTTCCAAGTGTATTCAGGATATCCTTTTTGGATAGAGATGATTATGATGTGGGATGTTGGGGAAATGTAGAAAACTAGTGGGGAAGTGGTAGCAGTGTACCCTGGACATTCATTATTATATTATATGCTCTTAATTGAAATAAATTTTGAGGTTAACCACTTTGAGGTTGAGAACATAGTATACCTGTTTAGTTGATGAGTTTTTTTCACTTGTTTTTTCTTCGCTTTATCATGATTTCATTAATTTTTCCTGAGATCCTCCTAGGAGGATCCTACTATGTATACTATTATACTCAACCTATGTTTATATAAACTGTTATTTAGTTCATTTGGGTAATATTACTGATAAGGCTAGTTAGTACTAGAATTGGGTTTGTGGGATCTGTTCAGGATTCAATGTCATTGTTGTTTTACTACTTTTGGAACCTTTAGTTTTCCTTTTTAATTATATTAGTATTGGCATTAAATTGGAAATGTGTAATAGGAGTTTCTTTTATATTTTAATATCATCAGGGGTTGGTTGGTGTCTACCTTATCTCTCTCTTTTGCATGTGTTCCTCTTAGACGGTAATGGCTCCAATCTGTATGATCATTATACCCTTAGTTCTAGTCAACATCTAGGGGCCTACTATTGTAAGGACTCAAGGGTAACTATATATCTTCTCCTATTTTTGGACTAGTAAGGGTACACCTTGAGGGGAGGTAGTTCTGATAGAGTGGTATCAAAGGTCCAGTTGAGGGAAACAATGGAGTTTGGAGTTAGGAACAAGTGAGGTGGCATGGGTTGTTTGGGAAATGATGTCAGATATCATTAGAAAGCATTATGAACATGGGATACCAGATGATACATAGGAATGCTTGGCCCCCTATGATTAAATGCAAGGACTGTTTTGCTTAAATAGGCATCTAAAAGAGGTGATACTTATTACATGTTAGATACCTAATAAATGACCATACATCATTCTTCTATGGGCCTGTTTTTTAATGGGTATACCATATAACAGGTTAAACCAAAATTAATATAAGAAAAAAAATTAATTAATGTTAAAGTCTTCCATATTCTATGTTTATGAGCTCTAATTGTTTATCTTTTTTTTCAAGAATGGCTCAAGGTACAATTTCTCATCATGTTTTTGGAGATTATTTCTAGCAGGTTGGGCCAGAAAATTTTCACAGAGTAGTGTTTGACTATTAAAACAATTGGGAGAGGACACTCTGAGAGTTTCAACACCAAATTTTACAGAACTACGAGAGATCTATTTTAGAAGCATTCATAGAAGACTACTTGGTGGATGTTAACATAGCATTTAGTTTGACCTATTCATAGATGGATCCCTGGGTGTTTTTGTTTGTGATAATTTTGTGTGGGGAACCAAGGTAGTATTGGTTATTTTTTCACAGGGATCATGAGGAGTCGGTAGACTCATTGGAGAAGCTCCGAGAGTAGTTAAGGGATAATTTCTTTCCACCACTATAATGGTGGATTGTTTCATAGAGCAGCTTACCCATTTTCAGGGAAGCTCTATTGTGTGGGAGTTTTAAATTAATATCTGTAACTTGTTGTGATATACTTCATACCTATTTCCACATGAGGTGGCTAGAGTGAGGAATTTTGAGGAGTCTTTTAATATAGAGTTCCAGCACCTGGTCACCCCTTTTATGATGAAAATATATATTGAGGTACTATAAAGGGAAGAGGATGTCGAAAAGGCATTATCTTGACCTAGATCATCATGAAAATGGATTCTTCAGGACTCCACATGAAGTAGAGTTGTGGTATGGGGTTCCTAGTTTTTAGGAAAGAAAATATTTTGTTCAGCTAGGGGTATGTCCAAGCACTCAATAACCCATTTATCTGGGGGTAGAGACTCTAAAACGTATTCCAGGATATCAAGTTCTTGTTTTTATTTTGTATACCTAGGTTATTAGTGACACGAGTGACCAAAATTTCTAAGTAGTCAGCATGCATCTAGTGTTCCACTTTAGGTTCCACCATTCAGGTAGTTCCAGCTGAGAAACCATTAGCAGGTTGAACTAGATTTGGATTAGTAGATAGTATATGGGGTACGCTGAGGACAACCCTTGGGTACTCCACATTAATGGGGAGTAGATCGCGACCTTGGAGAGGGTTATAAGCAGGGCTTAAGAGGCCATAGAAAATGTAGTGTTTATCTTCATGTGTTAGTGTTACTAATGCCATGTGATACAGAAATCATCTGAGGTACCCTTTCATTTGTTCTTATTCATGGGTGTATTCCATTATTGATTCTGGATTAACACACTCCTTCATAACACTTGCCCTTGTCCATGCATTTGGAATTGAGGTAGAGAGTCTTCCAGTGCCCATGTCATTGACTAAGCTAGTTGGAGGTCGACCTGAATTTTTTGAAGTATGTAGAGACTCTGAGCTAGTGTTGGTGTAGCACTGCTCTTCAGTGTAATTCCTATGTTTATAAATACAACCTTATGATTTCATCCTCCTCGTGGATTGGTTGTAGGTGGTGAAGAGTGTCATGGATTGCTTTTGGAGGCAGGTGATGTTCTTCAATGATGTTGGAGAGCTAGTTAAGTTTTTTTATTGAGTGAGACCCTCTGATGGGTCATAGGAATATTTCTTCTATGAAATCCATGAAGGATAAGCTGACATTGTGTTCATTGGAGGTTCAATAGTTAGTGATTCATAGGGAAGTGGGAGAGTACTGTGAGGTCATTCCAGAAGAGGTGGTAGTGTTACACCCGTGATGGTAGATCAATATTGGGACTGATCTACATCGATGAATGTACAATATGGAGTTGTCTCCATATATGATAGCACATTCGGATTTTCAGGATTTGTGTATACAACTCGATGGTCTGTTGTAGTGTGTTTTTTTTGTCGTTTGTATAATTTTGGGGTGCTCCAGTTTTTTTCATGAAGTAGGATTGTGGTAGTTTGCAGTTGCGTATAGATTGTTATTTCTTAAGAAGAGTGATAGTGAAGAACTTTTATGCTCTTTCATAGATTGATGATTTCGTCGATCAATAGAAGGGTGAACGTTGGTTCTCAAAGATCAATTTGCGATTAGGATATCATCATATGTGTGTGAAGTATAAGGATATCCCGAAGACTACATTCCATTTTCATCATGGAAATTACGAGTTGTTTTTTATTTTTTCAGTGTGATGAATGCTCCAGCTGTATTCATAGGGATGATGAATGCAGAGTTTCGTGAGTTCCTGGATAATTACATGGTGGTTTACATCGATGATATTATTGTGTAATTCATGTCTGGGGAGGATTATTTTGGAAATCTACATGCTATTTGGAGAGTCCTTCCCTCTGAAAATCTATTTGGGAAGTTTTCAAAGTGTGAGTTTTGGGCTAAAGAACTTCATTTCCTCAATCATTTTCTAACCAATTTGGGAGAATCTATGGATCCATCAAATGTGTAAGCAGTTAGGCCTTTGGAATCCCCCAAGTCAGTGGTAGAGGTGTGAATAATCCTTGTTATTTCAGACCATTACAAGATGTTTGTAGCCTATTTATCTTATGTTGTGACTCCTTTGATAGAATTGACTAGAAAGGATTAGGAATTCATGTGTACATATTAGCTTCATCCATCTATCCATTATCTAAAAGTGAATTTGGTTAGTGCTTCGGTTCTTTTACTTTTAATATAAGGATTTCAGTTTGAAGTTTTCTATGATGCTTAGCATCTTGGATTTAGATGTGTTCTAATGAAATAAAGATCAGCCTTTTCTTATGGATCCCCATAGTTGTGTTCCTACATGTGTAACTATTTCACCCATGATATTGAGTTGGTAGTGGTGGTGTTTTCCATAAAGTTGTGGAGACATTAACCCATTGGAGAGAATTTTTTGATCTTCACTGATCATAAGGTCATGAGTTACATTTTCTCCCACAGTGACTTCAATACATAAAAACATTATTGGATGAAGTTATTATAAGATTATGACATCAAAATTTCATACAACCCTGATATGTGGAATTTTTTTAGTCGATGAGCTGAGTTGGAAGTCATGTAGTGATGTAGTGTATGAATCAAGTGATTCTTAGAGGGTGATGGAGGAACATTATTAATTATATCTAGATACTTGAGAAGTTGGGGATAATGGTTATATTTTTCAAATGAAGGTGTAGTCATCATTGGTGCAATAGGTTGAGTAATCCATGTTGAGGGATCTTGAGGAGGGGGTCCGAAGACAATGAGTTGATATTAGTGAGGCATGTGATTGTTGGTATGAGGATGAACAACACTGGGTGTTGTTTTAGGGATGGATTTTCATTCATTTAGTTTAGTGATAGATGGTTCTCAGATGGTTCCATTGATCACCCTTAGTGGTACATAATGGCATGAAAAAGCTGTACTGATCATTTAGGAGTCATTTCTAGTGGATTGGGTTTAAGTGTGCAGTTTCTGAGTTTGTTTCATGATGTTTGGTCTTCCGAAAGGTGAAGGTCGAGCAACACATTGCCGGTGGTCTTCTCCAGCTGTTAGATGTACCATAATGGATGTGGAAAGACATATCGATGAACATTTTTAATGGTTTAACAAGATATCATAGAAAATATGATGATATATGGGTCATAAGGTATCAATTGACAAAGTAGTCCCCCTTTATAGCTATCAAGGAGTCAAGCTCAGAGGTTGTTTTTTCTAGATAGTATCTGTAGGAGGTGGTGATACTCTATGGAGTTCCAAGGGAAATAATCTCTTATCGATATCCTCATTATATTTTTGGGGTTTGGTGTGGTCTTATGTATAATATCGGTTCATAGATATTCCATACCACTTATTTTCATCCATATAAGGATGGTCAAATAGAATGAACCATCCAAACTCTTGAAAACATGTTGCGCTCTTATGTCCTAGATTTTGGATGTTTTTGGATGAGGAAATATCTCTCGGTATAGATCTCTTACAAAAATATTTTCTAATCCACTATTGGTATGGCACCATTTTAAGCCTTATATGGTCGACCATTCCATTCCATATTATGTTGGACTGGGGTTTTAGAGTTAGTAATTCTCAAGATGGAACTGGTACAAAGTATGATAGAGAAGGCTCAAGTGATTTGTTAGAGTATGAAGGTAGCATAAGATCATCATAAATCCTAAGTTGATAATAGGAGTATACCTCACTATTTTGATGTTGGGGATCACATGTTCTTAAAGGTGGATCCCCGTCATGGGAAGTGAAGGTTTGGTTGTGGGAGTAAGCTTTCTCCAGAGATCGTTTGGCCTTTCAAGGTGTCATCTTATATTAGAGTCATGGCGTATTAGATAGGGCATCCCCCATAGATGAGTCAGATGTAAAATGTTTTTTCACATATCATAGCTCTATCATTATCATCATGATGACACACACATCATCGCTTTGGGAGAGATCAATGTTGATAATAAAAATCCCTTTGAGGAGCAGCCTATTGGGATCTTGGACTATAGGTAGAAGGTGTTGTGTTGGAGTTATATCTCCTTGGTTTGTGTATTGATGTTGAAATGTGGTGCGAAGAAGAGAACCTAGGAATTGGAGTTGCAGATACATGCTCAATACCCTGAGGTATTTTATTTTTATATATTTTATTGTAATTTTCTTCACTTGGTGGTTGTAGACCCTTTCTGGTGATGTGGTGTCTTTCTCTTATGGCTTGTTGTGGCATGCTATCTTTTTAGAGGTATCTCCCCAGGGAGAGTGTTTATGAGTTTTGTGGGGGTTTTCACATGGTTTGGGTTGTTCCTTGATAAAGTAGCTGAGATCCGGTGGTGGAAATATCTTTGGGTCATCTATCATGGTGGTAGTTTGGAAATATTTTTTGGTTTCATCTTTTGGATTGTTTTGTTTTCATGAGGGAGAGAATAGTTTTAGAGGTGTCTGATGTAATGAATCAGAACTATATAGTACACTAATATATTTAAATCTAGTGTTCTAGGTGTTTTGGGAGGTCAAGATGACCCATTTCAAGGGTTTTAAATTTTTTATATTTTCCAATGGTTTCTCGTTTCATGGGTGGGTCAGGAATGATGATTCAGGAGTGGTGAGTCGACAATGGTGACTTGGAACTATTACCCACAAAATGGTAGATCACCGAGCGTTGTATCTCATAATGGTCTCTCAAAAAATGGTCACTCATCCTATGGTGATTCACCCATTGGCGAGTCATCCAACGGTGACTCATCCAATGGTGAGTCCTCTAATAGTGACTCATCCAATGGTAACTCATATAAGGGTGACTCTGTAAAGACCCATAAATTTCAAGGGATATTTTTTCTTAATTTTCTTTGGGATTTTATGAGTATTCAGTTTCTGACCGCACCTGATTCTAAGGCCCGGTGTGCCCAGAATCAATTTCCAAATTTTAGATCAGGTACGTTCAGTGAACGAACGAGCAGATTTTCCTAACATTTGAACCAGTGCTCAGAATCAAAATCTGAGGGCACTGATGAAACTGTATCGTCGGTTTTTTCTTAGGAAGACCTTTTCTGGAGTTGCGTTTGCTCGTAATTAGTTGTTTAAAAAAAGGGATTAAGATTAATGTGAAATTAAAATCGTGTTACAATTTTTATTCCACATTCTTAAGGGGTTTAGCCCATGTGAGGGAGTTGGGGTGGGACCCACTGATGTGTTAACCCCCTTTGAAAGGATTTAAGATGAGGTGGGTCCCACATGAGCCCCCACTTTTTCATTCTTCCTTAACTCCTTTTTAAAACCTCTTTTGTCATTAATGATTCCAACTTATCACTTTAATTAATTTTGACATGTTATGTTAAACTAAATGAAGAGAATTAAATTATGAATGTCTGAATTTTTAAAAGTGTTGGAAGAAGTAATAAAATAAGGATAAAGCCTTATTTTATTTTGGTGGCTTCGTTGTGTCGAGAGAGGGAGAGTTCTACCATAGAAGAACTTCATTATCCTCCTTGAAGAACACGAAGAACACTGACCCACCTTCCTTCATTCTTTTTCCCATGTCAAAGGAAGGGAGACTTCGTTTCACCTCGAACAATCTTCATCAACGTGTACGGAGCCACACCCCATGACGTCGTTTTCTGTGATGCTCATTGATAGTCAACTCGTTATTGAGGTAGGGGTTTGATTTTGTTTTTGAATATTATTTTCCGTTCATCGTCAATTTCTTTCGGCTACTTGTTATCAATTTAACGGGAGGAGGTCGGACATCACAAACACGGCCAACCCTGCTCCCCCTTTGTTGTTGTGTTCATTGCGGCTCGAAAGAAGGTGGCGCTGTGCAAAGGCACCGCGTGGAAACTTGGAGGAATGCATCGAAGAAGCGCGGCACCGCCGCACCTCGCCGTTAAGGCTGAAAGAAGCTGTGGCTGGAGCGGGGCTGCGGCGAAGGGCCCCGACGCTGTTGCGCCGCGCCGGAGAACCACGAAGAGACTACGGCCGGAGCGAGACCGCAGCGGAGGGGCGCGGCGCCGTCGCGCTGTGCCAGTCAGACCACGGCCGCTAAAGAGCAGGGAAATGGGGCCGGAACTGCCAGCTGCCAGCGTGTCAGAGGGGCGGGACCGTGCGGTCCCGTGGCGGCGGCACCGGCCGGCCAGCCGGGCCGGCGGTTCGGTGAAGGCTGGGGGTCGTAACCCCTGGCTGGCAAAAGGAGCGGCCCCTACATGGGGGCTGCCGTTTCCAAACAGGGGAAAGCTCCCCCCCCCCCCCCGACTTCTGCAACAGCTCAGCCAGCGCAGAGCTAGCCACGTAGGTCACACCCACGCTAGGCCAACCATTCTCCCAGGCCGGGCCGGGCTGACCCAGGGGGTCTTAGGCTGGGCCCAAAACCCCCTAAAACTGGGCAGGTTCGTTTAAATGCCAATAACATGGGATACAGACTTTCGATCGACACACCGTCATTTGCAATGCGATCCTTGGATCGAGAATGTCGTTTCAGTATATTATAATCAAGGTTTTGGAGAACTTTGGAGTACGGCCGGGTTGGTTCGAACACAAAACCAACCTGGCCCTCGGAGCGGAAAGGCTTAAAACATGAGCTCTGGACGTCCGATTGACATGTCGTCGACTTTTTTGGTTTCGTATTAGTGAGACGGATCTTTTGGCTTACTGCGCTTGAGGTTTTGATGCAGTTGGAGTATGGCCGAGTTGGATTGTACCCGAAATCCAATCGAGCCCCTCGAACGGAAAAGCCATTAACATTCAGACCGGACATCCGTTTGACGAACTGTCAGCGGTGTTGGTGATCACATTAAGAAACAGTCCCTCTGAGTATACTCTATGGGAGTTTGGGGTACCGTTGAGATACAGTCGTTTTGGTTCGTACATGAAACCAACCGGGCCCCTGGGATGAAAAGGCTAATAACTCTCAGACCGGGCATTCGATTTTCACGTCGTATGTCGCATTGTGATCCTATCGACGAGGCAGAACCATGGGATATATCGACTCCAGTCTACATGACAGTTGATGTATCGACCTCTTGGCTTGTGGAGTGGAGCCTCCCGGAACGAGCGTGCTGTGTGCGGAAACCCTAGAGCTGGCTGAGACTTGACGACTGCTAATCGATCGACTCGGAGTGTTTCAGATATCCTAGTGGGGAGAGCATGGTTGTAGTGGCAGACCCACGGTAGAGGAGTGATTGGTTGTAGTGTCAGACCCACGGTACTCAACAGAAAGAGTACCTATGTAGGCTATGAGGGGGAACACTTGGTTGTAGCGGCAGACCCTTGGTGGGAAGCGCTTGGTTGTAGTAGTAGTCCCACAGTACTCTACATGTGGAGTACTATAGCAGTCAAAGGTTAGTGGGAAGTTCTTGGTTGTAGCCGTAGGCCCGCTGTACACGATAGAGTAGGAGTTCCCTAGCAACAATGGGTTCGACGATGATGACTTTCGTACTGGAATCATCTGTGGGTTCGACGATGAAGAAAACCATACTAGAATCCTTCGTCGGTTTGGCGGTGACGACTACAGTACTTGTATCTTACGTGGGTCCCAGCTAGATGAATTAGTAACTACATATGATCATCTATTTTTGCATTACAAATGTTGTATACCTGTGTGATCTGAGTCTTGGCTTTCAATCATTATCTTCGGTATGATTGACTTACTTTCTTGTGTGGATTGGGTTGTACTATCCTGTGTAGACGTGATCGAACCCGGGCTCGGATGTTGGAGCCAAACTGGAATTGATGACTTAGGTATATGTATGGGCATATACCTAAGTAGTGTTGGATGTTACATCGTGATTGTATCTTTCCATTGTGGATTATCGTTTGTGGATTCTGGGAGACCTTCGGGGGTCTTGGGATCCCTACCGAGTAGCGTACACTCACCCCTGCATAGGCTATGCCCGCACTATATTGTGTTGGATGCAGATGACGGACAATGCTGATTGTGGTTGAGGCTTGTGGAGAAAAACTGTACCCGGAGGTGGACCACTGGGTGGGATGTACATGGAGCAGATGGTTGGACCCAAGGAGCTAAGGAGTCTATCTATACCCACCCATTAGGTGGGACTTCCAGTGGATGGCTTGACGTTGTTGCTTTATTTTCAGTTGTTGTACTTTCTTTCTAGTTGTACTTTACTTTTAGTTTGGGTTTGTATTCTGGCCCATTTACATTCCTTACATACTATTGTAACCTATTTGCTTAGTGTATTCTTCAGCTTCCTTCTCTGTAGTGTTTGTTTACTTTATAATGGCAATGCCTTCCCCTTTTGGTTGGGATTTATGCTTTAGTGGTAGTCGCTAGCCCTTGGCCTATGGAAGGCGGGCTTGGAGTAGTAACGACACGGGTCCTGAAAAATTGGTATCATAGGAGTTCGGTTCTACCGCAGAACTCGGGACTTTGATCTTTCTTATATGTGAAGAAATAGTGTTATCGGTATTGAGTGTGGTTATCAGTCCAGGGAGTCTAGTGTTGGTGCGTCGGCCGATGTATCCGTACACTGGGACCCTGACTTATGATTTCCGACTCATTGCGTGAAAACACTGATTGCATGTGTGTTTCAAAAGTTTTCTTTGTGATTACTGTGTGTCATCTCACCAGATATACTTTTTTTGACCATGGAGAACTTGTTTCCTTTCAGCATGGCGCCATGACGGTAGGAAGCTATGGTTCAGAGCATTGTGTGAGATGACAACCCATCGAGAAATGAGGCCTTGGTGTAGGGACCCATTACAGCGGAGGCACCGACGGTACCTCTACTTGCTGAGCCACCGATGCCACTAGCCCTAGCTGCTGAGAGTGGACGTTTCCTTAGTGAACTGAATGAGTTTAGGTGTCAGATACCACCCAGGTTCCATGGGGAGATGGACCCCCAGGCAGCCGAGGATTGGCTGGAGGCTGTAGTTCAGGTTTTCAGGTTAGTGGGGACACCAGCTGACCTCATGGTGATCCTTGCAGCGAGCCTCCTACATGCGGTAGCAGGTATATGGTGGAGTTTGATGCTCGAGGTTCACGATGAGGCATCCCTTCTGTGGGAAGACTTCGAGAGCCTGTTCCAGGTAGACTTTTTACCAGCCACCCTTCGAGCAGTGTGCATACAGGAGTGACTTCATCTTCAGCAGGGTAGCATGAGAGTGGCGTAGTATTCAGGGAGGTTCACCGATCTCAAGCGTTACTCTATAGATATGGTACGAGACCTGTTCTTTAGGGCCCGAACCATCGAGTAGGTCTCAGGTGTGAGATTAGAGCTTCATTTGTTTCTCACAGCATCCCGATGTAGACATGGGTGTTGGAGGGAGCCCTCTTAGTGGAGAGTTTCCATACTGAGCAGTCTTCAGCAGCCGGACCCACCACTAGTCGGCATGCGGTAGAGTCTTCTGCAGCGGGTAGTAGACAGATGATGCAGAGGTCCAAGAGGACCAAACCTACAGGTGATTGACCACATGACACATGATCGTTTGTGTGAGTCACCTGGGTTAGAGAACGACTTACCAGGAGCGGACAGTGTTACTCCTGTGGCGGGGTTGGTCACATGGCACGTGACTATCCGACCCACCATACAGATGACCAGTGGATAAAAAAAGGACCTCCTAGGCAGAGGAAAAGGTTCGATCGGGGCGGATCTCAAGGAGTAGGAGACAGAGGTAGGGGAGCTGGCCGTGCAGCAAGTGGTGGGCGATGCGTTGGGGCCCTACCACCACCACCACCCGGAGGACCACCCCGACCGCAGGGAACGGGTGGACAGGGGAGAGCTCAGCTTCAGGCAGCTGAGGCCTACGATCATGGAGCACCGGGAGCAGATGGATAGGAGCGGGACTAGCTCCAGACATGGAGACTTTTTTCATGTTGCTTTTCGCTTTTTTGATGTTTTTTTGTGGATGCTTTTTGTCTTTGTACTTTGAGCTTCAATAATAAAGGACACCTTTCATTGTGGCATTTACTTTCATGTCCTGTCTATATATTGTTACTAATAAGTTTCAGTTTAAACTATTGACTTGACCCTCACTCTTGAGATTCCTACTAGAGGAAACCCAGTGACCACACACTGATGCCGATAGTGTGACTCAACCCTTGGAGGCGAGAGAAATGGTTGGATCTCTTGGTAGTAGCATCGAGGCCTTACGACGTCATCCTTGGTGTGGATTAGTATCATCCATGTTAGGATTGACTGTATTAGGGGAAGAACATGGTTCATCCTATGGATGAGACCGTATTTCTCTTATCAGAAAAGATGATATCTTAGAAGCTCTTGTAGGACCAGAGAAGGACCAGGTCATCCAAGAGCAGATGAGGACAGCTCATAGTCGACAAAAGTCTTGTGTTGACAGGAGGTGGAGACCACTAGAGTTCGAGGATGGAGACCACAGTTTCCTATGGGTCTCACCTCGGTGTGGATTACGGAGTTTTACCCACGACGGAAAGTTATCTGCATGCTTCATCAAAACCTTCTAGGTCCTCAATAGGGTAGGCGCGGTGGTTTACCACTTGACCCATCCACCTCAGTTGCACCAGGTGCACAACGTTTTCCACATATCGCAACTGAGGAGATACATGCACGACCCGACACATATCATTGATAATAAGGTGAATTTTGTTGAGGTCCTGGTGGGGATCGAGGATCAATAGTAGTGGGTCCTACGTGGGTTGTCAATTCCTCTAGTGCACATCAGATGGAAGCACGGGAACCTCCAGGAGATCACTTGTGAGTGGGAGGCTCAGATGCATGCTCAGTACCCTCTTTTGTTCCCCTAGATTGTGATGTATATTTACGGGGACGTAAGGCCCTGAGGTGGGAGTAATGTAAAGACCCATAAATTTTAAGTGAAATTTTTTCTTAATTTTCTTTCCGATTTTACGAGTACGTAGTTTCTAACAGCACCTGATTCCGATTCCCGGTGTGCTCGGAATCAATTTCCAATGTTTAGCTCGGGTACATTCAGTGAACGAATGAGAAGGTTTTCCTAACTTATGAACCAGTGATTGGAATCAAAATCTGATGGAACCGATGAAACCGCAATGTCATTTTTTTCTTAGGAAGACCTTTTCTGGAGTTGCGTTTTCTCAAAATTAGTTGTTTAAAAAAAGGGATTAAGATTAAAGTGAAATAAAAATCTTGTTACAATTTTTATTCCACATTCTTAAGTGGTTTAGCCCGTGTGAGGGAGTTGGGGTGGGACCCACTTATGTTTAAACCCCCCTTGAGAGGATTTAAGATGTGGTGGGGCCCACACGAGCCCCCACCTTTTCATTTTTCCTTAACTCCTTTTTAAAACCTCTTTTGACATTAAAGCTTCCAACTTATCACATCAATTAATTCTGACAAGTTATGTTTAGTTAAATGAAGTGAATTAAATTATGAATATTTGAATTTGTAAACGTGTTTTAAAAAGTAATAAAATAATTCTAAATCCTTATTTTATTTTGGTTGCTTCGTTGTGTTGAGAGAGGGAGAGTTCTTCTATCGAAGAACTTCATCATCCTCCTTGAAGAACGTGAAGAACACTGACACGCCTTCCTTCATTATTTTTCCTGCGTCAAAGGAAGGGAGACGCCATTTCAGCTTGGACAATCTCCTTCAACATGTACAGAGCCACACCCCACGACACCGTTTTCTGTGATGCTCATTGATTGTCAACTCGTTATTGAGGTAGGGGTTTGATTTTGTTCGTGAATATTCATTGTTATTCATCATCAATTTCTTTGGGCCTATTGTTATTAATTTAACGGGAGGAGGTCTGACCACATGAACACGGCCGACCCTCCTCCCCCTTTGTTGTTGTGTTTGTTATGGCTTGAAATAAGGTGGGGCGGTGCCACAACACTGTGCGGAATATTGGAGGAATGCGTCGAAGAAGCGCGGCCCCGTCGCGCCGCGACGTTGAGGCCGAAAGAAGCCGCGGCTAGAGTGGGGCCGCGGCAAAGGGTCGCGGTGCCGTCTTGCCGCACCGGAGAACCACGAAGAGACTGCGGCTGGAGTGGGCCCACGTTGGAGGGGCTCCGAACCGTCGCACTGCGCTGGTCAGACCAAGGCCGTGGCCTTTGGCCGTGGCGGACCAAGGAGCGGCGACCAGAACCACCGACCGCCGGCGCGTCGGAGGGGCGAGACCGCGGGGTCCTACAGCGGCAGCACCAGCTGGCCAGCCGGGCCAGCCATTGGGAGAAGTCTGGGGGTCGTAACCCCTGGTTGGAAAAAGGAGCTTCCCCCACGTGGGGCCGCCCTTTCAAAACAGGGGGACAACGCCCCCCCCCCTTCCGCAACAGCTCGGCCAACACTGAGCTGGACACGCGAGCCGCGCAGGCCGGACGGGGCTGCACTATCCGGGCCGGGCCATGCCCTAGCAGGTTGGACCTGGACCCGGTTCGGGTTGACCTAGTTCGGTCCGACCCAGGGGGTCTTGGGCCGGGTCGGTCCGAGCCCAAAACCAGCTAAAACCGGGCATGTTCGTTTAAATGCTCGTAACATGGGCTACGGACCTTCGATCGACACCCTGTCAGTTGCAATGCGATCGTTGGATCGAGACAGTCGTTTTGGTATATTATACTCAAGGTTTCGTAGAACATTAGAGTACGACCGGATTGGTTCGAACACGAAACCAAACAGGCCCTCGGAGCGGAAACGCTTATAACATGATCTTTGGATGTCCGATTGACGTGTCGTTGACTTTGTTGGTTTCCTCTTAGTGAGTCGAACCTTTTTGATATTTTCTCTTGATTTTTGGATTCATTTGGAGTATGGTTGGGTTGGATTGTACACAAAATCCAACCGGGCCCCTGGAACGGAAAAGCCATTAATATTCAGACCAGACGTCCGTTTGATGAACCGTCAGTGGTGATGGTGATCACATTGAGAAACGGTCCCAACGAGTATATCGTATGTGATTTCAGGGTACAGTTGAGATACAGTCAGTTTGGTTCGTACACGAAACCAACCGGGCCCATGGGATGAAAATGCTAATAACCCTCTGACCGGGCATTCGATTGACGCGCCGTTTATCGTGTTGTGTTCCTATCGAAGAGACGGAACCTTGGGATACATCAACTCTGTTATACATGACAGTTTATGTATCTAACTCTTTGATCATGAAGCATACCCTCCCAGAATGAGCATGCTATGTGCGGGAACCCTAGAGCTGGCTGAGACTTGACAACTACTGATCGATTGACTCATACTATTTCGGATAGACCAGTGGGGAGCGCTTGGTTGTAGCCGCAGACCCACGTAGGAGGAGCGCTTGGTAATAGTGGCAGGCCCGTGGTACTCAACATAAGGAGTACCTCTGTAGGCTATGGGGGTAGCTCTTGGTTGTAGCGGAAGACCCATGGTGGGAAGCGCTTGGTTATAGCAACAGGCCCACATTACTCAACAGGTGGAGTACTACAGCAGTCCAATGATAGTGGGAAGTGCTTGGTTATAGCGGCATGCCCACTGTACTCGATAGAGGAGGAGTTCCCCAGTAGTTATGGGTTCGACAGTGAAGACTTTTGTACAAGAATCCTCTGTGGGTTCGGCGACGACGAAAAACGTACTAGAATCCTCCGTGGGTTCAGTGGTGATGACTACCATACTTGTATCCTACGTGGGTCCCAACTAGATGAATCAGTAACTACATCAGATCATCTCCTTTTTTTACAAATTATGTATACCTGTGTGAGCTGAGTCTTAAATTTCAATCATTATCTTCGATATGATTGACTTTCTTTACTGTGTGGATTGGGTTTTACTATCCTCTGTGGACGTGATCGAACTCAGACTCGGATTTTGGAGCCAAACTGGAATTGATGAATTAGGTATATATATGGGAATATACCTAAGTAGTGTTGGATGTTACTTTGTGATTATATATTTCCTTTTTGGATTATCCTTTGCAGATTCTGGGAGACATTCGAGGGTCTCGGGGTCCCTACAGAGTAGCGTATACTCACCCCTGGACGGGCTATGCCCTCAATACGTTGTGTTGGGTTCAGACGATGGACGGTGCTGATCGTGGTTGAGGCTTGTGGAGCAAGACAGTATCTGTAGGTGGACCACTGGTCAGGACGTACACGGAGCGGACGGCTGGACCCAAGGAGCTGAGGAGGCTATTTGTACCCACCCTTCAGGTGGGACTTCCAGTGGACGGCTCGACATTGCTGCTTTATATTTAGTTGATGTAATTTCTTTCCAGTTGTACTTTACTTCCAGTTTTGGATTGTATTCTGGACCATTTACTTTCCACACTTACTATTTCACCCTGTTTACTTAGTGTTTACTTCATCTTGCTTACTCGGTGGTGTTTGTTTACTTTGTAAAGCCAATGCCTTCCCCTTTTGGTCGGGATTTATGCCTTGGTGCTAGTCGCCATTCCCTGGCATATGGAAGGTGGGCTTGGGGTAGTCACGACACGGGTCCCGAGGACAGGTCATGACAGACTCGTCCAACGATGACTCATCCAAGGTGACCCATCAAACAATGACTCCTCCAATGAAAACTCACCCAACAGAGAGTCATCCAATAGTGAATCATCCAACATTGAGTCTTCCAATGGTTACTAATCCATTGGCAAGTTATCCAATAGTGACTTGTCCAATGGTGAGTAATTCAAGGGTGACTCATCCAATGGTGAGTCATCCAGTAGTGATTCATCTAATAGTGAGTCATGAAAAGTGTTTCAAGTTTTATATAGTTGCACCCATTTGATGTAATCTTCGATCTAAAACAGAATCAAAGCCTTATTTTAAGGAAAATATGGCTTATTCGAATCCCATAACTATTATCTAAATGTCTCAATTGGTCTGAGTTTCACTACTCATTCAAAAGGTGTAATCTTGATAAGATCTTCCTTTAATGGAAAATCTAAACTGCAACTCTGTTTAGATTTTTGAAAGGATGAGATACCTTCCACCCTTGTTCTTCCTTTTTTTTTCTTCGTACAGGACGCCCGTAGTTCTTCCTCTCATCGGAGTAATGAAATAGATCGACAGTCCTTATATCATGGAGTTTTTCCTACTGCATATGCACCCCCTTTTTTGGTGCAACCTGGTAGGGTCAATCCGTCTTCAATATAAGGTATGTTCTTCCTCCATTATTCTAGGTCACATGATCTATTTACTCCCATTTCCCCTTTCATTGTGAAGGAATTTTATGTCCATTTTTCAAATGCATCTTTCTCGATTGTTGGTTGGTGTGGTAGTGTTAAGGCTTCCTCGGGTGGATGTAGTCATTGTGGGACCAGTGATCAATATCTGTTATGTTGGTTGTTATCATGAAAAGAATATTAGAATCCTTTTGAGGTAGGGTAATAGTTTATTCTCTATCTATTTATGTGAAATTGTAGAGTTTTCATGATTTATCCCTTAGGATCACAATGAAATTTTCATAATAAATATTTATACCAGATTAAGGAATTGGTATCAATTTCATAGTGATGTTATTAACTCTTGATTTTCTAGTTAGTTTTAAATAAATAATTTTCTTATTTATCATTCCTTTATTGGTGGAAATTAGTAAGGAGTATAAATCTTGGATTAATTATAAATTGATTGTCTAAAAGATTACAATGGAATGTTCATGAATCCGGTTGTTGTTCTTTTTATTTGATGATAATAAAATGGATGAAGTTATGCATGATTAATTGAATTAGTTTATGAACCTGAATTATATTTATGCATATTGATATAAATATTAAAGTCATGTTAAATAAATTTTTAATTAATTTATAATAGCTTTAGAAGCATGTTTCATAGGTTGATGTAGTTGGAAACTGTGATATTGAATCAGTTAATCCAATATTGAATAAGAACTGGTTTTATAAATAAAATATAATGCATTATAGGGTGTGACTGACATACCTTGTTGTAAATGACCCTCTCTTTATCTTTTGGATCTGTTAGAGCTCATATTCTGTGATGGATGAATGCCTTTCTTTGGGGATAAGAGACTGTGGCTATGTTCGTTTCCTACTAGTTGTGTTGTGATGTGAGAATGGGATAATTGAGAATTGAGGGCTATTATGGTATGTGTTCAGGGAGGCCCAATGGTTTCTAAGGTAGCAGTTGACACCTATAGTGGAAATATGCATCAGTTTATGTGTGTGGGTTACGAGGAGGACACTTGAGTTGATGGAACGAGTTGAAGCCACGATTATCCTTTGATAAAAATGTTTGATGCTTTTTAATATGTTGCTAGTTTATCTTCATTACATTCCCAACTGCATGAGGAAGATAGTCTTTCATTCCCTCTTTCAAATAAAGGGAAAGATGTGTGGGTTACTCAAGGTGCTTCTGTGTTCAGCTTCATGAGGATGGTTTTGTCTACACTCTTGCTATAGGTAGAAAAGACTCAATGACTAGTTCATCGACTCACCGTGTTGGACCCAATGTGTTTTGTATCTTAGGCTATTTTTCTAGAATACCATGAAATATTGAAATATGGAACTTATTAACACTATTAATAAATGGATAAATGTTTCACCCCTGAGATTGAAGCTTTCTGGGATGTAATGCCTATTAGAGTTGGTGTCATAGAACTAACTCTTTATACATTGATTACATTAATATCTAACATATTTAAATATTAAACTTATTATTACATATTTTTCATTTTTCTTCATGACAATGATGTAATAATGTCCAAGAGTTTTTGTTGCATTGACAAGGTTATAGCAGTTCCCCTCTATGATGAGAACTTTTATATGCTATGATAATATTAATAGATGTAGTTATGTGGTTGGATGACATACAAGTATGGGACACATAGTATAGAGACCATTAGGAATGATTACTCATAAGAAGATAATACTTCTTCTTATGATGTTCACACATGATAATCTCCAAGATGAGAGGTTACATGAACAGACCTACCTTTAGGAATTCAGCATGTTTTGGGGTCATCATATATTCTTATTTTTGACCATATGTAACAGTCCATAGACATTAAGATTATCATTAATGGGTTTCATGACTTGTGAACTTTGATTTACTGATGAAAACCATCACACCATATGTTAGAAGGAATTAGGTTATGTTGGGTGGGTCACAAGTTACATGTAATTAATGGATAAGTTTAGGAAGGATTTATCCCTTCCATTTATGAAAGTTGATATCTCAGCACTTTGGTTGAAATAAAACCATCACCCTCAACTCCATGTCTATGGAGTAACGATGAGTTTATTTTAGGTAGTCAAAGAATGACGTATCAAGAAAAAAGGTTGATGACACTATCATGAAACCTCCTTGATGAGATATTGAGACAAGGTGATTATATTACAATGTGAGCATTCATATATGGATGTCATTGTTATGAAATTAAAATCATATTCTTGGGTACCCTAACCTTTTTCAAGATAGTACTCTTGGAATTTAGGAAAGACTTCTTCACACTAAGGGGAAATAATCTAAGAGGGTCACACACTATGTGTTTCTTGTGCTATAAATTAAATTCCATTTGAGTTTAATAGAATACATACTATTCTCAAGACTGTGAAATAATATTATTAATGTTAAAATGATCGCATAAATTAAATAAAATACATTTAATTAATTTTTTATTTTATTAAACATTTAATAAATATTTATTTATTAGTTTTAAAATAAAAAATTTATTTAATAGAATAATTTATTTATTTATTTATTCTGGTGTTAAATAAATGGAAGTGAGGTCTGAGTGGACCAAGGCTAGTATGATTGTAAAATAATTATTTTTAAGATTGTAAATAAATATTTAACTAGTTATCATAAGACAAAATATTAATAACACTATTATCATTATGTTTCACGGGATTTCATTTATGATCTTGTTTTGTGGAAGTTGGCACCCCACGAATATGGGTGTTGCAACTATTATTTTGTCGTACAGGTTTTATCTAAGGTTATGAATTTATTTAATTGTTGTTATGCAATTAAATATTGAAACTAAAACCCCAAGTCATTAAATAGTTAGGTATGCATATGGTACCATTACACCTGGTGAACCGCATTGTCACTCGTGTGGGAAATGTTGAGCCAAAAAAATTTCTCTCTCAAATTCTCTCATATCCTTTTTCATGAGAGAGAGAGATTTATCAAGACCAAATAACATGTGATTAATAATGATAAACTCAAGAAACTCACTTCTCTGTGCTAGTACCCCATGAATTAGTTGAGTCAAATGGAGTCTATCAAAACATGTGTTGATCACTACTAGAGGAACCTAGTTTGGATCCTCGTTTGTTCTAGGAGAAAATCTAGAAGGGTCATTCTGGATGATCAACATTGCAAACAAAGAAATTACCAATGATCTATATATTTAATTTTTGTAAGAATTTTTTAAATTAATTATAATCATTTTGTGCAAGATCCTCTCTCAAGGATCTGGCACCCTTTTGTTATTTTTTCTAGATCATTGATCTTAATACATGGATACTAGAGTTTATCATTGTTTTTATCCCAGATAGGTAATCAATTACTAAAAAGGGAATGTTGGGCACTCCCAACTTCCATGCTTCCTCTGTGTTTGGATCCCTCAAGTGGTATTATAGGGAGATTCGTCATCATTTATAATTGTTTTGAATAATTTTTTTGAGTATTTAAGATATAATAATTTAGTATATCAATTATTGGTTAATCATTCTTGTAATATGTATTTCAAGAATTGTTCTTCCTCATTCATTTCATAATGATCAAACAAAAAATAAAAAATTTTGGATTAAAATTAATGTGAGGAACTCATCAAGAGGAGTCAACGATTATATCCAGGTGACACGAAATTATATGTTGTGTGTTTGGACTAGCACATTGTGTTCTCTTCTGTACACACCATGTAATCAGGACTACACACCTTGTATTCATGTTCATCTCATGGAAAGTAATTTAGAAATTACTCAAGCTGTGTGAAATTACTGAACATATTGTAATTAATTTTATACCTCATGTTGACCGGGAAAAATAGATACACGCTTTCTAGATTACAAGCCATGTGTCCCACATGGAATAGTGTGTAGTCCCATTGGGTTAATGGATAATGCGTGCATCTTATACGGGGATTGAGCTGACCAGAAACCATGTAAACTACAGAAAACATGCAGTGTAGACCACAGTACATGCAATGTGCTCCAAATTATCCAATGTTTACCATACATGAAAATTACCTAGATGTGAACTTCAGGAAATATGGTGAATGTAATACATGTCCTGTTGTCGTAACTACATGTAGTGTACTTTACCAAATCACAAAATGTTAAAACTCCATTGTTTCTGTAATGTTAAAAACTACTTATCAGGTATAAATTTTACTGTAGGTTGGTACTTTATGAATTAAATCATCATGTATTCCATATTTTAGAAGAGTAAAATAGTACACCAATATAATATATGTTGGGTAGATTCGAAGAGGTATTCAACAGGTTACCACCAAGGTAAATTTATGTACAAGGATGAGAATTTGATGGAAATTTTGAAACATAATTAAGATAAAAGGATTTATTAATTAAAAATAATGAATAATCGATTCAAGCATGATTTATATTGATGATATTGATTAAGAAACTGAAAGATAGTATTATTATTTATGTAATTTATTGCATGTATTTGGATGATCTTGATCTAGACCAAACCATGGTATGTTTTTGGTTTTTTTAATTAAATTGTTGGTGTGCGAGCCAAATCTCCTCATTAATATGTACGGCCTGTGTGCCAATGGTTTAATTTATGTAAACCCCCTTTTTACCTCTTACTTTTCTGTGAGTTAAAAACCATATGTAATGGATGGAGCTCACAAGCTAGTGGATGCAGTCCATGAAAGAGTCGAGATGAAACCAATCCCAGGAGATACAAAGGTGGACAGGTGGAAAGGAGTAAACAAGAACCCAAAAGGTACAAAGTGTTTCACCCCTAGGTTAGGGTTATTTTAACAATTCCTAGATAAAACTCCATTATAAAATTTCATGATCATTCCCTTATCTTTATTTTTTTCAGTTCCATGGTTTATCATTATGGATGAGCTTTAGAGATCCCATAATTATTTAATTAAACAATCATGTAAGATGGAAATAAAATAAACTAGGCTTATGCGTAAATATTATAAATATATGGTTAATCACATAGTATGTCCAGCTTAATATTAGTAAGAATTTGATAATGATAATAATAAATTTATGAATAAGAGATAAAATTCTCAAAAAATATTAATTTAGATAAATCCTTCTGTCATATGATTAAGGGAAAGACTCAATAAAACTATGTTATTAACAAACTGTTATTGGGACACTTACATTTATATAGGATTACCTTACGAATTTTGTGGGCTGACATAACCTTATCACATTAATAACAGTATCCCTTTCTAGACATGGTGTAATATTGGAGGCAAGTGTTGAGGAAATCCATGTTTGGTTTTCAGGATTGGGGATTCCGTTCAATGGATCAAGGAACTAAAATACCGTAGTTGTGAAAGAACTACCTACCTAAATACCATCAAATTTTTTGACTACCATTTTTTGGGGTTATGCAAAGGGAAATATAGATACATTCTACTATAATATCGAAAAAAACTATATATTCTGAGTTCAATGGTGAGGGATATTGGGACATCATAAAATAGTGGGAGACTTATTAAAATTATTTTATTATTTCTCATAAAATGTAATCAAGAATGTAATAATAATCGACTATTTTAATTTTAGATTAAAAAACGCTCAACCACACTATCCCTATGATCATATCATTATAAAATAAATATCCTTTCTGGTAGTAACATTCAAGAATCTTTTACACCCCATCGGGTTGTTCTCCATCATGACCAGAAGTAAAGCGTTTTGGATTCATAATTAACTGATCCGGTTTCAAAATATGTGAGTGATGATGATTTCTTGATCTATAAGAAACATATGAACAATGTGGCCAACATTCAATGGATGATTCTTTCATCAATATCTACTGAACTCTTGAATGATTATGAAATAATGGATGCATATAGCATGCTCGATCACCTATGTGGTCTTTATTAAGAGAGATAAAGACTAGAATGGTTTGAGATATCCATGCCACTATTTCATAGTAATAATGGAGAGGGTTCACCAAATGGGCCTCATGTAGTCAAGCTCATTATATACATTGAAATCCAGGAGGACCTATGTTTTAAACTCCCAGAAGAACTAGGTACCTACCTCATTCTTTCATCTCTCCCACATAGATTCTCCATTTTTGTGGTTAATTTCAATATGAACAACATTAAGAAGTCTCTATTTGATCTTCGTAACCTTATTCTCCACATGGATAATGATATGAAGCGTGAAAATCCTTTTATACCGATACTGAATAAGAGGAAATTTATCATAGAGAGATTTAAGACCAAAGCATCATCATGCCCTTCCATGAAAATGAAGATCAAGAGAGAGGCAAGGGAATATTAAGCAGTTTGTTTTTCATTTGGCCATAAGGGCCACAGGAAGAAAAACTACACATAGTCATAGAATCAAGGGGAATCTTTTGGTTCATTTTATATCATTTTCAATGTATCTATTTCAAAAAAATGGGTATTGGATACAAGTTTTGGTTCTCATATATGTATTAAAATATATGAACCAAGTAGATTCTAGAAAATTGACTAAGGGGAGGTAGTTCTAAAAGAATCCAACATAGATGGACTTACTATAGGAGCTATCAGGGACTACAACCTCACGTTTTCATATTGGAAGATCTCGGTGTTAATGGTTTGTTATTATGTGACCTCTATGACCATAAGCATTATTTCTATATTGTTAATATATACATATGGATTTTTTTTCATGTTCAGAAATTTGGGTTACTTATTTGAAAAATATGGAATTTGTTTTGGTAGGGAACATTTATACAATGGTATTTATGTGTAGGATTACAAAAAACATGTAATGGAATTCAATAACAATGATACTTCACATCACTCATAACATAAAAATATTTTTCATCACTAGTTAGGTCATGTAATTGAGAAATGACTGACAATGATACAACAAGATGGATATTTACATTCTTTCGAACTAATAAAACTTGCAAGAAAAAATGAAAAAAAACCCATTTAGTGGGAATGGTGAAAGGGCAGAAGAGATTCTTGAATTGGTTCATACTTATATCTATGGACCATTTCTAGTGGAAGCAAAGGGTGGGTAATAATAATTAATAACATTTACTAATGATTTTAATAGATATGGATATATCTACTTAATGAGGTACACATAGGATTCTTTTGACTAGTTCAAGGAATTCTAGAATGAAGTTGATAACAATATTAGTAATAAGATCAAAAAATGCACTCAGACCGAGGTGGAGAGTATATTAATCAAGACCTCATTGATTACATACAGGTGTTTGGGATCCTATCCCAACTCACCCTCCTTACATGCCTTAGTGGAATGGTGCAAGAGAAAGGAGGAACCACACCTTTTTGGATATAGTATGATCAATGAGGTGTCATTCAATAATTCAATTATCCTTCTGGGGATATGCGTTCCAAATATGGGAACACATACTAAACTAAGTATCAACTAAATCGATAAATAGTATTCCATATGAGCTTTTGAGTGGAAGAAAGTCCATGTTATCAAATTTATACGTGTGGGGTAGAAAATCATTTGTTAAGACTTATTCAGCTAAAAAACATGCACCTTAAGTCACATGATGTACCTTTATATGACACCCCAAGAAAAAAAGGGGATATTACATATGTGATCCCGCATATAAAAATGTTATAGGGGAAAGGCATACCATATTCCTTGAGAGGGAGAACATATCCGAAAGAGATTGTGGGATTGAGATTGACTTTGATGAAGCTGAGGGAATAGATTCCATAGTGCCCCATAGAGGAAAGATCTTTCCTAGAGACAAAAGTACTACAAGGAGTACCGAAGATTGTAGAGAATAATTATGGTATAGTTTTATAGTTACTGATGATGGTGATGAATTATTAGTTGATAATAATGATACTCTAACCTACAAGTATGTTGTAAGTGACATAGATATTGCCATGTTCCACGAAACCATGATTTCTAAAAAGGATTCAATGTAACAAAACCTCCTCTTTATTTTGGTAGATCCTCTAGTTAATTTAAATCATGTTGGTTAAAAATGGGTATTCAAGAAGAGACAGGACATGGAAGAAAAAAATAGTACCAATAAGGAATGAATGGTTGAAAAAGGGTTCAAACATCATCGAGACATTGAATACGATGAAACCATTTCACCATTTGCGATGCCAAAAACTATGGTAATTCAATTGGCCTTTATTGCTTACCAAGACTGTGATATTTTGAAAAGGAACTTAAAAACAACATTCCATAATAGGAACCTTGGGGAAGATGTCTACATGACACAACCTAAAGGGTTTGTGACTCCAAAGGATTCCAATAAAATATAAATGTTATAGAAATCCATTTATTTATTAATGTGAGCATCCAGGTCATGGAACATTCGTTTTGTTGAATTTATAAACGAATTTGGTTTTATAAAGAATGAATATGATCCTTGTTTCTAAAAATGGTTTAATAGAATTATAGTCATTTTTCTAAAAGCATATGTTGATGACATACTACATATTGAAAATGAGATACCAGTATCACAGCCTGTTAATGCATTGATGAATCTATGCTTCACCATGATGGACTTAGGTGAGGAATCATATATTTTTGGGAATAATAACCATTGTTATAGACCCAAGAGATTATTTGGCCTATGTAAATATAAACACATTGATAAGATAATGAAGAAATTCATTATGGAACAATCCAAGAGAGGATTGTTTCCAACATCACTGGGTATTCATCATTCCAAGAAAAAGTGTCCCTATATGTATGTGGAATTTGAAAGAATGGAAAGGACTCCATATAGACTAGTTATTGGTCTAGTCAGGTATATCAGGCTATGTACTAGGCTAGATGTTTCCAACACATTGAGTTTGGTAGGTAGATATCAAGATGACCCACATGAATGCCATTGGATTGTAGTCAAGACTATCTTTAAGTATTTAAGGAATACTATAATCATGTTACTACATTATGGAGGAGATGAGGAACTAGTCTTTAGAGGATATATAGATGCTAGTATCTAGAATAAGTAGGATGACATGAAGACGCAAATGGGATACATCTTCACTTTTAATGGAGGTGTTGTGAGATGGAATAACTCAAAGAAGAGTGTGGTCATACATTCTATAACAGAGTCTGAGTATATCATAGCTTATGAGGAAGCTAAAGATGTAGTTTGGATGAAAATACTCATCCAAGAGCTGGATGTTGTACCTAGCAGTTAATATCCCACCACACTCTATTGTGATAATACTGTAGCGGTGGATTTTGCAAAATAGATAGGGTCACATCAGTGGGCACAACACATACATCTAAAGTATCATCTCTTGGGGATTTTTTATAGAGATAATAAGTTGATGTGAGAAAAATTTCCATAGAAGAAAACATGGAGGACCCCTTTACTAAATCCCTGATTAGTAGAAACATGATAATCATGTTAAGTATAACCTACTGAAAGTCATAGGTAGTTGGCTGTAGTCTAAGTGGATGTTTAATGGATTTGGTGTTCTTGATCCAACTATTTTTATGTTGGTTACATGAATATTTAATTTAGTTAAATATAAAACATATTTTTACATATTTTTAATTTTTATGCATGACTATGAAGAAATAATGTCCCAGAGTGTTTGCTGCATAGAAATGGTCATAGAGGTTCTGTAACAGCCCAAGATTTTATAAAAAATATTCTTTTTAATTTTATTAATGTCTTTTGTTTTACGCTACACCAAAAGGAGCTTGCACAACACGCATCCTTAACTTGCCTTTCATTACACGCAATCGCGACCTTCCTCGATAGCGTGTGTAATACGCAATACTGAGTTTCACTAAACAATGATATGCTATTAAAATATTATTAAAACTAGCCGTTATGAATAGTAATAACCACTTTTTAAAATTCTGTAAATCTTTTATTTCAAAATGAAATTCATTTTTGGATTCGGAGTATCGAATTTAGCCTAAGGTGAAATTTTGGTACATTTCGGATAACTTTCATATTCTGATGAATAGTGAAAATTACTAAATTATAATTAAAAAACAACTTTTTTAATCGAAATAATTAATAATGATAAATTATTAATTTGAGTAGTTTTAAAGTATATTTAGAATATATTTTTACAATTTAATACAATGTTGGTCATTGGATGTAATTTCACATTTAAACCAGACATAATCAAGTGTCAATCTTTTGATAGATATTGTTTCTTAAAAACACGCTATTTGTTTTAACAGCGGGATTTAATTATAAAATGAAATTTCTATGTTATGAATTTGGTAAAATAGACTTCATTTTTGAATTCGGAATATGAAATATAGCTTAGGATGAAATTTTGGCTTTTTTCTGAAAACTTTCAATTTTTGATGAATAGTGAAACCACTAAGTGGTAGGTTAAAAACTGAATTTTGCATAAAACTTAATTTTACCGCTTCTGTGAATGGAATTTCGAAAATCCGACAGACACGGTTGATATCAGTATGTAAAATGTGGTTCAATGAGATAAAAATAATTTTTTGGTGAATAGTAACTTTTTACTTTTTTTACCGCGGTTAATAGTAAATAGGGTAACTAAGGGTAAATATGATATTACTATTACCCTAACACATGTCCTAATTCTATTGGACAAGTGTAGTTCGACCAAAAACAAACTTAGAAATAAAATATGTCCATTTAGTCCCACTTGGATTAGATTAGGACATTTATTATTAATTTATTTAAAGAAGAGTTAAAAGAGTTAAAATCAAAGTTTATTTACTAAAACATTTTTAATATAGGGTTATACATAAGATAAATTCGATTGTAAATATTAATTAGAAAGCTAAAACGATTTCCTACATAATGGTATTTTATTTGTAATTTTTAGACATTAAATAATTTAATTTATTTATGACACAATGATGATGCAGTAATTATCTTATTAATGAAATATTGACATAATTGATGTTATAAACACCCAAATAAATGTAATTTGAGACTTTTTATGAATTCCACTAATTTTCTAGGTTACTATGATATATTAGTGTTGATTTAATCAACTTGGTTCGAACATATAATTCTGTTATGACTTTCACAAAAATCATATATCAAATAGTGTCAAAATTGACACAAAATAGTTTTTAAATCAAATATTATATTATTAATTGTTATTTTATTCCTAAAAATCTAAGGTTCGGCCAAATGACTTAGATAAGGATATATATATTAATAATAAACAATTTGGGGTTCGTTTGGCATGTTATAGTAAGTGTATTAACCATATAGTGAAAGAAAACAAAAAGACACGGTAAAAGTTAAATTATTTAAATTAGAGTTATATCTAATTGATAAGGTTTAAAATAATATCCAAACATGTCTAAATTCGATTGGTTGATGAGATTACAACCCTATCTCATCTAATCTTCGAATATGAGTAATTTTTGGAGGTTTTTAAGTGGGGTTAGATTTATTATAAATTAATATTTTTTAAGAATTCCTAAGGTTCCCCTCTCCTCCCCTATAAAAGGACACCTCCTCCCCCTCCTCCTCACACCAATTTGAGCACTCAAGCTCGGCCAACCCCTGCCAAAATATCTTCTCCACTTCCCTAGAAACATCCTAGAGGTTCTGGTCTTCCTCAAAGACCAATTTTAGTGCCCTAAGAGGAGGTCTCAAAGAGGCGCTTCAAAGAAGATGTAATTACCGTTACCAATTCTTTCATCTTTATTTCTTCTTCCACTTCTTCTTCTTAGGTTGTTTCATTATGAAATAATAACATAAGTATCACTCATATACTGATATGTTATTATATGTATGAAACAACCCTATTTCACCATCTATCCATCCTACGGAAAAAGAAATCACCACGCGTGCGTACGTACGGAATACCGTCTCCACGCCGTGGTGTAATCTATTTTCCACCACCACCTTACATGGATGGGTATAATGGTGTAAAGAATTACTATACATAGTTATTACAACATCATATTGATTCTTATATATTGTATAATCCACTCCAATTCAGTTCCATATTTATGGAAATGATATCATCGCTCGTGCGTACGTACGGACTACCGTCTTCACGACGCGATGAGATTCATTCTCCATGTTAACCATTTAATAATGATTATAAAGTATATATAAGAAATAATAATGAAATATATGAAATTATAAAGCTACTGGATTTATGTATATATATATGTATGTCATCTACTTCCATTTCAAGAGAATAAGGAAAGTAAAACAGCGTTCATGCGTACGTACGGACTACCGTCTCCATGAACGGTGTTTTTCATTTTATTTATCTATCTATTATATATATATATATACTGAATATATATGATATATAAATCATATTTTATATTCTGGAAGTAAGTAAATCATGATATATGTAATAATGATGTCAAGAACAACAAGTCAAAACACCTAAGATAAATGAAACGATTTTACCCAAAACGCTTCTTTAACATGAAATTTACAAAAGAACGGGTAATATAATGTCATAAGTGAACCATATATGATATCATAACAATGAATATGATTCTGTAATAAGTCAATAACATGATTTAAATCATTATACATGAGGTTTGGACACTTACAAAGCAAGTCGGACATAAGGTAAGGGAAATATCACAATCTCATTTTTATCCGAGATTGTTTATTCGTAAGTATTTACTGGGGTGTATTTTATCATCCACATACATGTTTCATAAATATGTAATATTATTTCCATCCAACTACAATTGTTTAAATCCAATTTTACCCTTCGGTGAGTTTTTAGTAAAGGAAATGAAAGGAATCTTTTGTCGTTTTCCGTACGAGGTATTTTTTTGACTTTTCCGACAAAAGTACGAAGAATGTTTTTTTTAACTTATACGGCATGAATGGATTTTTAAAAAATTATTTCCAAGAATCTTCCTTTACAAGTTTTCAAGTTTATTTTTAATCAACTTCTTTTATTTTAAAGTTATATGACATGTTATGAAAGGAAAAAATGTTTTTGAAGAAGAAAGGATATTTTCCTCAAGAATGGAGTTCAAGTATTTTATCAAAATTATTTTCCATCTAAGATAATAAAAGGGTTCTGTTTTTATCCCTATTATTACATGGATTTGATTATATTGTGATGGAAACATTTTTATGCATTCCTTTATTTTAAATGAATTGATTTATGATGTCATGATGTTTCAAGAATCCCATTTTTGTTACATGTGTTATGCAATGATGTATGATTTATGATTTTGTGGCACACATAAGAATGGTATCATTATGAGATGGGTGGGACCTATATCTCCCTCCAATGCATTGGGTAAAGATTTTATATCTCATGAGATAGACATGGCGGGAATGGTAGGTTATACCGGTTCAGTGAAACAGGACTGAAACGAGGGTTACTCGATTCAGAAAGGGACTTTGTCCACTAAGATAGTCTTGGCAATGAGTCTTGACTAACAAGAAATGATTCTCTATGATTATGTGTGAATGCCACAAAGTTTCATGTTTTAAGTTATGATTATTTTGATTACATTTCACTACCATGATTTATCCCATGTTATGAAATTATGATCTCTTTTGCAGGTTATGATTTCCAAAATGTTATGTTCTTATGAATATGATGTGATTGATATTTCTTTTGTTTACCCTTACTGAGCATTTGAGCTCACCCTTTTATGTTTTCTTTTCCCTAGGATATAAAGAAAGGTTTTAGGTAAAAAAAGGAAGATCTTTATGGGAGACATTGGAGATCTTTCACCACGAATAGAAGATTACGTTCCGAGTTTCCAAAGACACTAAACTATTACGATCCTTGTGTGTGTGTTTTTGTTATGTACTAAGTATTCCGCAAAAGTAATGTAATGTCTATGTACGTCAGGCTTCGGGTCTCTACAGTTGGTATCAAAGGAAAGGTTTAGTCAACCTTTGGAAACTAGGATGCGAAAACGTTAGTGAGATCCCTAGAGATATTTCTAAGGTATGTCTAGGGATGTTCCTAGGGATAAGTATACGTATAGGTTATAGTAATAGAATTACGCTAAAGATCATAGAATTAAACCTAAGATGTTGGATATTGAAGGTACTTCCCCTTTATTATGTTGTTTTCCCTAGAATGATTTTTGCCTCTCACACTATTCTTTTTGGGTTTTAGACAATGGCTGGAACCCGAAGGAACCGTGTTGATCAATGCAATGGAAAATGCAATGATTGACCTCCTAAACAAACAAATGCTATGGGAGATGGAGTGCAAAATCTTATTGCTATACTTATACAAGCTATGAATCATTCTGGACTTCCAAATGAGCAGAGAAGGGAACAATATTCTATTGAGTCCTTCATGAGGCAACGTCCACCTTCTTTCAGTGGGTCTTCTGATCCACTTGTGGCTGAACAATGGATCAGTACTACTGAAAAGATATTTTCAGTTCTTCAATGTTCTGAACATGATAAAGTCATCTTAGCAGTATATCGTTTGGAAGGTGAAACTGATCAATGGTAGAATCTTATCAAGAATACGAGGCCAAGAGATGAAATTGAGTCCATGGAATGGGACGAGTTCAAGAACTTGTTTTTCAGTAAGTACATCCCTCGTATTCTTCGAACAAAGATGGAGAAAGAGTTTCTTGAACTGAAGCAAAGGGACGATGAATCTGTTGGTACCTATGAAGCAAATTTTACAAGACTTGCAAGGTATGCTTCTGGTATTATCATCCAACCTGAAAGTAAAGTTGATCGATTTTTCAGTGGCTTAAAACCAAGTCTTCGAAGGTCATTAACTATAAGAGACTTCAGTAGCTATGAAGAAATTTTGCGTTGTGTTATCAAGGTAGAAATGGAAGTTGGTGTTACATATCCATCTCATGGTTTTGACAAGAAACGAAAGATGGAGTTCAAGGAGAAATCTCAGAATAATGGTGAAAAAAAGATGAATGTTTCCTTATGCACAAAGTGTGGAAAGAAGCATGGTGGAGATTGTCTTAAAGGGACTAGAAAATGTTTTAAGTGTGGAAAAGAAGGTCATCGAGCAGCTGAGTGTCGAAGTAATGGAAAAAGGGTTTCTAATGATGTGAATAAAGCAAACACTGCAGAGAACGCACCACCAACACTTCAATGCTTCAAGTGCAAGGAAATGGGGCATTATGCTAATAAATGCCCTAATCTAAGGGTTAGTGATGATCAACATGAGCAACCACTGAAGGCAAAGGACAAAGGAAAGTCACATGCGATCACTATTGGCGATGTTGAATATGACAACGATGTGGTGGAATGATTAAGTGTTTATGTAATGGGATTCCAAAATAATGTTGTATCATAAAGTATTGGAATATTTATTGGTCTAATGTGGTATTCAAAGTAATTGAGATATTTTTGGAAATAAGATGATATGCGCATAATGAAGGGAAAACGAGAAAATGAAATGTTTAACAGTATTCATGAGCTCATGATTGAAATAAGGACTAAGTGATATCATGGTTTGAATATATAGAATTTTGAGGATTTTGGTATGTGGAAAGTGTTAAATTTTAACTGCATTCATGTTTTCACTAAGGTATTCAAGAGAATACACGATTAAAGACTTTGAATGTTTGGAATGTGACCAACGAAACATATCTTATGATATATGGGAATCGACGATGGTGTTAAATCTCTGGTAATCGTTTTCACTATGTTATGAGAGTGGACTGCAGTATTATGGATAAGCATAAAGATTGAAATGGATTATGTTGGACATAAGTTAGTATTGTTTAAGGATAGAAGTTTTTTTTCTATATTATTGATGGGATGTTATAGTAATGTAGTTTTAGAAAAAGGACAACCTGCAGGACGGGCGACAACCCATCGTGTCGGACAAGGCTATGGGAATCGAACCCACAACCGAAGTGCAACTGGCATTTATCGCCTACCACTGGCCTACAGGAAGTCCCTGTTTAGTAGAAATTAGTTTTATTATATTAAGCAGTATGATATATGAAGTATAAGTCCATTTTAGGAACCATATATTATTAATCTCACTATAGATCGACTTATGCATATAATTTTTACTAACCTTTTGTTTGAGACAGATGGAATGACTCGTCATTCTATCACATGATCTGCTAACACTTCACGAATAACAAATTCAACTTCATTTATTTAAGAGATGAAGTGGAAATTGTTCAAGGCACGAACAATAGTGAGATTGTACCAAAATAAAGTAAGTATTTATTCTACTTCAAATTTTCAACTTTAGGGAAATGATCTTGAAAACCAAAAATGTTGTCCTAGTGATCTTATTCCTGATGAATCAGATGGTACCTTATATCATCACAAATCTATGGATTTGTGATTATTGGCTTTTCCATAGCCATGTTCTCTACCACTCTCCATCAGAACATGATGGTTAGATTTCTCTTCCATATCCATATTTTCACCTATGTGGAAACCCAATGATTTGTTTATTTGGGTAACCGTTACGTTTCATACTTTTGTTTTTAAAGATTGGATTTGATATTCCTTTTTACGATGTGGGTTTCTATTAAAGAAACTTTCGAATAGTAAACCATTTATAACCCCGACGAATTTCGAGGGCGAAATTCATTTTAAGGGGGGTAGAATGTAACAGCCCAAGATTTTATAAAAAATATTCTTTTTAATTTTATTAATGTCTTTTGTTGTACGCTACACCAAAAGGAGCTTGCACAACACGCACCCTTAACTTGCTTGCATTACACGCAATCGCGACCTTCCTCGATAGCGTGTGTAATACGCAATACCGAGTTTCACTAAACAACGATATGCTATTAAAATATTATTAAAACTAGCCGTTATGAATAGTAATAACCACTTTTTAAAATTCTGTAAACTTTATATTTCAAAATGAACTTCATTTTTGGATTCGGAGTATCGAATTTAGCCTAAGGTGAAATTTTGGTACATTTCGGATAACTTTCATATTCTGATGAATAGTGAAAATTACTAAATTATAATTAAAAAACAACTTTTTTAATCGAAATAATTAATAATGATAAATTATTAATTTGAGTAGTTTTAAATTATATTTAGAATATATTTTTACAATTTAATACAATGTTGGTCATTGGATGTAATTTCACATTTAAACCAGACATAATCAAGTGTCAATCTTTTGATAGATATTGTTTCTTAAAAACACGCTATTTGTTTTAACAGCGGGATTTAATTATAAAATGAAATTTCTATGTTATGAATTTGGTAAAATAGACTTCATTTTTGAATTCGGAATATGAAATATAGCTTAGGATGAAATTTTGGCTTTTTTCTGAAAACTTTCAATTTTTGATGAATAGTGAAACCACTAAGTGGTAGGTTAAAAACTGAATTTTGCATAAAACATAATTTTACCGCTTCTGTGAATGGAATTTCGAAAATCCGACAGACACGGTTGATATCAGTATGTAAAATGTGGTTCAATGAGATAAAAATAATTTTTTGGTGAATAGTAACTTTTTACTTTTTTTACCGCGGTTAATAGTAAATAGGGTAACTAAGGGTAAATATGATATTACTATTACCCTAACACATGTCCTAATTCTATTGGACAAGTGTAGTTCGACCAAAAACAAACATAGAAATAAAATATGTCCATTTAGGCCCACTTGGATTAGATTAGGACATTTATTATTAATTTATTTAAAGAAGAGTTAAAAGAGTTAAAATCAATGTTTATTTACTAAAACATTTTTAATATAGGGTTATACATAAGATAAATTCGATTGTAAATATTCATTAGAAAGATAAAAAGCTTTCCTACATAATGGTATTTTATTTGTAATTTTTAGACATTAAATAATTTAATTTATTTATGACACAATGATGATGCAGTAATTATCTTATTAATGAAATATTGACATAATTGATGTTATAAACACCAAAATAAATGTAATTTGAGACTTTTTATAAATTCCACTAATTTTATAGGTTACTATGATATATTAGTGTTGATTTAATCAACTTGTTTCGAACATATAATTCTGTTATGACTTTCACAAAAATCATATATCAAATAGTGTCAAAATTGACACAAAATAGTTTTTAAATCAAATATTATATTATTAATTGTTATTTTATTTCTAAAAATCTAAGGTTCGGCCAAATGACTTAGATAAGGATATATATATTAATAATAAACAATATGGGGTTCGTTTGGCATGTTATAGTAAGTGTATTAACCATATAGTGAAATAAAACAAAAAGACACGGTAAAAGTTAAATTATTTAACTTAGAGTTAAATCTAATTGATAAGGTTTAAAATAATATCCAAACATGTCTAAATTTGATTGGTTGATGCGATTACAACCCTATCTCATATAATCTTCGAATATGAGTCATTTTTGGAGGTTTTTAAGTGGGGTTAGATTTATTATAAATTAATATTTTTTAAGAATTCCTAAGGTTCCCCTCTCCTCCCCTATAAAAGGACACCTCCTCCCCCTCCTCCTCACACAAATTTGAGCACTCAAGCTCGGCCAACCCCTGCCAAAATATCTTCTCCACAGCCCTAGCAACATCCTAGAGGTTCTGGTATTCCTCAAAGACCAATTTTAGTGCCCTAAGAGGAGGTCTCAAAGAGGCGCTTCAAAGAAGAGGTAATTACCGTTACCAATTCTTTCATCTTTATTTCTTCTTCCACTTCTTCTTCTTAGGTTGTTTCATTATGAAATAATAACATCAGTATCACTCATATACTGATATGTTATTATATGTATGAGACAACCCTATTTCACCATCTATCCATCCTACGGAAAAAGAAATCACCACGCGTGCGTACGTACGGAATACCGTCTCCACGCCGTGGTGTAATCTATTTTCCACCACCACCTTACATGGATGGGTATAATGGTGTAAAGAATAACTATACATAGTTATTAAAACATCATATTGATTCTGATATATTGTATAATCCACTCCAATTCAGTTCAATATTTATGGAAATGATATCATCGCTCGTGCGTACGTACGGACTACCGTCTTCACGACGTGATGAGATTCATTCTCCATGTTAACCATTTAATAATGATTATAAAGTATATATAAGAAATAATAATTAAATATATGACATTATAAAGCTACTGGATTTATGTATATATATATGTATGTCATCTACTTACTTCCATTTCAAGACAATAAGGAAAGTAAAACAGCGTTCATGCGTACGTACGGACTACCGTCTCCATGAACGGTGTTTTTCATTTTATTTATCTATCTATTATATATATATATATATACTAGATATATATGATATATAAATCATATTTTATATTCTGGAAGTAAGTAAATCATGATATAAGTAATAATTATGTCAATAACAACAAGTCAAAAGACCTAAGATAAATGAAACGATTTTACCCAAAACGCTTCTTTAACATGGAATTTACAAAAGAACGGGTAATATAATGTCATAAGTGAACCATATATGATAGCATAACAATGAATATGATTCTGGAATAAGTCAATAACATGATTTAAATCATTATACAGGAGGTTTGGACACTTACAAAGCAAGTCGGACATAAGGTAAGGGAAATATCACAATCTCATTTTTATCCGAGATTGTTTATTCGTAAGTATTTACTGGGGTGTATTTTAACATCCACATCCATGTTTCATAAATATGTAATATTATTTCCATCCAACTACAATTGTTTAAATCCAATTTTACCCTTCGGTGAGTTTTTAGTAAAGGAAATGAAAGGAATCTTTTGTCGTTTTCCGTACGAGGTATTTTTTTGACTTTTCCGACAAAAGTACGAAGAATGTTTTTTTTAAATTATACGGCATGAATGGATTTTTAAAACATTATTTCCAAGAAGTTTCCTTTACAAGTTTTCAAGTTTATTTTTAATCAACTTCTTTTATTTTAAAGTTGTATGACATGTTATGAAAGGAAAAAATGTTTTTGAAGAAGAAAGGATATTTTCCTCAAGAATGGAGTTCAAGTATTTTATCAAAATTATTTTCCATCTAAGATAATAAAAGGGTTCTGTTTTTATCCCTATTATTACATGGATTTGATTATATTGTGATGGAAACATTTTTATGCATTCCTTTATCTTATATGAATTGATTTATGATGTCATGATGTTTCAAGAATCCCATTTTTGTTACATGTGTTATGCAATGATGTATGATTTATGATTTTGTGGCACACATAAGAATGGTATCATTATGAGATGGGTGGGACCTATATCTCCCTCCAATGCATTGGGTAAAGATTTTATATCTCATGAGATAGACATGGCTGGAATGGTAGGTTATACCGGTTCAGTGAAACAGGACTGAAACGAGGGTTACTCGATTCAGAAAGGGACTTTGTCCACTAAGATAGTCTTGGCAATGAGTCTTGACTAACAAGAAATGATTCTCTATGATTATGTGTGAATGCCACAAAGTTTCATGTTTTAAGTTATGATTATTTTGATTACATTTCACTACCATGATTTATCCCATGTTATGAAATTATGATCTCTTTTGCAGGTTATGATTTACAAAATGTTACGTTCTTATGAATATGATGTGATTGATATTTCTTTTTTTTACCCTTACTGAGCATTTGAGCTCACCCTTTTATGTTTTCTTTTCCCCAGGATATAAAGAAAGGTTTTAGGTAAAAAAAGGAAGATCTTTATGGGAGATATTGGAGATCTTTCACCACGAATAGAAGATTACGTTCCGAGTTTCCAAAGACACTAAACTATTACGATCCTTGTGTGTGGGTTTTTGTTATGTACTAAGTATTCCGCAAAAGTAATGTAATGTCTATGTACGTCAGGCTTCGGGTCTCTAAAAGTTCTCCACTAGGATGAGAACATTAAAGTGCTATAAAAGTATCCTTAAATATATTTCGGTGGTTTTATGACATACTAAGATGGGAAACGTTGTATATAGACTGATAAGTGTGATTAATCATAAGAAGATGATACTTCTTCCCAAATAAAAAATTTCATTTGGTAATCTCCAAAACTAGAGGTTATTAGAACAGACCCGCCTATAATAATTCTGCATGTTTTTGAGTCATCGGATATTCTTATATATCACAGTGTGTAATGGTACTTTGACTTTAATATTGACATAAATTCATGTCATGACTCACACACATTGATTTACTAACAAAAACTCTCACGCCATATGTTCATGAGAAGTATGGTACATTGGGAGGGTCCTGACGGACATGCTATCCATGGATATGTTGAGGAAGGTTTTGTCCTATCTATATATGGAATTTGATATCATACAAATTTGACTGAAATATAACCATCTCTCTGAATTCTATGGTAATGGTTTAACGATGAGATTAATTAATATATTCAATGAAAGTCGTATCCAGAAAACATGTTGATGGTGCTATCGTGAAACCTTCTTGATGAGATACAGAGATAAAGGGATTATATTACATAGTGATTGTTTGTATGTGGATGTCATCATTGTGACTTTAATTTCATTATCATTGGATCTTTGACACATTTATAGATTGAACTCTTGGACTTTAGTCTATCCCACCCAATTCCAATGAGAAAGAATCTTAGAGGTTCATACACTAAGTGTTTCTTATGGTCCTGATTAAATACTATATGAATTTAATGGAATAAATATTATTGTAAAGACCACTAAATAATTTTATTCAAGATAATGTGATCACATAAATTTAATAAAATATGTTTGTTTATTTAGTTATTTTATTAAACATTTAATCAATATTTATTTACTAGTTTATAAATTAAAAATATATTTAAGAGAGTAAGTTTTTAATTTATTTATTTAGGTGTTCAATAAATGGAAGTGGAGTTTGAGCGAACTAAGGCCAACTGGGTAGTAAAATAATTATATTAACGATGATAAATAATTATTTAACTCATTTCCACAAGAAAAAATAATAATAACACTATTAACATTATGTGGCATGAGATTTCATTTATGATTCCATTTTTTGAAAGTTGGTGCACCAAGTATAATGGTGTTTTTATTATTATTATGTCTCATTGGTTTTCACTATGTTTATAAAAGAATTTAATTGTTTTTACATAATTAAATATTTTCATTGAAACCCCATGTTGTTAAAAAGACATGTACATCTATTGTGCTATTATTCATAGTGAACCACATTGCTAGTGGTATGAGAATTGTTTCGCCAATAAAATTTGTCTCTTCAATCCTCTCCTCTCCACTATCAAGAAAGATCTACATTCCTCATACCCGAAGAATAGGTGATCAAGAACAACCAACACAAGAAACTTGCTTCGCCACACTCGCACCTGTAGAATGAGTGGTGTTGATTTGAGGCTATCCAAACACAAGTGGATCACCATTAGAAGGATTCTGGTTTGGGTAATCGTAAGCACAATGAGACAATCTATGAGGGTCATTCCAGATGATCAAAATCATCAACGAAGAAATTACTGATGATCTAGGTATATAATTTTTTTTGAAACTATTTAAATTGATTATAAACTTGATGTGAATGATCATCTCTCTAGGATATGGTTCCCTTTTATTCTTATGCCTTGATCATTGATCTTAATCCATGGATACTAGGGTTTATTGTCATATTGATCCCAGATTGGTCATAGATTATGGAAAAGTAAATGTTGGGAACTCCCAACCACAATTCTTTTGCTACATTAGAATCCTTCAGTGCTGAGGTAATTTTCTTGAGAAGTCATGGAATCAGTTTGGTTATCCCTGTGGGCCTCGATCTTGGATGGAATGATAATTAAATGTAATGTTGAATTTATAATGGTTAATTAGTGTTTTAATAATTAATTTGGTATTGTGAAAATAATGAAAGGGATAAAGTAACATAATAGAGATATATAAATGGTTTTTTTCTTATAGGATATCAACTCATAGTAGTGGAAGTTAAGAGTTCGAGAGAAGATAGCTGCAGTTGGTTCTAAGACTAGGTGATTCCCACCATTTTTTATGAGCTATATTATATCTTTTACTTTTTTGTTTCTATATTCTAATCCATCCTATCTATTAGGGAGACTAACACAGGGAATTCTAATATGTATGGGAATATTCCCCAACATTCAGATGGGAGGATGGATGGATGACTACCCATTTCAACCCCACACACTTCTCTTGGTAGTTACCTATGCTTGTATGCATGATGTTTAGTTTTCCTCAAATATTTATATAGAATTCCAAAATATGTTACGTTAATTTCCCACACATATATTCTGAATTTATTTTCCTATGGACTATTATTGGTTTAATGGGTATAGGCTATGATGGTTTCAGGATCATTACTCGGTGTATGGGTAGTAATGGATTGAGGAATAATACACTATTTACGATAAATGATATTTGAGATATGGTGGATCCTGAACACTACCTAGAAAATTTTGGATATATTGATGCGGTGGTGAGTTTTCCAAAGATCATGTGGTGGTTCTATGCCTATGATTTTTTAAGGTAGCCTATTTGGAGAAAGATGCTTTGGATTTATGAAATTAGGGAATATCAGAAAATCAATGCAAAAGTTATAGTGGGATACCCTTCAAATTCTATCTTATATTAGTACTATTTTATGGAATACATGATGATATTATCCATGGTGAGGATGGGAACAGAGTATACCTATTTAGGTGATGAGTTAGTTTCACTTATTGTTCACTGTGCTTTAGAATTATATCGTTCATTTTTAACTAGAGTCTTCGGGGAGGATCCTACTGGGTATACTATTTTACCCAACATTTATTTATATAAATTTTATTCAAATCAGTTTAAGTAGGTTAGAGATTAGGTTTGTTACTACTAAATTGGGGTGTGAGGGGGCTATTTGGGCTTCATGGTCGTAGCCATTTTACACATTTTTGTTACATACTATTTTATTTTTCAATTGTAGTAGTACATGCATGACATTACATATGTGTGCATGTTTTTTCTTTTTATATTATAGCTAGAGTGGGGGTTTCTATTGAAAATATTATATCTCTCTAATGCATGTATTTCTCTTAGAGGTTAATGCATCCCATATGAATGTTCATTATAGCCTTAATGCTAGTCACTAACTTGAGGATTATTTAAGGTGCAACTTAGGGGGACACTATCTCTCTTATACCATTGCTGGCCCAAGAGGGGTACACCTTGTGGAGAGGGGGTCATGGAACACACAAATCAACATATGAACTCATGTGTAGACTTTGTGTTTTCGATAAGAACTGATTCACCCCCTCTCCCCCTTTAATGGGTTTTACAGTCATTGGAACCATTCATGGTGATATGTGTTTAAATTCAATGTACTTTAGTGAACCTGGGGTATTGAAAGTGGTATAATCACTGAAATTCATATGCAATACACACACACACACACACACACACACAGATATATATATATATATATATATATTAAATCACCTCATTTGATATAGATGCTTGTGATACAAGATATCAAATAAATATGAAAAATATATCTCTCTTTCATATAAACTATCATAAAGAAACTAGTATATCATGTGATGATTCTTATAGAGCTATAGAAAATTATATTAATTTTCAAAATTTAAACCAATGAATGAATGATTTATGTGATTTAATGGTTTATTTTAAAATCCCTAATATATTATTTAATGGTGGGAAGGGTTTTTGAAACATGTAGTAATACTAAAACCATAATGAATACATCATTAGATATATTATTCCTACATAATGTTTTCAAACCATAAACATGTGATCATTCAAATAAAATACAATTTTTTTTACAATATTCTTAACCTAATATTAATCATTTAATTAAATGTGTTAATATATTGATAGAGTGGGTGATGTCGTATATATCAGATCTATGATTAGTACGATTTCCAGATCATATATTATGTAAATACTAAATATGTTATTTATAATGGAAATTTAATCTAAATGAACAACAATTACATTGTGGTTTAAAAAAATCATGGTATGCATAGTGATTAACTACAGTAAGTTGAGTTTCACATTGTCATACTATTCTGAATGTAATTATATATAACATCTGATATCCCAAGATGCAAATTCTATTTTCTATAAAAAGATATTATTATGTATTTATTATCATATGAGAATAATTTATATAATTTAAACATATACCATTATTCATTAAATGTTTAATAATTAATTTCTAAATGAAATATGGTGAGTTATAAATGTTGTAACTCATCATATATTTATGAAATAATTATTTATAGATATTCGGATGTTTCAAGTGTCCGTGGATATATTATTTAAGGGGGATCTTATCTTTTGGATCTGTTTGTGATTCATTATATAGAATCTCTTCAAGAAAAATATTTTTTTATCTCCCTTCCCCACTACATTTTGATATTTTTCTACAACACCATTGTAAGGAGGGTGATATTTCCTAACTATGAAGATGTTTATAAAACATGTAGATACCCTAATAGGACATAACTTATTGGTTTCTCAGTGATATACATTTAAACATTTCACGAATATTCGGTCAATTGTTGAAAGGAATACCATTAGTTCTTGGTTAAATAATTTATTCCAAACATATAAGTAGATCTATGTTTTTTTGGTTTGGTTATTTTATTATACAGTGTTTTAAATGACATTTTTAAATTTAAAAAAATAAATGGTATCAGAGTCAGTCTATAAATGCATGGATTCATTTTTCAATGAATGGAAAAACAAATAAAATTTATTTTCTAATGACCATATTATTTCGTAAAAAAATGTTCATTTTAATTCATAAACATCAATCAATATTCCATAACTTAAAAAAAACATCCATGCTATTATAAAATTTATAATAACAATGTGTGGTGTGAGAAAAAACGTTAATATAAATTTTTGGAAAATAGATATTCCAAAAAAATTCGTTAACCACACTTTTATTATATAGATATTACTTCTAAATTGATGAATATTCATTACATAACAATACAATCTACATCAAAACCATATAGTTCTAATTATATTGGAATATTCAAAATATAAAAACTATCTTATAGGTGTTGTACATTATCTCGCTCTTTACTTCTTATAACTAGAACCCTTCTTAGACGTATCATATATAGTACCTTTCATCATAACTTATGGAAATGAATAATAAGAAAGTATGAGATCATTTGCTATGTATGGGTAATGAAAGGAAATATATAAACATAACATGGTAAAAAGTATATGATAACCTGAGAATGACCTTTCAAAACCATATCCTACAATTAAAAAATCATAATATTGAGCCATGTCATAAATATAGAAAATGTATAAGACATTAATCATAATTGAATTAAACAACATGATCCATGAGAGCATCACATTAAATTGAGATATAGAATTTTTATGTACAAATATATATAGAAAATCATTTACATAGTAGTAAGGGAAAATTTTATAAAATTTCATAGTTAAATGGGTTCAATCCCCAACCCATCATAGTAGTTAAGGACCACTCTCAAGACCATCATAGTGTAAAAATTCCATTACTGAAATGAGTTCACTCCCCAAAATAGTTCTACTAATCTCAATATATTTCATTCTTTACCTAACTAACTATAGAGAGATATAAGTCCCATAAGACACATAATTAAAATCATACATATATGTTTCACTTGATTATAAAACATTTATCAAATGTGACTCGCTGAAAAAATGGTCTTTTAGACAAATATATCCCAAAATACATGATAAGAAATAAGATTTAAAAATATTTCATCATATAATAACCCATCGAAAAAATGGGTTTCATAAACTTCTTGTCCCATAAACATAAACCATATTGATAATGAATATTTATGTTATCATTAAATTATATCCCCAATAAATCATACGTAAAATCAAAATATATCATACTAGATGGAATTTTTTCATGAATGATCATATGAATAATTTATTTAGGTAAATTACTATTCTACTTTCAATAACACATTTTAAAATATAACACAATTTAAAAATCATTTTCCTATAATATAACCAAGAAACATATAAAGGAATCCTTAAATAATTTATTATCTAGTATAGTAAAAAATTTTGTTCCTACTGTACACATTAAACCAAATATTCATTTCAGATTTTTTAAAAAAAAATTGGGTCATGTTTGGAAAAACTCATAAATATTCCTTTTAAAACACAACGTAAAAATAAAAACATGGGTAAAAATTCCTTTAATAATTGATTTTGATAATTTTATAATTTTTTTGAAAACAATTTTTGAATAGATGTATGGGGAAGAGAAAATTGAATAAAAGAGATTAAAAAAGTATAATTACATAAAAAATATTATTTTAGAATCTTGAGTACATAAAGAGAGGAAAATAAATGGAAACATATTTAAACTCAAGAAATAACAATAGGAAATGAAAATTCATGAATTTCAGGATATGTAGATAATAATAAATCATCATTTAATTTATACTCTTAATCAACCCAAATAATTAATGAGATTGTAACATTAACTCATTACAACATCAGTAAATTTTTAATCCTAAGCCCTACTGATGGATAAAATTAAATGGAACGTTAAATATTATGGGGGAAAATATGTTCAAGATCTAACTTTTCAATGGTTCTGTATATAAAAATCATAGAATAAGATAATTTCATAACATAACATATGTCATATATAAGACAATTTGAGATGAAATTATAATACATTATGTTATAAATACCTTCAAACACATTTTAAAATACTATATAATAAATATAGGTTTGTTATAAGTATATTAAAGAACCATAATTATATATATCAATGTATATATTATGTATTTATGACCTCTTATAACCCATTTATTAATAATTCATTGTGGGAATATTTTTTTGGGTAATAAATACATTGTTTTTAAAGTATTTTTTGATTTGGTATTTTCAGTCATTTTAAATTAATCACAGTTCTATAAACTAAATAAATATAACAATGATATAAATATATTATATAATAATAACATATTTATTCATAGTAACCCATTATTGTTAGAGATAGAACATCAATTAGACCGTTCATGTGGATGATAGGATGTATGTAAACATGAACATTGTAACCATTTTATTGATGGATGAAATGAATGAAATATAAAAATTATTTTACCTTTACAGACTTTTTTTATGAAATATATATCTAATGTGTTATTGAATTTATCTTTATTACCTTCCAAGTAATGCGTAAGTGAAAAAAATATCACATCACTTCATGAGGCGGTAGTCTATTGTAAACACAAGTAACATTATTGTATCTCCCCAGAATGGAAATTAAGAAGGAATATGTGATATAGTTATTAAAAATAAAAGCTATTTTATGAATATATTATACAAAATTTATTTCCACAATTACACTATTATTGGATTACTTTTGATGAAAAATGAATTACATCAGTTTGTTTGGTGGTAATCCACTATACACGTGATCGATGGTTTCATTTACTATTTAATGGATGAGTAGATCAAAATCGGTTAGTTTATTAAAATAATAACATACTGTTATATCAGATATTATAGTGTTATTTTATAATCAGTGTTGAATAATTTCTTAAATATGTGGAAGAATAAAAAACAGTTAACGTATGTTTAAGAGTTGCACCACTTCTTTAGAAAGGCTCCAGAGGTTTATACCAAAAGACCTTGTACGATGGTTTAATATTAATAATAAGGATACCATGAAATTTTGAGTTATTTGTTTAAGGGTTTTATTTACATATTGGAAGAACCAAAAGTCATTTGTAGTGTGGTGAGGAGAGGACATGGGATGTCATTTTATAAGTGTGTAAAGGGACCCATATGGAGGCTACTTGGAAATTTCAAATATAAATACAATGTGATAAATTCATTCATAAAAATAATTATTCTATATGAAAATATATTAGAAAATATGATGTATATGATTAAATAATTTTCATAAAATATGATTTATACATGTTTGGATGTTAATGTTATAGTTATAATTTTATTTTAACACATGTTAAACTTATTTTAAGAATAAACACTAATTAATATTTATAATTTTTAATATTATTTTTGAATTAAAATTATGTTATAGATATTATATAATATTAAATATGATGATTCATAATATAAAAATCCAACATTAAAAATTCAATCGATAGACTTCAAAATTTATCATTTTAAAATGAACTAAAAAACTGGTGAAAATCATATTCTCAAAGAAAATACTAAATATTAAAAATATTTTATATCCTAATTCAATATGAAATTTATTAGAATGATTGAAATTTTTTTATTAGATATATAATTTTAAAATGTACTTTTAAAACCATTTAAAACCATACAATATAAATTATTTATGTAAAATTAATTTTTTCAATAAAACCCAGTTTTTCCCTATTCATAAAAAAATTAATCTTTTTGGGAAAATATTAAAGAATCCCCCCAAAAAAAATTTAATTTTTTTTTCAATAATATAAGTTTAATTTTTAAAATAAAATTTCTAAAATTTGGAAAAATTCTTTATATAATTTATTCACAAAAATAAAAAAAATCTTATTGACAAAACATATTTTGGAAACATATAATGATTTAACCAAAAATTAATTACTTATGTATAAATATATTTTAAATATATAAAACCTTTATACTTGATTTTAAAAATATGGTTATTCATATTCATACCCCCACGTTAAACCATTGGGTTATAATGATCATGATTACCTAATAATATGAATAGTAAATGGAAGTATATTAACACATGGTGGGGAAAATATCCCATCATATAGAAGAAATTAAATTAATTCAAAAAATATATATTCATAAAATTGAAAAAATCATAATTTACTTCACTATGACATGGAAAATAGCTTAATGTGTCATGGTTGAAGGCACCATGGTGACATATCATGTTGTAATGATTGTTAATAAGTCATGACATAAAACGGATTGTCCACTTTTGTAATCTATCAGGGTTATTATAGAATTAGATTCCATATGACCACCGTAGAATAAAAATTATACTACACTAAAGTATTCCCTAAATTTAATGGCTAAAACAAAATGGATACTACACTGAATAGATTCCAATGCCTGGTATGATTACTGTATCACCATAAGACCAAAGCATATGGGGATCAAGGATAATGGGTGTACTGTTTTCCCAGGTATTATTTATAACTAAGTTATACTACATCCTTATGAAAATCCATTATTAGTATAATTATAATAATAATTAAATTTTGATGAAATTTCAAAAAACCCTCATCAGTGTGAGTCTTATGAACCCATACCAATTCTAATAGGGGAATTCAAACTATATAAAATATGTTTTGGTTGACATTATCTAGTTTTCTATGCAATTATATGATTAAGATTAGGTAAAAAATTAATGCCTTGATAATTATTTATTATTAGATCAAAAATTCAATTACAAACTATTAATTTTAGAAAGAAAATTTTAAACATTCAGGTTTTATGTAATATTTTATAAAATTTATAATATGATTATTATTTTAGATTAAAATAATTCATAAATTTCACACACATCTAAAATAAAGAAAAGTTCATATTAAAACCATTTAAACAACAATATAAAAAGTTCATCTAAGAAGAATTTTTTTTAATTATCTATGTATAAATTATAAAAAAATTAATTTATTTATGAATAAGTAATAAATGATTATCTTCTGAAAAATTTAATAAAACAATCAATTTTTTGATTAATTCCATAAATTTTTATCCATGAATATTAATATTTTATTATTTATTTTTTGGTGTAGTTAAGTTTAAATGTTAATAGAACACTTAATTTATTTCTCAAATATATTAATTTAAGGATTTACATTTTAGGTATGATAATGAAATTAATTCTCATCATAATTAAATTCAGATTTTTCAATGGTTACATACAAAACATTAATATTTAATTAAGATTTGTATATAGTATTTGTTTGAGTTTTGATAGAATTTTGGTTTTTTTCATTAAATAGTCATGGGTAGAGGGACATTGGGTTACAATAATATGTTCCATAAGAGGTTTAGCTATATCTAGAAAATTTGGGATTAATTTCTTTCCACTTTAATATTTATTTTATCTAAAATGTTAAAATCATATGATTTCAATAATTTATATGAATAATATTATTTTACCTTATAAATATAATTCATTTAGACATAAATTAAAATAATTGGTTTTTAATTTGTTCAATTAATAAAAGTTGTGTGTTGTGTAAAGAGTTACAAAAAAATATGGTTTGGGCATATTTATTTTGTGGAAGGAATATGTATTCAAAACTAAATCATTAAAGTAAGGAAAATATATAAATGGAATCTAATTGAAAGGATTGTGAGTTATTTTAATCCAATAAAAATACTAATTATTAGAATCATATTAAATCAAACACCTGGGAGGACGTTGATTATTCATTACATGTGGCACAAAAATTTAGGTTTCGATGAATTATTATTCTTATTTTTGGAATGAAAATTATTGTGTTCCTTAGATATCTATCATATAAAAATGATGTGATATTTCAATGATATTTATCTTGTAAACACACATGGTGAGGATACCAATGGACTAGATATAAGTGAATCTATATGATGGATTAGAATAATGATTTATCCACTTAGTTATCTAAGATTAATATGTAATATGATTGGTATGATTGTCTTTCAGATATAGTCATGGATTATATTAAATTCATAACATGATATTTCTTGATGAAATATTGATTATGGACCACTAATGGATATGATGGAATTTAAATGGGTTACTCATTTAAATGGTATGAAATTTTATAAAACACTATGATAAATGATTAAAAAACATAATACCCTTCAAATAAAATATTGTTATTGATAAATGGATTCATATTCATCAATCAGAACATTGAAACCAAAACTAGATAATGATTTATTTTTGCGTGATTATTTTATTTTTAATATAACATGAGATTAATTATTATGAATGAAAATTCCATGTGTTATAGTAACTCATTCTTGAGAAAGTAAATTATAAATTTAGTCAACAGAATATAAAATTATGATAATAATATAATGATTCACCTATGGATTCATATCCAACAAATGGAAAAGAACAAAAATAATAATTATTCTCTATTCATGTATTTAATATTATTGGTTATGACTATGACCAATATAGACTTGAGATTTACTTTATGGTTAATCAGTTTACCTTCATCATTATGGATCATTGAAACATTAAGAAAATTACATTTTCTTTACAAATGTAGGGTTCCCTCAATAATTGTGATTAATGTTTAAATTTCATAATTTTTGACACTTCTTGGAGATGTTTTTAGATGTGTATAGATATTTTGAAGGTACATTGGAATATCAAGAATGGATCAGAGTAGGGTATAAATTTACCCATTAGTTAAAAATACTATCACCCGTATAATGTTGTTGTACTAGGTACTCGATATATCCCATGTTCATTTTACCTACCATTCTCAACCATCATGTACATGATAGGTGGGTATTGGGTACCCAGTTGGGTGAACATGTCATGTGTCTATCTTCTATGGAAAATGGGTGTTTGGTAAAAATATACCATGTATTTACTGGTATTATAGAATGTTTTTAAAAATTATGGTCATAAATATAAAATCATGGTTTATAACTCTCATAAATAAAATAAAGATTATGATTAGTGGAGGTCCATTCACCCATCCTCTACCCTTTATATTTATCCCTTGGAACATTCATTATGGGGGATTTTTTATGGGGATTTTTCTACTCTCCAATGAAAAAAAATATTTTCCTTTCATAATATAAATATACTCTCAGGTTAACAAAAATATTTAGAATACGGGATTCAAGATAACTCTTCACTCATATAGTGATATGTAATATTTTTTCCATTGATGATTAATGGAGTGTGGATAAATTAGGGTTCAGGATGTTTGTGAAATTAGAGATCTGATAAATAAACATATTTTTAGGTACATTATTCATCATTTATAATAATATAGTTATCCCTTTCTATCCTTCTTCACATACCCTAAATAAACATTTCTTTATATCTTAGGGAAAGGTAACACAAGAAATGTTGAGCTATGATTCTCAGTAATGGTAAAATTGGGAGATACAAATTGATGATCATATAAAAGTATAATATAATCATAAGGGTATGACCTCATTATCGTAAGATAAAAATTTCATACAAAATCTTTTAGAGATAAGAAAAATCAGTCATGGTATAAAACATTATCATGTCAAGGTACATGAATCAAAAGGGTAAAAGATCCACACTAATAAAAAATGAAAGAAAAGATAAAATCATAGGTATAAAAATATTTCATAATATAGTGGACATATTGTATGATTATAAAACATTTCAAATGTCAAGGATTGTTTCTGATACCATCAAACCATAATGGATTTGGAATCCACACATATTTCACATATCATAACTTATCAGGCATCAACAAAAATTTCACATAATTGGTCAAGGATTGTTTCCAAGAGTGGGTCAATTACATCAACTTGATTCATATAGTGGATTAAGAACATTAACTTGGTTGATATAACAGATCAACAGAATTTAATTTTTTATTATACTAGATCAAGCACATTTACTTGTTTTTGATAATAATATAATGAAATGTAAATATTTACTCACTATATTAGAGTAATAAATAAATTTGCTACCACTATTCACATAATTAAATCCATAAAAATTTATACATTAATTTCATAAAATGTACATCCTATAACCATAATATAACCAGTGGAAATAAAACTAGTTTCATAAATATTTCCACATTTTCCTGACCTATAGAGAATAATTCGGTATTTTCAATATCTCATCATCATAATAATAATAAAATTTGGAGAATGAATAAGGATGTTTTAATTAGATCGTATCCCCGAAAAATGAATATATATTATAATATTACATGATCATAGAAAAATAATAACTTTAAAAGGTCACTATAATTTTTCATGATGAAAATACCATTTTCATTTTGAAATTGATTCGTCAAAATCTAAAATTTTATAAAATTTTATGGAAATATTTTTCATTAAAAAAATCTTGGAAACTTATAAACGAAGAATGAAGTCATTATTTCAAGGTAGGGAAAACATCAATTTATTTCTTAAAAATTAAAACTAATATTCATTTAACTCTTTTTGTATAAGGAAAAAGGTATCTCATTACAAAAAAGATCAATAATTTTCCAATTAAAACATTTTTTAAAAAAATTAAAACACGGGTAAAAATGAAATTAAAAATTCCTATGATATTACTACGAATATTCTTAAAAATTTTGTAAGACACTGAAATTTAAAAAATAGGATGTTCGACTAAAGATAAAAATAAAATTGGTTTTTGTTATTATTTTTTCTGTCAAATTGATTTTCTAGGAGTGTAAAATGAAATAAAAATTCATAATCTATAGATATTAGTATAGTAGAATAAAATTAATGAGATTCATCATACATATGTCATAATATTTCATTATTTTAATCTCAATAAAATAAATACTAATAAATAATGAGATTGTATCATACATCTCTTTCCACATTCATAACATTTAATCAAAACCACATGATAGATATACAATTATATGGATAAGTGAATCTACATAAATCCTCACGAAAATAATCATAAAATGAATTAAGGGGTAGTATAAAAACCACCTAATCGAAACAAGTATTGAATATAGAATTAGTATTATAGGAATAAAAGTGAGACCCAAATCCCTTACCTCATGTCTTATCTTTCATCATACTTATTTGAACCTCTTATATAGTATATATAGATTTATTATATCTGTACTAATTAAACTTTATCATAGACTTCATACAAAATATTATTTATATATAATATATTATCACCCATCCATGTTTTATTTTTTATTAAACTCATTGTTTTAGTTGATAAACGCTTCGATTCTAATGCATGATTTTACTTCCAAATTGTTGTATGTTTACTCTGATTATAGTTAATTAATATTAAAAATAATTATAATTGTTTAAAATTATATATATTCATTATATATATATATATATATTTATATTCATCTAACTAATGATGATATATAAAAATTAATTTCATTTTTCGTATAGATAGAAGGTTGTACGTATGCTTAAGCATTATTGTCACACTTCAAAAGTGGAATGAAATAAGGGTAAATAATAATTAACTATTAAAGATTGATTATTTAATAATATAAATAATATATAATCCTTAATTTTATCCATATTATCTTCCATGTAAAATAGAATCAAAAAATTAATCACATCACTTTGTGGAGGTGGTAGTCCACACATACACCTGAGAAACATTATCATTTTTCAACTGATAAAGTGATGGTGGATATGGTTTTATAAATCATCCTGACAATAAAGTATGAACATAATATTTAAAAATATGAAATTAAATGTTTCATATTTTATTATCATATGTGGAAGAATATAATTTAGAGTTACACTTGCAAATGGATCAAAAATTTATTTTCATGAAAAACATTTTCTGATTTATAAAAACGTTTTTCCAAAATAAATAATAAAATTAATTAAAACAACCATAAATAGATTATTAACAATATAAATCATCTAATATTACTTTTAATGAAATTTTTTCCCAAATATAATTTACTCTGTAAATTCATTAAACAAAAAAACTAATTTTAAAAAATAAGTATGAACAAATATTCATCGAAAATAAATCGTTTCAGAAAATGGTAAAATATTTACTCTAAGATAATTTTTCTATTTTTATTTTAATAGAGAATTTAACTATTTTAAAAAAAATTGGGTGTGAAAATAATTAATTTTATTATTTTGTCACAAAAAGTAATAATATAATTTTTAAAGAAAACGTACATTTTTTAATAATAAAATGACTTTACATAAAATGTAGATCATATTTGGTAAAAATTAATTAATATTAATTAATTAAGAAATTTATATATATTTTTTAACTTTTTATTCATATTAATATAAACCAATTTTTTTGATAGGTTATAATAGTCATATTTAAATAATAATATATCACGATTTCTGTTATTCTTGGAGTTATTTGTCAAGAAAGTTATCGAACTCTTATAATTTCTTTAATGAGAAATATATTTTAAAATATAAGTGAGTTACAATCTACGAACATAAAAAAATATCATCCTCACAAATTTTTTCATGGTAAACCAAGGACAATAAATTTAAAAAATCTTGTTGAAAACAAATATCTTATAAATGAATAATAAAAAATATATTGTAGAGAATACATGGGAAACATAAACTTTACAAAAAATATTATGTACTTAGGTTCTAATATAAGAATTAAATTTGTGTCAAAATAAAATTTTTACAGGGATGAGAATACTAATATCTATTTAATAAATAGATAGTGATTGTGAACATAGTCAATGCAATGTTAATTACCAAAAATTCATAAATTAATTAGATGATAAAATATCGTCAATTCATATTATATAGATGAAAAAGGATAAAATTTTATTTAATGAACCATTTCAAATTATAGGGAATATTTTACTATATTGTTAGAATATATTATAAAATATAATTACCTGATTTGTTTCTATTTCATAAAATTAAATATATCCTTTCGTTGTATATATATCAATTCCACTTAAATCTCATCTATTACTGTATAAAATGGATATTAATGATGAATTTTAAAATAATGAAACACTAAAACTAACATTTAACAAATAATAATATCTATAACTCATTTATTTTTCCTCTAAATGTCTACCAAAACCAAAATGGTCATCACAAGTTTTCAAATGTGGATAAATACAACTCATAAATCTCAAAAACCTAAATAGTAACACCCAAAGTTCAACATAATCAATTTAAAAAATATTTAACCTTAAGAATCCTACAAAATATGTATACCCAAATTCACAACAAAAAAAGACTTATTTTATCATATATATATTTTACCAAGATCCAATTTAATATTTATACCCATAAATCATGAACTAGCTCATAATTTTATATACAAAACTTGTGAATAAATTTATTATCCTAAAACATGTTAATAACCATAATAACAATAAAATCTCAATGAAGACATATATTTTCCAAAAAAACAATATTATACTTATTCTTGTTTTAAAATCACAGAATATTTAATATATTCCATAAATCCAAAATTAAATAAACCTCATCAACAATTATATATATAACTTTTTTTTCAAATTAATAACAAATTTCAAGGTCATCAATGCTATATTATTTAATTAATCAATATAAATAATATATTTATCCCAAATTAACATTATTAACTCAACATAAAGTAAATTTCAATTGTTCTCTTTTATTTAATAATTTTTTGTACAGAAATATCACATAACCACTAAATAAATTCTATTGGTTATCAATTATATTCAATATATTCAATAAAATACTTAATGAAAAAATAATACAAAACTATCCATATAAATTTTCTGATTTATATAAACATAAAATCATTTATAAAAAATATCTTTAAAATAATTCATTAATCCCAACACATAATCTTTTCAATCATTCTACTTCAAAGATAGAAATATGACCTTCCTTTATCTTAGAGTTGACCCATTAATTAGGTCATTAACACAGATAATCCACAAGTTCTCAATAGATAATACATTGGATTACTCTAAAATTAATTCTCCTATTATCTTCAATTCAAAATTTAAAACATCATTCCATTATACTAATATATTCTCTTAGGAAATTCATCCCAAATTCTTGACATGATTTAAATTAAAATTTTATACCTCCATAATCATTGACACATGAGCTTCTATAAAATTTTATTTCACACTTATATTACATGTTATAAGACTTTAATATATTGATATTTTTAAAACAACTTCTCGATAGATGATTAGGAATCTTAATATTTTTTCCCTCAAGTTAACATATCATTTAGTTTTTCGGGGTGATAGTCATTTCACTATATAAAATTAATTTTCAACTCGATTCCACCTTGATCTATCCATGGAATAAAATAAAAAATCATGGAGTATAAATAATATTCATATTTAGAATCCACATAATTGAGAAAAATCATTTATAGTATTTCTAAATCAATAAAAATTATTTTTAGTCTATAATATCTTAGGTATAACATCATTCAACCCTAGTCATTATTTATTCAAATACATTATAATAGTCTTATAATTAAATATTTAATTGACACGAGAATATACCATGATACAATCAAACCAAGTGCATAGTAAGGGAAAATCACTATAAAAATGATAACGTTCAAGATATACTCCACCAACTCATTTTAGGGTTAGTACCCATAGATTCATATGTTCTATAACCACTACCACATATTGTATCCAAACATAAATGCATATATAATTAAATTACATAATCTATATCTTTTCAAACACTATGAAATAATAATATACTTGATTATATCTCAGATTTTTCACTAATGCTATCTAATCATAATATCTAAATATTATCTAAATCCTCCTCTGACGGAAATTATAAATGCCTAAGATTTTAATAAATAAATAATACATAATTTTAGGTGAATTTTTTTGAACTATTATAGAACCTTAATGTATTAGTGTATATGATGACTTGATATATATATATCTTATTTAGGAATACCTTTCATCGTATATCTTGATAACCTTCTCGCTTTATACCCTTCATTACATACCCATCATGAAACCCTGCATAATAACCAGGGTAAATGAAACACAATAAAGTGTGCGAATAGATGCTCTAAATGGTTAAACATTTGAGCTATCAATCACTGATCATAGAAAATTAATGAATAAGAATAAGTGTATGATATCAAGATTGTAACTTAAAAATTTCATAACTGGTATGTAATATTTCAAAAACAAGAGTCATGGAAAAATGATTATCATTTTACAAGAAAAAAATCAAAGGGGTGACCTATCGTCTATAATAAAAGATGATCTAGGAAATCAAATCATATAAATAAAAGAATTTCATAATTTTTTTTCACCATCCTATGTGTAGAAACCATTTAATGTATAAATTATGACTACTGAGACCATAAAATCATTATGGATCATACATCAACATATGATTCCTCTATCACAACAGATGATGAATTGTCACTTGTTTCCAATAGTTTGTAAAGAAAGTAGACTTATTTACAAAATTGGTTCATTAAAAAAGACATTATTATTGTATTAGATAAAAAATCAACTTGTTTCCCATAGTGGATCATGATTGTAAACTTATTTCCCATAGCGGCCGAATAATATATATTTCATTCACAAAATTATTTAATGATATCAAACATATTTATCCAATGAATTGAAGAGATATTTAATATTTTGGTCACACTTCACATAATGAAACCATATTTATGTGTTCAATAAGATTATAAAACATTCAATATATCATCATAACATAATACATATAATTTTTATAGGTTTCAGAAAAAATTAATAATTTAATCTTAGTATAAAATGTGGGAAATAGATGGGTTTCTTAACTATCTCATCATCATAATCATAAACCATCGAGGGAAATTTTAAGGATATTAACAGTATACTATATCTCAGGTAAATCATAATTTAAATTAAATGAAGTTATCATATATTAAAATTTTCATTAAAATGTCATCAGAATATTTCATGAGTAGAATACCCTTTTTATTTGGAAATCACATCATTGAAATCTAAAAAATTTCAAATAATTATGGAATCAAATTCATTAAAATAATAATTAAATATTTTAAATTAATCTTCAAATCATATTTTTTCAGGATGGATTGAAATTCTTTTTATGTTCTATGTATTAAAACAAATATTCCTTTTAGATTTTTGGTAAAAGTTAGAAGTACCTCATTTATAAAATTAGAAGAAGATTATATTTAAATTTCTGATAAGAATTAAAAATTATTTAAAAAGAATTTATACAATAATTGGATATTATTAAATAAAATTCTTAAAATATTTTATAACACATGGATAAAGAGATTAAATATATTTATTTGAAGAAAGAAATAAATTCAGTTTTCATGAAAAATATTCTTTTAGTCTATAAAATTCATAAAAATATAAAAATGACAGGAAATCATTTAATCTCTAGAAATAACCATAGGATATGAAAATTAAATTTATTATAGAGATATAAGACCTAAAATTTCATCATAAAAAACCTAATCCTAAACAATTCTGATAAATAATATGATTAAAACATAAATACCATACCACTTTTGTAACATTCAAATAAAAATAAAAAATAAAAAACCTATGATGGACATGTAAATCCACTGTTTTTTCATTATAAATGACAAAAAATTATTCTCAATGAATTATATAAACCACACAAAATAAAAAAAATTCGAATTTTGAATATGTCATGTAGAACTAAAATTTAGATAAAAATCCCTTATATAACATATTTTATTCCTTTATACAAGTTAGAAACTAAAGTATAATAAATATATATTTATTAAAAATGTAATAAAAAACCTAACTAATATATATATTAACATATATACACTTTTAAAGTCATATAACATTTTTATTAATTTTTTAATTAAAATCAATGTTCTGGGTGATAACTTCTTCGTTTCCCATGCATGTTTTGGTTTGTATTTTCTGGTCCTTATACTTTGATTATGGTTAATTTATATAAATTTTTTTTAATAAGTATATAAATATCATATGTAGTCTATACATGAATATTTATAATCATGCATTTAATTTAGATATTGAAGAAATTTATTACATCATTCATGGATATGGTAGGTCATATGTATGGATGAACTAGGCTTTAACTCTTCGATGGATGGAAGGAAATAATGATAACTAATGATTCCCTTTTATAGAATTATCATTATAGCATACATATCATATATATTAATTAATTATATCCATATAAAAATCCATTTAAAATGAAAATGAAAATAAAATCACATCACTATGTGTAGGGGGTAGTCCACAAGTATGGATGGGTGATGTTATCATTTTCCAATAGATAAAATGGAAGTTGGATAATGGTTTTTATATCATTATAAAAAAATAAAATATATTTAAGATATAGAATGAAATTTTTTATAAAATATACTATATATTTATAAGAGTTATATCCCTAAATAAAATTACAAATAACCAATTTTTATTTATAAATCATAATTCATAATCCTTCTTTATGATACACCTAATGTCATGAAAGGATAATCATTTGGAAATAAAGGAACCACTATAAAAAGAGGTATAAATAATTTATGATATTTTAGTTGGTATTGAACTATATATATGTCTAAAAATTTTAGAGGTTGAGAGGAGAATAATGTCTCTTTTATATGTGAGGAGAGGGGAACTCTTAGAATAACATAAAGTGTTAAATTAATACAAATTAATTTTTATCATAAAGTATGACCAATATTATATGTTTAGAATATATTGTTTTAATAATTCTACACCCTATCATTAAATAATATTTAGAATATTTTAAGAGATTTTAACCCTTATCACATAGTATTAACACCCCACTAACCTATTTTACAATTACATCAGTATTAATATTTTCTAGACCTTAAGGGTCAAGAATGAAACCATTACAAGAAAAGTCACCCATAAATTGAAAAGAGTTGATATTAATTGAATATCATCAACTTATACAAATATATTTTTTAATGAATTTTAACTATTTTTTAAAAATAATTTTTAACAAATGATACCATCATATCCATTTTGAGAACTATTAACAATATTTTACTTTAAAGAAAAAAATGGAATTAGAATATATACATCTAAAGAATAACTATTATGATATATTTACCTATGAAAATAATGTAACATGATAACTCATCAACATTATATTACGTTTAATATTTTTAAAATATTTTATTTTATTTTTCAATTAATTAAATAAATAGGTCTCATATTGCATAAGATTTTAAGGTAATTATTAAAACACTAAAAATTAAAAATAAATTACCATTATATAAGAACATAATTATTATTTGAAATAAAAAATTAATATTAAAATTTATCATCATTTTATCCTTGTGAAAAATATTATATATATTAATGTCAAAAGAGTGACATAGTGTACTAATCCTTTTTTATGGTAATATAAATATCAGAATAAAAAAAACATATTGGCTATATATTATTTAACTAGATGTATGTGTACAATATCCACTCATTAAAAGGAAATCTTTTTGAGTTAGAGAAATTTAAAAGCATTATCTCAACGTTTTTACTATAATTTATCTACTTTCCCTTTAATAGGACAAACATATTAACCAAGGTTACAATCCATATTGAAAAAATGTTCTTAAATAACATATTTGAACCTCTTGATTCAAAATATGGTACCAATCATTGAATATTGATATCACATAAATGTTAAAATAAATATTTTAATTTAAATTTTCACAACACGATGAAAAGTATTTTTCTAAAAAAAACATCCCTGAAGTATAAAACATTTTTTTACCAATATTCAATATAAAAATAATTCCATTGACCCGAAATGTTTTACAGAAAATATGTTTGAATATGAAATTATTGAAAAAATTAATTTTAAATATAACATTGATTTTTTTAATGACAAGTCTGTTTTAAATAAAATCACAATTTTTTTCACTATTCATTTAAAAATTGATAATTTCCTAAAATACTCACACAAATAACACTAAAACAATATTGAAGTGATTATTTAACAAATGGAGGTAATTTTTTCAAATATATATTATAAAAGATTTAGAAATTAGTTATATTATTCTCTTAAAAAATTAAACAATACCAATTTTTAAGAGAAAATATTTTTTCAAGAATAACATAACATCACTGAAAATTTGGTGATTATTTCACAATAACTAATAAATAAATTTTTATTTAGTAGGAAATATATTTATGTTTAATAAATTCTTCTTATTATTCATATCCACCAATTGAATGGTATCATTATAATGGTCATCTTTAAATAATAATATATTTCAGTTCATTTTAAGAAGGTTTTTAATGTCGAGAAAGATATAGAAAATCTAGAAAAATATAAGGAGAAGTATTTTAAAAAATATTTTGTAGTTACACATATTTTTAAAAAACTAAAATTTAATTATTTATTCTAATAGTTGAGATAATATTTAGGGGTTCATTGTATCATTAAATCCTTATAAGTCTTATATTATTTTTTTACCCTCATTCATTCAATTATATTTTCTAAAAAATGGGAAGAACATAATAGGATAACATAAAAAAGATGAATATAACCTGTATTCTTATTCAATTAATCATAATGAGGGAGATTAAGAGATAATTGTATCTTGTATCAAAATTCTTAAGAATATTTTGTCTTATATTAGGATAAATGACCTTGAATTTGTTTCATGTTTCAAAATAATATTCTGTTGATTGAAGAAACCTTTAAGACTGAAGGGACCTCCTTATGTAAATTAATAAAAGTGAATACATGTTATCATGAAAAATTTATTTATGAGTTAATATGATTGTATTTATATAATAAGTACATGTTATTGGATATGTTAAAGACACTTTAATGTTGAGAATCCATGATTGTTTACAAAGAGAAAGAATATCATAGTATGAAGTGGAAAATTGAATCATGTAATTTTGAATAAAGATGTATCATTCCATACAAAATATTATTACACCAAGAACAGTTTATACACTCACCTTTACCATCCAATGTGAAATGTTTATAAATTCAATGTGACAATATTGAAGGTGGGGGTTTGAAACATGTACATGAACTAAAACTCATATAATATAAAATTCTATAGGAAATATCACATCCCATGATATGGATACATGTGATACTAAATATAACAATAATTTTTCAAGTATGTATTCTTCTTGTATATAAAATATAATGAATCAATTATAATAAAATTTTTGGATTCTAAAAGAGTAATAAAATATTTAATTATTTGTTTAAATGTAAAAAATTTAATAATGGGTTTTAATGAGTGAATGGTTTATGTTACAACCCCCAATATAAAATTTAATTTTGGGTATAGTTTTTGAAACAATAAAAATAAAAAAACCTTGAGGTATACTTCATTTGATATTGAATTCCGAAAAAATGTTTCAAACCATAAAGAGAGATCACCCAAATAAAATAATCATTGTATATATCTTTGTTTTCCCTCATTATTATTTATAGAAATGGAGTGAAAATATAAATACGTAATGAAGGGACCTACATATTATATATAAAATTCACATGATTGGTTGGTTAAATATAAAATAGATATTATCTCGATTATTCCTAACATGGTTTTTCATAAAAACCACCACAACATCATGGTGATTAATACCACATCATGGTCTTCCTGGGTATACAATATAATATGTTGATTGTGACCATGTCATACAATTATGCACAGAATTATATGTAATATCTATTATCACATGGTTATTTTTAAATACTATACATATGTATATAATTATTTATTTGATTATTATATGATGATAATATACAAGGTTTTAATGTATGAATTAATTGTTTAAATGATAATCAATTAATAATAAAATAACATGTATTGAGTTATAAATGATATGACACATTAAATGTTTATGGAATATTTCTTTATAATGGATTTATGTTTTTATCATTCTTATATGTCATATATAATAAGGGTCTTTATTTTCGGAAGTTTGTGTGACTCATTATATAGAACCCTCCCCTGAAAAAAAAACAATATTTAACACCCATTCTCCCATGTATTGGAGTATGTTTCTATCAAACCATATTAATGAGGGAAGTCTTTCCAATATACCAGTAGATTGTTTTTTTTATAGAACCCCCTAGAGGAATTAAATTATTTTTTTCTTCTCAGTGGTATTCATTAAACTCTTGATTAGGTTTAAGAGAAACTAGTGAATGGTACACCATTCTTTTGTGGTTTTATTATTTATTTTGAACATTATAATTGACCCTATTTCATTCGGTTTTAGATATTTTATTGTTCTATCTATTATATGATAGTTACCCATTTGAAAACCTTAAATGGTATCATAGTCAGTCTATTAATGTATATATTTTTTATTAAATAATAAAATCCTATAAAATGTTTTCTCTAGGAAAAAAATTATATCCTAATAAAAAATGACCATTTTAGTTATTAAATTTATATGAATATGTCATAATTGTTTAAAAAATATTCATGGAATTCTATATGTTATAATACCTAGGTGTAGTGTATGAAAAATTAATTTATTGACATTTCATGGAAAATATAGATTGTAATTGACTTTACAGTGAAATGGAGAATATGTTACTCTGTTATGGTTTCCTTCACCATAATAATAGAATGTGATATAGTAATTGTTTACAAGACATGGCACAATATAAAATTCCATCTTTGGAAAACTATCCTAGTTATTATAAAATATGATTCCATAAGATAACCATCATATATCCTAGTATATTGCATTGTATTCCATACCAAATGGAATGGAAAATCCAAAATGGATTTTACCCAAAAATATATCACAAAACCACTATAATTAAGGTATTGCCATAACATCAAAAGACATTTTTCTCATGCATAACGTTTATTTTGATTCATATAAAAATATTTCCATATAGATAACACCATTTAACAATGATGGAACTTTTCGAAATGAGTAATAATGAAAATTCAATTTTTTAAATTCTAAACAATCATTATTGGTATGAGTGATAAAACCCGATACCAGATATATGGAGGGACATCAAAAAAAAATATTTTATTAGGCATGATATTGGATTAGATTGAATATATAATGTTATAATAGTGAGAAATATTAATTTCTTTATATATATTTATCAATAGATCATAAATGTAAATATAAACCATTTATTTAACTAACCATTTTTGAAACATTTGTGGATTGTCTAAATGGTTGTGTAATTTATAAATTTTTTATTATTTTATACTAAATGTATTCATAAATGTCCCACATTTCTTAAATAAAAAGAAGATCACATTTCAACCATTTAAATAATAATATGAAATGTTAATATTGCATACAAGATGATTTCTAAAATTTATCTATGATTAAAAAATAAAAGGTTTACAATTTATTTAGTAATTATTATTACATGATTATATGAGGTATATATTTATAAAATTTTCATTTATTTTGGTTATTTTCTATTTTCTATCCATTAATATAAATATTTTTTTTATGAATTATGATGTATGATATTGTTAAAAAAAATTATGTTCCTTCTACAATTTATTATATATACCTTTAAGGAAGTACATGCTAGGTATGATAATTAAATTAGTTTTATTGTACCTTAAATTTTGATTTTACATGGGTTAAATGATTAAATATAATGGTTCATTATAATTTATACACAATAGGTGTTATATTAGATTGGAATTTTAGATTCTCTTTAGAAAATAATCATTTAAAGTAGTACATGTAAGGTTATGATCTATCTATAAAATTTGGGATTTTTTACTTATAACTCTATAATTTATTTTATTAGGATTTTTGATTTCATATAATTCTCTGAATTTACTGGAATAAGTTTCATATAACTTCTGCAACTGATGCATTCTGAAAAAAATAAAAATAATTATATTTTAATTTTGTTTATTAATACATTTAGGAGTTATAAAATGAGTTACATAGATATATGGTTTGCACATATTTTTTAGTGGAATAAATAGTGATTTAAAACTAAATAAACAAATATTTATATATATAAGGGGAATCAATTAGATATGATGGTTAGATACATAAATAAACTAAAAATACTATGTTATATAATCCTTATAAATCCAACACTTATTCTGAAATTGATCATTTTCTACATTATTCCAAAAACATTTGGTTCTCATTACTTATCTTCTGTATATAAGATAATTATTGTGGTCTGAAACTATTAGGTGCCTCAATATTATTTCATATTTCCATGACTAATATTGGGAAACCCAGATGATCAGGATAATAGTGGAATAAATATGGGTTTATTTATATGAAGGATTATAATAATTATTTATCCACTTAAATGTATGATATTCATGTGTGATCTGATTTTTATTACAATACATCAATTATATTCGTGGAATTTGATACAAGATTAGTTGGATAAGTCATCGTGAAATATGGATCTTTTACAACTAATAGATATGACTATATTTAAAATGGAATACTTATTTAAATCAAATAATAAAAAATATATAGCCTTATTAGATTAATTTATAACACGATACTCATTTGATAATATATTTTATGATAGATAAATGTCTTCATCATCATCAATCTAGAGTTTGAGATAATTCCTAGATAAGAAGAACTTATTGGAAGAATTTTATTAATATAGGTATAAGAACATGATAATCATTCTTGGGAAATAAAATTATAGATATTATGGTGATTCCTTCTTGGGAAACCAATTCATAAAGATATTCAAAAATAAATTCCAAATTATTAACCAATCTATATAAGGATTCACCTGAGATTCCAAGGCCATTATATGAAAAATAACATATGAAGCATATTTTTTGTCCATATATTCACTTTGATTAGATATTTCAATGACTTGGAGGGACTCAAGTAGTATATTAAAGATCATGTAATGAATTATGTCATTACGAGTCTTAAAAATATGAAATATTATGATTTTTTGAGTCCAATATTAGTGGACTTTTTTAATTTGGGATTAAATATTGAATTTCAAAAGTTTGTTTACCTCTAATAGATTTTGTAGATGAATTTAGAGACTTGGAAGGTCCATCAGAGGATTAAACAAGGATTTTAGTAGGGTGGTCTTATTTAAAAACATTTCATGCAGTATCGGCTGCATAATGTAGTTGCAACTGGTACTCGATGATGACCAAGTGATATTTCCATAATTTTATCAAGCATAAATAAATTTTTTTGTTTTTATTTAGTACCCATTATATTGTCTATTCCTTGTGTCCATATTCCAATTCCATTGGTTACCCTATTGAAATTTACAAGGTACCTGATGGTGTTATGGTTTACTTTTAAAAATGATGGGTATTGAAACTATTTTATTTTAGTACCCTTTTAGAAATATTAGTAAAAGGATGCAAGGTATGGGTATATGTAGTGGAGACCTCCCCACATCCTTATCACATGAACCATTTTTACGGAGTTTGGCTTACAGTTATTTTTCTAAAGAATTTTAGATGTATGGTTTCTCCTATCCCCGTATCTTTTTATTCTTCTTTGTAATTTTTATTTTTGGTGATTATTGGTTTCAAGAAATTTTTAAAATTTCACTAGAAAATAGAGGATACATTACAAACCATTTAGATTATATATATAGTAGTTAAAGGACATCATTAATTCTTAAAATAATGTTACCATTTTCAATTTCAATTGAGGTAAACATTTTAGTAGATATATTTTGGGTTTATTTAAATAAGTGTATGAGTTTAGTGTATTAATAAGTGTTGATATATAGAAATTTTGGTATTTGATATGTTGTACTATATCATGGAACATATATATTCCCTATGTTTCAATTTCAACATTATGGGTTTATGTCATGAGATCTAGTTTGTTATTCATATTTGGTTGAAATTGATTAATTAATTAAAATAATAATAATTTAATTATTCTTATCATTAGAATTGAGGTAGGGGCCCATGGAATAGTGGGAGACTATTGTGCTTTTAAATGGGATAGGAAAAGGATGGACTGAGCATAACTAATGGATGGTAACTCATATATCGAGGTAGGTGGTATCTATAATTATTCAATATATATTAGTTTATTAACGAGTGTGAAACCCTACATGGGATTGCATAATAGATAATTTATGGATGGAAAATGAGTTCCATATGTTTATAAATTTGGTGGTATAGAACCCCCTCACCTGAGATCTAGTGCCCCATTATGTTATAAGAGAATTTGATTATCCCAAAAAACAATTATCCACAGGGTGAATATTTTAGACTGATTTAAGAGGGTATATGATACTTATGTGGGATTTATATGAGGTTTAAATTTCCCTGGAATATTTTATAATGTTGTTTTGTTGGGAATAATATTTTTATTCCTATGGGTGATGAGAAAGACTATAGTTTTTATCTTTAATGGTCAGGAATACCACCATTGAGGATTGGTAGTGGTGTTAGTTAATGGGATTCAATTGAAAAGTCTTTTTAATTATTTATTTATAGGTCATAGAGTATTTCATCTAGGTATTATTCTATAGAGATTTTATATAAGAGATGTCAAATATGACATAAGTGTAGGTTGTAGGAATTGTTTTTACATATTTGAAAATTAGTTTCCAATGTGTCTAAAATGGAAATGGATTTGGATTTCTATAAGTGTCATGTTTAGGATTGTATTGTTTGACGTAGAAGAAAAATTGAATCAGTCTACTGATTTTGGAGTCATATAATGACTATAGGTTGATAGAACCTATGGGGTAAAGGTTTTTAGTTTTAATTATAATTAAATAACAAGTTTTTTATGATGATCATAGTTTATTTCCATATGGTCAAAATGGGTTTGTTGATGGGTTCGATCTGTTGTTCCTTCTATGATAAAATTTCTCTTAGAAGGGTTAGACTATGGATTTGGTAATGATATGATGTGACATAAGTAGTACATATTTATCTTGAATAATTATAATTCTGGTTGTGATATGGGATATTAGATTCAATAAATTGGTTGAACAAAAACTCTTTCTAATCATCTTTTTTAGCAAAAGTGACATACACCCAATTTTGGGGAAGATATGATAAAAACGTATCCATCCATAAAACATTAAATAAAATCCTATAAATGTAGATATAAGATATATGTTAATACCCAATAAAGTGAAATAGAAATTGTTGATAGAGATAATTATTTTCTTCAAATATCACCATAGAAGAGAGAAATCATATTTGGATAGAAATGAAAGATTATCGATAGGTACATTATCCCCACTGAGATTCCTACTAACATAAGAGAAATGGAATATTGGGTAGAACATCCAAAAAACATGGTTCATTTTCATGATGTGTTCCATGTATCACTATTTGTGTTGTATGTATATGGAAAGTGAGTAAAAACATATATAGAAATTAAACCAATTTTGAGGAATACCAATTACATTACACAAACTATTTATAAAATACCATATTAGATTAGTTCCTTTCGGAACATGAGAGAACATCTTCGAAATCAGTGAAATATCTTAAATTCTTCCTAGAAAGATATTCCCCTCTTTTCATTATAATGAAAACATTCTTTATAACATGTGTAAGAGAAACATAAGAAAGTGGGATCTTAAATGATCACTAAAGAAAAATAAATAAAATTTATATAATCATATCATGAACCAAAGTGTATAAGATAGTGATAAAGATCATTATAATATCATACCATGTAAATCTAAAATCATGAACATGAATAAATTCACCAAGAGCTGACCTTTAAAATAAATGAATCATATAGAAATAAATAGAATAAGACAGGAAATCATAACATAGGAATAATACATTGAATTGTGGTATACATATAAGAAAATAAAAACCCTATATCAAGGATTCCTACCATGACCTTTGTAACATGTTCAGCCTCGGATAATGAAACATGTACATACTTCAGGAGTGGGATACTCTCTAATGTACCCTCCTGTTTTGGAATTGGGATTCCCTCCCATGTACCCTCTTGTTTCATGCTTGGAATTCCCCCAATGTACAATTTTCACTATGAATTTTGAATAGCTCCAATTTACCCTCTTTTTTTGATCTTGATATTCCGTCTCATTTACACATTGAGCTCATGAAACATTTATCATTACCCAATTCATTTGAGGGATATCTAGGTCCCATCCATCACATGATAAAATCATACAAATATTTACCACAAGATAATAAAACATTCATCATTCCATTTCCTTTAAAAGGAGGTGGGTTGTATAGATGTCATATCAAAACACATGAAATGAAATGGTAGTCAAAAAAAATTTATAATATCATTACCTTTGTAAAATATATAGGTCTCAAAATTATTTTTCAAAGTATAATCCATGAAAATATGATGGTTTCATGATCATAAAACAAATAAAATAGAAACGATTTTCATAGACGATTAGGAGAAGAAATATGAATGGAACCATTGAATTATTTCTTAAAATGGAAGGAGTAATATCAACATATGTCATCACAGATTGAAAATTATTTTTTAATATATTTTAAAAACATTTCGTGAGGAAAATATCCATTTTCATTGACAAATGGTCATTAAAACATAAATCCTCTAGAAAACCATTATACTAAATATAAACATAAAATCAAATAATGAAATATTTGAAAACCATTTGGAAACATTTTTCTTTGAAATCAAATAAAGATATAATGAAAACAAAATTGAATACCATTTTCCTTGAAATTTTATAGAATTAGCTTAAAAATGTTTGAAAAAAAATTTCTTTAAAACTACTCTAAAAACATTTAAATAAGGCTTTATAATGTTTAGAATAATTTAATAAATATTTATTTTTTTAAAAACATTTTACTTCAAAAATATTTTTGTAATCATTTAAATGAAGAATTGATATCCAAAAACTATTTCTGAAATCCATTTTCAATGAAAACAAATTTAAAAACAATTTATTTATATAAAATTAAGAAAACTATTTTTCCTTAAAAATAACCCTGTATACAACCAATTTATTCTTCAAAGAATTTATAATCATGATAGTAGGTATGTGTATACATGTCGAGCATTCCTTTTTTACATTATGAGTTCATAAATGTGACTTGATTGGTATAAAACTAGAATATTCCATTTAAATCTATTTTTTAAAATATAAAATATGGGTAAAAATGTATTTTAACATCATACAATAGAAGTAAAACATTTTTTAAATAATTTTTAGACATCATACTTTTTAATGTACAAATATTTCTGATAGAAAGGAGATATAAATATGGATTTTCTATATACTTATTTTGTTAAGTATATATTGTATCAAATATTGTAATAATGGTACCATTATAGGGATATAATATGCATATCTAGTGGTTAAGAAAATTAATTATATTTCTTGATATTTGGATCATTATATTTCATCAATAGATGCATTATCATAAACAATCTCGAAAAATAACTAGATTATAGAAATAAATTGTTTCCATTTTGGTAACTTAAACTCATGATGAAAATAATAAAACTACATGAATCTTAAACAATCATGAAAATAATTTTACTCATGATATTATATGGTAAAATATAGGTGCATGACAAGGCTTGTGTCTCAAAGAAGAAAAATTCAAACAAAGTTACTTTTCATATTTGGTAATTATTCAAAAATAACCCCCATGAAATAAATGTCGTAAAATGGATATGTTAATACTCACACACTTAATTTAAAAATCATATAACGCATCCATATGTTGTGTAAACATCACACAAGTTAATGGAGTGTTGAATAAGGGATATATGTCATGAAAATAAAAAGTGGGATGAAATCCACTTACATTATGTCTTGACTCTCGTCATACTCATTCAAACCTCATGTATAAAAAACATAAGTTTATTATAAATATATAATAGAAATATATTATTATATATAATTTAATATATGGTTTAATTATGAATTTATATTACCCACTTGTTTACCATTCAATATTACGATTTCACTTCAGGTAATATATGCTTTGTTCTTCCAATGTGTCTTAATTTGTTATATATATAATCCTTGTACAAATATTATGATTTATAGAATCTATACCATGATATAAATATCATTTATATTTAGTATATATATATTATAATAATATACATAATATTTAATTATGGAATTAAATACACCATTCATGGAGATGGTAGGCCATACATATGCATGGATATTTTTTCCATGTAATTTTTGTATTAAAAGAAATAGAGTAAATAAAATATATGTATTTATATATATATATTTATTAAACTAGTATCATTATGTCATATATATCATATAATTTCACTAATCCTATCCTTAATACATTTCATGTACTTTGTGAACAAATCATATTACATTGAGGGGCAGTAATCCCTACTTCCTCAAACAAAATTATTATATATATACAAAATTGAAAGTATATTGGTATGTCTTATAAAAGAATTATATAAGCATAAATGCATAATAATTATAACATATAACTTATATAAACATATTTTTCACTATAATTTCTATTGTGAGAGGTGGTAATGGAAAAAATGAACAATCATTGTTATGTGAGGTGATAGTACGCCACACACATAAACAATATGTTCATTTCCCATTAGATGAATGTGTTTGTAACTATAGGTAAAAAATTTAGCATAAAACATCCATGTAAATTTAAGATATTATTTTTGTTTTATAAGAATAGAATAAGGATATTTTATGTGGTTCATAATATAAATATCAAAAAATAACATAAGGAAAAATGTTACCTTCTATTCGGGTAACTCATTTTTATTTGTACCAAAGGGGTTCCATGAATTTATGTATAACCAGGGGATCTAGGATTAAGGGATGTATGTTTAGGATCTATTTCACCAGATATTGGTTGATCCAATGTCTCTTGAGAGTTGTGAGGATGTTTGATGAGGGGGTCCTTTTTATTAGGGTAGGAGTGGTACTCCTGTAAATTTTGGGAAAGGGAATTCCACCCTCATTTTGCCTTGTAAATTGGATCCCATAATAGTCAAATTTCGATAAAGGGATTATAGGGTCAGAAAAGTTTCATACAATTTATTATGTAAAATTTTCTAGGTAATTTGGGCCCAAAATATTAAGGCTTAATTTCTAGTTAAGCTTATTTTCACCATAATCATCATAATTAATTCTAATTACATTCACAAATATTTTAGGTGAAAAAATAAGTTTAACATATTATTCAATATAAATTATAATTATTAAAAATATGGAATAAATTTTCCCAACTTACAAACCCATAAGTGGCACAAATTAATTTAAATTTAATCTAGTAGACGACATGATCAAACAAGTTTTTTAAGCACAACCCTCTAATTGTTTTCAATGATTTTATAGTCAGTTTCAAAGTGAAATTTAATTCATTGTCAAAAATAAGATTAATTTATATAAATATTATCTAATCAATCTTTAAAATAAATTTAAAATATAATTTATCATTATAAATAAATTATATAAAAATTTATTTTTGAATTAAATTTCATTATTGTTCACTATATATTTAAAAATGAAGCATCATATAAAAAATTCCTAACCTATTTTTTATGTTTTTAATTAACATTTTATGATTAGTTTGATATATATAATCCATAAAAGATACAAAATTTTTATTTAAAATAGATTCACTATTAAATGGCATAAAAATTCCTTAATAAAATTATATTATTTTATGGAAAAAATTGTGTTTATTGTTATCATAAGAATATCAAATATCATAGATGAATATTAAAATTAATTTTATTTAATATAATATATATATATCACATTAATTTCACTCACTAATTGTATGTAAATTAATTTACTCGTGTAAAATATCATTATAGAGCATAATAATAATAACATTTTTCTTTATACACAATCTATTGTGATATTCATTTCTAATTAATATATCACCATGAATTTATTTTATATTTATGTTGACTATATAGTTTAATAATTTAGTTAAGCCTTTTCATAACTACTAATTAATTAGTTTGGTAAAATTAAATAATATTTTAATAATATAACAGTATTCGATAAAACTCGGTCTTCTATATTATGCAAGCCATAGATGAAAGACCTTATTTTGTTTAAAGCACAATGAAATTGGGGTCCTTTTTGAGGAAACTAAAATTTGTGTTCCCTTTAGTGCATGATTAACTTGTATATTTATATTACATAAGACAAAAAATTTTCTTTAATATAAAATAAACCATGTTTACTATTGTGTGAAATGAAAAATACAAAAAGATAAAATTAATTACAAAAAAAAAATATTTCACAAAATCTCATCGTGTAACATTATACTGCCTATAAAATGAATTTCACCCTTAGAATTCATCTCTATTATCAAACGTTTAATACTTTAATGTTTCATTCATGAAAAATTGCATCATAAAACTAATAACAAAAAACATTTAAAGGAATGTTGGAAACATAACGGTTACCCAAAGTATCAAATATTAGGTTTCCACATATAAAAACATAGGTGGAAAGAAAAAAACATGGACATTGAGGAATGGCGTAAATATTCATAGTGAGGGATTATGGTCATCAATCAAAAACAAGTGTCTGATCAATGAATAGTTGATGACTTAAAATTTATAAACTTTTGATGATTTAAAAGCCCATCAGTTCAAAAAAATTAATTTTTTAGGACAAAATTTTTATTTCATGATTTTTATCCAAATGATTAATAATTTCCATGAAGATATATACTTGCATGATTTCCATACATCCTCACCCTATATTGTTCTTTGATCCACTTCCCAAATTTCATTAAATAAAAAGGTGAATTTTTCATTCCTGAATTACTAACACATCAAGAGATCCATTTTATGGAATCCCATTTTAATCAGTAATCATATACACATAGTTGTCATATCAAGTTATCCAATATGCATAAATCCTTATGTGGTATGATAACACATTAATCTTAAAACTTATTCCAATGTTTAACATAATCTTTTAATACATCGTTATCTTTATAACCCATATGAAATATTAAAATACAAATATTTCTAATGAATGACATGAAATCATATTAACATTGATCCCCCATAAATCCCAACGTTACACTTATTTGTCACATTCCTAACATGTGAATACCCTCATCAAATTTTTCCATGAATAATGGTAATAAACTAAATTACCATAAATCCTTTTGTAAAAAAATTAATTCTTCTATATTCCAATAATTATTGGATACATTATTTAAATCCAAGAAGTTACAAACATCATACACGATGTCATATACCACATGGTCAATTATCAACTCTATGGTAATTCATACCATCCAATTTTTCTATTAATATTGAAAATATCATTATCCAAATATCATTACCTCAATGCCACACAATAATTAAGTCTTACAATCCCTAAATCCAAATATCACATCTCTATGAAATAACCACTAAACATATCCTTTCCCATAATTAATGAAAACAAAATCGAAAAATTCTTATATATTTTAGGATTCATATAAATTAATCATTTAATTCGAAGACATAAATACTTCATTCATCCAACCTTATTGTTAAAACATTACGTAGGATTCATCAACATATTCCTTAATTACTCTTTCCCATATTATTAGATATGAATCATGTCTTAGGGTTCCTCAACCGCATTATAATCATTCTTCTAATGTTTAATTTAAAATACACTAGAAGAACATCACATATCATCCGTATATTTTCTATGGTCTCTTATATTTAGAAGTATAACCAATTGTCATTCCACCTTCTAAATTATCTTTTTGATATTTCCAATTGGGAAATAAATTCACATAGTTCATATACCAACCAAATCATAAACATTCAATGTTAAACATGTTCATTCTAGTCCTTTCAATGAAAACCAGGAAGCATTGGTTGAAAAACACATATCATTGAATAAAACCTCATAATCATGGAAATTTAAATATAGTTAGTCTAAATCCTAACACCTATTTTTTTTATAAAACATTAGGTTTATCCTATATTATTAATGGTCATATTCTATTCAAATCATCCAAGATATTTCATAAATATTTTGTGAATTTTCAAAGAATATCTCTCTATGAGTGTCAAACCAAGTGTGCAGCAAGGCCCATTATCATGTACCAGGTTACACCGAGTACATATCAACACACGCTATTGGATTTGTTTTTCCTAGGTAAATCTATACAAGATCCACATCCACTTTTAGTATCCATACACAGATTTATTTCTAGGATCCTCTCACTTTATCCTTTTAAAAAATTAGAGTACATTTTCATAAGCATTAACTCAATTCTATACTTATCATAGATACATCCTAAGACATATCAATATAAATGTACCTTTGGATATCACTAATTTATTCTTAACCTAGTTTCCAAAGGTTTACTGAAACTTAACTCTGATACCAACCATAACAACCCAGTCATAAATTACATAAACAATGCATCACTTTTTTGGATTTCATAATAAATTACACAAAGAGACACCTAAATAAATTATTATTTTAGAACCTTTGTAAACATAAAAAAATTATAAATTAGTGAAATATCTAAGATATTTAACACAATTATCACCCCCATGGTAATTTTTCTTATAACATTCTTCATAACATGGGGAAGGGAAACATAAGAATGGGGTGATCTCAATTTCCCAGTACGGGTAAATAAATGAAATGTATTAGCATATCATGAAAATAAGGGTATGAGTAGGTGATCATGATCATTATAATGTAATACCCTACAAATAAAAGATCATGAACATGAATCAAGGCAATGATATTTTAATTTTATAATACATTAATCATAATTAAATCAAGTGCATAAACCGTGAAAGAATAATATAGGAAAAAAGACATGGAATTTTGGAATATACATAATCATATAAAAACCTTATTTAAAGGATTCCTACCATGATATTCCTAACATGTTAGTATTTCAATAATCATGTGTGTACCTACTTCAGGTTTTGGAAGCCCTCATGTGAACCCTCCTATTTCAGGGTTGGAATACCCTCACATATACTCTCCTGTTTCATTCATCAGATGCCCTCATGTGTACCCTCTTATTTTTGTATTAGGATGTTGTCCCATTTACCCCTTGTTTTGGGCATTGTATTCCCTCTAATTTAACCTATGGCCTTATAAAATATTTATCATTACCCAATGCTTTGGAGGGATATATAGGTCCCACCCATGAAATGATAAATTCATACATACATGTGCCACAATATAATAAAACATTCATCATATCATGACCCATAATAAGATATGGGTAACATAAACATCATATTAAAACCCCAAAAATGAAATGGGAATATAAAACATTTCAACATATAATTAACTATGGAAAAATATATATGTCTCATAATAATTTCATCATTGCTTATCACATGAAAAGAAGAGGGTTTTCTAACCGTATAACCCATGAAAGTGAAACAGGTGTCATAAACCTCATTCCATGAAAACATAAACCATTAATATTAATAATATTAATGGAAAAATATATTTATTTCCCATAATGGAATGAGTAAAATAAACATATGACATCTTAGATGGGAAATAATTTTGAAATATCCTTTAAAAATATTATTCAAAGAAAATATCAATTATTCTATGAAAAATGGTCTTTCAAACATAAAATCGTTAGATAAAATTTTTCCTAAAAATAAAAATGAAATTTTATAAATAAATCATTAAAAAAATTTGGGATACATTTTTTATTTGAAAATATTTTAATAGTCCCTGAATATTTATTAAAACCAATTTTCCTTGAAAAATTATAAATGAAATTTGAAAATGTTTTAAAAACAATTTCTTTGAAAATAATTTTAAATTATAAAATGAAGTCTATAAATGAAATAAAAAAATTTTAAGACATATTTTTTTTAAAAGTTTTTTCAATAAAAATATATTTGAAACATTTAACTGAAGAATTGATAACCATAAAACATTTTTAAAAATCAATATCAATGAAACCCACATTAAAAAAAATTAGTTTCCAGAATATTTAGAAAATTATTTTTCCATAAAAATAAATTTGTAAATATATAATATAATATTCTTGGAAATGATGGTCATGATGATGGGTATTTCTATACATGCTAAACATTCTTTTTTTACATTAAATGTTTGGAAATGTTAATAGATCGGTAAAAAAAGATGAGTAATTTAAAATACATTTTAAAAAATATAAAACCTGGGTAGAAATGTTCTTTAGTATAATAGGATAAAATTATAACATTTATAACTAATTTTTAGAAATCATGGATTTTAATCGACATAGATTTCAGACTAAAAGGGGGGATAATGTCAAATTTTCCAAAAAAAATATTTTTTTAAGTATCTTATGTACATAAGAGTGAAAGAATGGTACCATTATAGAGGAATAAACCTTAATATCAAGACTGTAAAAATATTTATGATAGTTCTTCATATAGGGATCATAATATTTCAATAATGGATGCATAATATAAATAATACAGATAAACACTGAGGTTTTGAAATGTAACCCGATGAAATAAATGTCACAAAAGGATATGTAAACACACAAAAAATAATAATTATAGGAATCATATAATGTTACAAACTGAATATGGTATCCCTCAAAACAGGCACCAAACCCAGCCAGTGGGAATTTTTGAATGGAGTTCCCTTTCCCCATGGGTTGGCACAAGTTTTTGAGTATCATATATTTTGGTTTGGGAATGATTTACCCAAATATAGAAGAATAAATCATCAAAACCAATCGATAAACCGAATATGAAAAATTTATACCGAACAAGGTTTCTACAAAATCTAGAACTGAAAAAATAGGTCTAATCATAGTAAAATAGTCCCAAATACACATAAAAATAGCATCAAAATACTCCCAAAGACTCTACATGGAAAGGGGTTGTCACCCACTTGTCGTCTCCACAACTCCACAACATGGATGGGAACTAAAACTTCGAATCACCATCACCCAAAGCCTTCCCATTTTCTATGTCAAAGATGACCATGTATATATACACCCAAGTGGTGTATGTAGGGTGTGATAATAATCCAAATAATATACCACCAAGATATTCTATAGAGTAATCAATATAAGATAAAAAGCATGCTATTTTTGATACACAAGAAATGGTGGAAATAACTTATAAAGAATGAATATTTCAAATGTATACATTTTAGAAAGGGAATTTTCCATGACTGTGAACATATTAATAAAACATGTCACCTAAATGTTTTTAAAATAAAACCCTTATATTCAAAATATAATTACACAAGAGTCAATGGGCACCAAATATAGGAACATCGTTAGGGACTAGTTAGTCTCGGGCCCCATGTACGTCGTACCTCGGTGTAAAGTAACCATATCAAAATTTGTTCTCATTCATGATAAACTAGTAGGGAACATACCCATAACCTATTTATGCCAAATATTTAGCAATATAGTTTTGTTTGTGTTGCCTTTATTCATTTTTCTCTGTGAAACATGGAAAAAACCCATCCGGAGCACCTACGTACTAGTACATATCTTCCCTCCTAGGTACTCGGGCTTCCACCTTTTCATTCAAAACATTATCTCATGAAAAAAATGAATTATCACATAAAAACATTGGTTTTGGTCATAATAAACTCAAAAAAGTAGCTAGACATGTTTTTCACTACTTAGACCACTCAATAAAACCTTTTAAATTTCAATAAAACAACTTCACATAATTTAACGATGATTTACACACAAAATCCATTTAAAACCCCACATTGAACAACATAGGCATACCCATATTCACTAAATAAGAATTTTCATCTCCTAGAACAATTCTATAAACACATTATAATAGTTATAAAATATCCCCATTTGGCATAATATAACATAATCATGTAGAACACCCAATTTAACACAAAATTTGTTCCTAAAAATTATTTCCTCAACGAACGTCACCAGAACTAGATTTCCCAGCAAGGGTAATAGATGATAAGTGTTTTAAAAATAGAAATTAAGAAAATATAACTCATATACAATTTATTACCCATGGAATCACCTACCACAAATGTTAAAAACCTCAAATATTTGTGAAAATGCTCAACTACACCACCTCTGCACCACAAAGGTGGTCCCGATGCCAAATCAATCGAGATGTCAACATCACACTTTGGGGGGAAACCTGAAAAATAATCCGGAAAAACCTCCAGAGACACTTCATAGAAATGTCGTAGTCTGATTTCTGTAGCATGACCATCATCCTCTATCGTGAGTGATGATAACTGAAAAACAATATCTCCCAACTGTAGGAGTGGATGTCCCGCAAGACTCAATCGGGGATCCAATTCCCCACGAAAAACCTGAAGGCTCCCATATGGTTCCGTGAAAATAACCCACCACATATAGTAATGAATGTGTGCCTATAATTGAACTAGAAAATAAATGCCAAGTATTATATCAAATAGATGTATATCTAAGACCAAGAGATCCCACTCCATCTCAACCCATAACACGGAAATCACACATGATGGGAACCTGAGACCCTGATCCTTCTTTCCCTACTGCATCACCAACTCCATCACAAAACAAAAAAATTGGTTAGAAAAATTAGTGTGTCCGAAAAATGGGAAGAAATGAATGAAACACATGAATTAGTATCAAAAAGAGCAGTAGCTATAGAATTTTAAATCAAAACACAGCCTTGAATTGTTAACGGTCTTGCATCTGATCCTACTATTGCCTGATCTACTTCATGGAGATGTCTACTATCTACCTAAGGACGACCGCTAGACTGAGGTTGTTCCCAAAAGTGCCTCTTCCTAGAAGATGACCCAGTCCTACCACCACGACCACCAAATCAAGATCCCACCATCCTTGATGGCTCTGAAAATGATGGAAGTCATCTTGAAGCCACTGATCCTACCACACTCTGAAGTGGACGCGCCAACCCGAATAATCACAACAAGTTACCCATAGCTCCACATTGATAATAGGTCTTCTGAGGAAAATTTCATGCTTGTTAGATGTGCCCCAACCTACCACACTGATGGAAGATCACTGATCTTGCATCAGAATCCTTAGATAAATACTGCCTAAAAGAGTGGACTGAACTACCACCTTCTTTATTCACGTGATCCTCCTGCTTCCTTTTATTCTGGGAAGATATTCCACTGGCCACTAATGATACTGACCTAGAGAAACCAACCACCTCTTTTCAGTAAATCTCAACCATACACACATGAATGACCACCGTAGCACAGGTCCTCAAATTAAACAAGAATACCTCAGATTATATCTCTGGTTGTAATTATTTCTCAAACTTATAGGACTTCGCCTACTCATTAGATACAGTTTTGGGATAATACCAAACCAAATCAGTGAAACGGTTGGCATATTCCATCACAAGAATCTCCCCAGCGCATCTGCTCATTCTTCCTAGTTTGTAAGTCTTTCTCAATCTAGCCCTTGCTTTTTAGTCAATCTCAAACAGCCCTCTCTTTTTAGTCAATCTAAACCATACATGCATGATTGAACACCGTAGCATAGGTCCTCAACATAAACAAGAAAACCCCAAAGTATATCTTTGGTTGTATGTCTTTCTCAAACATCTATGACTTCGCGTACTCATTAGATACAATTTTGGGAAAATAACAAACCAGCTCAGTGAAACAGATGGCATATTCCATCATAGAAATCTCCCCAACACATCTTCTCAAATGGGGTTAATGTTTTTGGGTTATATCATTATTGTGGGATGAGGTGGTCTAGAAAGGAGCTAGGAATATCAAGACTCGGTGTTTTGGTCATGATTAGGGTTCTTGGAATGCACCTCTCTTGGAAGACCACAATTATCCATGGGACATTAGAATTATTTGTTTGAATTCACTTCCATTCAAGACGTGTGGGTTGCAGACTACACATGGACATCATGTGAGCTGATGTAGTGGTTTATTTTGTTATTGTATATTTTTTTGGATTCATTATATTTGATGATATTGATGTTATTTTTCATAAATGTTGTACTAATTTTTTATCTTGTAAATGTTTACTTTTTTAGCTACATGCCTCCTCAAAAATACCCCATGTGCCCAGTAAAGGATTCCAGAGAGATTTCACCCTCACCACTTGATCATAGGTTAGTAGAGGCTATATTTCGGGCTATCTAATATCTATGACATGTACCGGATCTTATTCTAGTTCCTATTATAGAAAATTAGACTGTTCTTAGGAAGGATAAGGCCCTTGAGTTTTTGAAAAATAATCCACTTACATTCCAAGGTAGAATAGAACCCCAGGAAGCAGAGGAATGGCTCAAGACGATCGAGTGAATGTTCCGGTTCCAAGATACACCCAAGGAGCTAAGAGTGAAGTGTGAATCATTTTTGTTGGAGGGTTTCGGCTGTATTATGTGGGAATCAGTTCTTCAAACAAGGAAGAATGAGCATATGTGTTGTGGAGATTTCAAGGTTTTTCAAGAGAGGTGTGTTTTAAGAACCCTAATCATGAACAAAACTTTGAGTCATAATATTCCTTTCTCCTTTCTAGCCCAACTTATCCCAAAATAATGATATAATCCAAAAACATTAACCCCATTTGATACATTTTTGTCACGAACTAAATCTGGTTACCGTCAAAATTAGTGCCAAACCCAGCCCGTGGCAATTCTAGATAAAAATTCCCTATTCCAATGGGCCGAAACATGTTCTCCAGTGTCATATTTTTTGGTTTGGGAATGATTTAACTAAATATGAAAGCATAAAACATGAATACGAATTGATAAACTAAATCTGAGAAATTTATACCAAATGAGGTTTATTCAAAATCTAGATCTAAATACATAGGTCTAATCATAGTAATATAGTTCAAAATAAACATAAAAACAACATAAAAACATCCCCAAGTACTCCACATGATAAGGGGTCATCACCCATAATTCGTCTACACAACTCTACACCATGGATGGGAACTAACACGTCGAACAACCATCAACCAAAGCCTTTCCTTTTCCAGTGTCAAACATGACCATGCATACTTAAATCTGATGTGTGTAAGTACAGTGTGATTCTAATCAAAATAGGATTCCACCATGATATTTCATAGAGTAAACAATACAAGATAAAAAGCATGCCATTTTGGATACACAAGAAGTGGTGGAAATAACTTCTAAAGAATGAAACATTCAAATGTAAACTGTCTTCAAGGTAATTTTCCACTAGTGGGCTCATTTCAATAAAAAAATGTAAGCTACTATATGTTATAGAAAAAATCCCCATATTCCAAATATAAATAAAAAAGATTCATAGAGAATCAATATTAGGAACTCCCCTAGGCACTACTTAGTCTCGGTCCCCATGTACCTCGTACCTCAGTGTAATGTAACCATAGGAAAATCCATTCTCATGCATAAGCCACTAGTAGAGAACATATCCATATTGTATTGGTCCTCAATCATCAATAATATTGTTTTTAGTGTTTTCATTTTTCATTTTTCTCAGTGAAACATAGAAAAAACCCATCCAGATCAAAAGTGTATTGGTACATATCATCCCAATTGGAATATGGGCTTCCAACTTTGTGATAAAACCATTATCTCATGAAACTGAAATCCACTATCACATAAACACATCAGTTCTGTTCATAATTAACTCAAAAAAGTATCTACAAATGTTTTTCACAACTTACACCACTCAATAAAACATTTATAATTTCAGTAAAAACAACTTCACAAAATTTTACAATGCTTTACACACAAAATCCTTTCAAACCCCACATTTGAAAACCATGGGCATTCCCCTATTCTCCAGAAGAGAATTTTCAGCACCCAAAACAGTTCTATAAACACATTACATGAGTTATCAAACTACCCCATTTGGTATTAAATAATATATACATGTAAACCATGAAATTTAACTCCAAATTGATGCAAAAAATTCATTTCCTCAACAAACCCCTGAAAAAATAGATTTTGAAGGAAGGATAATAGATGGTAAGTGTGATAAAATAGAAATACATAAAATCTAACTAATATAGCATTTATTACCCATGGAATAAGCAACAACAATTTTCAAAAACCTCAAATAATTGTGTGAGAGTTCATCTGCACCACCTCTGAACCACAAAAGAGTTAAAACAGACATAAAACCATAATTTCAGACCATGAAACACAAGGTTAAAAAATAATTTCAAAACCATACATTTGGGTCATTGGGAACTAAAAAAATAAGGCCGAAAACCCTAATAAAATGCGAGTAAGAAGGAAGGAAAGCCACTTACTTAAGGGATCTTGAAGAAATCTCCCAACATACAGCAGTAGATGAATTTTAAAATATCCAAAAAAAATCATGTGAGGTTTTAAAAATTATGAGTAGGATATTTAAAAATTGGATTGGGGGAAAAGAGTAATAAATTATGGAGTAATAAAGGAAATAAATTACCTCTTCAAATATGGACAATTTGAGAAATCTTGAAAATATTTTACCTAATCTATGATATAAATGATCTCTAAAGAGGGTGAAAAGAAGATGGGGTCATGCCTAGGGATTTTTGATTAAATTCATGGTTGAATCAATGAAAAAGAGTAAAAACTGAATATGTAATTAAATAAATAAAATTTGTTTTTAAAACTAGAAATGGGCTTCCGGGATGACCCAATTCCTTAAGTAAAAACCCAAATCCACGATGATTAAGGATTTATAAAGGGTCCAAACATATATAGTGGTGTTAATAGATCAAGGAAGGAAATTTTAGAAGTCTAATGGGTTCAAAATTTTTAACAATTGAAGATTTATAAAAGACCCAAAATTTGTTTTTAAATCTGAAAATGGGCTCACGGTTTGGCCCAAATCATGAAAACTCACCCATTCCACTAAAAATGCATAGAAACCCACCAAAGAATAAATAATTGAAATTAAATGAAAAATAACTTTAAAATAAGTAATATATGGGACATATAATATATCCATGTGTAGTTTTCACACCACACATACTAAATTAGTGGTAAATAAGGCATGTATCTCAGGGAAATGAAAAGTGAGATGAAATCCACTTACTTTGTTTCATGACACACATCATACTACATAAAACATACTATATATATAATTTATGTTTATATTATATCTATAAAATAACATTGTTATTATATCTAATATCATACAGTGTTTTATTATGAATTTATATTACCCGCTTGTTAACTACTCTATGTTAAGGTTTTACTTCTGTAAATATATTCTTTTTTGTTCACATGTTTCAAAATAAGTTATATAAATTGTCCATATTCTAATATAATTAGTTATAGAATTTAAAAAATGATTGAAATATCATTTATAATAATTATATTTATATTATAAAAATCTCTATTATTTAAATTTATGAAATGGAATACACCGTTCATGGTGGCAGTAGGCCGTACATACGCTTAAACATTATTTCTATTTAAATGTCACATTGAAAGAGAGAGTAAATGACTTATATATTATATATATATCATTATTCCATTATATTTATTATACCATATATATCTTATATTCTCATTAATCCCATCATTAATATATTCCATGTACTGTGTGAATGAATCTCATCGCTTTGATGGGGCAGTAGTCCACCCTTCCTCAAACAAAATTATCATATTTTTAAAAAATGGATTGTATAAAGGTATGTGTTATATATGATTTAAAAAATCACAAATAATAAAATAAATATAATATATAAAAAATATATACATAGTGTCCATCATAATGTCAACCATGAGAGCTAGTAATGGAAAATGAAAAATCAGTGTTTCATGTTGTACGTGTACATAGTATGTTTGTTACACATTTGATGGAAGTGTGTGTAATGGAAGGAGGAAAACATAGTGTAAAAATATCATCATATATTTATAATACATGTATGGTATTATAATTTAATAATTATAGTTTATGTCAAATAGAATGGAAATAATATAATGAACGTGGGGAAGAATGTCACCTCTTGTTCGGGTAACTCCTGGTTTTCACCAAAGGGATTACATGGATATATTTATTCCAAATGGTATGATTATATGATGAGGTAGTGGTTTTTAAGGATGTATTTGAGAATATTAGTTTCTAGGAATAGTGTATTGAGATGTCTGATGATATGTGAGGAGAGGAGGACTTTTTATTGTGGAGGAGGATTAGAACTCTTGTAAATGATGGGAAATGGAAATCCACCCCCCATTTTCCCCTGTTAAGTGGCTCTAATAATAGTATTATTCTAATATTATGTAGTATAGGGTATACATTTTTCCATCCAATTAATTTTTTAAATTTTTCTAGGTCATTTGGGCCCTAAATATTAAGCTTAGTCCCTTTTTAAGCTTAATTTCACCTTAATCATTGTAATTAATTATAATTACATTCACCAATATTATAAAAAAAATATTTGAACATATTAAATTATTTTTATTATTTTTATTCAAAATATTGACTCCATTTTAATAAATTTAAATTAGATTAGTGGAAGAAATGAATTTGAATATAATCCCACAAATGGGATGACAAAACTGATTTTTAATTTAAAAACCTCCAAAATACTATTGTGATTCCATAGTCAATTTGAAATTTAAATTGATTCTAATTACCTAATATTTATTAATGGATAAGAATATGATAAATAATCCTTTAAAATTTAATTAAAATATAATTTAAACTTAAAAATAAATTATTTGAAAAAGTAGTTTTGAATTAAATTTTAGTATTTTATGCTATATGTTAAAAATGAATATTTATACAAAAATATAAAGAATTTAGACAACTTTTTTTGTTTAAAAGGTTATGTTTATTTATATAATCAATAAAAATTCCAAAAATTTCATTTAAAATAGATTTTCTTTTTGAAGGCGGTAAAAATGCCCTACTAAAAATATATTATCTTTTGCATAAAATTGGGATTGTTTTTATCTTAAGCCATAAAAATATATTGGATGAATATAAAACAATATTTGATTAAACATTATATATATATATATATATAATATTACTCAATAATTGAAAATAACTTAATTTATTACGAAAAATAGTTTTATGGATACTTTTTTATTAATATTTTCCTTTATATTCATTCATTTTTCCAAATCATTTATAAATAATTAGTAACAATTGAATTCATTTTATATTTCTTTAAACCACAAATTTTAATAATTTATTTACTTATTTTCAAATTAGTCATTAAATGGATAGGTTATATTAAATAATATTTGTATAATATATCATTATTTTCTAAAACTCAATGTTGTTTGTTAGAAAAGCCATCGACGAAAGTCATTTTTGTGTGTTACACAAGATAAACACAATTTTCTATGTGTATAGTGATAAAATTTATATTGAGTTTCATGCATCATTAACTTAAGTTTTTTTATAATTCAATACAACCAAGGTTTTTTAACACAAATTAACCTATTATTAATGTTTCTTGTAATTCATAAAATCAAAAAGATTAAATTAATTAAAAAAATATTGCACAAAATCTCCGCATATTATAACTTAAATGATCCCTCACATGTACCAAATCTGGAGGTGGTATAGTTGTATCCTTACCATTCATATGATGAGAAATCAGTGAATATCATATACTATATAGACATTATTCTATGCAATAATACAAATCATCTTATAAAATTTTTGTCGAAAACCCATAAATATGAATAGATGACAAGAGAAATTTATGAAACAAATAAATAAAAAGTACCCTCAACTATTTTCAATTGATATTATTACATCGAATTTTATAGATGAAATTTATAACAATGGGAAGAATTTAATCATCCATAGTTTATAAGTGATATTTGTTTTCTGACAAATATGTGTTATATTATACTATATACTATTACGCATATAAAACATGTATAAAAACTAATAAAACTTTAATTATTTAATGGAAATTATAACCTTATTTAGAAACACAGCCCTTGAAAATGAAAAATATTACAATGGGTAAAATATAATTTAGAAAATTTTGGTTTGAAAAAAATTATTATACTAATTTTGTGTAATTTTATCTCATATGAACAACACTGTGGAAAAGAGACAATATATTTTTAAATCAATTGATATCTTATAAATTGATAATATTAAACCTTATAGGGAATTACATAAACAAATATGAAAGAATTAATAGGTATTTATAATAGGTAATGTGATTTACGGAAGATTAATGTGACCATTGAAATAGTAATATGACCATTAGAGTAATAACCTGGCCATTAATAAAAGTATGTTTGATATTGTGAGTAGTAACATGACATCTAGAATAGAACTTCAAACTCAAAATACCAATTATCATATAAATAAAAATTATAATAAGTACTTTAATAAAACTAATATTTACAATTCCATAAAATAAATTAGAATAATAAAATATAAAAGAAACAATAAGAACATTTTAAAATAAATTCTAAATAATGTATAAAATATTAATATTGAATGTTTTTACATTGTTTGTAATAATTTGTTCAAAATTTTTTCATATAAAGTAAATTTATTTTAAATATAATTAACCTCTCACACCAACCATCGAAGGATACTAAACTATCACATAAAATCCAATTATATTACCAACACCCCTAAGATCCTTAGAATCTGTAGGGACATCTTAGATTAAAAACCTCCAAGAATTCATGGAGTACAGTGCTGTAGGAATGAAGTAACACTGAGAATAGGGTAGGTTTACATATATGTATCTTATTATTTTCCTTTTATCTTCCTATTTTTCACTATTACTTTCAAAACAAAAAATTCTAGTATAAATTTATTTTTATGTTAACAGTAGATTAATTTCATTACCATACAATAGTGATTATATTTATGATGTATTTTTATTTCATACATAAGCTTCTTCTCATTTTGATAGTGTTCTATTAACATATAGATAACAACCAATAAATACATTCTAATTTTATTGTATCTCTACCCTTATGGATAATAAACTATTTATATTATGTAAATTTTTTTAAAAAAATATTTCTATTCATCAGAAGTAAATGTTATTAATTTATAAATATAAATTAAATGTGAAAATTATATCAAAGAGTGATGGGTTATTTTAAGGAAAATATGATATCAAAATGTTTCAGATTTAATAAAAGGAATTGAGGAACAGAATCTAATGAATTTAACTTATCAAAATTGAAAAACATTTATATTATTCACTTCAATTTCTGTTATATAATAAAAAAATATTATCCAAGAGGTTGAAATTTGATTCAATCAAGCAGAATTTATGGTAATGGGATTATCAACCCGAAATATCTCTCTTTTGGGTTATTATATCTGTCACATAATTTTCAATACGGATATCCCTATAATATCTTTAAAATTTCCATTGATTATTCTTTCCAATCTATTTCTTAGTATATATGTGTTTTTACCTTTCCAAAATAGTTTCTAGACAAATAAAATTATTTATCAAAGATACATTATATATGTAAAACGCATCATTTAGTCCTCTAGAAATGTTAAATATTCAAAGGAAAATGATATTTTATTCCAAATTAAGTTTTCCATTCTTTATTTTGGAATGACGATAGTTATTCTATAAAAAATGTAATGTGAAATTGTTTATGAAACCCATTCCACCCCATGGGTTTTTTAGTTACAACGGTTGTTTTATGTTATCCTCCAATGTGGCATGCCTAAATATATGAATTTTATAATGACAAGGGTAGGCCCATAATTAAATAGCCCTTAAATGCATTGGGTAATGTGATATTTAACATGATATTATGTGTATTATCAATAAGGATGATTAAATATTGGATCAAAATTTTGAGGTTACGATTTATGCACTTAATTTATACATTAACATGTCGTTTTCCATATAAAAAAATTACTGGTATTTGATAACTATGATATAATGTTTCATTATTATGAATATCACACAATCCATAACTTATCAAATTTTCTCCTCCTTATTAACATTATTATCCTTTGGTTATGATATAATATTTTATATTATTCTCACCTTTTACAATTAATTATTATCCCTTATTCATCCCAGGATATTCCTCCTTTTACTAGGATTTTAGATCACCTTGTTCTTTGATGTATAACCTCATGTGAGTATATGTACTAAACAGAGCATAAGATCTTTTAAAAGGACAAAAGAGAATGATTTAACTAATTTTCCTTTTTTTTATATATAAAAGATTTATGAGATTAAATTTACAATGATATTTATCCATTAGATCATGGATTGTATCACTCTTTTGTTTTTGTCTTAAAATGATATAATATCCATGTAAGAAAAAATTGGGTCACTCTATGAACCAAAAATTTTTATTTTAGAACATCAGTATGTTAATTTTATTCATGAGGTTACAAATTTCTATAACCATATATCACTACCTTGTGATCTTCTGTAAAAATATATTATATCCTTAAATGAAATCAATCTTCTATATTTCTTTTATTATTTTTCTTTTTGATGGTAAAATTGAAATCTTATCGAACTGGTAACAACCTTATCCAAAATAGGGAACACATAATTACACTATGCTTCCCAGGTGTAAAAAGAATATGTAAATAAAAATATTGAAGAAATTATAACAAATACAACATCCCAAAAATTTATTTTTCACTAATAAAATATATATTTTAGAATCTTATAAAAATAGGTAACATAATGTTCCCACCATGTAATAATTCCTTTTAAACAATAAATCATGAACCACAGTTACTAATTATAGATCTTGTGTAATGAATTATATTTATGATGTTAGATTTTTATTGATCTTCATGTCACTGTACTCAGATACTATATTAAAAATATGCCTAGATTGGCTTATGAAACACATAAATATGCCTCAAATCCTTTTTTAAACTAAGGTAATATAAAATTTAGAGTTTATATCAATATTTTATTAACCTATAAGAATATTTTTTATATTCATGACACCAATAAATCAGCAGAAATTTCATTTTTAAATATATAATTAGAGTAATTATAATTTATAAATCACAATAACAGAAATATTAAATCTATAAACTCAAAGAAAAAAATATGATTGAAAATACATTTCATGGAATATTAATGGTATTAAAATATTCCACCATCTTAAGATCTAATGAGATACTGGTTTTAAAAACGACATGCATGAGAAACACCAATTACCAATTCTAGAATGATCAATTAATAATATTATAATATAAATTTTGCCCTCATAAATCTATAAGGTAAAATATAGTCACACACCCTATTTTCTCAAGATATTTAATATAATATAATATCATCCACAAAGTGAACAATGAATAAATCCAAAAATGGTTGAAATATCAGTTTAATTGTGGAAATACACTTGGTTATACAATTAATCAATAAAAATGGTATTTTATAATACTTAAGATGACAATAAATACTTTGAAAAGTCATATTAAAAATTTCTTTGCAGCTTTCATGATGCTAGTGATATCTAGAGCATATGAAAATATTTGAAACCAATTTTTCCCCTTATACTAATAAATATGATCATTATGTGAAATGGGTAATGAAACATGATTATTAAATAATATTTCTTTTGGTATTATACACATAGCGGTAGACTGTTATTTTTATTATTTTTTAAGAGAATAGAATCACGCAAGGAAAAAATTCATAGTCTAAAAAATATTTTTACTCGAGATTCTACAATGAAATTTATAATTAAATAAATTGATTAAGTTTCAATAAATATAGAGAAATTTTCATTAGTTTATTTCTAGTTAAGATTATGATATAATATTCAACTTACTTATAAGGGATAAATCATGAAAAATATTTACACAAAATTTTCATAATGGGGTCCACTATAAGATGTATGTCCAAATTCTCATTTGCATAAACCACACCAAGAGTAAGACTATTTATCTTAGGGGTAATTTCACCCATAATATAATTTAAATTCCTACTACACCAACATGAAATTACCATCCTCTAATAAGGGTTTATTAAATATCAATAGGAGATGAGAAAGAAACCCTTTTTTTATAATAATCAATATTGTCTTAAAACTATGATAAATAGTTTATTCCTAAAATATTATAAAATTATTACATATCTAGAACCACAAGATCCCAAATATTACTACATATAGATACCACTAAAACTAAGATGAATGCCTCTTAATCCTTTAAATTATAAATCCAAAATGAGTGTTTATGTTAGTAAATCTTAAAGATGTGTCTAATTTATGTATAATACGATATGAAAATTTCTCTATGATAAAATAATTGTGAGTAATTATATCAAATAAGGCTGAATATTATTTTTAATATCATAAAATATAAAATAATTTTTTATAAACCCCCACTACATTATTGGAAGTATGTTTCTTGATTACATTTGTCTTAATCCTTGAGCAGATCAGGAGGTGGAAATTCCTACTATCGTGACACGAACATTACATACATAAATATCACATAATATTTAATTAATATTAAATATATATCATAAAAATACATTCCATGGAACTATAAATGTTTACTATATTTTAATATTAGATACATAGTCATCTTGTTTTAGGAATCATCTTCAATATCTCCTACAATGTTATTCTTACATAATTAACTTCTATTTCATACCCAAAATAAGCGATTATTCATAACATTGGGAATGGAAATATAAGAAATGGTGAGATTATATGTATAGTAATGGTAAACACGAGATATATTATTCAATGATCATATACAAGAATATTATGAACATATAGAAATAAGTATATGAAATTAATATATGAAATTCAAACCCAACTTCTTAGAGGTTATAATCATTACACATGAGTTTGGAAAAACATATAACATGAATAATAAATGAATCATAGATCATATGCCTTGTGATCAAGTCAGAAGCATAATAATAGGTCATAAGGATAGGCATACAAAGTGAGTCATAATCATAACACTATAAATATTATGTCTAGGATACCAACCAAGTCATTTATCACATTTTATTCATATGTTAACCAATAGAATACCTATTTCAATATTAGGATAACATCATATTTAACCTATGTTAGGCTCGGTTTAACCACTTATATACCCTTATTTTATCATAAAAATTAAACAATACCCCATGAATTTGATTTCTTTAAGATAGACACCTGTCACATTATCATAATCCATTCATATGAATGCTATATGGTTTTGAAACCAATTATAATTTAATTATATCTAAACAGAAGGAAAATTAAATGGGTTTCATCAATATGACACCATCATATATAAAAAAAACATAGGGAAAAAATATTGATGGTAACATTACATCATTTCCTCAGTAAATAATGATAAATCTCCATTTAAACTATTGTATATGAATATAAATTTAAAATATATGAGGAAATTTATTGAAGAAAATACATTTTTCATTTTGAAAACACATATTCAAAATATAAAAATTTATTGAATATTAGAAAAAATATCATTTAGAGGTACCATGGAATCCTAAGAAGGAATATTCAAGAGAAAGTTTATTTGTGATGATATAGAAATTAAATCATGTGGTATACATGAAAATAATTAATACATATACACATTTTAAAAAAGTAATTTTCTCAGAAATTGAGAAGATTCATTTTAGAAAATTTTCTAGATTGTAAAATAAGGGTAATACTGACTTAATAATTCATTAGAGAATTATAAATACAATATAAAAATAATTTTAATAAAACAAATTAATTGGGAGATGTATATTCAAAATCGAATAGAAAAAAAATTGGTTTTAACAAAAAACATTCATTCACTCTTTTGAGTATAGAGAGAGACAAAAATGAAAGAAAATAAGTTATTTATTCAAATAAACGTATTATGAGGAGAAAAATTCTATTTTCATGAGAAATAACATGTAATTTTGTTATAATAAATGTATGCAGAAGCAATACCTATAAAAGGTGACATTGTATGATTAAACCCTCACCTCGAGTTGAAAATTTATAGTATAAACATTAAAAAAATGTATAATAAATTTTTATTTATTATAAATATATAACAAAAACATTTTTATAATTATATTACCATACATGGTTCACTTATAAAATATTATCAACCATTCATTAATAATTATTTTTTTTAAAATCACTATTTCTAAGGATAACTATTTCATCTTTCTTGTATGTTTCAATTTGGTTATTGTGGTCCTTAAATCATGATCATGGTTCCATAATATATATAATATTAATAATAATATAAATATCATATATATTTTGTATATACATATTTATAAAATTCCATATATGGTATAAATTGAAAAATAACGTACACCATCCCTTGATACTATAGCCTGTACAAACACATGAATGTTGTTTTCAATTTTTTAAAGAAGAGAATGAATTAAAGTTAAATAATATCTTATCATTAAAAAAAATATTTATATTATTATTAAAATATATATTAATTAAATACATCATTTTATGCCTCAATGTACTATTGAAAAATAAAAGGAATCATACTGTTTCATTGAGACGGTTGTCCCCAAATACATATAAACGATACATTTAATCTTAATATGATGGAATGGAGAAGGAAAATGGTTATATGATATTAATATTAATAAAAATAATATAATTATATTTATGATGTAGGATTAATTATGTTTTTATGGATAAAATCTATTTTGAGGAAGCATAAGAAGAACTAATCAACGAAAGAGTTCTGTAAGATGATTACCTCTTCTTTGAGAGACCACCTTCATATTGAACCTTATTCCTTCATATGATGGTATTGGTGTAATAATAGAAGTTAAAGAATTAAGAGAAGGAATCTTGTATTTTTTATATAGTTCATGGTTTATATATAAGGATCAATGTTGTAAAAACCTGGAAAATTCAAGGAATTTTTTTTCATAAAAACATTGGAATTTTACGAGTCTGAGGTTTCTAACGGCACTTTATTCTGTGGCCCGGTGTGCCAGGAATCAATTTCTATGTTTTGTATGGGTACATTCTTTAAACGTACATGCAGGTTTTTCAATCTTTTGAACCAATGATCGGAATTAAAATCTGAGGGCACCGATGAACTCGCAGCATCGGTAATTGCTTAAAGAGACCTGTACCACATTTGTGTTTTATGTGAGTTTAGAGTTAATTTTTGGAAATTTAGAATGAAATAAATAAAATTTGTTGTATAAAAATTTTATTTTGGGAGGTTGTTTATTTCCTCCCAAGGGGAGTTAGAGGTGGGGGTCACACCCACATAACCTCCCATGAGAGGATATTTGTGAGGTGGGTCCCACACGAGCCTAATCACTTCACCTCCCCTTAAACCTCCCCATTAACTCCTCCTTATTTAATTGAACAACCCCTCACTTTTGAATTTTAAAATAACCTTTCACCTTTTTCTATCTCTAATTAATTTTTCCATCCCATGGTAAATTAATTAGGTGATTCACTTAATTAATTTATTTCGAGTGTTTGAATTAATTGGATTTGCAAGGAACTTCATTAAGATGGGAGAGATCTATTCTAAATATTTTCCAAAGAAAATATTTTGTGGTGAATGCTCTGGAGAAATAGAAGAACACTACTCTTCTCTCGACGAAGGATATCTCCAGCGAAGAACACTCCACGGAACGAAGAATGCTCCACGACCCGAAGGGCATGAAGCAACTTCTTCAAACTTCTTCTTCCTCCGCATCAAGGGAGGAGACACCGCAGCGGGGAACGTTGCCAATGACGACAGATCCTCCTCTGATGTCAACAGAATTGATATTATTCATCTGTAATGCCCAATGACCGTGACATTCTTCTTTTGCAGTTTAACGACGTGAGACGTCTTTTTGAGGTAGAGGAATTTTTTTTATATTTTTTATTTATGTGATTTATACCCTCAAGCATTGGTGTTTATTTGTTGGGTGACTTTTTGAACCACTAATGTGGTGGGTACAGACTAACTAACAAGTCCGGACCCATCGCCGTATTGTTCTTGATGCAGGGAATGTTTGGAGACGACGAAACAGGACAACAACAGTGATTTGGAGCTTTTGTAGTGGAGTTCGTGTCCTGAGTTGGTCATAGGCACAGACGGTGGGTGAAAGGGACCATCGTAGCACGTCATGTGGTCCACAGAAGGCGGCAGCAGCGCTCTACGTCGGCACGGCGGCGTCGGTGTCCGGGGGCAGCAGCGTGCCGCCAACACAGGCCACCGCGGCTGAGCCGCGGCTGCGGGTGGAACCAGAATCGTAGAGCCATTCCAGATGTAAAGCGGTGCGGCTTAATGTCGGGCCAGCTGACCGAGGGGTCACGCCCTCCCCTCCCAGCCAGCCTGGCTGGGCCACGGCCGGCCGCATGCTGGGCTATGCTAGCCGGGCCGGCCCTGAACCCGGGTCAGGCCGACCCAGGGTGGGTTGGGCTGTGTCGGACCGGGCCCATACCCCCCCTTTTCGGACCAATTTTGGTCATTCGCTCATAAATTTATCTATGGACCTCCAATCAATGCACTGTCAGTTGAGTAGGATCCTTGGATCTTGATGGTCATTTCGGTATATTACACTCAAGGTTTCGGCAAATTTTGTGTACAGTGGGGTTGGTTTGAACCCGAAACCAACCGGGCCCTCAGAGCTGAAACAGTTATATCCTAAGAACCAGACGTCTGATTGGCGTGTCGTCAACTATGTTGGTATTATTTTTTTAAGATAGTTCTTTTGGAATACACCACATGAGGTTTGGACGTAGTTGGAGTACGATCGGGTTGGTTTTAGCATAAAACCAACCGGGCCCCTAGAACGGAAAAACCAATAACTCTCTGACCGGACGTCTGTTTGATGAACCGTCAATGGTGTTGGTAATATCATTGAGAAATGGTTCCATTGGGTATACCCCATGGGATTTCGGGGTACAGTTGAGATACAGTCAGGTTGGTTCGTACAAGAAACCAACCGGGCCCCCGAGACAAAAAGGATAATAACTCATAGATCGGGCGTCCGATTGACCTGTCGTCTGTTTCACTGAAACCTCTATGAAAATTTGGACATTTTTCATACTTCTACGAGAGTTTTAATGAATCTTGGAGTATCGAATAGTAGATAATGGAGAGGATCCTCAAGGAGATGAGCATACAGAGTGTGGAGACCTAGTAGCTGAAGACCTGACGATTGCTTGACCGATTCGACTCGGAGTGATTCGACTAGCCCAGTGGACGGAACACCCAGTTTGGTGGCAGACCCATGGGAGACAAAGTGTCTGGATTGGAAGCAGACCTGTGGTACTTGACAGGAGGAGTACCTCTGAAGTCTATTGGGGGGAGTACCCAGTTTGGCGGCAGACCCATAGCGGAGGGGCGCCCGGTTTGGTAGTAAACCCGCAATTCGCGACAGGAGGTGTACCTCAGCAGACTAAGGATAGTGAATAGAGCCTTTGAGTCATGGCAAGGCCACTATACTCAACAGAGGAGGATTTATCCAGTAGTTGTGGTTTCGATAATGAAAATCTTGGTTTGAACTGATTCAATGACCTTTGTGATTTCCTCATGATTGAGATGGGTTACTTGATAACATAGGTATATGTATGGGAATATAACTATGTAAAGGTTATCCGTTGAGATATTTCTTTGTGGTTATCCTTGTTAGATTTAGTGAGACCTTGAGGGTCTCAGGGTCCCTTTTGAGTATCGTTATATACACACCTGCATGAGTTATGCCCGCACCTCGTTGTGTTGGATGCAGACGACGGACAGTGCTGACCGAGGAAGAGTGTACGAGTACTGGACGGTTAACTTGACCCTCACATTTGAGATTTATACAAGAGGAGACCCAGTAACCACACATTGATGCTGACAGTGTGACTCAACCCTTGGAGGTGAGAGTAACGGTTGGATCTCTTGGTAGTAGTGTCGAGGCCTTATGACATCATCCATGGCATGAATTAGTATCATTCATGTCAGGATTGACTGTATTAGGAAAATGGAGTGGTTCATCTAAGGGATGAGACCGAATTTACCTTTTCGTCAAAGGAGAAATCTTAGCAGCCCTTACTGATCGTAGGCAAAGAATGGTGAACAACGACCAACATACAAAGTAGGCCAACTTCCTAATGAACAGAGATGGTACGAGCTTCGATAGAGAAGGATCAGATCATCCAGGAGTAGATGGAGACTACACAGAGATAGAAAAAGTCTTATGCTAATAAGAGACGTAGACCTCGGGAGTTCGAGGATGGCGACCACATCTTCCTACGGGTCCCACCTTGATGATGTATACGGAGATTTAGCCAAGGAGAAAAGTTATCTCCATGGTTCATCGGACCTTTCTAGGTCCTTAGTAATATATTCAAGGTGGCTTACTGCTTGGATCTTCCACCTTAGTTGCACCGGGTGCATGACGTCTATCACATATATCTGTTGAAGAGATACATGCTCGACCCTTCCAAAATCACAGAACATGGAAAGAAAGATATCAATAATGGGGTGACATTCACAAAGATTCCAGTAGAGATTGAGGATCGATTGGACCGGGTCCTATGAGGATGGTCGATTCCTCTAGTGCACATTCGCTGGCAGCACGAGAACCACTAGGAGAGAACATGGGAGCGGGATGCTCAAAATGCGTGCACAGAACCCACCGTTGTTTTCCCTAGTGTGTGTTGTAGCTTTATGGGGAAGTAGAGTCCTAAGGTGGGGGTAATGTAAAGACCTAGAAATTTCAAGAATTTTTTATTATTAAATACTTCGTAATTTTATGAGTATGCGGTTTCTAACGGCACTTGATTCCGAGGCCCGATGTGCCCGAAATCAATTTATGATGTTTTTTCGGGTATGTTTAGTAAACGTACGTGTGGGTTTTTCTATCATTTAAACCAGTGCTCAGAATTAAAATCTGAGGGCACCGATGAACTCGCTGCACTGGTAATTGCTTAAGGAGACATTTACCGCAGTTTTGTTTTATGCAGGTTGAGAGTTAATTTTATGGCATTTATAAATAAATAAATAAAATTTGTTGTATAGACATTTTATTTAGGGAGGTTGCTTATTTCCTCCCATGTGGAGTTGAGGTGGGTCCCACACCCACATAACCTTCCATGGGAGGATATTTTTGAGGTGAGGCCCAGACGAGCCTAATCCCTTCACCTCCCCTTAAACCTCCCCATTACCTCCTACTCATTTAATTGAACAACCCCTCACTTTTTAATTTTAAAATAACCCTTCACCTTCTTCTCTATCTAATTAATTTTTCCAACGCACGGTAAATTAATTAGGTGATTCACTTAGTTAATTTTTTTTAGTGTTTGAATTAATTGAATTTGCATGGATCTTCTTTAAGATGGTACAAATTTATTCTAAATATTTTCCCTAGAAAATATTATGTGGGGAAACCACTGGAGAAATAGAAGAACACCACTCTTATCTCGACGAAGGATATCTCTGGCGAAGAAAACTCCATGACATGAGGAATTCTCCATAACCCAAAGGATGTGAGGAAACTTCTTCAAACTTTTTCTTCCTCTGCATCAAGGGAGGAGACACTGATGCAGGGAACGTTGCCCACGATGACGGCTCTTCCTCCGACATTAATGAAATCGACATCGTTCTTCCATGACACCCAACCACTATGATGATCATCTTCCAAGGTTCGACGATGTGCGACGTCTTTTCAAGGTAGTGTAATTTTTGTATATTTTTCATTTATGTAGTTTATACCCTTGATCATGGGATTTTATTTGATGGGTGACTTTTTGAAACACTAAAACAGTGGGTACGGACTAATGAAAAAGTCCAGACGCATCACTATATCATTCTTGATGTATGGAATGTTTGGCGACAATGAAACGGGACCGAAACAGGGATTTGGAGCTATCATAATGGAGTTCGGGTCCCGATTTAGTCATAGGCACAGAAGGTGGGCGAAACGGACCACAAAATCACATCCGGTTGTCTGTGGAAGGCGGCGGCGGAGTGACACGCTGCCTGGAAGCGCCGGCGTGTGGTGGATATGGCCCGCCACCAGAACTGGATGTTGCGGCAGAGCCATTCCGGATGTCATGCAGCTCTGTTTAATACTGCACCAGCAGACCGAGGGGTCGCGACCTCCCCGCTCGGCCACCCTTGCCGAGCTGCGACCGGCCGTGGGCTGGGCCGCGCCGAGCTGAGCTGACCCAGACCTGGGTCAGGTCAACCTGGTTCCGTCTAACCCAGGGTGGGTTGGACCAGGTCGGACCGGGCCCACACCCCCCATTTCGGACCGTTTTAAGTCATTCGCTCTTAACATGAGCTACGGGCCTCTGATCAATGCATTGTCAGTTCCATAGAAATCCTTGTACGGAGACAGTCGATTTGGTATATTACACTCAAGGTTTCGGGAAATTTGGGGTACGACACGGTTGGTTGGAACACGAAACCAACTGGGCCCCCAGAGCGGAAAAGCTTATAACTTAAGGACCAGACGTCCGATTGATGTGTCATCAATTACATTGGCTTCCTTTTGAGAAGATGGTTCTTTTGGCATAATCTAAATGAGGTTTGAATGCAGTTGGAGTATGGCCGGGTTGGTTTTAGCTTAAAACAAACCGGGCCCCTGGAATAGAAAATCCAATAACTCCCTAACTGGACATCCATTTGAAGAACTGTTAGCGGCGTTGGTAATCTCATTGAAAAATAGTTCCTTTGAGTATACCCCATGGGATTTCAGGGTACTATTGAGATACAGTCCAGTTGGTTTGTACACTAAACCAACTGGGCCCCCAGGACAAAAAGGCTAATAACTCACAGACTGTGCATCTGATTGACGCGTCGTCTATTACGTTGAGACCCCTATGACGATGAGGTACTTTTTGATACTTCTACGTGAGTTTTTGTGACACTTGGACTATTGACTAGTAGCTCATGGAGTGGATCCTCCATGAGACGAGCATATAGAGTGCGGAGACCTAGTAGCTGTAAGCCTGAAGACTTCTTGACTGATTCGATGCGGAGTGATTCAACTAGTCCAGTGGATGGATCGCCCATTTTGGTAGAATAACCACGTCGGACGGAGCACCTGGTTTGGCAGATGACCCGCGGTACTCGACAGGAGGAGTACCTCTCATGGCTATTAGGGGGAGCACCCAGTTTGGCGGCAGACCCACAGCGGAGGACCGCCAAGTTTGGTAGCAGACCCGCAGTACTCAACAGGTGGAGTACCTCAGCAGTCTAAGGATAGTGAGTAGTGCCTCAGAGTCGCGATAGGGCCACTGTACTCGATAGAGGTAGAGTTCTCCAGAAGTTGTGGTTTCGATAATGAAAATCCCAGTTTGAGCTGATTCAATGACATTTATGTTTTCCACATGATTAATATGGGTTACATTATAGCTTAGGTATTTGTATGGGAAAATACCTAAGTAAAGGTTATTTGTTGAGATATTTCTTTATGGTTATCCTTGTTGGATATAGTGAGACCTTGAAGTTCTCGGGGTCCCTACTGAGTATCGTTATACTCACCCCTGTACGAGCAATGCCCACATCTCGTTGTGTTGGATGCAGATGACGGACATCGCTGATCGAGGTAGAGTGTATGAGGACTAGATTGTACCCGGAGGTGGACACTCGGTGTGACGGCACCCGGAGCATACCGTTAGACACGGAGTGTTGAGGAGGACATCTGTACCTACCCTTCAGGTAGGAACCTGGAGGATGATCCAGGATCCACTTCCATCTTCCAGCTTTTTGTCTTTTTTGGTTGTACTTTTTTTTCAGTTTTAGATGTACCTTTCTGTTAGGCTTGTATTTCCGGCCCCTTTATACTCTCACCACACTTGTTGTACTTCTTTACTTAGTATTTTCATTTTCTTGTACTCTGGTTGTGTGTGTTTACATTTTATAAAGGCAATGCTTTCCCAGTTTTTAGGGAGTTACGCCTTTAGTGCTAGTTGACAGCCCTTTGCTTATGGAAGGCGGGCTTGGGGTAGTCATGACACGGGCCCTGAGGACAGGTCGTGAAAAATGTTCTCAAATATGGTGTAGGGATAGTGTTCCCATTTACATGTGAAGGGAGGGACATACATGGAATTAATTAATATATTTAAATTATAAAGTCTTTTCTCTTGTAAAATTCTTTTCAATTGGATATTACATCAATGTTAAGAAGAAAAAGGTAAAACATTATCTTAAAATAAGTATTTTCACTTGTCTGTTTTTCAATTCATCCCTTATCGCTTATTTTAACTCCCCCCCTCCCCAAGAAAACACCTTTAAACTCTAATTATGGGGACAATTAGTTTTTCTATTTTTATTATTCATTTTGATAATAATATATTTTTATATAATTAATAAATTTGTAATATATGATTCAAAATATTATATATATTTAATCAAATTCATTTTAAAAAAGTTTTAGAAATCATATTTAATTTAATTTCATAAACCGTGGTGAAAATCCATTTTTGAGTAAATATATTTTTAAGCACAAACCTATATTTATATTCATTCCATAACTACTAAAAAATATTATATCATTGTTAAAATAATTTCTTGAATATAAAAAAGATATATTTCATTATAATAATTATTTATAATTTATTGAATTAACTTATTATGATAATGAAATACAACACATATAAAAATTGCTTTCTGAAAAATAACTCTTTTAGAGTAAAATGATTTAAACTTTATTCCTCACCCTTATATGTCTAATGTATTAATGATTATTCATTAATTATCAAATAAACCATCAAAATAATTTTTAATAAGGATAAATATATTTTTTATATAAATATATCTTAACATTTATAAAAATACATTTCTTCATAATAATAGGTATTTTAATCATGAAATTATTTTTTAAAAAATTTAATGAACATTTTAATGGATTTAAAATTCAATTTTTATTTAGGAAACTATTTCTATATATATTTAATAATATTTATATTCATATTAATAAATTCTAATCTAATGGATGGTTGTTAATTTTTTATAATATATCATTTTTCATTTAGACTCGGGTTTGCAAGTTAAGAAGGTTATCAAATACGTCATGTTTATTACAATGGAAGGAATATAAAATCTCATGGTGTGACATTAAATCCCTATTAAAATTTATTTCACCCTCAAAATTAAGTCACTATAATGAAGAAAATGGTGATAATTATTATTTTTCACAACCATAGGTTCACATGTAGATTCCTCAAATTTTTGATTCCTTAAAGGAACTTTAAGAAGGTAAAGAGTATTTTTAATTGAACATTATCTCTATAATCTATAAAATCAACTAGTTTATATTAATATTAATGATTATTATCAACTGTTATAATATATGAGTTTAGTATATTCAATCCATTAGGTTTTCAATTCCACAAAAGAGATACATACATTACATAATCATCTTGTGAGAGGTTATGTGGAAGCATCATGTGATAACCTACCATCCCAACACAATAAAGAATTAAAAATGGGCTAATATACATAGATATCACCATTCCCATATTTATCAACATCATAAATTTATTCCATGATGAAATTCATAGGTGTTATTCTCACCAACTTTTAATTATATATTTTTATAATGATTATCATTATAACTCTTTTTAAAACTTTTAGCTTCCTTGATGTGCTTCTGAATAAATTGATCGTACCTGAAAAGTCCCTCAAAAATATATGCCACATTATATTTATTTTCCATATTCATCCAAACATGATATAGTTTCTCACATATTTCTATATTTGAATTCATAAGTATCCATCTAAATACTTGACTGAAAGTTATTTGTATAAGGGAATTTAAAAATAAGATGACGTTAATCCAAATGAAATTGAAAGAATGAGAAAAAAATCTTATAATATCATATTGGGTTTGAAATTTTCTCTTAGCCTAATCATAAGTATATAGAATATAGGGATTTATGAAACTCAAATTAATTAAAGGACCATTCTAATACTTCTCTAGAACATCGAGGTAATCATAAAATCTTGATTAGATAAAATATAAAGTGATACTCTTTGAAACATTACCATATAAATATGTTGTACCTGGGTAGGATGATCAAGATATAAATATATCATTATTATAATGAATTGTTTTCAATTCATTAGGTGATTTAATTCTACTTAAATAATATTATTTACATTATATGTCTCAAAAATTCTTATGATGAAATCCATGGTGATTTTTTCCAATTTCATAATAGATATTGGAAATGGTTTTTAAATCCCATTATGCTTCTCATGATAAATCTTAAATAGTATTCATACAAAAAAACAAGACAAATACCCAATAATATTTCACTCCATGTTATCTCAGTATAACTTATCCAAAAATTCTCAAAATATCTTCATAATTATAGTATAAATAATTAATTATGAGCTATGTTCTCCATCCATCGATTATGATATAATTTGGATTCATCTCTTTTCTTGGATCATTTCATTTCATTAAAATAAATTTAGAATCACATAACATTTTTCACCTTGTCTCCCCATTCTACATATCCTATCTATTCCTTTTTAATCTTCACATGTATGTATGGTGAAATTTTTGTGAGTGAAAGAAAATTTTTCCCCTTCCTTGAATATTTCAATTTCCATCCTTTGATGATGAAAAGGTGGTGTATATTTTGTGATCCTCATCATAAGAAAGCTTAGATTATCATCTAAAATCAAAGCACCATCCACCATGTTATCCTTCCCATGGTGGTAATTCTATGAGATGAATCAGAATGAGAAATTCATAATATAAATAGTGTAATAATCTAATGACATAATTAATACATCTCCCCAACACCTTCTTAACCCATTGATGTAATGGTTTAGTATCTTAGAGATTATAAATATAACTAACCTATTTTATGACTCTTGAAAAATATTATGCATATTCATGATCCTCTAGAAAAATTCAAAAAACATCACATGTTAAAATAATATTAATTACATGGGGATTAGAATATCGAAAATAATTGAGCTCAGACGCACAATAAGGGAAAATACATATCATAAGGTGTTAGATCATATTTATGAAGGAGAAATGATATATAAATAAATATCTTAAGAAAATTTCATAATACCATTTCTGATAGAAATAAAACATTATAGACCAAATAATTTATAAAAAAATCATTAAGGGAGCATAAAAGATACAACATTTCTCAAACAGATATTATTAATCATAAAACATGCGAGCATGATTTAAAAGTTCAGAATAATTTTAAAATAAGTCATGATCATGTTCACATGAAATTCATGAAAATAAAATGCATCTTTCAAAAGTTTTAATAACATGATAAAAAATATTATAATGTAGAACAACATAAGGAATAAGAAAAACTTATGTGATAAAATCCATTATTCCCACACTTATGTGAGAAAAATCATTATTTACATTATTGTAAATGTGATTAATAACATCATTCCAAATAATTTTTAAACAAAGTAAGTATTTCCATGAATTACTATATAATTAGATATATACATACACCAATTCTTTTGGAGGTCTATATAGAACTCCACATGTTATCATCCATACATATGAGTTACACATAAAATAAATCACAATCATAACTTAAATATCCAATGAAAAAAATGGATTTATTATACTTATCACATAATATGAACTTAAGATATAATATTATGTAAAAATATCATTTCCCGAATTTATTTGTAAAATAATAACACATACTTGATAATAAGACAACACTTTATATGATATAAAACATGAAGGAACAATTGAACTGCAAATACTATAGTTTTTTTAAGAACATTTTATATTTTTTTTTTGGAAATTTAATGTTTAAATTTAATTAAAATAACCATTTTTTATAATGGATAGAAAAAACAATTGAAAACATTATTCTAAAGAGTAAAAGAACTCCTTGAAAATCCAAATGAATTAAAAAATAAATAAATAATAAATTGAAAATATTATCATTAAATGAATTCTATATAATTATAACATAAAAATAAATAAATTTTTCCAAGATGGGAATTGAGAACAGTGAAAACTCTTACTTTTTTTGAATCACAAACTATGAAAATTTTAAATAGAAATAAGATTTCAAAACTTGGTAATTGAAAAATGAATTGATTACAATTACATTGAAAATTTATATTTAGTCGTGGAATCCTTAAAAATACATAATTTTTTACAAAAGAAAATGTAGAGTGGAAGATAAGACATTTTATTCTAAAAAAGATGGAAAACAAATTGTAAAATTTTGATATATACATTATAAAACCCAAAGTGTTAAAAATATACAAGATTATTTTCAATTAAATGAATAAAATATAACAAAAGGATAAATGGAGATAAAAATAGATATTCCACTAGGGTAAATAGAACCTTTAAGGTCTGTATTAAAATAGACATGGAATAAAAATCTATTAAATGTAATGAGAATTATTCAGAACAAAAACAAAATATTAACAAAAAAATAATCATCAATGAAGAATACATTAGTTTGGATCGTGTTTTCTAGAAAATAAGGTTTTAATATTACATGAAAACATCATTTGTTACAACCAATCTATAACACCCCGAGTTTTAGAGAAAAAACGAATATGTTTAAATAAATTATAATTTAAAAATGAATAATGTTATAAATAAACTATAAAAGAAGGCTTTTTTCTAAATGAAAATTTATGAATACATTGATTTATAAAAAAATGTCATGTTTTTAATAGACGACGATGTCAAAAATATTTTAAAAAACGTTGTTCTAATAAAAGAAATAATCAAGAATGATGTTTTATTATAAATAATGTTTTGAATTAATCTATGTCATATATATACATATATATATATATATTTACAAAGATAAAATCTTAAAACAAGATTAATAAATTTTAAGTGTCCAAAAAGATTTACTAACACACAATGAATTTTTTAAGATCATTATTTCTTTTTAAACAAAAATAAATTTTATGTTAAAGTATGAATTTTTATAAAATTTGTTTTAATGAAAAACAAATTTCTTCACAAAAAATTATTTTACAAGCTAAATAAATATGTAAATATATTTATCAAAAAAATAAACGAATAATGTTGATAATATAATTATATTGTAATTAATAATTTTTTAATTATAATCATATATATACATATGTGTATGTAATATATTTACATATAAAAATATATTTAGCAATGTATTTTATTTATATATGTAATTGTTTTATTATAATATGGACTTATTCTAATTAGGTTGATAATGATATAAATAAAAATATTAGCTTTGAATTATTTATTAATAAAACTAATAATATTAAAAAATTATAATTTTATTATACATGTCATTTAAAATTATTATTATTATTATTTTTAAGATAATATATATTATGAATATATGATATATATTATGCTTTTGTTTATAAAATTTATAAATTATAAATACATATAATTGTTATATATAAAAATTCATAATAAATTTATGTTTCAAAAAATGTAATGTCAATAAAATATAAAAATGAATAATATATATATATATATAAATGCTAACATGGTGTGTATATATATATTTATAAAAAATGCTAAAATTGTGTGTGTGTGTGTGTGTCTATATATATATAATGTGTGATTTGAAATATTTATTTTAATAAAACAAATAATATATATATATATATATTCATATAAAAAAATTTAAATGGTTAATATATATAAATATATAATTTTTAACAGTTTAAACGTTTTGAGGTATTAAAAAATTGAATAAATAAATATATTATTATTAAATTAATAAATAAAGAGGTGTGAATGAAAATAGTGGATTGATTGAACCACCTATTTTTTTATATTGATTGTCTTATTTGTGGGGTGGCTTTTGATGATAAGAAGTCAAAAGTGGGGATTGATTGTTTTTTGTGTATGGCGTGATATTATTATTATAATATAACATTTTATATGTTTTATTATATATATATATATTATTAATCATTCTGTTATATATTACATGTATATATCATTATATATTATACGTTTCACTATATATTAATTGTTATATATAATATTGTTATTATAATAATAAGTAACATATTAATATTATTAGATCCAATAATGGATGTCATTTTGGGAGGTGTAATATTATATATTATTATTATGGTATTTTGACAATCATGAGGGAGACGTAAGTCATTTTACACCACCTTTGGACATTATTTTTTTAAATAATTTAAAATAATGGATCAAATTACTTGGAATAAAAATATATATATAATAATGTATCATTATGATACCTGTGAATTGGGTTAAACATCCCTGAGAAGCTGCCTTCATGTTCTGATATAAATTTAGAACCCTTCTTCATGCAGTTGAACACTCGCCTCAGATCGTTTCCTCAGGTTCTTGTTTTTATTTTAGTCTTTCATCTTCTTAAATGTTACTCACATTATGTCGGGAGTATTTCTTACCCATCTTGTGCACTGCACCACCCGTAGTGTTTTCTGCACCCCTACCTGGTGCAGCCAAGCATTAACATGCAGTCTAAATCCACTAAGGTAAGGTTTTTTTTAGTTTTGTGTTTGTAAAACCCATATATACATATATGTGTATATACACTTATATATATATAAAAAACATGTTCTATTTTATTTTATCTAAATGATGAAATTTTTTATTTAAATAATGTTTGTTATTCATATAATTCATGCAAGGGTCTATTTTCAATTATCTCTACTTTACAAACCTTTATTATATAATTCTGTCGATGCAGTTTTAATTTCAATCCCTCTTTTAAAAATTTCCAAAGAGTGTTTTATGATATAATTTTATTAAGGAGAACAAATTTTGGTATATACAGGTTTATATATAAATATTATATGTTTATATCAAAACCAAACTAAATTTTTATTATATTGGTTGGTTTTGGTTTTCTGTTATTCTACATAATATTCAGAGTAAAATTAATTATTATGATTTTATTCTTATCAGTAAATTATGCTATTATACATGGTCATATATATATATATATGTTTATATATATGTATTTGTATGAAATGGTGGCTATCATTTTTACAATGTTATTCCGTTTATCAACACGTTTCTGAAAAAACGCACATAAAATATCAACATGTTTTTTTCAATATCAAGGGCATCACATTTGCATAGATACATGGACATGCTATAATGTTTATCGTTAACACTCATTGTGTTATAATCTACTCATAAATGTCGAATAGGTAATGACCATTATTTGTATTAACGACAATGTCGTACGCATTGGTTTCGCTAACATTATATGGAAATTATTTATACACTTTTTTGCACTATTTATATATATAATGTATGGTTAATGTGTTATTATTTATAAATAAATTTTTAAAGGATGATATGTATGACAAATCGTGCATAGATATGTCGATGTGAAAATCGACTACTTCAGAACAAGCAAATCAAATTATATAAAAGTATATGTATATATATATATATCTATGTAAGAATATGTATATATAAATTTGTACACATTCATTACTTATGTATCAAATGTTGTTTACGAGTTTTAATATATGAAAACCCAGTTCAAATGTATACGTATTTAACACAAGCTTAAAATATTTTTAGAAAAAACCGACTCTTGAGTGTGGTAGACAGGAAGGGATTGGGTATGGAGCCATCAGGCTGTAATTTTTCATGCAGTCACAAAATTAGTTATATTGTGTTCAGAATCTTGCATAATGTTTTCAAAAAAACATTGTAGTATATTTGAGAAATTTTAAATGTATGTATCTTCTAAAATTGAACTAGTATTTTGATTCCATAATTAATTTCAAACAGTATTTTAAAAAAATGATATTCCTAAATGTTTATATACCATTTTTCAAAGAATATTTATCTAAGGTTATTAAACCCCTTACTGGTCATCTTTTGTGCTCACCCCAAGTTTTCGTAATGTTTTTCATAGGTTTCCTTAAAATTCAGAGTTGGTCATCCTTGTTTTTGCGCAGCGGAAGCGGTGATGATCTTGCAGTTCGTTTTAATTTTGTCACTGTAACTCTGATGTTTTTTTGTAAGCATATATCTATTTCCAGAACCTAGACCAGAATAAGGTCCTCCTTCATGACATGTCTAAGGCTGGAACCTTACACTAGGTATCAGAGGAATGGTCTAGAAAACATTCGAAATAGATGTTTTCGTTTAACATTAGTGTATAGGAATCTAGCAGTCTTAGTTTTCTAAATTATGAAGATTGAAATTCAGAATTAGTTTTAGTCCGACAATCGACTTGCGAGGACACAATTCTGTTATAGGGTGAATATTCTAAAACCCTGAGTTTGAGAAAAAATGTATAAGTTTAAATAAATTATAATTTAAAAATGAATAATTCTATAAATAAAATATAAAATAATACTTTTTTATAAATGAAAAATTATGAATACAATGATTTATAAATATAATGTCATGTTTTTAATACGCGACGACGCCAAATATATTTTCAAAAACTTTGTTCTAATAAATTAAATAATTATAAGTTATGTTTTATTATAAATAATGTTTTGAATTAATCTATGTCATATATATATACATATATATATATATATAGATAAAAGCTTAAAACAAGATTAATAAATATTAAGTGTTCAAAAAGATTTACTAACACCAAATGAATTTGTTAATATCATTATTTCTTTATAAATTTTAATAAATATTATTTTAAAGTACGGGTTTTAATAAAAGTTGTTTTAATGAAATAATTTTTGGTTCAAAAAATTTATTTTACAACATAAATAAATATGTAAACCAATTTATCAAAATAGATAATTGAATAATGTTGATAATCTAATAATATTGTAATTTTTAAATTTGAAATTCTTGGATTATATATATACGTATGTTTATGTAATATATATACATATAAAAATATATTTAGCAATGTATTTTATTTATATATGTAATGGTTTTATTAAAATATAGACTTATTCTAATTAGGTTTATTATGATATAAATCAAAATATTAGTTTTGAATTATTTATTAATAAAACTAATAATATTAAAAAATTATAATTTTATTATACATGTCATATAAAAGTTTTATTATTATTATTTTTAAGATAATATATATTATAAATATCTGATATATATTATGCTTTTGCTTATAAAATTTATAAATTATAAATACATATAATAGTTATATAAATAAAATGCATAATAAATTTATGTGTTAAAAATTGTAATTTAAATAAATTATAAAAATGAATTATATATATATATATATAAATGCTAACATGGTATATATATATATATTTATAAAAAATGCTAAAAATGTGTTTATTTATATATAATGTTTAATTTGAAATATTTATTTTAATAAAAAAATTAATATATATATATATATATTCATATAAAAAATGTTAAAATGATGAATATATATAAATATATAATTTATTAATTGATTAAAAGTTTTGAGGTATTAACAAAAATAATAAATAAATATATTATTATTAAATTGATAAATAAAGAGGTGTGAATGCAAATAGAGGATTAATTGAACCACCTATTTTTTTTATTGGTTGTCTTTATGTGTGGCACGGCTTTTGGGGATAGGAATTCAAAAGTGGTGATTTTTTGTTTTGTGTGTGGCGTGATATAATTATTATAATATGACGTTTTATTTGTTTCATTGTTTATATATATATATTATAAATCGTGCTGTTATATATTAAATCTATAGATCTTTATATATTATATGTTTCACTATATATTAATCATTATATATAATACTGTTATTATTATAATAAGTAACATATTAATATTATTAGATCTAATAATTGATGTCTTTTTTTGAGGTGTAAGATGATAGATTATTATAATTGTATTTTGACAATCATAAGGGAGGCGTAAGTCATTTTGCACCACCTTTTGACATTATTTTTTTAGATAAATTATAATAATTGATGGAATGACTTGGAAAAAAATATATATATATATATATATAATGTATCATTATGATACCTGTGAATTGGATTAATCGTCCCTGAGAAGCTTCCTTCATGTTTTGTTATAAATTTAGAACCCTTCATCATGCAGTTAGAACACTCGGGTCAGATCACTTCGTTAGGTTCATTTTTTTATTTTAGTCTTTTAGATTCTTAAATGTTACTCACTTGTTGTTGGGAGTATTTCTTACCCTACATGACCACTTCACCACCCATAGTGTTTTCTACACCCCTGCATGTTGCATCCAAGCCTTAACATGCAGTCTAAATCCATTAATGTAAGGTTTTATTTAGTTTTATGTTTGTAAAACCCATATATACATATATGTCTATATACACTTATATAAAAATACAAAACTTGTTCTGTTTTATGTTATCTAAATGATGAAAATTTTTATTTATATAATGGTCTATATTCATATAATTAATGCAAGGGTCTATTTTTAATTATCTCTATTTTACAATCCTTTATTATATAATTCTGTAGATGTAGTTTTAATTTCAACCCCTCTTTTTAAAATTTCCATAGAGTGTTTTATGATTTGATATATTTAAGAAGAACCTATTTTGGGATATACAGGTTTATATAATAATATTATATTTTTATATCAAAACAAAACTAAATACTTATTATATTGGTTGGTTTTGGTTTTATGTTATTCTGCATAATTTTAAGAGTAAAATTATTTATTATGATTTTATTCTTATTATTCAATTATTCTATTATACATGGTTATACATATATATATATTTGTGTGTTTCTATGTGTGTGTGTTTATATATATATATATGAATGAAATGGTGGATATCATTTTTAAAATTTTATTCTAGTTTATCGACATGTTTCCGAAAAAATGCACATAAAATATCAACATGTTTTTTTCAATATCATAGGAATCACATTTCCATAGATACATGACAATGCTATTATTTTTATCATCGAAACTCATAATGTTAAAATCAAATCATAAAGGTTGAATAGGTAATTACCATTATTTGTATTAATGACAATGTCGTACGCATTGGTTTCGCCAACCTTATATGGAAATTATTTATACAATTTGTTTGCACTATATATATATATTTGATGTATAGTTAATGTGTTATTATGTATAAATAAATTTTAAAAGGACGATGCGTATTAAAAATCGTGAATAGATATGTCGATTTGAAAATTTACTACTTCATAACAAGTAGATGAAATCTTATAAAAGTATATATATATATATATGTGTGTGTGTGTGTGTGTGTGTAAGAATATGTATATATAAATTTATACACATGCATTACTTATGTATAAAATGTTGTTTATGATTTTTAATATATGAAAACCCAGTGCAAATGTATATGTATTTAAAGAAAGCTTAAAATGTTTTTAGAAAACCCGACTCTCGAGTGTGGTAGACAGGAAGGGATTGGGCATGGACCCATCATGGCCTTTAATTAGTCGAGCAATCATAGAATTAGTTATTTTTGTGTTTAGAAGCTTCCATAATGTTTTCAAAAAAACACTGTAGTATATTTGAGGAATTTTAAATGTAACTATCTTATAAAAATTGAAAAAGTATTTTGATGTCTTAATTAATTTCCAATGGTCTTTTTAAAGAATGGGATTCTTATATGTTTATATACCGTTTTTCAAAGAATATTTATCGAAGGTTTTTAAACCCCTTACTGAGAATCTTTTGTTCTCTCCCCATGTTTTTGAAATGTTTTTCACAGGTTGCCTTGAAATCTATAGTTGTTCATCCTTATTGTTGCGTAGTGGAAGTGGTGATGATATTGCAGTTTGTTTTAATTTTCTCACTGTAACACTAATGTTTTTTTGTATTAATGTATCTATTTCTAGAACATAGACCTGAAAAAGTTCATCTTGAATGATATTTCTAATGTTGGGTCCTTACACAATCAATCTCTAAATAATATTGTGAATGAAAAGTTATTATGACCCAATACAACTAATTGAGTCATAAAAACCACTTATTAATTTTTTAACATTTGAATCAAAACCCCAAGAGATGTATAAAATTAAATGGTACATTGAATATCATAAAATATTATATAATATTGATATAAAATTATAGTAGGTCAACATTTAAACAATTGAAATGAAAAATGGTGTATAACATAAACATACCTCAATGGATTCAAATATGAGATAAAGAAACCCTTATGAATATCCTATTGAATGATCTTTTGAAAAAACATTCATTGGAATGAATTTTTAATATTGATAATTAAAATTTGAAGTGAAATTTTATAAAATGATAGGATATAATAATTGATCATAGTATAATGGGGTTTAAGAACAACAATTATAACTCAATTAAAGGAAAATGATTTATGGAAAACCCTTACCTTATTTCACTACCTAGTAAAATGTTCTCTGAAATCCTATATGGAGAACACTAAAATATTAATTTTCTAATATAGAACCATATTTATACCTGAAACTTTATTTTTTTTATAATCTTCATATATATAGAGTTTGTTTTTTCCAGTTTTCCACCATCGGATGTTTATAGTTTTGACTCTTTGTAGCAGTTTAATGAGTGCTATCGATGAATGTTCTTGTTCAAAAAAAATTTATCCAAAGTTAATTAATGATAATATAATTTATTATTTATAATGATCTATGATGTATAAAGTTCTTTTCACAATTAATTTAGTCTTTATCCTAGAATATGAAATTGATAATGAAAATTTTTTCTTCTTATTTTAGACCTATGAATGTTGTTTTCTTAATTATTGAGTTTAATATTGATATATCCTATTAAAAAACAATAAATAATTATTTTCATAGTTATTTCATACGAGAATATTAATTAATTTTACATAATCATCTATTCAAAAAATTTATAACACATTTTATTTAGGTTATCTATCTCGGAAAAACATCAACATTCCTTGACTCGTTTGGTAATTTTGGTTAAAGAAGTGTTTGTTTATAAATTATATCCTTATAAAATAATACTAATAATTATATATATTTTTTATTTAATGATGGTGAAAATTATTTTAAGTTGTTTTGATAAATAAATAATATCTAAAATAAAAAGAGGAAAAAATTTTAGAGGTGTTATTCCACACAATAGAAGATTGATATTTTTTTAACTCAATGAATGTGAGGGTGAAGGTGGAATGTAAGTGATCAATTTAGAATCATATATACAGTATATATAGATATATATATTAAATATTCAAAAATACAATCATTAATATAATATATTATGGTTTGTGATGAAACTTTTATATTGTCACTTCATGGAGGAAATAATACCTGACCTATCATTAACGTTGATTCTAGTTTTCATTGGTTGATTGAATAGAATAAATGATGTTTTCAAAATTATCATAATAACATCTTATTATACTAATGTTAATGAGTTATTTATTATAAAATGGTTATTGTTGAATTATAATGGAATGAATATGGATTCAATGTTAAGAAAATTGTGATACCTACGTTGAGACATTGAACTTCATATTACTGAAAGCATTATATATGAGAGACTTAGAAAATTTTTTGGAATATAGGGGAATTCTGGAATTTAATAGAATTTATGAAGAGGGTTTGTTTATTATTTTGAAGTAAATTTAATAATATTGTTGGTGTATTGAATTTTTGGAAGTATATCTCATTTTATAAGTGATTAATAGGAACTTTTCCATTGAAAAGAATGGCGAGTAAGTGGTAAAAATGGGAATGTAAGAATAGTATGTGAGATATGTGAAGGAATTTAGTTAAAGAATTTAGAAAAGACATTAAAAGAAATTATATAATTTTTTAATGTCTCTTTAGATTCGAAACAGTTCTTGATCAAGTGAAATATTATACGTGTTATAAAAGTTAATGTGTAACTTTTAGTAAAAATTGTTCAACATGTGAATATAGTTTCTTATAGAAGGATTGAATGATTTAATTATGGTATTAAAATAATTTAATGAATAATTGACCTAATTAATTCAACTCCAATATACTCTATAATATTTTTTGTATCCAAGATATTCATGATGAATGAATATGTTTGAAAATATGGTTGAATTATTATAAGACAATTCCATGTTAGAATGTTTATACTATTTTCATATATGGAAATTTTCTGTAAAAGTAGTTTAAATCCTGAAAATATTACATGTTACTCTCAAATTTATTAGAATACATCGACTAGTATTTTTAGGTCTGTGTTTTAGTACTGTACATACATTATAAGAAGATAAAAATTAAAAAAATAGAAGTGGAAATATTTTAAAGTCCAATAATATTTCATCAAGGAGCCAGTTGAGGTTATATAGAACTTGAGAGTATTACCCAGATAATGTTCTCATGCCATTATATGGGATTATCTAACAATTCCATATGGGTTTTGTAAACTCCATGAAATTTCCCTCACAGCTATTAATGTTATAAGAATTTTTTATTCAATTTTTAGGTGTATGTGACTCCACTTCTATATTATTCATGTGTTTTAAATTTAAAGGAGTTAAATATACATGGAATAATTCAATTATCTTGTTTTTTATATTTATAATATGAATTAAATAGCTACAACAACCAGAATATGAATGTTAATTAATGTATCATGATTGGATGAATCTAATTAAAAGAAATATTTCAATATCATACTTCTCATATATTATAAAATTTTATGTTCAATAATAGAAGATCATTTTCAGTTTATTAAATTCATTAAAATGGATTATGAAACATCAATTTAAATAAATTTTTTTATAAGAATATTTGGATAAAATTTCTTACTTAGGATAACGTGTTTTATCTAAATAGTTGATAAAATATATGAGATGGTGTTACATCTAACCATCGGTGGCTTATTTTATTAAGTAATTATTTTCAAGTAGGATAAATTTCAAACACATAGAATAACATACATGATATTGAAACACTCTATTTTTTGACAAATATTCCTACTAAAATGACCTAAATGATATTTCATTAAAGACAAAGAAATTTTTCTAGAATATTTGAAATATATTAGGATGATAATATAGTGTTTAAGAAGGTAGTGTAAGTATTTTTAAAATAATATAATTTCAAATTTAACAAAGAAAATATTTTACCAGATTTAGTTTAAGTGATTAATTACTTTATATCCTAAAAACATAGGATTTGATACAGTAAAAAAAATTAAATAGTAGAATTTAGTTACTATGATAAAATAATATTACTATTAGGAATGCTTATTTACAAAGTTCAATTAAATTTATTTCCTAAAAGGTTTATGAAATAATTGTAAAGTGAAGTATAAAGGTTTTAATATGTTTTCTAAAATTATGTTCATGTAATATTATCCTGAAATAGAGTAGGATATACTGGATAAAAATGTAAAGTCTAACATTTGGTCATCATAACCAGTGAACATAGTGATTCCCTCAATGATTACACCAGCCAATACAAACAATGAATTAGTAGGTGTCCAAAATATTTTTGGGTGTGATGGTAAAAAAAAATATAATTTGTTACATTACATACCATAATAACGTGGAAATCCCATTATCTTAAAAGAGTTTGGGATGTGTTGGTATAGTGATAGGGTAAATAGTTACATTATTTAATAATATTTTCAAATTAAAAATGTCATTGAAATGGTTCAAAGGATGATGATGGTGTAATTTTAAAGAGTTATATATAAAAAATTAGATCATATTATAACATATGAAGTTATTGAACTAAAGAGTTTTCATATAAGAACAAATAGCTAAATTTAATAAATATGATACATATGCATCCCCATTATTATATTTATATTTCTTCATAAATGTTACTCGGTATTAGGTTAGTGAGAGTATTTTATCCGATGGTCACAGGGAAATGTAAAGGAAATAAAATTTAGATGTAATGATCAGAAAATGAATCCATTATTTCATTATGTACATTAGGGTCATGTTTTATATCTATAAGATATAGACTATAATTGTTGAAAAAATACCAAGTATTTATAATAAAGGAAATATTTATTTATCATTCATTCATGTTTTCTGTAATTTACATTACACGAATAGTCAAATGATAAGTATCCCATCAAATTAAAAAAATTATGTTTCCCATAAACGTTGATCATAATTGACTATAATGGGTTATCATGAAATATAATGGTTATAATGAAAATACTCTCATATCTATTTCAAATTGTAGTATAAAAAATATTAAAAAATAGATTCTTGAGTTAATATGCATAGACATACTACAAGGACTTGTCTGCTAAATTTTATCTCATGGAATATCATATACACATGGATATACCTAGTAGTGTATTCTTAGTATAAATACTTGTTATGTGATTTATGTGACATACCTAGAATTATAACGATCATACTATGATACCCTAATAACACATGTCAATGTACAATCATAGATAATACAAGAGTGGTTGGTTATGATGGTGATCATATCATTAGTTGGTGTACAATTATAATGGGATATGTACACATGTATAAAAGAAAACATATTTAGACCTTTATTGAATTATAATATAGAAATTCATGCCCATTTATAGTTATTAAAAATACAACATGTTCAACCTCATGGATATTTAACATTTGATGTGTTTATCATATATATTAATTCCATGTGTTGTATTCATCGAATTGAAATGTCTATTTCATAGAATAAAAAAAATAGGTTTATACTCTATTAACATGTTCAATATCTTATGGTAAAATGATTTTGAAAAATTTGATTATATAAGATATATAAAAGGTATATGATGCATATTTTTTGTGGATGGCTTTTATATAGAAATAAAGATGTTTTATTGAGATCACACCAGACCCCTTAGTAGTTCGAGTGGAATTGATTCTTTACTATAGGATGTTCTTTTCTTACATGTATAAAATTAATATTTCCTAGCTTTTTTTAATGATTCTAAGGCGCATATGGTCACATAGTGAGTATAAGGACCCAACCATAAAACATACGTAATATTGAATTAAATGAATAATTCACATTGAGGATCTTTTCAGGTTTAGGGTTTTAGAGAGTTAGGCCAAAACTATTACTTCTCAAAAGATTTACAAGATAGACCCTTCTACACAGTTTCTATTTTTTTATGGAACATGAACTCTTAAAAAAATATTGGTGTCTACTTCCATGTTTAGGACATCATAAATTTTCCTTGATCCCATCCTGACAATATTCCACATTATGTTCTGTGAAAAACATTTCAAAAACATGGGATGAGCATAAAAATCTCAATAAGGGATACACAAAGAAGTAAAATATTTTGTTTTTCAAAACAACAAGTAAACTATGAATACTTTAACATAAGTAGTACTTTTTACCTTTATTAAGTAGTAAATACTCTTCCCTAAATAAAAGATTATTACTTACAATTTTGTAACCAAAATATTACCGTAAAACCCATATAAATAACACATAACATATAAAGCTAACTTCAGACATAAACATTCTTAAATGGAATAACCATACGATCGACTTCCACACATATCACTAAATGGAATAGCCATACGGCCGACTTCCATACCCAATGCATTGGAGGTTATAACGTAACCACCCATCCTGGTATTCATGGCACCACCTATCATTTTGTTTATCATGTAACCTCCCGTCAAATTTCCATGTACCAATATAAAATAATATCACATACAACAAATATAAAGGAAATGGAAAATTTCCACATTTCAATCACAATATTTCACTTAAATATATTTACATAACAAGTTCATTTTGAAAACCATTTTAAATACCAAAAATTCGTAAAAGAGTATAGTGTATTTATTTTCTTTTAAAAAACATTACGGCTTGTTGAGGAAGCCAAAGATCAAATAATACTTGTGGGGGCGAATAAGGTCGTTGTCACCCATTACGTTAAAAGGACCATTCTTTTTTGTTGATTAGTAAAACACTTCTTAGAAAAAGATTCCTTTTGAAAAAAAGTAAAATTCAAAAGGTTTTATTCACCATATAAAAGAATGTTGTGTATAAATGAAAATATTCTTCAATGAAAGGAGATTGAGACGAAGTCCCTTACCTCATGTCTGAATTGACTCGATCATTGTTTAATATCCTGAATAATAAACTAAATTTAATTTCATCTTGATTAATAACCTTTTTCATGTTTATTTTTCCTTTTATATCACTTATTACCATGGTATAAACATTATGTAATCATTTAAGTTAATAACTTTTGTTTTGTCGATATTTGGCACTTGAGTCAAAAATGAACACCTTATATTTACATGTTGTCCATGTTTTCAATAGTCCATTATATCCAGAATTATATTCATGATTTAGATATCATATATATCATATATGTCGAGTATATACAAGTATTTATAATAGTACATAACATTTGGATGTAAGAAATGAAATGCACCGTTCAAGGAGACGGTAAGCCCTGCGTACACATGAATGCTACTTTCATTTCTATTTCTTATTTTATTCGAAATAAAACATAATGATTCAAAGGTATTTTATAATTCCAGTATAATATCATATATAATATCATTAAAACTATTCGTTATACATCCCACATAAGGCATTAATGAGTCACATCACTTTATGGGGGCGGTAGTCCGCACTTCCTCAAATGAGATTATCGTATTTACCCACTATGGAAACCATAGAAGATTGATATAATTGAAAATTACAGAAGAATAAGGAAATCATAAACATAATATATATCATATATTAATACATTTCTATCATAATGGCCTCCATGAGAGGCGGTAGGTTGTAATTGAACAGTCATCATTTCGTGCGTCCATAGTTTCCCATCCATAGAAACATTATGTTCTTCACCCTATAGATGGAGGTGTGTGTAGGTTTATGTCAAATACATCTTTTAAAAATATCTTAGTATATTGAGGATACTAGTGTTGTTACAAAATAATGGAATAAAATGAGTTTAGGGGTTGGAGAAGTAAAATAAAAGAAAACAATTTAAGAGAAATTGTTACCTTTAATTTTGGTAACTTCCTTTGGTTTGAACCAAAATAACTTCTTGAAGCACCTTCTGCCTAAATTAAGGCTTCTAGAAGGAGAAGAGGGATGTAGTGAGGTTAATTGGGTATATTTTGGATGAGCCAAATGGCTTGATAGTTGTGAATAATTGGTTATAAATGGTCTCCTTTTATAAGGGGGAGGAGGGGCTCTTTAGGAAAGTGTGAAACTATTATTTTATTATATAGTTATATTCGGTTTCTAATGGTCCAAAATTCATTAAAGATGAAGAGAATATGAATCATGGTCAAAATAAAATCATCTAATCATAATTGGACATGTTTTGGATAATATTTTAATCATTATAATCTTATTTATTTAAATTATTTATTAATTAGGTAAACACTACATCATTATTGTGTCATAAATAATTTAATTTATTTGTTGTCTATAAATTATAAAACAAATACCATGATGTAGGAAAGATTTTTATATTTCCAATGAATATTTATAGTTCAATGTATTCATTATATAACACTATAAAAAAATTAATTACTAAAAGTTTTTTGTTTATGTCATTTTGTCCTTTACTTTAAATTAATTAATCTAAATTGGCATTATCACACCCAAGTGGCTCAATGGGGTTGAAAAATAGACTCAATTATTCCCATGGTTGTTAATGACTCAAACAATAATGTTTGGAAATGTGTTAAGGTAATTTTGAATTATTATAATATTCTTTTTACCTTCAATTACCTTGTTTACCTTTAACTGCGGTAAATAGAAGTCAAAATTTACTATTCACCAAAAATTATTTTTGCCATAATGAACCCCATTTTACTTCTTGATAATAACCATGTATGTCGGATTTTTGAAATTCAATTCACTGAAGTGGTAAAATTTCATTTAATTGAAAAAGTCAGTTTTTTTAACTACTACTAAGTGGTTTCACTATTCATAAAAAATTGAATATTTTCAAAAAATATCAAAAAAATAAGCCTAATATATATTTGATATTCTGAATTCAAAAATTATGTCTATTTTTCCAAATTAAAAATATTTAATTGGAATTAATTTATTTTAAAATTAATTTACGTTATCAAAACAAATAGCGTGCTTTTATGAATAAATAACTATCAAATAATTGATACTTGTTTATATCAAATTTCAAAGTGAAATTAATTCCAATGACCAAAATTGGATTAAAGGGAAAAATATATTTTAATTACACTTTAAAACCAATTAAAAAATAATATAAGTATATAAATAACTTATAATAAAACGTAGTTTAGAATTTAAATACAGCATTTTCACTATTCATTAAAAAAAGAACTTTATCGGAAAAATTCCAAAAATTTACACAAAGGAAATTTTGATATCACTATTCTAAAGAAGGATTTTATTTGGTCATATGCAATGTATTAATGTGACCATAACTATATTTAAAAAGGGGTTTCCATTAAAAGTTGATAAATCGGCCTTTTAATGTAAATTATGATTAAAATTAGATTCATTCACATTTTAACCCTCTAACATTTTATTAGATAATGTAAAACAATTTAACAAACAAGTATAATAATATTTTATTTAGTTTCATTCATTCTTGCCAATACCATAGCTAAGAGTTAACTATCAGTTAAAATAATAATATTATATTATTAGTGTGCAACGTAAGATTCCAAAGAAACTCGTTGTTGCATATCGGGTACGCTATCGAACATAGCAACCCCTTTAAATTAAAATTAATATTTAATTCAAAAATTTTAATAAATATAAAATATGTCTTATTCTTCATTTACCAGGGATGTTACATCCTTCCCCCCTCTTGAGAATTACATCCTTGTAATTTTTATTCACGTATCAAATAAGTGGGGATATTTATCCCTCATAACATTTTCAGATTCCCACGTTGCCTCTTTAACCATATGGTTTTTCCACAAAAACATTACCTGGTGATTTACATTATTCCGCAACACTATCTCTCTATGGTCTAAAACATAGACTGGTATTTCTCCATAAGAGAGATTCTCTTCCAATTGAACTACCTCTAGGATCAAAACATGAGATGGATCTGGCATATACTTTCTCAACATTGAAACATGAAAAACATTGTGTACCGAGGATAAACTTGGAGGTAAATCCACTCTATATTAAACTGGTCCAACTTTCTCCATAATTTCATAAGGTCTAATAAAAATCAGACTCAACTTCCCCTTCTTACCAAAACGCATCACACTTTTCCATGGACAAACTTTGAGAAAGACATGATCACCTATCTCAAAAGAATGATCCTTCCTCTTGTTATCTGCATTACTTTTCTGTCTTCTCTAAGTTATTCTCATGTGCTTCTGAATCAACTGAACTTTCTCTTCCATCTCATCTACCAATTCTGGACCCATCCTCTTCCTTTCCCCTATTTCCTCCCAAAAATATGGAGTTCAGCAATCTTTTCCATAAATTCCTCAAATGGAGCCATTTGTATACTGGAATGAAAACTGTTATTATATGAAAATTCAACCAAATAAAGGTGTTGGTCCCAACTTCCTTGATTATCCATCGAGAAACACGTAACATATCCTCCGATGTCTAAATTATTCATTCTGACTGCCCATCTGTTTGAGGATGAAAATCTGAACTAAAATTTAATTCAGTACCCAATAACTTCTAAAGGCCTTTCCAAAAGTTAGAAGTAATCATGGGATCACGATCAGACACAATGGAGAGGGAACTCCATGCAATGTGACTATCTCTTTCACATACAATCTAGCAAGTTGATCTAGAGGAAATGTATCTCAAATAGGAAGTAAATGAGCAGATTTAGTCAATCGATCAACAATAACCCATATTGCATTATTACCTCAAGATGTCTTTAGTAATCCCACAACAAATTCCATGTATATTTTTTCACATTTCCACTCTGGCACTGGTATAGGTTTTAGAATTCCTTTCGGTAAATATCTATCTAATTTAACCTACTAATAATTCAAACACTTCACATTAAAATAAGAAATATCACTTTTCATTCCATCCCACCAGTAATAATCATAGAGATCTCTATATATCTTAGTACATCTAGGAAGAACTGAAAACTAAGAACTATGAGCTTCACATAACAACTCCTTCTTCAACTGTGAATTACAAGGCACGCATATTCTCTTTCCAAATCTCAAAACACAATCATTATCAATGTTAAACTCATGTAAATTACCCTTATGAAGAAACTATACCTTTTTTATGTAACTCAATGTCTTCTTTATACTCTTACTTTATTCTATTTGATAAAGATGATCTCAATGGCACCTGATACAAAATAGAAGAATTTCCTACACTAATAACTTCTATGCCAAAGTTCATTAAATCAAAAACCAAAGGATCTCATTCCAAATGTAACATGGTTAATGAAGCATTACTTTTTCAACTCAAAGAATCAGCCACTTCATTTGATTTTCCCAGTTGGTAATGGATCGTGCAATCATAATCCTTGATTATTTCTAACCATCTACTCTATCTCATGTTCAATTCTTTCTGAGTGAATATATACATCAAACTTTTGTGATCAGTATATATTTCACACTTCACTCCATACAAATTATTCCTCCAAATTTTTAAAGCAAAAACAACAACAGCTAATTCCAAATCATGTGTAAAGTAATTTAATTCATGTGGTTTCAATTAACGTGAATCATAAGCAATTAACTTATAATTTTCCATTAGGACACAACCCAGATCATTCAACGAAGCATCAATGTAGAAAATAAACTCACCATTTCTATATGGTAGTTCTAAAACTAGATCATTCACCAATCATCTTTTCAATTCCTAAAAACAATCATCACATTATTTTTTCCAGATGAACTTAACACCTTTTTGAGTTAACTTAGTCATTGGACTAGATAATTGTGCATAATTTTCAACATAACGCTGGTAATAACCTTCCAAACCAAGATAACTACGAATCTCGGTTATATTTCTGGGTGTTGTCCATTCTTCAACAACTTTCGTTTTAGAAAGATCAAAAATTATGCCTTTATTTATAAATAATGTGACCAAGGAAAGAAATTTGTTGTATCCAAAACCCACACTTGCTGAATTTCCCATAATGTTTCTTTTCTTTTATGGTTCGAAAGATAACCCATAAATTACTTTCTTGATCCTTTTTACTTTAAGAATAAACCAAAATATCATCAATAAACACAACCACCATTTATCACCTGATTCTACTTAGCCATCACTGCAGTAAACAACTCAATTATGATTCTAACCATCTCTGGTTGCTGATTCAAAAGGCCATTCTCCTCTATAATCCTTCTTAGAAAAGCTGCTCTGTTTCCTTTACGAAAAATCATTCTTAACACATACATATCTTTAACAATGAAACATGGTAATCTGTAAATTCTACAAGGTCTCAATATTAACATATTTTACCCTATAGATATTAAATTAACAATACCCTAACTCCTAATGTTATCTAAACCGGACTTTGATACCAACTATAAAGACTCAACCTTAAAAATTACTTAATATTGAATTAAATGAATAATTCACATTGAGGATCTTTTCTGGTTCAGAGTTTTAGAGAGTTAGGCCAAAACTATTACATCTCAAAATATTTACATGGTAGACACTTCTACACAGTTTCTATTTTTTTACAAAACATTAAATCTTGAAAAAAAAGTGTCATGTCTACTTCCATGCTTAGGACAACATGAATTTTCCTTGATCCCATCCTTGACCCTATTCCACATTATGTACTGTGAAATTTTTTCATAAACTTGGGATGAGCATAAAAAGATCAATAAGGGATATATAACGAATTAAAACTATTAGTTTTTCAAAACAACAAGTAAAAAATGAATACATTAACTAAATACTACTTTTCACCATTATGAAGAATTAAATTATCTTCACTAAATAAAAGATCATTAATTACCCTTTTGTAACCAAAATATTAACATAAATCCCATATAAATACCACATAACATATAAAGGTAACTTGGGACATAAACATACTTAAATAGAATAACCATACAGTCGACTTCCACAAATATCACTAAATGGAATAGCCATACGACTGACTTCCATACCCAATTCATTGGAGTTCATAACGTAACCACCCGTCCTGGTATTCACGACACCACTCTTCATTTGTTTTATCACGTAACCACCCGTCAAATGTCTATGTACCAATATAAAATCATATCACATAAAACAAATATAAAGGAAACAAAACATTTCCACATTTCAATCACAATATATCACTTAAATATATTGACATAACAAATCCATTTTCAAAACCATTTTCAATACCAAAAATACGTAAAAGAGTATAAGGTATTTATATTCATTTAAAAAACATTATGGCTTGTTGAGGAAGCCAAAGATCAAATAATACTCACGGCGGTGGAAAAGGACGTTGTCACCGCTTACATTAAAAGGTACATTCTTTTTTGTCATTTTGTAAAACGATTCTTATAAAAAGATTCCTTTTGAATAAAAGTAAAAGTAAAAGGGGTTTATACACCATATAAAATAATGTTGTGTATAAATGAAAATATGCCTCAATGAATGGAGATTGAGATGAAGTCCCTTACCTCGTGTCCGACATGACTCGATCGTTCTTTAATATCCTCAATAATAAACTAAAGATAATTTATACTTGCTTAAGAACCATTTTCAAGTTTATTATTCCTTTTACATCACTTATTACCATGTTATAGGAATTATGTAATCATCTATGTTAATAACTTTTGTTTTGTCTTTATTTGGCACTTGAGTCAAAAATGAACACCTTATATTTACAAGTTGTCCATGTTGTCAATATTCCATTATATCCAAAATGATATTCATGATTTATATATCATATATATTATATATATCGATTATATACATTTATTTATATAGTAAATAAAATATAGAGGTATGAAATGAAATGCACCGTTCATGGAGATGGTATGCCGTACGTACGCATGAATGATACTTTCATTTTTATTTATTATTTTAATGGAAATAAAACATATTGATATCTAGGTATATTATAATTCCAGTATAATATCATATATAATTTCATTAACACTATCCTTTATAAATCCCACATAAGGCATTAATGAGTCACATTACTTTAAGGGGCTGGTAGTCCGCACTTCCTCAAATGAGATTATTGTATTTACCCACTATGGAAACCATAAATGCTTGATATAATTGAAAGAACAGAAGCATAAGGAAATCATAATCATAATATATATCATATATAAATACAGTTCCATCATAATGGCCACCATGAGAGGCGGTACGTTGTAATTTTATAATCATCATTTCGTGAGGCCTTAGTTTTCCACCCATAGAAACATTATGTTCTTCACAAATTAGATGGAGGTGTGTGTATATGTAGTTCGAATAAATCTCATAAAAACATCCTAGAATATTGATGATACTGGTTTTGTTACAAAATAATGGAATAAAAAGAGTTTATGGGTTGGATAAGTAAAATAAAAGAAAACAATTTAAGAGAACCGTTACCTTTAATATTGGTAACTTCCATTGTTTGAACAAAAATGACTTCTTGAAGAGCCTTCTGCCTAAGGTAAGGCTTCTAGAAGGAGTAGAGCGATGTAGGGGGATTATTTGGGCAGTGTGTGGACGATCCAAATGGTTTGATAGGTCTGAGGAATTTGTTAGGAGTGGTCTCCTTTTATAAGGGAGAGGAGTGGCTCTTTAGGAAAGTGTGAAACTATTATTTTATTATATAATTTTATTTGGTTTATAAGAGTCCAAAAATCATTAAATATGAAGATAAGATGACTAATGGCCGAAATAAAATCATCCAATAATAATTGGACATGTTTTAGATAATATTTTAATCATTATAATATTATTTATATAAATTATTTATTAATGAGGTAAACACTGCATCATTATTTTGTCATATATAATTTCATTTATTTGTTGTCTAAAAATTATTCAAAAAAATACCATGATGTAGGAAAACATTTTATATTTCCAATGAATATTTATAGTTAAAAATATTTATTATATAACACAATATAAAAATTAATTACTAAAATTGTTTTGTTTATGTCATTTTGGCCTTTACATTAAATTAATTAATCTAAATTGACATTATCACACCCAATTGGCTCAATGGGGTCCCAAAATCAACCCAAAGATTCCCATGGTCGTTAATGACTCAAAAATTAAGTTTTGGACAAGTGTTAAGGTAATTTGGAATTATTATAATATTTTTTTTACCTTTAATTACCTTATTTTCCTTCAATCGCAGTACATAAAAGTCAAAAGTTACTATTGATGAAAAATTATTTTCATCTTAATGAACCACATTTTACTTCTTGATAACAACCATGTATGTCGGATTTTTGAAATTCAATTCATTGGAGTGGTAAAATTTCATTTAAATGAAAAAGTCATTTTTTTAACTACCACTAAGTGGTTTCACTATTCATCGAAAATTGATGTTTTTCAAAAAAATTACCGAAAATCCCGCCTAAGATATATTTGATATTCAGAATTCAAAAATGATGTCTATTTTGAAAAATTCAAATCATATAATTGGAATTAATTAATTTTAAAATTAAATCTCGTTATCAAAACAAATAGCGTGTTTTTAAGAAACAATAACTATTAAAAGATTTATACATATTTATATCCAATTTCAAAGTGAAATTAAATAAAATGACCAAAATTGGATTAATGGGTAAAAATATATTCTAATTTAACATTAATACCAATTAAATAAGATAATCTAACCATATAAATAAATTAGATTAAAATGTAGTTTTGAATTAAAATACAACATTTTCACTATTCATTAAAAAATGAACATTATCGAAAACATTCCAAAAATTCACACAAAGTAAATTTTGATATCCCCATTCTGAATAATGATTTTATTTGGTCATATACAATGTATTATAGTGACCAAAACTATAATTAAAAAGGTTTCACCATTAAATGGTGATAAATCTGCCTTTTAATGTAAATTATTCTTAAAATTAGATTAATTCACATTTTAAGCCTCTTACTTTTTTTTGGATAATGTAAATACATTTAACAAACATGTATAATCATATTTTTGTTAGTTTCATTCATTCCCTCCAATACATTGTCTCGGAGTTAACTACTATTTAAAATAATATTATTATATTATTTGTGTGCAACGTAAGATTCCAAAGAAACCCGTTGTTGCGTATCGGGTACGCTATCGAATGTAGAAACCCCATTAAAGTAAAATTAATATTTTTTTACCAAATATTAATAAATATGAAATATTTTTTATTCTTCATTTACCCGGGATGTTGGAGTGAGACCCTCATGAAATTATAAATTTAGGTCATAGAATTCGTTAAAAATAAAGATATTTTGAATAAAAACAATATCTAAAGGTGTTTAGATGGATTCAAAAATAATTTTGATGTTTTTTATATTATTATTATGGGATTTTACTAAAATTGTGATATTGTTGGATCTACACAAAAATAATTAAATTGAATATTTAATTTTGGATTATTTATTTTCAATTTATTTTAAATAGTTATTAACTATTATGAATGGTTAAAAATGGATTGAATATTCATTGAATAGGATTCATTGAATTAATGAAAATGATAATAAATATATATGGATATATAAGTATTTATTATGTGTTTAATTTATTGAAACAGAACATGTGTCAATATATAAAGGGATTCAATAATTCCTATTGTGAATAAATTATTTTAAGAAAGACTCTTAATTCCCTCTTCCCCCCATATTATTTTTAATCATATGAGATACTTGTTCTAGAACCCCTTCAACATTCTAGTATCTTCATGATATGACCATAGATCCATTTTCTAACTTCCTGAGATTTTAAAAAATTTACATCAAGATCGATAGAATGTATGAAATGAAAGAACATTATTATAAGAGAAAATAACATAGTGGGAATTTATGATATATCTCTTTTAAATAAATTCAATCTTTTTAATAGCTTGTAATGCACATAAAAAGTTATATAAATGAAAAAGATATATTTTATTTAAATATTATTTCAAAATAAATAATATAACATAACTGTTAAATTGTAAATTATTAGTTGTACTAACTACATTATGAAAACTATATGTTTTTTACATGTTCATTAGTTACCAATTGATTAGAAATATAAATAATGATCATTTTTAAAGGAAAAAATATCATCGAAGAAGATATATTTTTCTATAAGGTTTTTTGGTCGTGCCTTATGGACACATACTAAAATTAATTTTTAATCCTTTTATAAAATTTAATTGATAAAATTAAAATAATTTTGAAATAGTCATATCAAAATTGTAATATGATTAGTTTTTTTAATTATTATAAAACGTGTAATTATATCATGAATACTAAAAAATATACTATTTTAATTGAATACTATATTTCCGTTTAAATAATTTAATGAATAGTTTTTATTTAAAATTATATTTAATGAAAAATTAGTTCAATTATGTTTTAAAATATAAAATTTCATTCATTAATTAAATTTCATATTTTATTTTAATATTAAAAATCCCTATACATATAAAAAATTTATCTTCCAAATTTTTATTTTTTGTCACGTCTTTATAATTAATTATAAATTAATATTTTCCACTTTTGTGAGTTTAATTTCATAAAAAATATTACATATATGGAATCATCATAATTAAAATTAAACAAAAAGCACACAATAATTTTTTTCTTCTTGGCTAGTAAATATAGTAAATATAAATTACCATGGTTAAGGTTTAAATAGGTTTAACTAGGGTTTAAAACATAAAGTTAGGGGTTAAAATAATATAAAATCCTATCAAATTAATATTTTATGATCATATTCATACTATTATCACTCCTGGATCTATTTTTATGAGTTTGTGGGAGAATTTTTCTTGAAATTAACCTATATATTATTTTATGTTGTGAAAAAGAAAAAATGTCACCCACATTCTTTTAAAAATAAATTGTGTATTGACATAGGGGAAATAAGATTTTAATTAATATGTATTAAAATATTTATAATAATGAAATTTTATTCACGAGATTAATTCATTTTTATAATTTATTATTCATATAGGTATGTTAAATGATTAAACTATCCCATCATTGTAATTATGAAAATAATATAAAAGTAAAATAAATGATAGTAAATATATTGAAACTAAAATAAATTTAATGATTTATTATGTTAACATAATATTATAGATAAATATTTCATGTTATGCATTTATGTAAATAATATATTTAAATTCCATAATTTTCATGGAATTATTTAAATTAAAAATAAATGACCAATTCTAGAATTGAAATTAATGATATTTTATACTAATTAATACTTTCATAAATGATTTTAAATTCCCAAAAATACTATCATCTGAAAAATAAAATTTTATATTTTAATGGATATCAAATATGTTTCATTAATGGAACAATTTTTCATTTATAGCGACTATATTTACCACTATTTTTTAAAAATATAGTTACTCGAGTCGATGTTAACATAGATTTTTTCACATTACATTTTCTTTTGGAAGAATAAATTTTTTATGGATATAGTATATTTGTTTTATAAATTGGTTATATTAAATAAATTCAATTGGAAATTATTATTTTAGAACTATAATTCTATTTTATTTTTCTTAAAAGAAAAATTACATATTATTAAAAGACTACATACCATAGTAAAAAAATAAATTTGTAAATTTAAGGATAAATAATTGTTAAGGATGAATTTTTTTTTGAAGAAAGTGATTTTTAGTTTTCAATCTTACTTGTCATCCATCCACCCATTTAATATATAATTTATGATCCACATAGAGCTATTGGATTCCCATTATGGAATAGTTTGGGCTTTTCCAAGAATACCAATCCTCTTCAATTATAAAATTTTACTCTTACCCTTTACATATATAAACCACTCAATAAATTTAACTGAATGATAACCTACTAAAAATTATCCTATAAATCCTTATCAAATTCCTATAGGTTTTTATATTCAAAAATGAACAACCATAGGTTCCTCAAGACGTGTTTCAAAATTGGTTTCTCTAAGAGTTTTTATTCATCTTGAGAAAGCCCATTTTTCCAAATCTTCTTTTACATCATGCAATTTTTTTAAAAAATTACTATATAAATTAAATATAATATAATATATAAAGATATGATATTACATTTATTTCATCATATATAAACATATCCCCTTCCATTAAATTGTAAATGAAACCATTGATCTTATGTTTGACAAACTACTACATCACGAACCTACATAACTCGTTTTCCACAAACTCCTCTCATGGTTGAATATAGCGATGGTTTCAATATATATATATATATATATATATATTATTTACGATATAATTAAAATTAAACTATTATAATATAACATAAACATTCTTACATTCCATTAATTTTAAAATAAAATAATGTTGCATGTGTGTACAATAGACTACAACCTCCCTAAGCGATGTGATTTGTTTTTCAGTTACACCCTATATCGAATGTAATAATGAGAAATTTAATGAATATATGATACATTTGTGATATAATATAAATCATATATAAATTAATATATCAAACACATACTTACCCTTTAACCCTTTAATGGAATGAAATCGCTGCTCGTGCATACGTTCAACCTACCGTCTTCACAAAATGATGTGATTCGGTTTCTATGTACTATTTATTAGAATAATTATAAATATTTATATAATGTAAAAAAATATTTTTTATTAAATTAATTTAATATATTTGAATATGAAACTATATATTATGTCCACGAATATTAACATTAATGAAAATTCATTCATGAGAATACAATGAAATTAACACACGATACGATAAAAATTATTAATATTATTTTCAATTGGGTGATAATATGTTATAATAGAATTATATATGTTATTATGTATATGAGTAAGTATATTAAAAATAGTTATGATAAACAAATATTTATTATACTATAGGATCTATAACATAGGAAGGGAGTCAGACTTGAGGTAATGGTTTATCGTCACACTAGTACTTTCATGATACATAAACATAATTCACCAATTACTTATTTAGGTGGTGTATATAATCACCCATTTTTTTTTATTATTAACCCTTTACCTTAATGATATTTAACTTTTCATTTTATTTTATATCTTTCATACTTCTTATTAATTGATACCTACCAATGTGGTAACTATTTTTTCCCAATATCAACATTATTCGGGATTGATTATACTTAGGTATCCCTTGGGATAATTATTTGATATTTCAATCATAAAATCAATATCATTTTTTCTTAAATGGAAATTAATTAACTTTTTCAATTAATAGTAACATTTTCCCTATCTTTGGTATATAAAAATGATGGGGAAATTTTCTTCTAGAAAATTCAACATGATTTCTATCTTTGGTGATATATACATTTTCATAAAAACTGTTTTCATCTAAAAAAGTTTTCAAAATTATATAAATTATTAATTAAATACATTGTTCCCTTTTAAAAAATTCTATACAAATCATGGAATGGAATGATCATGTGATTTTATAAATAATTAATGTTTGGCCTTTACTAAAAATATGAATGATGTTTTTTAACATGTATGGAATGAATGAAGATTTCTGTCACCATGACCACTGAAGGTTTTAAAGATTATATTTCAATTTTTCAAGGTTACTTTTATTAAAAACTATTTTCATATTATTTTCTAAATTTATTAAAAAATAACAATTTTCAGAGTGAAATGATTATTTTTATTAAAATGATTTAAGGAAATTATTATTGTTTTTTATTAAATAATGATAGAAGAAATATATTGTAAATATTATACACTGAGTGTATGTTGTATTGATATTGTCAATATTAGTTCATTGATGTTTTATGACTAGTTTTTATGAGGTTGTACAATTTTATTTCCATTCATCATTCTATTCTTCAATATTTATGATTATGTTTCTTTGATTAGGGTAAGTATTAACATTTCATGTTATAGTTATTCAATACCAATGTTTCGGTTGATTATGTTTCACTCATTTTATATGAGGAATAAATTATAATTTTAATTGATGGATGGGTCCTAGAATTACATAGTCCCTTGATGCAACGACATGTCTCATGAGAAAAATATATTCCGAAATTTACATGTGATTTTTCCCATAGATTTAAACAATCATGTAAAATATCTTGACATTATATTTCTGATATCTGACATTATGCATTCCCCCATTGTAATAATAGTTATTAATTTCCATTTTATTAATCTATTTTTTATAAAGTACTTTGATAGGTTTAGAGATCATGTGATTATTGATATTTATTATCTAATAATAATTTATTCATATTATATATTTTTTGATATATTTTTAAAATGGAATTTCTTTCACATATATACATTTCCATATTAATTATGGTTATTTATTCATTAAACTTTCTAATATTTTAATACCATTACTTAGAATCTAAAATCACTCCTTTATTATGTATAATTTTCCCCAATATTTCAATATGTGTATTATGATTGATATGTAGTGTTATATGAGAAGAAACAATGATGTACTAAATAAATACTACTTTTAATTTTTTTCAATTGTAATGTAGGATGCAAGTGGATATGTTTTTAAACAATAGTAAAAAAATATATCATCCTTTATGATTTCATTCTATGTATATTATTCTGATGTATTAATGTAGCCATCTACTATGGGTTACTTGGGTTGGCATCTTTACAAAAAGTGTTAACAGAAGTTTCATAAAAATCATTGGATTTGGATTAAAAAACATGGATTTCGGAATATCTCTCTATAACATGAATTCAAGTCAATTATATGTATAAGATAAAATCATAATATTTTAGTAAGAAACAGAATATGTGGTTTTATTTGATGTATATTACTATCTGGATACTTTAAGTGGGCAAGTTTTTGGCATTGATATACATTGGGTTAATTACTATTAAAATGTGTGTTAGGATTATCTAGACTTTTACCTGGTACGGGAAAACTATCCTTACTATGAAAATATTTTGAAAATAAAAGTAGATATTATTTTTTTAATCCACAGATTCATTAAAAACCATTAGGAAGGATTTGAAAATATCTTTATGATTTGAACACATTACCAAAGAAACTGTGTTTTGTGATTATGAATTTATCCAATCATAAATGTTTCATCTTATATTTAGTGTTTCACTATTTTTTTATTATAAATTATTAAACCTAATGTAATGATCTAATATAGTGTATTCCATTATTTAGAAATATTACCTAAGAGAAGGATTGGGAAATTTATTAATCTATTTATTCTAAAGAGTAAGAATGATCATTTCTTTAATGGTGTCAGGACAAGCATTTGAAGGGAACTAGTATCCAAAACATTCTCACCATATGAGGATACCAAATCATGTTCTATTAATACTGATAAATAATTTACCATGTATTATGTATTCCATGTGAATAAATAGAAGAGGACTACATAGTTGAAAAATATAGGTAAAGGGATGATTGGAATAAAGGAATTTACACATGTTATAATTGGGGAAAGAAACACTCGGGTACATTCTTAATTAGATTGGGAGTTTTATATAAGTGTTGAAAGAGAAAAAACAATACTCAATATTAAATGGTTAACAAGAAAAATATTTATTTTTTGTGTTTCAATAGTGTATAGATGGGTAGTATGAAAACGAATTTCATAAGTGTCAAGGGAATATACAGTATAATAAGCTGAGAGATCATGTTTAAACAATTTGTTTTCTATGGTAGAAGTCTAATGATTAAATTTATTACGTACATTGATTCAATAATGATGATATTGTGTTATTTTATCAATGGTATTCTAGTTTTAAAAATTATTAAAAGCATAGGGATAATACATTTGTACTTTTTAAAAAGGGGTTTTAGAGAATATTTTAAATGGAATCGATGAGAAAGAAAAGTTATTTGTCGATGGTTCATCATCATGTATAATCAAAAATTTGTGGAAGATAAAACTTGAAATGTTATATATTCTGAGATAATAATTATCAAGTGATTTTTATGTGATAATATTGGTAACCTTGATGTTGCTTCGTGATTATATTTTTTATGTCATCTTTGATGGAGTTCGCTGTATATTTTGGATTTATTGAAAATATTAGATAACTAGATATTTTATTTTTAAAAGAATTCATGTTTTCATTTTGGTTTTATTATGATATATGTCTTCACATATTTATTTTTCATACTCAGATCCACATTATATTTTCTTGGGAATATAATTTTGATTTAGTGACCCTCCTTATAAATTTCAAGTCATTGAATTTGGTTCAACATAGTTGGGATGAGTGTAAAGGTTAACCATTATGAAATTGATAAATTGGAATCATGGGAGATACTGTTGATTTATTATATGTAAATTTATTATATTGGATATATTGTGATGGCTATTTTATCTTCTGAAAAAAAACTAGAGACCATAGAATTGATATTTCAATCATTTATTGATAAAATGATCTTTAAATGTTATTTTTAGTTCTTTTGTTTTAAAAATACACATTGGTTATTTAGTTAGTGGATTTATAGATGAATTATGAATTAATTAAATAAAAACCAAAGGATTCAATTGTGCCTATAAAATATATTGATTTGAGGAATGTATATTTTTTATGTTCTCAGTCTAGATAGTAGTAGAATTCCTTAAATTTATAAAAAGGATCATGAAACAAAAATCTTTTCCATGAATATTCATTTTTGATAAGTCAAATGGTCCCTTAACTCAATGCATATTTATTTATTTGTGGTCATAAAATTTTCTAGATCATTCTCTTTATTGTGATCAATGATCTCTACCAATCTCTATAAATATTTACACTTTTCTTCCATGTCCAAATATTTATCTAACCTCAATGTTATCCTTTTTGGAAACCTTGTTTATTTTATTCTATATAACCCATATGCATACCTTCCTCTTTTTTCAATGGGTAGTTTTATTAAAACTTTTTTTGATGTGGGGTTTCAAGAAGGGAACATTAAAATTTCAAACCCATGATTATTGGGATCCAGTTTAAATTTCAAGAATGCAATTTATTTAAGGGGGTAGAAGGTAAAACACTATGATTTTAAAAGAGAAACTTTATATCCAAGAGAATTTATTGCACATAAAACCAAAATTGTATGAGAATTTACCACCAAAATACATTAATAATTATTTATTTTTAAATTAATACAATCGCATCAATAGCTTGTGATGCATGCAATAATGAGTTTAAATGAAATGCGGTGCTCTATTAAAATATTATATAAATATAACCATTATAACCTAGATGATAAATTAGAAATAAATTAAATACTAACTAAATATTAAAAAAATACGTTTTACAAAATTTCATTTATTATTTTTTTATTATAAATAAAAAATAGAATTTTCTGAAGAAAAATAAACATTTTCTGAAAAAACTGTATTTTTATATATAATTGATTCATCATGCCTTACAAACATATTTTAAAATCAATTTCATCCAATTTTAAAAGATAAATTTTATATAATTAAAATTATTTTTCAAATTAGTATAAAAAATACATTTTGGTGAAGTGTGGGAATTTTCCTAGAAAAAGTCGATTTTTCAATGAATATTGAAAATGGTTTTTATTAAAAAATTAATTTTCTTTTAAATAATATGAAGGTTTATTTTTTATTTAATTTTATTTATCAATTATAATTAAATGAATTATATTATAATAAATATAATTAATTTTATAGGGATCAAGTTATTATTTAATTTTTTTGTTAATATTTTCTAAACTTATGGTCATTTTTCTTTGGAAAAGCACTATTTCATCATTTCTAATTGTAAAAGTTTAAATTAATTTTTTCACTTAGGTGAAATGGATTTGAAAAAATTTATTATATATTTGGAATCAGAATATTAATTAATTTATAATAATTTCAAAATAATTTTTTATTAATCAATAATAAAAATTAATTACCATAATTATTGTTTAAATGAGTTTATCATGGGTTGACGCTAAAATGACTATGATTAAAATTAAATAAATGATTTCAAAATTGCTAATTTTTTATTATATTTCAACATCATTTACCATTTTTTTATTTTTAAGAGTTTTTGGGACACATCTAATTTAATGTGACCAATGTAATATTTTTTGTAAAGAGAAGGTCAAAATATCACCATCTTGGTTTAAAACTTCTATCATGTGTTTACAGTGGGAAAAACCAAGATGTAAAAAATATATATAATAATTTTTTATTGTAATTAAGTTTATTTATAATTTTAATATTAAAAAATTTCCTTAAATTCTTATGAAAACTCAATACATTAATTATTTAATTTCGAGAAAAATAACAGAAATCATAAAAAATATTAAATGTAAAATAAATTGAATGAATTTGTAAGAACCCAATTTTTCTATAAGGTCTGTATCCATTAAATTTTGGTCAAATAATTTATGATATACATAATATAGATTCCTAATAAGATTATGGTTGTATCGGGGATATTTGGGTTTTGTTAAGAACCTAGATCCCAACCTTTTGGAAAAAAAGACAGGCCAAATGGTTATGAGAAACCATTTGTTAAAGGATGTATGGTCACCCTTAACTATGAGGGGATGGAAATAGGGGATAAAAAGGATGCATGGTTTATGGAAACTATGTAGCCATGAGTAAAAACTCATTCTGGTGGTCTATAGATTTTTACATAGCTGGATCCCACAGTTTATGCATGGTTTGGAAAACAGTGTGCATGAAACCAATTTGGGTTCCACTTAAATGGTCGGAGGGACACTGTTGGGCCACGGTTTGGCTAACCATGTATCCAAACTCTTCGACCCTGATATTTGGAAAAAAATTACCCTTTCCCATTAAAATCTTATATATTACACACTTCCTCTTATTTTTTTAGTTTAGTAGACCATATAGGCCTTCTTCCTCCTGTTGATGTTCTTAAATCCTCCAAAATTAGTATCTTTGTTAATTCCCTCATTCAATGTCCAATTGAATTTTTTTCTGACTGGATCAATTCTAGTAATGTCTTCAATCATCTTGTGGGTTTATCTATTTTTCTTTATCTCAACAGATTTATTGAGGTATAAGATGAAATACACTATTTTCATGGCATTCGTCCATTTTTCAATTTTTTCTTGATCTGGACTAAACAAAATTCTAATAGTTGATTAGAAGAGTGTGAAAATATTGATGTAGGTAGTCTAATCATTATCCATCATGTATTGATGTTTTATAGTATCTTTTATTACACCACATGTGAAATTTTCTAATCATTTTCCTAATATAAAAATAATGTATTTTCAGCTCAATGCCCTTTATTTATTTCTTCTAGTTATCCTTTATTTCGGTTGGGTTAGGTATCATCATCAGTTTTGACGATTATACGTCATACCCTTGAATTTCCTTGAAATTTTAAAATTTATAAATAGCTAAACCATCTTCTAAATGGGTTTTGTGTGAATCCTATGTGAGATAAATACAATAATTTGAGTTGATTGTTAGTGTTGTGACCACATCATGAGATTAAATAAAATAATGGTTATACACCTATTGATATTAAATGATAATGAATTATGTATAATCAATTATCTCATAATAAAGACAATGATAAATTATCACTACTATAACGTAGTGGAATGTGGAAAATTATAAATAAGATAGATTCATGGAATCTCTTTATATATGTGATATAGGCATGTAGACCATTATGTTATATATGGTCATGAAGAACCATGTCTTATATATTGACACTATGACCCTTACCATGATTTTGGTCATGGAGACCACTATTCTAGTGATATAAGGAATGACATCCCTTATATGTGATACTGGTCATGGTGTCCCCATTTCTATGATTCTAGGCAGGGTTTCCCGATACTGTGACACTGGGTATGGATTCCCTATATTATGATAGTAGGCATGGAAACAATTATATTTTTTATAATAGGCATTGTGTCCCATCACACATGTTCAGAGATATTCTAGAATGGGCCGACTTAGGTGGTGTCAGCCTGGTTTCCATCTAGAACCTAAGCCTACCCATTTAAAGTAATTCTTACTTATTTACCTTATTATATATTTATACTTCAATCATATATACAAGGTTTGAAGATTTATTGACACTGTTTGTGGTGGCCTACTAAGTTTACCTCACACCCTATTTGGGATGCCAATGGTACCATAAGAGACTATACAATTGTTGGTGGAGATAAGTGAAATTTTCCATATATGGATTCATTACATTTTTATTAATATGGATGAGAGATTACGAGTAGAAGAATATGTTGGAGATCAGTATGATTGGAAATATATTGGCCTTCTTTTACCTTTTGTATATCCTTTAATGTATTGACTACCTGCTTCCCTATATACATGTTTTCCCTATATTGTATAGAATTGACATCATCACTTTTTAATTTGATTTAGATTACTAATTTTGGTTATATTATTTAGTGATTGGATATTAATTCTACTCTTATATTGTTGCAAATTATTGATATGATTCCACTACGATGGGTTACTGCTTCATTTGATATAGTGTTAGTTTCCACTGTGCCATCTATTTAAATATGTTTTTTCTATTTATCCATCAATTTCACTAATGTTCTTTTCTAAAATTAGGCAATATACTCCTCAAGGAAACATCATAGTCCTTTACTTTTATTTGGTAGCCTCTGGTTAATGGGGAGGTGTTCTTGAGTCCATATGGCCAGCATGGCTCAAGGCATTGTTCAGTGGAATTCGGGTCCATTATATCACAATGTGTTATCAGATATTTATTTTATTTCATTACTATTTTGATACAATATATAAAATATTATGAATAATTTGTGATTTGGTAATGAACTATTACTATGAGTATCTAACCCATGTACATAGAAAAGAAACATTTCCACATATGGAAATTGTTATTATTATATATTTTTATTATTGTAGTTGATATGATTCCACCATTAGGTGACACATATGTTGTGTGACTGTTATTTTTATTATGACAAAGGATCATCTTTCATCCCTGGACCTATTATATGAGAGAAAGGAATCATAACTCATGATTCATTTTATGAAGATGTTAGAAATCAAATTTCATACATTATGTCATGCCTTGTACGATACATTTTAAGTCTATATGGATTTCTATTTCATGTGTATTATATTATTGAATTATTATTTTCAATTTATTCTTGTAGGAAATTGACAAATATTGTTGTAACATAGTGTTCCTTATGTATCCTTAAATTTGTTCCCAATATATGCTACAGTAGACACCCTATGAAATCAACTTTTGGAGTCACGGACTATTGGTCACATAGACTGGAATGTGTCATGGTATATATTAAATGGACACCAAACATTAGTTAATAAGGTGTATGGGACCATGTGGATATAAGGTGGTGAACCATTTGTATAAAAAATATTATTAAAATTGAAACAAAAATATGAATTAAATGAAATTGAATACATTAAATCATAGAGCCTGGCTCAGTCTCGTCCATAGTAGCGGGTAGTATAATGCATCTTTGGTGTTATAGATAAATTTTTATACCACACAAACCTGACTCTTTGAGTTGGAATGTGGGTGTGAATAGTATATAGGAATGATTTTACCTATCCTATTAATTTATACAATATTTTATCATTGTTATATACTTTATGAGGTGTGCATTTGGAATTTATAGGGTTATGTTACCACAACTTTTATGTTTTGTTCACCTAGAGGGGGATAACAACCTTGCTCTGGATATTGTTGTCCATAAATCACCAATCATACCTCATGTTGTGCCACCCATGTCACCTCTTCCTTTTGCTAATTTGGGTGATGATACCTAGTTTCTATTAAATTTTTTGTGTCTTATGAGAGCTATACAAGATTCTTCATTGTATTCCCTTTCTATTAGAGAGTTGACTCATGAGTTTCAGCAGCAGCATCCAAGCATGTTATTGGGGGATGGTATACCACATTATATATAGATATGGATTGATATGATTATGTAAATATTCAATAATCTAGAGTCACAACCTGATAGTTGAGGTAAAACCATCACCTACATTTTTTGAGAATCCACCAAACACTACTGGGATATTCAAAATTGTGTGGTCACTTTCAGGAAGAAACTTTGAGGGATTTAAATTCATGATTATTTGATTATTTATTCCCTTAGAACCTGAGGGAAGATCTTTCTATAGATTTCATGAACCTATAATAGGGTTCCATGATATTTATAGACTATCTATCTCATTTTATAGAGCTTAAGTTCCTTGATTCTATCTATATGGAAGATGAGCCTTGGAAAGTAACAGAATTAGAGTATGGCCTTCAATATCATCTTCACTCTCTAGTAAATGTTACATGTTTTATAATTGAATCCAATATAGATAATCTTACCCTCATCACTAAATAGAACCTATGGGAAGCTACCGGTGTCAGCCAAGGCTATTCTGAACGAAAATTGGCTAGTGAGTCAACAAGTTGTTTAAAGCAATGCTTTGAGACTGCGTGTTCGTTAAGTGGAATCCATGTGACACCCTATAATAGCTATGTGGTTTTTCACTAGTGTTGTATGCCTAGTAAAATGAATCCATTGTGTCCTAGAGACCCCTTTATGTACTGACCTAGTGGAAGATTATGAAATCTATAGTTATTTTACATGACCTTCCCAGTTGTGCCATTTGGGAGAAGATACATGCTATCTCTACCATTAAGAGAAGGTTCAATATCACATCTCTATGAAGATAACAATTTTTTTGTATTCTCATTACAGGTGGACATGGTCATGGTATCCAGGCATCATATATAAAAATCTAGTATAGAAGACCCACTCTAGGTAGTGTGGATTTAGCATATGATCATGGATTAGGATAGAATTATTCATTGAGACTTATAAAAGTGGATAAAAACAACATGAAATCTAATATTAGTGTTATAATTTTGTATACACTACTATAGTTTCTTCTATATTGGATATATGCATAGAATAATAATTCATTAGTGTGACAGTTGTGTAATTCATTTGGCTTGATTTTCAGCTTTTCAGTGGTTTTATAACACTTGATACCCCATTGGGTGTACGTTCTAAGAGTATATTATAGTGTAAAGACTTACCTCATAAGGTATGAATCCATAATTTACTATGGGACCTCTTCATCATCAAGATTATGGGAATTTATTTCATTTCTAGTATGAACTTGTTGGTTCCTTATCGTGCTTATTTTTATTGTTATTTTCATAGGTTTTTGTTTGCCTCACCAGATGGTGGAACATATACTTAAAAGGGTGAGTGAGATTTTCTAGATAGAAGATATGGAATAATGAATCTTGGGTTCAGTATAATGGCCATTGAGATTTCTATCCTTTATATGCATTATTAGGGATTACATCATGTTGAATTCCGTCCATTAGTAGGTCGTTTTGGTGATGTTTTCAATGAAATATTTTTTATACTAAATTCTAAGAAAAAAGTAGATTTTACTATTGATCTAGTTCCTTGAGTTTCACCCAAATCCATACCTCCTTATAGGATTAATACTACCACTTTTCAAGATCTCAATAGATATGTAGAAGATTTAGAGGCCTAGGTTGTTATATGACCCAGTACTTCTCCTAGGGGATCACTATTCCTTTTCCCCAAGAATGTAGATGGGTCCCTATGGCTTTGTGGGGATTACCCAAAATTAAATTATCTTATTATGAAAAATACATATCCATTTCTTCATATATATGATCTGTTTGACTAGTTCATAGGAGTGATGGAGTTCTTGAAGATCGACCTGATAATAGGTAAACAAAATGTTCGAGTAAGATCTTTAGATTTTCCACATAAATATTTCTATAGTTTTTAAATTTTATAAGTGTATCTTGTAATGTCCTTAGGCCTTACTAACACACCTTTTGTCTTCATGGATTTTGTGAATAGATACTTACGTCCCTTTCTAGATTCATTTTTTAAGTCTTTTTGGATGACTTAATGGTGTTCTCTCATACTCATATCTATAATGTTAAACAACATGAGATCATTTTGAATTAACTGGGAGAGCCTCAAAATTATGACAATATTTTTATGTGCCAATTATGTATCAACAATGTTATCTTCTTTATTCATATTATCATTGACTCAGAAGTATTCATTGACCCTTATAAGGTGAGTGTTGAGGTTTACTAGGAGAATCCCAATAATATGTTTGATATTATAATTTTCTTTGGTCTAGAATAATATTATCGGAATTTCATACAAAACTTCTCTAACCTTATCCCACCACTTACCATTCTTATAATTATGGGTTTCAAGAACCATTGGTTAGAAGTTTTAAAAAATCATTTCATGAGTTGAAAGGAATGCTAGTTTTGACACTAATTCTATCTTTTCTAGAGCCTTAATGAGGCTATATAGGGTTCTATGATGCATCGGGAATTATCTTGGATATATTAATAATATAAGAGGATAGATTTGTTGCATGTGGATATTAGTAGTCAAGGCCTCATGAGAGAAACTATCCACTACGTGACCTCTATATAGAGTATTTTTTCCTTGTCTTATACTACTAGAGAAACTAAATGATTGGTGATCACTTTGTGTCGTATAAAGACCACAAGACACTCAAATATATCTTTACACAACATGAATCGAATCACATATATTGAATATGGGTCTAACACCTTTATCCCTTTTATTTGGATATTTCTTATAGACCTAGAAAGGGAAATATGGTAGTTATTTATCTAAGATGGAAAACACAAGAAAAGGCATTTTAGGAATCCAGTGATGAATGGGGATTGGTGACCCTCCATTCTGAACTGCATCTAGATTTTAATGAGATTCATTCTTAGTATTATCTTATATACCTGAGAATTACCACTTTACTCCCTTATAGGTTGAAGAGCATGAAATTAGCATATCCTAATGGATTATTTCATCAGAACTATTACTAGTTTGGACCTTCCTTTGGATTAGACTATTTATGGATTTGGAATCCTCTGTATTCATGGTCGTATCAGGGTTCCTGCTAATATGATATAGCAAATACGGTGAGATTCCTACAACTCATAGTGGGTAGTTATTCTAGGAATATCTAATTTGTATCATGATGTGTATCGATTATATTGGTGGCAATGGTTGAATAATTAGATAGCAGGATCTATCACTAGGTGTTTCACATGTTCACAGTTGAAGGTGGAGCACTAGTGACCTGATCAATTTTTTAATCCTTTACGGGTCCTAGAATAGAAATCGGAAGATAATGTGATTTATTTTTTCACCATCTTTCTAATGTCCCCTTGAGGTATAAATGCCGTTTTTGTACTCATGGCTAGACAAGAAAGAGAATCCCATTTCCTTCCAATCTATAATAAATTATCATTCGATGATAAAGAGAACAATTTACTTCTATGAGATCATATAGCTTCATGGATTACCTCGTTCGATCATTTCGGCTAGAGATTATAATTTCACCTCATGGCTCTGGAACTGGTTAATGAAATATATGGGTACACAAGTGCTTAGTCGAAACAGACTATACATGTTTTGGAGGAGATGATCTGGGCATTAATCCTTGATTTCAGTGATTCTGTAGAGAAGGATATCTCTCAAATAAAGTTATCCTATAATAATATTTATCAGATGAGGATTTTAATGGAACCCATTGATGATAAATATGGGAGATAAATGTTTTAACCCATGTGATTGTTATAAGTAGGAGAGTCCATGCTACTAGATCCTCATCTCATTTAAGATACTTCATAGTAGGGTTATCTTATCATGAATTGGATGAATACTGCTCTTCCTTGATATAAATATTATGTTTATATTCATCTATTACCTATGGATTTTGATTTTGGGGATCATGTTTTCTTAAGAGTATCACCCAGACATATGTATATATGGATAATCAGGAAATGAAATCTATCATCAAACTTTTTTTGGGCCATTTTACATTCTAGATAGAGTGAGGCTGATCTCCTATCTGTTTTTATTACCTCATAGGTATATTTTCAAGCACCACATCTTTAACATTTCATATATTCAATATAATCATACTGACCTACCTCATATATATTATCCCAAGGTAGTTGACATGGACGATGATTATTATTTTGATAAGTATCCTATATGCATCATTGATCTGGGCATGAAGGCTACTAGAGGCCAGCTTTCCCTCTAGTACTAATTCATGGAAGCACAACCATGTGTGAGACTAGACATCGATGATGGAGGTTGATGTATGTTCCTAGTGTCCATAATTGTTCTTGGATAGTGTTTCTCTACACTTAGAAGGTGAACTCTGACATGGGTTCCATTAAGGATGGAAGACTATAAGAAAAATTTTATTCAATATGGTATATATCTTTACATAATTGGTAAAATTCCATATCATGGACCTAATATTGATGACTTATAAGATCATGGGTGTATCATGGGTTTCATGATATTATTCAGAATCCAGATCCCAACACTTTTGAAAAAATGTATAGGTCGCACAGTTAGGGGAAATCATGTCAGGCATGCCGCATGGTTTCCCCTGACCAGGTGTGGCAAGACAAAGATGATCAGTAGGATGCATGGTTTAAGGAAAACATTCCTCCAGGAGTTCATTCCGCCATAGCTGGTCTTTCATTTTTAGAATATCTATATCACATTGTTTACAAATGGTTTGGTATATTTTGTATATGAAACCATGTGGGGTTCCTCTTAGATAGTGGTTGTTTCATGTTTTTTCCATCCATGTATCCAAACCATGAGAACCATATATTTTGTGTAAAAATTCCATTTTACATTAAATTATAATTAATTCAATACTTTTTACCATTTTTCATTCGAATTGATTGTAGAGGTATTCTTTCTTCTTTTGAATCCCTCAAAGCCTCCTAACCAAGCTTCTTTGATTATTCATCCATACGATCTCCGATCAAAATTCTATTTTTATCATTGGATATGCCCTAAATAATTTCTTCAATCATCTTCCACCTTTCTGTATTTTCTTTCCTCTTGATGTAGTTATTGATGAGAATGAAAATATGCATTATTTTTAGGGAGATATTTTTTTTTCCATTTTCTATATATCTATACCAAACAAAGGGCTTATAGTGTACGAGGAGACAACTACGAGCTTGAGATATGTGGTCTAGTGTTTTTTCCTTGAGTCATGATGTTAAATAATAACTTTTCTCACAATAAATGCCTTATTCTCCATGTATTTATTCAAAATACAAATATAGTGAGTTCATATCAATTTTTATGATAGAACTATTCTAGTGGTGTTTATTCAGGTTGGGTGAGGTCCAATCATATGTTTCCATCCATTTAGATGTTGTCGTGGAATTTTAATGACACCATTAAATGCGTATATAATCAAACCATCATCTAAATGGTTTATTCATGTCTATATTGTGGGATAATTATAATGATTTGATTTTACTATGATCCTAATCACCAATTCATGTGATTAAATTGAACAATGGTTTCTCTATGATTATTGTAAAATTATAATTTTTTTGATTTATCCATTATATCATATTAAAGGCAGCTATCACATATCAATATTATGATGGATGACTATAGAAACCCCTTCAATATATAATATGTTAATTTTTCCCCTTTATATATGTGGTACATGCATGGAGAACCATGTGTTATATATGGGATTGGTGACCCTTATGTTATATTACGGAATGATGTTCCTTACATTGATGTTGGGCATGGAGACCCCTATTAATATGATACTAGGCAGAACATACCTATTTTGTGATATCGGTCATCACATCCCATATTTAATTAAACTATTCATGGAATCACTATACTCTTATTTTGGGAATTGTATCCCAATACTATGACAATTGGAATGGATACAACTATATTTTTTGTATTGGGAATTGCATCCCTTGACACTTGTTTAAATATATTCCAGCATAAACCAAATCTGGTAGTGTCAACCTTGTTTCATCTAGGAACCATAGATGACACATTTTTAATAGTTATTATTGCATTACATTATTATATCTTCCCATAGCTAGGTTATATTCTAACTTTTTTTATATAAATTGTTGGGCGGTTTCATATTAACATTTTCTCACACCATATTATTGGCTCTGATAGTACCAGAGTAGAATATTTGATTACATGTGTAGATAAAGGGAATATTCCTCTAACGGATGTGTGAATTTGTTCTTGAATTTGTATGGGAACTTAGTGAAAGATGACTAGGATGGAGCTCAAATAATTTGATGTACTTTGTTCCTTTTTTAAAATTTTTATACCTTTTGATATATTGACTACATGCATCCATATATACATGTTTTCCTTATCATAAAGAGAAATTATATAATCAACTTTTTTATATGAATCAGATTATTTATTTTGGTAATATTAATCAGAAATTTAATATTTATTCTTATTCTTCTGTATTTTCCATTATTGATATGCTTCCACTATGATAGGTTACTAGTGAAATTTCCATTATGTCTAGTTATTAAGTGACGTTATATTAAATATGATTCCACTATTTATTGGTATATTTCACTGATGTGAAAGTCTAACATCCGACCATAGTCTCCCCATTGAAGTACCCCAGGCCCTCACTGCTAGTTGGAGTCCTATGGAGTATGGGGAGGTGCACTCAAGGCCAAAAGGACATCCATGCTTAGGACAATATTTAGTGAAATCTGGGATCTGGATGTCAGAATGTGTTATCATATATTTATTTTTCCACCTTTCTATTTTTAGAAAAAATATAAAATATTATGAATGTTTTTATATTTTATAGTGATCACTGCCTGGGTGTAGCTTTACCATGTGCATAGAAAATCACAATTTCAACAAATGAAAGTTGTTTTTTATGTATTATTATAATTATTATTGTTGATTTGATCCCAGTATTGGGTGGGACACATGATATGTTATGGTTATTAATATTATGGTTTAGGACATCTTTCCTCAAAAGCCCAATTTGATGAGTGTAATGTAGCATGAATCATGCATCATTTTAGGAACCTATTAAAAATCATACATCATGTATTATTCAATGTACTATTTGACACATTGTATGTTGGTATGACATTTTATTTCATGTTCCTTGTTTTAAATAATTATAATTGATTATGATTTTTTTCTGAAAAGTTAGAATCATATTTGCTACATAGAGTGACTATCCTAACCAAAATATTCTTTTCATATATAGCCTATAACATACACACAAAATAATAAACTATGGAAGATTTATCCATAGACCATTGTTTATATGGATTAGATCATGTAATGGTGTGGATTAAATGGATTCCACACATTCGTATATAAGGTGTATGAGCACATATGGATTCTAAATAGTGAACCATTTGGTTCAACCTTGTATTTTTTTAAATAAAAAAAATTAATTAATTAATATTTAATACAGTAAAACCTAGATCTTGACTTGGTATCAGCCTTAGTCATGGAAAATATGTTTCAACTATAGTGTTCTTAATATATTTTTCTATGATTCATACCAGACTCTTTGAGATGATATATGGGTCTGAAAAATATAAATGATTGTTTATATCCTATTTATGTATATATGATTTTATCACTATTAAATAATTTTGTAGGCATTCATTTGTAATTTTTGTGGTTTTCCACAATGATGTCCTCGTGTATTTCTGTAGGAGAGTGTCAAAGTCTATTTTTTGGAGTTGGTGGGCCCTGAGATGCCAATGATAACTCATTTACTTCCACATATGGAAACCCTTCGTATTTATAATTGGGGAGATAATGCAAGTTTTTTAGGATATTTGATATGGATTATACATATGGAATTCAGATCTCTACTCTCTTCCCCTTATATGGGATAGTTAAGTTGGGAGTTTCTATAGTAGTATCTGCCAACATTTTTAGGGGATGTAAGAACACAATCTATGGAGTTATGGATCAATATTGTTATGTCAACATTGAAAAAAACATGAGACACCTCCTAAGAGGAGAGTGAACTCACTAACTATATGCTTTGAGGATCTTCAAAATACTGGGGGGATATTCTATATCAGGATGTTCAGTGTTGATAAGTGACAGAGATGCATTTCTTGTTGATATTATTTGATTATTTCTTCCCTCATACCATAAGGAGTATTCATCCAAAAAATTTAATAAACCTATAGTATGGTTCCACAATTGTTATGGACTATTCATCTCTTTTTACAGAGAGTCAGGCCTGTTCACCTATCTATATGGCTAATTAGCATGAGAAAGTTAGGTGGTTTGAGGACGGACTTTTGAATCTTGTTCATTATCAGGTAATTGTTTTTGGTTGATGACCATATATAATTTAGTGATATAGGACCTCATCATCATGTATATCATGATAACACATAATGGTTTGAGCTATGATTTTTCAAAACAGATAAAAAGTAGTGGATCAACATTCGGTTAGACGCAATGCTTTGAGACTATTAATGTGAGTAGTGACAGCCAGGTGGAACCCTCTAATAGCTATGTTGGTTCTCACCAATATGGTAAGACTATGCATAAAAATCCCCAATGTCCCAAATACCGATTCCATGGATGAGGTTGTGGAATATTGGGGAGTTTATAATGATTATGTATAACCTTCTCATCTGTGTTGAGTGGGAGAGAATCTGTGATAGCAACACATTTAGGAGCAGATTTAGTAACACCTACCTAGGAGGGTGGCAAGAGTACTACTATCTATATAGGAAGAGGATGAATTTTTTTAAGGTATCTTGGATTTGGATATATTGTTCTTATAGAACAAACCCACTCTGGGTAGTGAGGTTGTCAAAAATTGTCATGGATTAGGACATATTTATTTAGTGAAACCAATAAATGAGTAGTATGATGCCATGTAAATTACTAGTTGGGGTACTATTTTAGTATACACTACAGTCATTTATACATTACTCAGCATAATTTCATCATATTCCGTCATATATGTGCTTGTTTTGAAAATATGTGGGCTCGATGTTCAGTTTTCTAGTATTGTTATGACACTTGATACACCTTTTTGTACACGTTATATGATTATACAGCAGTGTAAAGACTTACCTTATTAGCTAAGAAGATTATTTCTACATGGTCCTCTTTATCCTTAGGATGAAAGGATTTGATGACATTGTCATGATGGAATTGTTGGTTCCTTACCATGCTTATGTGTATTTTTATCACTAAAAGGTGTCGTTTACTTCTCAAGATGGATGGACATATATTAAAAAGGAGATTGGGATCTCTATGTTACCAGAGATAGAAAAATTTATCTTGGGCTTGATAGAGTGACCACCCATATTTCTATCCTTATATATATGATCAAGGAATACATTATATTGAATTATATCATATTCTCAAATGATTCTGGGATTTTTTTCATACAAATTTTGAGAACTACCTCTTGGAAGATAGGAAGAATTTATTATTTATCTAATTCCTAGATCTACAATGGTATCCATTAGTCATTATAGGATGGCTACTATTGAGTTTCATGAGTTCAAGTGGGTGCTATAAGATTTACAATCCAATGGTTTCATACGACCCATAACTCTAACTAGGGTTCACTAGTTTTTTTCACCACGAAGGTGGATATAACCATCAGGCATTGTGAGGATTATTGGAAATTAAATTATCTTACAGTAAAAAAATTGTATAACTTACTTCATATAGATGAACTATCTTACCATCTATATGGATTGATTGTACTATCAAAGATTCACCTAGGATCATGTTATCATCATGTTCGATTTATATCTTCAGTTATACCACATACAACTTTCCACAGTCGGTCATGTTCATATGAGTATCTTTTAATGTTCCAGGTTTTTAACAACTTACATGTCATATTTATGGATTTGATGAATATGGTTTTACATCCCTATATGGATTTATTTTTTGTGATATTTGTGTACGACATCATGTTGTATTTTCATACTCTTAGAGGCTATGAAAAACAACTTAGGATTATTATGAAAACATTGAGAGAGAATCAAATTTATGCCATGATTTCTAAGGGAAAATTATAGATCGACAATGTTAACTTATTGAGTTATATTATCTTGGAATTAAGAGTACATATTCACCCTGAGAAGGTTAGTGTTGTGGTTTCTTTGGAGCTTCCCATGAATGTGATTGATATATAGAGCTTCTTGGGGATATCTGGATATTATTGGAATTTAATTCAGAAATTTGAACACATTTCTCAGCTTAATAACAATATTACAAAGTGGGTTTCAAGTTCGAATGGTAATAATAATGAAAAAAACCCTATTTGGATATGAAATTATGGATTTTTTGGAATCGATTTAGTTTCTTATAGGGTATAAATTATGTTATACAGTGTTATGTGATGCATCAATTATAGGCCTTAGTGTAGTTCTAATGTTGGAGGATAGATTCATTTTTTATGGATATCATTAGTTGAGTTATCATTATAGAAACTGTCCAATGGACCACCTTAAGTAGTGTTATTATTCCATTCCTTACGATGCTAAAGACACTATCAAATGAGTGAGCACATTTTTCTCTATCCAGACCACTACGACCTAAAATATATCTTTACATAACCAGACATGAATCTCATATAGTGAAGATGGGTTGAATACCTTTAGTACATTGATTTTTATCTTGAATATATTTTTGGAAACGGAAATGAAGAAGTGGAAGCTCTAAGTTACAAAACACATGTAGAAGCCTTTCAAGATGCCAATGATGAATGGAACTTTTAAGCCTCTTTTTTGAGATGCATCTGAAGTATCATGAGAGAGAAAATATGTATTATCTTACATCCTTGACAAATTCATCTTTACTCAATAATAGGGTTAAGAGTATGATATTTTAAGACCCATAAGGATTGGTTATTCAATAGATTATTTCTAGTGAGGACCTGCCTCTGGATTGTTCTATCCATTGAGATGAAATCTGAGTATTCATGGTAATGTCTGGGTTTATAATTTTATGATAGAGGAACTGAGGTCAGGGCCCCATGCATTTTAGTGTTATGTTCATCCAGTAATCTCTATAATGTATCGTGTTGTGTGAAAATAGTATTGGTGGCTAGGTATGATGTTTCAAATAGATGTTTTTATCACTAGGGGTTCCACCTATCAGTAGGTAAAGGTATATCACCAATGACCTGTAGTATTGTTACAGTCATTACCAGTCCCAAAATTGAATCTGTAAGATGTTGTGATAGATTTTTTCATTGGAATACAGAGGTTTCATCAAGATAGATTTGTGTTTTTGGTAGTTCTGGATAAACTAACATAAGTATCTAACATCCTTCCTATCTAGGGGACATTCTTAGTTGATGATCTAGGAAGAATGTATATCTTTGAGATCATATGACTACAGAAGTTCCCTCTTTCTATAATTTTATATATGGATTATTTTTTCAAATCAAGATTATGTATATGGATAGATAAATATATGGGTACATAGGTGTATCTAAGCATATCCTTACACCCTCAGTCCACTAGCTCATCAGAATAGACTATATAGGTTTTAGAGGAATAATACGAAGAAATCATCCATTATTTTTGCAGTTCTTGGGAGAAGTATATCCCTTATATTGATTTCACATACGAGAATATTTATTAGGAGATGATTCATTTGGATCCTTATGAGGACTTATATGGTAGTCTATTCCATTCACCCCAGTACTAAATATATGAAAAAGAAGTTTTCTTCTAGGTCCCTATCTCGTCGAGTGACTTTAGAGTTGGTTTGACATCTCGGTAGTTGGATTTATACTATTATGTCTAGATATAAATATTTTGTTAATGTGACTCTATAACGTTGGGTGTTCATGATTGGGGATTTCCTTTCTTAAGGGAATCTCCCAAACTTGGGCATAGACATATACAATGGTAACCAAAGCTGTCAACATGATTTTTTGGGAAGTTTGAGATCCTTGATATAGTGAGGATGGTAGCCTATTGATTTTTATTAACTTAGAGGCATTGTTCCATGCATTATATCTTTCAAATTTTACTAATTCTCCATTATTATGTAGACTTGTACCATACATCTGATCCCAACAGGGATATGATATATGTTGATTCATCTTTTAAGGATTATCATATATGGTTCATTCAACATATAATGCAGGATCTCTAAATTCAGTCTTTCCCATTAGTATAGGATCTTAGGAATATACCCATGTGCAAGAGGATAATTGAGAGACAGATGATGACATACATTTCTAGTGGCTATTTCTATTCTTAGATATCATTTTGTATCTCTAAGAAGGTGAACTCAAAAATGTGTTCCTTTAAAGTGGAACACTATAAGAACCCAATTTTCTTCAAGGAATAGATACATTATATTTCATTATAATTCATTATATTTGATCTAATATTGATGCATAATAATATAATGTGTGTATTGTGTGTTTTCAAGACTTGTTCGGATCTTAGAGCCCCACATTCTGAAAAAAAAACAAACATGCCACATGGTTATGAGGAACCATGTAGGGCAGGCCAAAGGGTTACCCCAAACCAGGTATGTTTTCTTGAATAAGAGAAGGAGACCACCTGATTTTTGGAAACTATGGATCCATGGGTTTACACCCATTTAAGTGGTTAGAAAAGTTAAATCACACTACTTAGCAATTATTTGGAGAACAATGCACATGAAACCATGAATAGTACCTCATTATACAGTGGGATGCACATAGTTGGAATTTTTTTGACAAAAGTGTGGCCAAACCATGTAACCCGTCTATTTTGGGTAAAATATCCATTTTCAGAAATATAAATTCAATTCATCCCATGCTCTTTTTTTCCTTCCAATACAAATTAGGGGCATTCTTCCTCCCTTTGATGCTCTCAAATCCCCATGACCTAGGATCCTTGATAATTACTATGTTCAATGTCTGACTAAGTTGTTGTTTGTATTGTTTGATTTGTTCTAGTATGTTCTTCAATCATCTTCTTCCTCATTGAGTTTCCCTTACTCTCAATGTAGTTATTGAGGTGTAGGTTCGTATTCCATATTTTAGAGTGTTTATCTATTTTGGAAAAATTTCCTGATCTGGACCAAACAAATGTTCAATGTTATACAAGGTGGGTACTAGATTCCTGAGTTAGGTGGTTTAGTATTTATTATTATAGTCTTGATTTTTTAATATGTCCTGTTGTGCTTCACATCAGATTCATGGAATATTTATTTAAAATAAAAGTAAATCACGGTAAAATCAATTTCCTTGATAGAATTTTTTTAGTGATCCATTATTCAGTTTTGTATAGATCCCATTATTTGTTTCCACACTTTTAGGTGTGCCCATGGATTTGACATGACAATGATAAATTCTTAAATGGTAACATAATCATCTAAATTTTTTCGGCATGACTATGAAGTGGGAGAATCATAATTTTTCCACTTTCTTTTCATTGTTATGACCATATCACATGATTAAATAAAACAATAGTAAAACCATTGTTATTATGAAATTATAATGAATTAAAAAATTTATATTATAACATGTAAAACCCAATGGTCAATGATCATTGATATGATTTATCAATATAAATAACCATAATATATATGATGCAAGCATGGAATCCCTTTATAGATATGATACAGGCATGAAAACCCATGTTTTTTATAAGTGTATTATGACCCTAACTGTGATGTTGGGAATGGAGAACCCAATTCTTATTGTACTAGGAATGTCATCTCGGTTTATTGATGTGGGGAATGAAGTCACCTATTCTATGATGTTAGGCATGTCATCCCTAAACTATGATACATGGAATGTAATACTTATACATTGACACTGGTAATAGTGACCCCTACATTTTTTATACTTTTAATTGTGTCTGTAGACACTTGTTACATGATATTTATGCATAAGTTAAAGTAAGTAATGTCATCCTATATTCTTTTAGAATGTAGTGAAGACCAATTTAAAATTATTATTACTACTGTAAATTATTATATCTACACATTACTATGTTATATACCTAGACTATATATTTATATATGAATTTAGTGGTGACCAAATAAGTTTATCTCAAACCCTATATGGGACACCAATGTTACCTGAGAAGACTATATGCTTATAGTTGTAAATAAGGGTAAGTCTCCTCTTATAGATGTATAACAGGTTAATTACTCTAGATGGAAGCCTGGTAGAATATGACCAGGGTAGATCTCTATATGCATGGATAGATTTGGCCTTTTTTACCTTTTCTATACATTGTATTGTATTTAATTTAAGGATATGTATATACATGTTTTCTCTATTTTGTAGAGAATTGACATTATTATCTTTTGTATGTGATTTAGATTCCTACTATTTATTATGTCATTCACTGATTGAATATATTTATTCTACATAAACTATCTTCCCTATTTTTTATGCTTATGATACTATGAGTTACTGGTTTCATTTTTAGAGTGTCTATTTCTGTTGTGCAATAATTTTACATACGCTTTTTCTATTTATCTCTCTATTTCACATGTATGCTACTCTATGAAAATGGAATAGTCTCCCCATAGACACACCCTAGAACCTCATTTCTTGTCTGTTGCCTCTGGAATATGGGGAGGTGTGATTGAGTCCATGTGGAACACCGAGCTAAGGGAACTATTCAGTGGAATCTTGGTCTGGGATGTGACAAAATTATTGTGTTCCATTAATAATGTAGTCAAATATACCATGTTATACATATATGGACATAATATAATTAAATCCCATATTTTTATTCATATATATTATATTAAAATTAAAAGAATAATGTCAAAATTGAATTTAATGTAATTTTATTATAAAGTATATTTTTATTAAAATATTTATAATTACTAAAAATCAAGTATCCTTCCATGTGATTTTTGAATTTTTAAAAATAACAAATATGGTCCATTCATTGAAAAATATTAATTATACAATGAGTATATTGACCACTAATGTCTTAAAATTTTTTTACCATAGTTATGGTTATAACAGTGATTTTACACATTATATGCCCTTATGATAGAATTATGTTTCCTAACACATTGGTTTTTGCTTTGATAAATCATATTTCTTATTTTGAATTAGTGGGTCTAAATGATATATTAATGATCATTTTATTTACCATAGTGAAAAAATAAAATGTTAAAAGTAAAAAATCATAGAGGTTAAGGTTAATTTTTTTTAAAATGTGAGTTTTATTATGGTGGATATTTGTCTTTACAATATTATCTCCAACCCCCTTTATGTATCAATTTTGGAGCCAGAATAGGATAGATTTACATCCCATTATAGAATAGTTAAAGATATTTTTTAAGATATTACTCCTCCTATATCAAAAAAAATGAAACTCAGGATTATATTATTCATAGATATCAAGACATTTTTAACAACCAACCCCTACCAAAATCTTTTCCCATTACCCTAGATACATTCTAGAGGTGTTTCTATTACCATAATATAAAACATTGTGAGGAACTGGCCATAAAAATTATATAATATTGTAATTTCAAGTAGAATTTACTTTCTTAAAATAGAAATTTAACATCCCTAGTTTTTTAAAATATATATATATTGAACGATAACGTAAATGATACACCACGTAGAATATAAGAAAACAACTGAGTATTTACATTTAAATGTTATCATTATAACCTAAAATTTTAAGGGATGGAATGAAAAATATTAAAATAATTGTGAAAATATGGTTCACAAACACACACACACACACACACACACACATATATATATATATATAATTATTTGGCCAATTTATTATAAAATTAAGTAAAACCTTTTTTAAAATAAAAGTAAATGTTTTTATGAAAAATGATATAACTATGCTCTAGTTTGTTTCATACCAATAAATAATAAAATCACATTTTTTGATTAAATTGATGATGTATATATATATTATATTAAATATAATCATTAAAATTCATCTTATGTTTTTTCTAGACATGATTTAAGAACAAATCCAATATTACACAAAAAAGAAGTATTTTTCTAAAAAATCATTTTTACCACCATCTAATTTGAGCAAATGTATTAAATATTTTTTGAAAAATATATAAATTATATTTTAAAAAATAAACTTCATATTATGAATCAAAATTTCACAATTTTCTATGTATTAATTTTTGAAATTTTTCTAATACGATTTAGGTTTTGATGAATACTAAAATAATATTTCATTTTAATTGTAAAAAAAAATTCAACATACGAAATTATCTTGTTAAATTATCTTTTTATTGGTTTTAAAGTATAATTAGATCAATTTTATATTATTTAAACCCAATTATCTCTTTGGAATCAATTTCACATTGAATTTTGATATAAAAATGTTTCAATCTTTAGAATTTTTTACATTAAAAACCTCTATTTTTGTTCTATCAATAGGATTAATTCAAACATAATTTTATACAATTACATGTTGTGAATTTTAAAAAATGGATTCCATAATATTTATCTTAAGTGTAATTTTTTTTAATATAACCCTTTAATGCTTGGAAAATAAAAATAATATGTTTAGTAATTTTTATTACCACAGTTAAGTATAAATCATGTAATCGAGGGTAAAAATAATTTTATTAATAATATAATATTACCATAATTTTTTACTTATTATATTTTGTGAGTATATATCAATAAAATCCATCATTGGGATGATTTTATGATCTTTTGGAGCCATTATGAAGACTTTATTCCATTGATACTATTTTATTCCAAAAAAGTCATTCCTATGAAAAAATTTTGTCAAGTAAAATATTTTTAATTATGGTTATATAGGGGATATGTTATACTATAAATTTACTTCTAAAATATAAAATGGTAATATTATTCCGGAAAATTTATTTTCAATTTTTAGGAGATAAATATTTACATTAATGGCTTACAAAATGATGATATGGTATGTGTTAAATTAATGGTAATAAAAAAAAATATTATTAAAAAAATTAATAGAAATATAATTTTATATAATTAATGTCATAGACAAATTTTATATAGGAATTATACATATTATTTATCATTATAAATAGTTTTTTTTGATATATCATATTGCTATGATATTTTTAAATAACCAAGTAAGGAATATTTTAAATATTGAAAAAAATGATATTCTAAAATAAATAATATTTCATTAAATGAGATATAATTCATAATAATATTAGAATAGTACAAATTAATTTTATGTGGTTTAAAATTTTAAAATTTATCCATTTATGGTTTTATTATTATTTTATATTATTAATATAAACCCTTATGGAGTAAAAATAGGTTTTTTCATAGTAATAATTTATAATGTTATATAAGGGTTAAAACAAAATGATAAGGATTAAAAAAAAGTAAAAAAATTGTATAATTTTCATTGAACATATTTATTAAGAAAATATATTCCTATATTTTAAAAAAATAATTTTATATCCATTTTTCATAGAAAAATAATTTATATTAATTTAATATTTTGATGAATTCCAAGAGCTCCCCTCCCCTCTCTTAGAAAAAGCAATTTCTTATTCTCTCTTTTTGACAATTTAAAATATATTTTCATCAGAAATATATATTCCCAAATAACTTCTTAGAATCCTTCAACACATTCTCACCATGTTTTATAGGAATAACATAACCTTTATAGTATTAAAGTGTTATGAAAAGTAATTGTCAGTAGAAAATATATTATTTTTAATTAAGTGTTTAGGTTTTGTTTCTTCTTCCAAATACATAAAATATTCATTGAACGTGAAGAAATACTAAATATTTTTTCGTAAATATAATTAGATTTTATTATGTTAATATCTCCAGAAAAATCCATTCTCCACATCCATCAAAATGGAAATAAATTATCGTTCGTGTGTACGGGGAACTACCACATCCCGAACAGATTAAGTCAATTTCTATAATCATCTCTAAATATTAGAAATAATGATGTAACTAATTTTTATATAGGATATTAATGACATATATATCATTATTAACTAATAATATACCATTTTAATTCTTACCTCTCCATGAACAGAAAAATGATAATGGCGTTCATGTGTACGTGTAAACTATCACCTCCACGAAGCGATGTGATTCATTTTTCATCCCCAAAAAATATGGATTATATATATAGTTATATTTAAATTATTAATATTATATTTGTGATATTTTTATCATTATGTAAGATAATATAATATATACCTTCTTTCAATAATTATCATTGAAAAATAAAAATGATACCCATGCATATATACTACACAACATCTCCACGATTATAACATAGTTAATTTTTCATATATATAAATATATATAATGGATGTATTTAAAAGTATGATTGATATATAAATATGATTATTATTTCTTGAATATTATTCTAGGAATGATGGAATAAGGAACTATTTGACTATAAGCATCATATCAAATCCATTTTAGACTCAAGTGTCGAATATCGTCATAACAACTTGCAGGATCATAGATAACAAAGTAATTTTTATAACATGATAATGAATTATATGAAATGAATAAAAAATTTAAAAATGTTATCATGAAATTAAAAAATTATCAAATTTTTTTATTTAGGAAAATAAAGTATATACCTGATGAGTAAGACTCAAGGTAATGGACTTTTTGACTAAATAAACTTTATTTTAAATGATTTAAAGATATATTTTATAAGTCAATATCATTCATTTTAATGTTTTTAATACTATTTTTATGAATGTATTTATACATAAAATAATTTTTTAGATTGTAATTTATGATGTTTTATCAAATGTTTTCAAAAATGAATTTTTATAGTTTTATATAAATGACATTATTTTAAATAGAAACTCTCTTTTAAAGTTCCTTTTTCTACACTTTTTATGAATGTTGAAGGGAGTTTTTTTCTAACATATAAATAATGAGTAGTTTCTACCCCATTCATGACACTTTATTACTTTAATTTTTTATTTATATGTTTTCATAATTATTTTTTACATAAATTATTTCATTATTATGTGCATGGCTTGTATATTTTAAAAGTGATTTTTACACAGAAATGGTTCTTGATATGTATAATTATTTTTCTTATGTGTTTTTATAAAATTAAACAGTTTTATTCATGATATAATCCTTATAAATTGTTTATTTTTAGTTTATCCTATTATATCTCATGATATGATGGGTTGTGCTCTATTATAGCTCATGATATTAAGGTTTGAGCCCAATTAATTTTGATGATATGACATGTGAGACCCATTATATCTATTAAATTCATTAGTTACTAAAGAGATAGATTTAGACCATATGGTTAATCCATTTTTATGAGAGATAGTAAGAGTTATTTGGAACTGATTTTCCAAGGCACCTATATGATTTTTATTGTATTGATAATGGGTTATTATTAAATGGTTTTAATGGGTTTTCATGTCTTCACTCGACTTATTGTTTATTTTATTTATGTCCCTTTCAGAGATTTTAGTTGTCATATGATGGTTTAAAATTATTTTCACATGATCTAAGGATGATTTAGGATAATTATAAGATCAAAGGGATAATTTTTATGTATTTATTAAGAGAAATAAGGGTTTATTTTAAAGAGTTTTATATTGTAAAAAAGGGATACTTAGTATAAGTGTCCACGTATAAATTATGGTATTACATTTTGAGACTTTTCCAAAATTATCTAATACTATAAACTAAAAATATCCTCAAATGTGACATCTTTGTAACAACACTATAATATGTAATATTTAATGTCATGTTAGTAAATTTTATATGAGATGATGATTTAGAGAAAATTGAGAGTATGATATTTTCTTAAGAGTAATGGAAATAATAATGGGTTTATAATTTTAATGTCCATCATAATTCTACTCACATAGAAATCCATTCTGAGGCATTATGTTATGAAATTTTATAATGACTAAAGTTTATTTTTAGAGAAAGTTATTTTTGAAGTAAATGTGGGTAATTACATTTTTTGGATATAAAATAAATAATATGAGATAACCAATGAGGTTAAGAACTTATCTCTAAATATGAAATAATTTTTCTATGCATTCTATAATAATTATATTGTTTTAGAAAAATGATAGTCTATAGGATGGGTGACAAACCATCACATCCATCAAGATCGCGGGAATCGAACCGTTAATTGAAGGTTGATAGGGGTGCAACACCAACCACTGGCCTATGTAAAGTTCCAGTTTATTCGAATTATTATTTTCAGTTAAAATATTTGATGTATGAAAAATAAGTCTAAATTTAGAACATGTTTTTTATCGAATAAATAACCTTGGAATTGTAAAATTATTTGGTGATTAAGGGATTAATGTAATTTTAGAAGATGTTTACCTTTTTGGGAAATTTATATTGTTAAAGTAAATAGAATAATATGGTACTTTTTTGAGAAAAATGGTTGAAATTATATTTGAGAAGAATATATGATTTTATCTTGGATTTATGGTAATTCATATTATTTATGGAGATTATTATCGTGTAATTGATATAATGTGATTTAGGAAATTAGATTTTTGGTATTAGACATTAATAGTGATTGATGCTATTTTTAAGACTATGTAATCAAATCCTTTTGTTTTTTAAGTTTTGGTATATAATATTTTTGAGTAATTTTATGGAACTAATTTTTTGAATGGTAAATGTTCGAAATTGGCTATTATTGTTAAATTTTTAAGAATAAAAGTCGTTTTTCTGCATATCAATTTTTATTGTTTTTTGAGACTATCTTATCTTATCATAAAAATATTGTTTTTTTAAAGAAAGTACGAATATATATTTAATATTTTATTTATTATGTGATTCTTTATAGGTTGATTATTGTGCCCTGTATATGTATAATTTATCATTAAAACACAACATTTAGAGAAAACGGTGAGTTTTTTTTTGAAAATTTAATAAACAATACAACTTGAAATTTAACGTATCTTTATTTCATTATGATCTTATTCTAGGAAGTAAATTAATTCCTCAAATAGATGACAAATACCTTAAAATAAAAACATCATCCATGTAATTTTCTAACATAGAAATTTAATACCTTTTTACCCATCACATATTTATGGTCTTGTAATTGATAAAATTATGCATGACTATGGTCACTATCACTCTTCACCATAAGACGATAGATAGTTTTCTATTCAAAATCGATGTTTTAATAAATTTAACCCTAGTATATGTTATCTAGAGTGACCTCCATACTTTCATTTCTTTATTTTAAATTTTTTGTTTTTTAATCCTTTTTATAGTGTGGGATTTCAATAAAGGTGTTTTTTGAAAATAAAACCATATATGTTGACCCATAATTCAAATTTATAAGGGCACAATTTCCAAAAGAGGGGAGAATGTAATATCTATATTTTTTTAAAAAAATTAAATATAATGATTGATAGCGTACATGATATGCCACATTGAGCGTAAGAAAATAATTGAATATTAATTTAAAAAATTTACCTTCATAACTATCATTTTGAATAATGGGAATGAATAGTATTTAATGAAGTACTAATATATGGTTTATGAGAGTATATATAATTCTATTACTAACTACTTATGAATTAATTTAAAAACCTTTTCAAAAAAAATGAATTGTTTTTCTAAAAATATATTTAAATGTTAAAAATGTGCTTCAAACCAATAATTTAAAAAATTACTATTATTATATTATATTAAGGAAATATATATATAATAAATTCTATATAATTATTAAAAGTCATATTAATTTTTTTAGACATTACATAAGATTAAATCCAATTTCATGAATACAAAAAGTATTTTTCTTAAAAACATTTTTAAAACCTTTTGAGGGTGAACATTTTATAAATATAAATTTTGATAATTTAATATATTTTATTTGAAATGAAAATTTTTATTTTAATTTAGAATTTCAAAATTATCTTTGGTTTAATTTTTGGAAATTTTCTAATAATTTTCAATTTTTGGGGAATATAGAGAAAATATTGAATTTTAATTGAGAACAATATTTTTATCTAAATAATTTATAGTGTTAAATTATATTTTTGATTTTTTTAAAATTATAATTTTATCAATTCAATATAATTTAATCCAATTTCTGGTAATTTCATTTATTTTTAAATTGAATATTGATATAAAAACATATGAATCTTTAGAACATTTTCACTATAAAATCTTATTTTCTTGTTCCATCACCACGATTAATTTTAATGTAATTTTATCAAATTATTTGTTATGATATTTTAAAAATGGATTAAATATTTTAAATCACACAGTTTAAATTTTTTAAAAATTTCCCTTTTTATTTTTGATAAATATGAATACTAACAGTTTTTATTTATATTTCCACTGTTAATGGTAGATCGAAAAATTAGGGGTAAAAATTATAATATAAATAATATATAATTACCCTATAATTTTAATAATTATATTTAATGAGTTAATTTCGAATAAATTATTCCATGGGATGGTTTTATGATCTCTTGGTTCCACATGGATTATTTTAGCCCATTTATAGTATTTTATTCAATAAATGGTCAATTTGGTCTTACTTTTGTTTTCGTCAAGTAAAATATTTTTAATATCGGGTTATATATATGATATATTTGACTATAAAAATTATTTAGAAATATAAAATTAGTATCTTCATCATAATAACTTTTTTTTATTTTTTAGGTAATAAAAAATTAAATTAAATGCCCTCACAATAATGATGTTGTAATATTTTATTTAAAAGTAATATTAACGAAATTTTATTAGAAAGTTAAAATAAATATAATTTGGTATAATTAAGGTAATATAATAATTTAATTCATTAGTTGGACATTTTATTGATTACATGTAATATTTAGTTTCAATATATCATTGTTTATGATGTTTGTTTAAAATTCAATAAATAAATAGTGTCAAAATTGATAGAAATTATATTCTGAAATAAATTATATTTTATAAAATAATAAATAATTAATAAAAATATAAAATTCTATAAAATGATTCAAATAAGGTTTGAAAATTCATTAATGAACAATTTTTTTCATTTTAATATAAACAATATTATCTATTGGGTGAAAACACATGTTGTCATTGTATGAATTAAAAATGATTAATAATGGTTAATACAAACATTTAAGGATTAAAAAATATTCAAAACATCCATAATATTCTTTTAATGATTTTATATACACCTAGAATCAACATATATTATAAATAAATTAATTATTATCTATTTGAATATAAAATTAATTTATATTAATTTATTATTTTGGGGAATGCCAAGAGTGCCCCTCCCATCTCTTATAAAAGGACACTTATTAATCATTTTTTTCACATTTAAAAACCAATTTATGTCACCCAAGATCTTTCAAAATTCATTACTAGAGTCTCTTATAAAATTATGGATCTCTTGTTTTAGTCATAGACCACCGACAGTGTTATTAAAATGAAATTTAGTGGAGACTGTTCGAAGAAAATATACTGTTTTTAACTAACGATACATTTTTTTCTTATTTAAAATCCTTTAAATATTAATAATCCATGACGAAAAAATAAATCCACAACCCTTAATATAATTATATGTCAAAATTTTAGTAAAATAAAATAATTCCATCTCCACTTCTATAAAATGGGAAAAATATTAACGTTCATGTGTATGGAGAACTACCACTTCATGAACTGTTAAGTTTTATTTTTCTATCAACATCTATCAAGATAGTTTATAATTATTTTATAAATTTATATATATGTTATTAATTATATATTTATCAGTGTATAAAATATATTATATCATTTTTTATTTCCTTTATAAACATAGAAAATGATAATGTTGTTCGTGTTTTGGTGTAAACGGTCACCTCCACGAAGTAATGAGACTCATTTTTCAATGCAACATAATATAGATTACATGTATTTGTATAATTAAATTATTCATATTATATAAATGATATTTTGATCATTATTTATGTATAAGATAATACATACCATCTTTCTATAATGTTCATTTAGAAAAAAAATTAACTCATGCGTACATACGCGTTACCATCTACATAATTGTAATATAGTTCATTTTTCATATTCCTATTTAATGGATGGATTTACCATTATAATTGACATATAAATGAGATTATTATTTCATTAATATTAATATTTAGTATATTTACTGTTGAGAACTATGAATATAGGCATTATATCAATGTCATTTTAGACTTATGTATCAAAGATCCTCAAAACATCCAACATGAATAGAAATATTTTAGTAATCGTTATGACATGATAATATGTGATATAAAGGGAACAATAAAATTTAAAAAGGTTCTCAATAATGTAATTTATTTTCATATTTTTATTATTATCGATGATAATGAATGTGTGTGACGAGTTATACTCATGGTATGTGACTTTTTAACTAAATAATCATTATTTTAAATATAGTAAATATTTATTTTCAAACTCATTCACTTCTAGAACCATGATTTTAAAATGATTTTCAGGAATGTATTTTAAGTAAAATAGTGGACTAAAATTTAATTTTTATATAATTTCACTCATGTTTTTTAAAAAATGAATCTTTTTATTGATTTATATGGAAGATCTAATTTGAAAAACGCCTCTTTTAATGTCCCTTTTCAACTCTTTTCACAAATTTCGAAGTGAATGTTTTTTTATAATTTATAAAAAAGGAGTGGTTTATCCCTATTTTATTATTCTTTATTAATTTAAAATTTTCTTTATATGTTTTATAAATAATTTGTGATGAACATTATTCTATTATTATATGGGCTATTTTTATATATTAAAAGGCAATTTTAAAATAAAATCAGATTTTTAAATCTGAATGTGTTTTTATCATTTTTTTAAAAACGTTTTCGAGGTTTTTATTAAATATATATCCCTTGTAAATAGTTTATTATGGTTTGATCCCATTATATCACATGATAATATGGGTTGGATTCCATTATTTCTCAATATATTGTGGGTTGAGCTGCATTAATGCTCTTTAATTAATTGGGGTACTCTAAAGATAGAAGTTGAACGTATGGTTATTCTATTTTAAGGGCGAATTTAAGAGTGATCTGGTGATGATGTCCCAAGTCACCTATCTAATCTTCTTATTCTTTCTAATTGGTTTTTGAGAAATGTTTTTAATGTCATTTCTATTTTTTCACTAGACTAATGATTTATTATCTTTATGTCTCTTACTAAGATATTGTATCTTCCCAGTTTATAAAATGATTATCATAGTGTTTAAATACTATTTTGTATAATGATTAAATCAATGGGGATAATTGTGAATATTTTTCAAATAGATAAATCAGGTTTTATTTTACAAGGTCGTATATTGTGAAAAAAAGGGATACTGAGTAAAAGTGTCCACATTTAATATATGTTTTTAATTTTTAATGTGTTTTCTTAATTCTTTAAATCTATAAATTTAAAGGATCACAATTCAGAAATCGAGTTCAAAAACACTAGAAAGTGTGGTGTTAAATGATTGGTCCCTACACCCAAATATCATTTTAGTTTAAATTTTTCTATAATTAGGTCATAACACATATATATAAACTCATATATTACAATGTAAAAACCATGTGCTCAATATCCATTTTTTCACAATATGAGACTTTTAAAAGAAAACATGCTTTATTTCTATAAAAATATCATCACATTAAACATGAATTCTTCCATTCCTTTACCCATCCATAAACCCTGTGAAAAAATATTAAAACTTTGGATGAGATAATTAATCTCAGTAAGTAACATAATAAGTATTTAGTTAAATAATTATTACATAAATACCTATAAAAACTTTTCATTGAAAATATTCATAATAACATTCCCTATAAGAACAATATATTCATGTAAAGACAATGAAAGAAAAAAATAGAATATATAGGTAACATAGGGAATCATTTTTATCAAAAATACATATGATATATCCCTCATGGATAACATTTTATTGTATCTATCATGGCTAACTTAGGATTTTATCCCTCATTGAAACAATATTATTTTAACCCTTATGGCTATCTAATTATATAACCATCACAGTTACACTTTGAATAGCCATTATGGTCAACTTCCAACACACCCAATGAATTAGGGGTCTACCATAGATCCAATATTATCTAAAATATAATGCACCCCCCCCCCCCCATTCTCATAAAAAATTTCCATGAACAAAAACATAATCACAAAACATGAAATATTGCATCATAAAAACAAAATTTTATGAAAATCCATTTTTCAAAATAAAGTCTGGAAATCACAAAAGAAAATAATTTCTTTTAATGTAAAATAAATAAATATACTAAATGATTCTTTAAAACATTAAATCATCATGAAATCAAAAATTTATACTCATGTTATAAGTTAAAAAAATTCCATTTTAAATTTCATAAAAAGTGGTATTAAATAGTATTTTTAAATATTGGACCCTTGTAAATATTGTATCATTAGAGTAAGAATTAATCAAATAAATGGAATATTTATATTATATGAAGATAAACATAATAAAAAATAATATAATATAAATTAATTTCACAAATAATATTAGAATGAAATAATCAATGATGTAGAATGATAACCCTATGAATTGAAATTTGGGAAAGAATTCTGTTACCATATGTATATAAGCAATATGTACTTGTATATAATGTCTTAGATAATAAAATTAAAATCATTAATTACATAATTCATAAAATATTCAACATATATCTGAATTATTTGTATTTTTTTTAACATCATTTACATCGATTTTAATGACTAATAGTTACTTGAAGCGTCGTTCTCGGCGTGATCGTTTCATGGATTTATGATTGGTTAACTTGTATATTATTATTGATGTTCATGTGAAAATGATAATAATACTCTAGAAGTGATATTATAAATAAATAATGAACCAAAATATGTTTACATTATCTAATATATCATTTTTCATCTTTATATGGGGGTGATTCATTTGAAAAACGTTAATGATTATTGTTTAATTTATTATGGAATTATTTGCGACCATACCGAATTATATCCATTTTATTCGATATAACATCAATATTATAGTTCCATAATGTGGAATAAGTAATAATATACTTATTAATATATTATTTAATTAGAATATTATTTTTATGATCAACCATAATGGTCGTAAAAAAAAATGAAAACTTTTCAACCATAAAGGCGGTGAATCGACACCTTAGAGATGATGTTTTAATTTTTAGAATAAAAATAGAAAAGAACAGGTTTAATGATTGATGGTTGATATTCTATTAAAACAATAAGTATATTATAACTTAAATGGATATGTTTTATGTTATAATGTCACTTTGGAAAGAGTATGTGATGATTATGTAGAATAATGAATGAATTTAAAAGAGAAACTATGAGGCTTTTACCTCTTGAATACCAAATCATTGGGAACCCCCTTAAGAAACATAGATTTGGTATTTTGGTGATACCATTAGGTTTTGGAAATGGGGAAGAATCATGGGTGGTTAATTGGAAATTTATTTATGAAATGCGGATTTGGATGTGTGGGGAGAAGGGGTGGTGAGATATGATATTCAAAGGCTGGAGAGGGGTGTTTTCGATTATTATATTCAATAGTTTTTTATTTTGCCTTAGGACTATCTATAGTGTTGATTAATGTGACTAATTATAGTATCCAGTTATTTTGAGATGAACTAATGTATTCTTACATTCTTTATGACTCAAAAATTCATTTATTCGGCATAAAATGTTAATTACAATAAATTATCGTATTTCAATATTCACCAAAAATTCAAATATTTTAGAAAAGTAAAATAAATTCCCCCTAACTTTTTTTGATATATTGAATTCAAAAAATGGATTCAATCATCAAAAATAAATTTTTATATATGAGAAATAAAATCTAAATTTAAATTTATCATATATTTAAAAAATAACAATTTGAATTTGATAACCAATTTTATGAATCTTTGAAAAATTAATTAAACTATCCTAATAGTTTTTTAATATTATAACAAATAAAATTAATTTAATAATAAATTTTATGAATAAAATTAAATTTTAAATTATTATATTAAAAAAATAGCAGATTAACTTTTATGTTTGACAAAAATACCAAGATTTAATTTATCATTTTTGAAACATTTATCTAATTATTCAATTATATAAATATATAATATTTTCATTTATGAGATACCTAAATTTTTTTGTACTTATATAGTTGTCGTTATTATTCTAATGTATTGATTACTATTCATAAAGGTTACATTAATATTTTAATAAACATGTTACTATTCAATTAGTATAGGTTCTATAATTTCTACGAAACCTTATAATTCATTATACATTTATAATGAATTTATCTATGTAATTCTAATTTGAAAAAATATTATATAAATACATTGGTTGTTACATTCTCTCCCCACCTTTGGAAACAATTTCCTCATAAATTTTTTCACTTATTAAACAATTGAGGACAACATTTCCTCAGATCATTTTCATATTCTCGTGTTGTTTTTGTAATCTTGTGGTTTCTCTATAAAACAATATCCTGGTGAATTACCTTATTCCATGATATATTTTCTCATTAGTTAATAATATTAATAGTATCTTCCACATATAAAAGGTAATCTTCCAACTAAACTACCTCATGGTTCAAGGCATGAGATGAATTCGACACATATGTTCTTAACATGAGAACATCAACAACCTTTTTTACATAAGAAAAAATTTATGGAAATTCCATTTAGTAGGCAAGCGATCCTTCTTTAAATAATATTTCATATGGTGAAATGAATCATGGACATAACATTCATATTCTTACAAGAAAACATTACACTTCTCCATGGAGACACTTTACACAAAACATGATCACCGTCCATTGATGAAAGGTCTTTCCTCTCATTAACTATATAACTTTTATTACTAATATAAGTAATCTTCTTATGTTACAGAATCATCGTTAATTTCTCAACCACTTCCACTCTTAATTCTAGTACCATCATCTTCCTTTCTCCGACTTCATCTATGAATGATGAAGTTCAACACTACATTCCATATAATGTTTTAAAAGTTTCATAAGTATACTGGAATGAAAACTATTATTATAAAAAACACATATAAAGAAAAATGATGATCCTAACTTTCATTGAAATAAATTTAAGAAGATCAAATCATGTAATCCAACATTTTATTTGTTTACTCATTCTGTCCACTATATTAAGGATGAAAAGAAGTTATGAAATTTAATTCAGTTCCCAACAACTTCAAACGACCTTTCCAAACATTAAAAGTTATCCTAGGATCAATGTCTAATACAATGATGAGAGGAACACCATGTAACTTGACTATATATTTGAGGTATAGTTGATAAAGATGATCTAATGTTATAATCACTTCAATATGAAGGAAATTTTCAAATCTAGTCCCTCGATCAACAACAACCTATATCACATTCATACATCGAGGCTTTTTTGGTAGACCCACTATCAAATTCAAGGATATATTTTTCCATTTAAACTATGCAAGTGGTAAATAATAAATCCTACCCTTTTATATTTTTCATTCAACCTTAACCTATTGATATGTAAAACATTTCATGGTGAAGTCAGCAATGTTTCTTTTCATTCCATCATACTCATAACACTCCAAAATATCCTTGTACGTCTTAGTACTACTATGATGAATAAAAAATAGAGAACTATGATTTTCACATAAAATTTCATCTTCAGTATAGAATCATTAATGACATATAATGTCTTCCCAAAGCTCAAAAAAATTCTTTATCAATATTAGATTAAGTCCAAAACCCATACATAACTAATTCTACCTTTTTCGGCAACTCATCGTTTTCCTTCTAAGCATGCTTAATTCTGTCATACAGATGTGATTTCACTAACACCTAAAACAAAAAATTGTAATCTCCTACACCCACAACTTCTAGGATAAAATTCAACAAATCATTTATCAAAGGGTCATGTTCTACACACATCATGGTTATTAATACATGATGATTTTGACTAAATGAATCTTTGACATTTTTTGGTTTTGCAAGATGGTAATTGATCATGAAATCATAATCATTTATTAGTTCCATAAATATACTTTTAATCAAGTTGAATTACTTCTAATTGAATATATACATCAATATTTACTGATCAGTATATGTTTCACACTTTTATCTATGTAGACGATACCTCCAAAATTTTAAAGAAAAAACCAAACCATCTAATTGCAGATCATGTGTGGGATATTTTAACTTATGGTGTTTTTGTTGACTTGGATCATATAAAATATTGTGATAATTCTACATTGGAATTTAACTAATCATATTTAATAATGAGTCTCTATAGATTAATAAATCACCATTTTTGGGGGGTATAGCCATCATTGGGGAATTCACCAATATCCATTTGAATTACTGAAAACAAACATCTCATTGTTTATTCAATATAATTTTAACTCTTTTTTATTGAACATATTTATATGGATATATAACCATGAAATGTTATCCAAAAAAAATCTAGTAATACTCTTGAAATCCAATAAAACTATTAATTTCATTGACTTTGGTAGGGCTTGGCTATTCATCAAAAACTTTTGTTTTCATAGGATCAACTATAATTCTATCCTTACATACAATGTGCCCAAGGAAAGAAATATATTTTAACCAAAAATAAAATTATCTAAATTTCCCATATAACATTACATAATTAATTTTTTTTCGAATAATCGAAAAATGTTTTGTATGATCCTTATACATTTTTTTATAAACCATAATTTCATCAATAAAAGAACTGCAAATATATCTAAATATTCTTGAAGGTCTCTATTTGTATGATCCATAAATACATAATAGGAATTGTTTACCCCAAAGTAAATAACTACAAACTCATAATTGAAATATCTAATATGGCATGTTGTTTTCAGAATATCATCCTCATTCACCTTCAGCAGATGCTACCCAGATCTCAAGTCTCTCTTTGAAATATATTTTTCTCCCAGGAGTTGATCAAACAGGTCATTCATTTGTGGAAAAGGATACTAATTCTTAAAAAGAATAATATAAAATATTTTGTAATCAAATAAAATCATCCTATAATCATATTTCTTTTTAACCAACAAAATAGGAGAACTATATAGGGAACTTCTAGTTTTAGTAAAACCATTATCAAGAAACTCTTGTAATTTCATTTTCAATTCCAAAAGAATTAGTTTATTCATTTTATATGGGGGTTGTGAAATAGGATTACAATAAGGCACTAAATTAATATTAAACAGAACCTATAAATCATGAATTACACTAGAAAAATCATCAGTAATAACATCCATGCATTCATTCACTATAATAACATCATAAATTTTTATAGTTAACTTAGTTTCAATAGTATCTATAATATAACCCTCATTTACATATTTTAAAACTTTATCTCTTTCTAGGTATGTAATCAATGGTATTGGTTCATTAATTTGTAATAACTAACACTCTTTCATAATGAATATTACATTAAAAAACATTCAATCTTATCATGGTAAATAGAAATCTAATCCATACCAAGAATATCATCAAATTTCACTATGGGAGGTACAATGAGGTATACATGTATCAACCTTCCTAAAAACAGTAATATTTTTATAATTTCATTTTATGTTGATTCTTCCCCCAAAAAGATTTTCTGTATGTTATAGTAGCATTTATTATAGCAAAATTTAAATTTTTCTTAAAAAAATTCTGATATGTAGGAATGTATAGACCTCGAATAAATAATAGATATTAGAACAATCTAAGTAAACAAACAATGTAATTGATTCCACTTCATTCAATAGACCATCATCTAATGAAGTAGCTGAAAAGGATTTCACCACACCTTTCTTCTTATAGTGTGGATTCTTCCCATCATTTGATTCCTTTAAAAATTTATATTTATAATTCCCCATCTAACCATATTTAAAATACTTTTTTTATCAAAATTGAAATTACCACTATCAGAATCTCTTTTATTACAATAATGGTCCAAGTTTCTAGAAATACAAAATTGGTAGAAATTCCTAGATGTCATAACCCATTCCATATGGTGCTTTTTATCGCACCTTCCCTAAACTGGAAATTGTATTTTCCTACCTACATATTTTTTGATCGATTCATACCCATTTCATGCCATCTACATATTCTATTATTCCTATTTCCAAAAAATTACTCATCTCATTGGTGGACAACATTGTAGGATACTGTTCATGTTGAAGACTCCAAGGAATTTTATTAGTGAGTATGGAAACCACTAAACATGTTTTATTTTTAAAATTTCATTAAATAGGTGATGTGGTGTTTTGATTGTTGGTTGTTTCGTGGTGTGTATTCTTGTAATTTAAGAATTTTTCGTCCTATTTATATTGAGTTTGATAACACCTTTTTTTGAATGGGTTTTCAGGTTTTAATTCATGTCAATGAGTTGGATGTGGAATATGATTTAGTGGGTTCTTTTAAAATTGTTTTAGGAACCTGTTGAGGTGGCACTATTTTGTTTGTTTCATGTTTATTTGAGGAAATTTTTGGTCGATGGGTTAATTTTTTGGTGTTATTGTTTTATTATAATCTAGTGTATGCCCTGACAATTTTGATGAATTTTTAATTTGTGGAAAATGGTGGTTAACTATTAAAAGCCCCTGCAATTGATCAAACCATAGAATCTCATCTTGAGTTTCGGGAGGTGTACCCTCTAGTCTTTTATGACACTATGAGTCCTCTCAAGGTGGAAGGATGGATGAAAATTTTGAAAGAAGTATTTTGTTTCCCTGAGTTGTCTAAACCATTGATGGTGGTGTTTTCTATCTTTATTCTATATGGTCAATAATGTAAGTGGTGGTGGGAACTCAAGTAAGAAGAAGTGAGAGTGGTCTGAAACTATTGGTGTGGGATGTTCTAGTAGAATTAATTTTAGTAGTTTTTATGTTTCTTCTAGTTGTAGCATCTTGTTATGTAATTAGTTTTACAGGTTTGTTCATAAGAATCCATTGTTTCTGAATAATCCATTTGTAGGAGAAATGTAATTTTGGGACTTGGATTAAGGTCCCTTTCTTTGTAATGCCTCATTTGTTTTAACGGTTTCATCTGGTGATGTCATGTGGTGGTGTGTTTTCTCAAAAGATGAAAAAGTGGATATTGTAGATCCTTCTAAGAACGCCCAATTTAATGGAAGAATGCTTTCCCATTGTAAAATCATGTTTTTTTCTAATTTAAAATGGATGTGTGTTCTTTGTGAATTTTGTTTATATTGTTTCTAAATAAAGGTGAAATAGGATAACGTGTGTGCATCCAAAATGTTTGTGTCTTAAAGAATGTTCTGTGTTTGAGAAAGTGAAGTCTCAAGGAGTGTTGGGTTCTTCTGGTTTGGCCTAAACTACTTTGTGGTCTCTCTTAATTGAAAATTACGAAGTTCTAACCAGGGGTCTCTAACTCCCGACTCAAAAGCCGAAGATGCTTCAAACATCATAGATCCAACCAAAGGGCAAGAAGTGAAGCTGGAATATAGTGAGGAAACCACCAAGGTGTGGGAAGCCTCAACACATCATTTGACTCCCCTCTTTAGGTGTGGTAATTTTATGGGTTCATGCTAAGGGTTTTATTGTTAATTTAAGTTCCTTCTTAATGCAGACTATTTGGAGGTTTTACCCTTGTGTAATTCTATTTTTTTTCCTTTCTAGGTGTGGGCCCCTATTTGGTTTCCATGTGGATTTGGCCCTTGTAAATTAGTTTTAGTTTGGTTTTGTGTGGTAAATTTGAAGGCTCTCCATGTCGGGATCACATATCAGTCTATACTGATTGGTTATGTTTCTTGGTTCTTATGTTGTAGTGACCCACCACAGGTCTTGTCGAAAATTATTCTAGAGTAAAACTGTTCTAGTTCTCTTATAATGGAAGGGAGTATATTTGGCTCTCCCCATATTGATAATACAATCCAATTTATGAAATTTTATTTGCATAGGGCAGTCCCTCCTAGATCTCTCTAATTTTTATCCCCACCCTTGTGTAAATGTTGGGGATTTTGGAGTGTTCCTTGTGGTATTGTTTGAATCATGAATTACAAAGTTGAGGTTTGAGAGGAAAGATTATATGATTGTGAGAATTCCTTTTCTTTAATCAATTAGTATGAGGATTTGTATATTTTTCTGTGTGGATGTTGGGTGGTGGGGAGTCCATTCTAACTTCCTAATTTAAATCTTTTGAATATATATTTTCATTCAGGGTGTTATCACATTTTTATTTTGATACTAATTTGAATTTATTTTAACTATAAATGAGTATCATTTTTTTAACCCAAACTTGTTGTGGATTTATTGGGGTGTAAACCGTTATGGTGGGGATAATTATCACACCCAGCCTTTTTTGTTTTTATCCATTCTTCTAGTTTATAAATGGGTATTAGTTTTTATATCTAGAATATAGTGTGATATGTCCATATTTTTATTTAATTTTCTATTTATTTTTTTCTAACATTTCTTGAATGGGTTTCCATTGAGTTTATATTGAAATATTTAACTATTTGGGTTAACTATAGGTGTATCACAATTATCCCATGTTTCATAAACAATGTACCCTATCCTAAGTAATCATGTGGCCAAGAAGGATTTTTTGACTGAGGATTAATTCATGGTTATGACATGGTTTTTAAATCGTGTGGGCTAACCATGTGGAATTTTCTACATGGATAGTAACGAGAACAAGGTTAGTTTATAGTTTTACTGACCATGCAACTTGTCCAGGCCATTAAAAACTTTTAAATACCAAATATGAACCCTCCTGATTTCATTAAAAACCCTCATTTATCTAACCCACTCATGTTCCTCAGCCCTAGGTAACTTTCCCTCCTTAATCCACACCCTTGGGCCACCGTTTTTATGGGATTTTGGTGTTTTTTATCCTCAATTATACATGTAAGTCCCTTTCATCTTACATTTATTATCTTTTTGAGGATTTCATTGCTTCTTGCTTGGTCTTTTTGTACTCCAATGGGTTGGGTGTCCTAATTTGGGTAATATCTAAATTTTTGGGGTTCAATGTTGAAATTTATGGCTTAATATTTCTTTTATTAGGTTCTCACGAGCTATGGTGTGATTTTACACTATTTTCGAGAAGTTTCTTTACTCATGATAAATGCTTCTATGCTTTAGTGTTATTATATAATTTTAATATACTTTTTATTATTTCATAAAAATGTACTATTGTTTTATTTTTTATGGTGAAATATATTTTGAAAGCATTTTGGTAAAAATATGTGATGAAAGTGTATTTTTAAAATAATATGGTCATGTTTTGTGAATATTTTGATGTAACACTTCAGGAAAGGGGTTTATTTCTTTTGTGAAATGTGTAAAATGAGCATCAAAATGGATTTAAAATATGATAATTATTTTAATAAAAGAAATGAAATTTGGTTTCATGGTGATTTTTTTATTGTTCACTTTAAATTTGACATGTGGACCGTATAAATTAAGAGAAGTATGTTTTAAGTGAAATCAATTTCATTGTGGATTATAAAAGGTGTCTTGGACCATGAAAGTGGTGAAATTAATTATGTGTCTTTTATATGATAATTTTCAGAGGGGTTTCATGAATTTTCCATGTGGTGGAAAATGTATTTTAAAATGGTTTCATCATGTGTATGTGAATATTTTGATATGTGTGACTTGTGAACATGAATTCAAGCATAAGAGAATCTAGGTTATCTAGGTGGGATGACTAGATCTAGTATACTAGTGATTCAAAAGTTGATAGTCCTAATTTCACATAGAAGGATTGATGATTACAATACTAACTACAAATATATTATGATTGGAGACCACTAGGATGATGAGGTGTCCCCTCATAGTGGCCCGTGCATGAGAAATTTGATGGCAATGGTTTATAAACCACATTTCACTGAGGTAGAGAGTTCTATTGTCTACCTCACTCTAGATTCCCCCTAGGGAATTACCCATGGTAGTCCCTTGTGACATTTGGCTTATGGAATGTGGTTCTATCCATTAGCTTATGATAAAACATAAATGTATTTCATCATTTAATCATGTTTTTATAAAAATAGTCTTTCTTTAAAAGTGTTTTCTATTAAATTTTTCCCTTAATATTTATTCTTATAAATGATGAAACAATTTTAATGTATGTGTGCATTTTGATGTGCCTTTTAGTGTTACCACATGGAACCTTTTCTATTTGTTGTAATCATGTTATGATTTGGATCACATAGTGTTTACACCTTTGGATGTATGTAGATATCCTTATGTTTGACTCAATTAAAAAAAAATTGTACCATTATAGTTGTTCAGATTTTTGGTTGTCATCTCTTATAGGTTATAGTGGTGGTGGCTTGAGAATTTTTCTTCTCTTTCACATGGAGGTTTTTCTTGTGATAATGTTATTGTTCCCTTTTTTTTATATTTTGGTTTTTTGATGTTGTAAACATTAAATCTGAAAATGGTTATTCTTTATTTGGATTTGTTTGATTATTTTTGTGTTTTTATGATTTTGGTTGTTCATTTTTGCTTATGTAAATTAGAGAAACCATTCCCATGTTGTATTGTTGATACCCAGTAACTTGTTGGTTGTGTGCGGGGATCCCAAATTCCATTTGATTCATTAAAAAGACTAGTTTGGGAGTCACGTTGGTTTGTGGATCATCGTGGTTCATTAAAAATTAGTATCATAAAATATCATTCTTTTTCAATACATGTTATTTGGTTATGTGTTTTGGTACAGTGGAGCTATAACTTTCAGGGATTGAGGTTCTTGTTGCGAATATTGTGTATGGACATCACAACTCCTGATGGGACATGATTCACCATGGAATGTTTGGTTTTATTTTATTATCTGGGTTTTTGGGGATTGTTTTTTGTTTGGGAAATGAAAAGAGAGTTGGATCAATGGTCTCAGTGAGTTCAGAGGTCCTAGAAAACCATGTGTAGTCAGGTACATGTTCCATGAAGACTCATTGTGATGGTGGTATCATTGATTTATAGTTTCCAAACATATGATCGAGTCAATCAATGACACTAGTTTAACCTTGAGGAATTTTTTGGTTCTTCCTTAATTCTAAGAACAGTTTTCCAAACCATTGAATTGAAATGCTAAAAATTATATTTTATAATCATTTCAAATATTTCTTTATAAAAGTGGAATTTTTTAATAGGATTTTTTGGTATGTATGACTGATTTAATTGAGAACTACATTTTTGAAATAAAAAATGATTCTTATTAAAATTTATTTTCAAAAACAAATGATGATTTGCAGTACTATTTTTGAAATTTGTTTCAAATAAGATGAAATGAGTTTTAATGAAATGGTTTTTAAAAAAATTTGATGCCATCCGATGTTGAAAATGATTTTAATAAAACAAATTGGATATCCAAATGGAATCCCTGGAACATTATTTTGAGAAGGATAATGTGATCTGATGTTTGATGTTTTAAACTGGATTTTATATTATCATTTAGTGTTTTCTATGAAAAACTATTTTCAAATTTTGAAATGGTTTTTGATTTTTTTACTTTAGTTTTTTGGAAAAAAAATTTAATAAAATTTTGAATAGGAATTGAAAATGAGATTTTGAGACATGGTTGGAACTTTTTTTCTTGGAATGTAGAAATTTTTTATTTTCAACACTATAATTTGCATTGGTGATTGTATTCATGTATATTAGTAGAAATGTGATTGGTTGAAGACATGAGGTGATAAATACCCAGTTTTTCATGAGATTTTGTATTTTTGAGACTCCAGGGAATGTCATTGCTAAGAATTCCACCCACTATACTTATTTTATTTTTAAATGTAATTTTAAGAGCAATACAGTTTTTTAATACTTTGTAGATGTGTGGTGTGTCTTCTTGTGATTTAATAATGTTTGTTGTGATGTGTTTTGATTTTGAGAAATCATTTCATTTGAATGGTGATTATTGTTTGAGTTCTTATCGATCTGTTTTATTTGAAATTTTGTTTACAGGTTTCTTTTTGAAAGTGTTTTAGCAATACATTGAGGTGGTTCCCTATTTTTTGTTTGGTGTTTATTTCCATCATTTTTTGGAAGATTGTTTAGTTTTTTTGGGTTCTCAGTTTTTCTATATGTTATTATACGACGACACAAATTTGATGAATATTTGAATTGAATCCATGGGTTATTCACCATTGGAAGGCCCTCTAGTTGATCAAACCATATACCCTAATCTAGTGTTTTGGGGGATAAAACCTCTCATATTTGAAGACAATTTGAGTTCCCTCAATTTGGAAGGGTCGATGTAAAAAGTTCAAAGAAATATTTAACTTCCTTTGGTGGTCTATTATTGTGAAGGGTGTGTTTTCTAGATTTATACTTGAATTTACAGCATATAAGTGGTGAAGGGAACTCCAATAATGATAATAGAGAGTATCCTGAATCTATTTGTGTTGGACATCGTTTTAGAAGGCCTTTGGTTATTTTTTCAACTTCTTCTATACATTGGGTCATGTTATGCCATCAGTGTGGAAAGTTTGTTCATAAGAATCCATTATGTTAGAATGATCCATTTGTAGAAAATTTGTTCTATTTTGGCATATATTAGGGTCCCTTTCATGGAATTTTCTCATTGGTTTTAATGTTTGGATCAGGTGGTGTTATGTGGTGTTTTTTTCTCTAAATATGAAAAAGTGTATGTTGATGATCTTTTTGAGGAAATGGAATTTAATGTGATTGTATATTTCATTTATAATTTTTTTTTTCATTTTATAATGGTGTTATGTTCTGGGGGAATTATTTTAGTGATTCTCATTCAAGGTTAAACAAGATTATGTGTGTTCATCCACCAAGCCCTTGTCTTTCTAATAGTTAAATGTTGGAGTAATTTGAGTCTCAAGGAGTATTGAGATCATTTTGTTCATCCAAAAGTGCTCTGTGGTATCTCTTAAAGCTAAAAGATGAAGTTATGGTTGGTGGTACCCAACTCTTGATAGTAAGGCAAGATCTGTTTCAAACAACAGGGATCTATCCATAGGCCCTAGAGTGAAGCTAACATGAAGTCTTAAAAACCAAAAAAGTTGTGGGAACACTTGACGTAAACTTGGTCTCCTTACTTTGGGTTCATGTCATTTAAAGTTTCTTTATATGGATTGTTCTTATCATTTTTTTCATTCATGATGTAGATTGTTTGTGGCTTACTGTTGTTTACTTCCAATGCGTGTACATTTCTAGGAGCAAGTCCCTTTTTGTTGACTTGTGCTATTAGACCACATAAATAGATTTCCATTTTGGTCATTGTTAGAAGTTCCTATGATGGACTTGTTGGGAATCCTGTATCAATATTCTCTATTTGGTAAAGTATCATGGTTCTTATGTTGGGGATACCCACCACATGTCTCATTGAAATTTCATTTGGAGTAAAAGAGTGTCAGTTTACTTCTAATGGTGGGAGTCTATTTGGGCCTCCCCGTGTTGAAAATCTAGTCCATTTTATAGTGTTGTCATGGTTGTGGTTAGTATCACCTACAACTATCAAAATTTAATCCCCTCCTACAAGTAAATGTTAGATATTTTGAAGTGTTCCATACGCTTTTGTTTGAATAAAAAATTCAAAATCTATGGTTTGATATTTCCAATGCTCGTTGAGGTGTAGGTTGAATTAATTTGTTCATTTTATAAAAAATGTATGAGTTTTATTTTTTAATTTTTGTGGAATTCATGGTTTGAGAGGTTGAATTATGTAGTTGTGAGAATTTCTTTTCATTTATAAATCAGTTATAGGTGGTGTGGATTTCATGAGGTGGTGCATGTGTGGTGGGTAGTCCATTCTAGCCTCCCGAGTTAAATATTGTGAATATATGTTTACATTCATGGTGTTATTTTCGCCTCCATGTTTTGATACTTATGGGGAATCTCCCTAAGATGTGATAGAGTATCAGTTTTTTTTCAAACCATTCTTTGTTGGGGCTTTTTTTTGTTTTAAATCAATATGGTGGGTCTAATTGTCACACTAGATTATTTTTGTTTTCATCCTCGGTTCGATTACATTTATGGGCCCCAGTTTTTCTCTCAAGAACCAAGTGTGGATGGTCCAAATATTTTAGCCAATTTTTTATTTATTTTTGTTCTAGATATTTTCCCTTCGGTTTCCTTTATGATTATATCAAAAATAGATATTTTTGTTTTAATCACCAGCGGAGCATGGTTAGATAACTGTTTTCCAAACCATTTACTCTTACCTAGGTAATCGTGCAGCCAAGAGTGATTTTTGGATAGCATCATATCACATTGTTAAGGCATGTTTTTTAAAATGTATGGGCTAACTATGTGGCATGTACTGCTTGGATAGTTAGGGGTATATGGTTTCAACATGTTTCAGCAAACTGTGTGGGAAAACTATGTGACTTTTCCAAGTCATTATTATTTTTTAAAATACCAGATATCTCCCCATGGGATTTAATAACAAATCCCCATTTCCCTTCACCAATCGGGATCCTCCACTATTGGCATATATCCCTTCTCTATTGAAACCCATAGACCTCTGTTATTTACAGAAATTCATTCTGGTTTCACCTCGATTCTCCATGTCAGTCCCTTTTTTCATAGTTTCCTTACCTTTTCGACTATTTCATTCCTCATTGCATTGGTGGTTTTAATCTATAGAAGTTTGGGTTTCCAAATTGTTCTTTTATGTTACCTTTTTGCATTAATATTGACATTTAAGTATAAATATTTTCATTATAGGGTTCTCTTGAGGTGTGGTTGTGATTTTTCACAATTTATCTTGTGTTTCTTCACAAAAGGTATGTGGTTCCTTGATTTAACATTATTAGATGTTTTTATATCTGTTCTGCTTTCATGAAAATATTATATTTGTTAATTATTGGTGAATAATATATTTTGAAATAATTTGGATATATATATATATATATATCCAAAATTGTTTTTATAAAATAATATGGTCTTATTTTGTGTATGTTATGTTCTAATGTTTCATGAAAGGGTTTTATTCCTTTTTTGGAAGGGTTAATGTCGAATTGCAAAGGGATTTAATGATGAATGCTACTTCCATTAATGAATGCACTTTTTTTACATGATTAATTATTTGTTCTTCACATTTAATGTGACATGTGGATTATATATATGAAAGGAAGTATGTTTTATATGAAATTGGATTGTGTGAGGATTTAAAAAGGGGGATTGGCCCATGAATGGGGATAAATTAATTATGTGACGTTATTGTGATAATTTTCTATGGGTTTTCATGAATTGTACAAGTGGTGGAAAATTAATTTGAAATTGTTTTATCATGTGTATGTTAATGTGGAGACATGGGTGATGTGTGAACGTGAATTTGAGCATAATAGAATTGCAGGCATCTAGGTGGGATGACTAGATCTTGTACACTATTCATACAAAAGTTTATAGGCCATGTTTACCATAGTTTGATGTATGAAAAAAAATGAAACATAACATATATTATGAACAAAGACCTCTGGTCCAATAGGGTGTCCCTCCTAGTGGCTCATGCATGAGAAGGATGACAGTTGTGGTTTCTATACCATTTTTCACCGAGTTATTACATTCTAGTGTCAAAATAGAGCTAGATTACCACTATGGATTTATCCATGGTGCTATCTTATGTCATGTTGCTCATGTGATGTGGTTACTCCATCGGTATAAAGTGGGACTTAAGTGTATTCCTTCTGTTATGCATGTTTTTTTAAAAATTGTTTTTCATTAAAATGGTTTTTTCTTAAAGAAATTACATAAATATTTTTATAAATAAACCATATGTTTTAGAGGAAATGTGAAAGTTGAATTTTCTTTTAATATTATTACACATAACCTTTTATTTTGGGTGGAATCCTACTAGTATTTATCTTAAAACCTATATACACCATTAGTTGTATGTATAATTTGTTACATTTTACTTAGGTAAAAGAAAGTTGTATTGTGATGGTGGTTTGGGATGATAGTAGAATTATCTTGAAAATTTTTATGGTAGTGGCTTGATGATGTTGATACTCTTATCACATGCAGTTTTTTCTTGGGATAATGATGTTGTTCCCTTTTTTATTGTAGCTCTTTTTGTTTTTGTTAAATATTATAAACCTTAAATCTAAATATTGTTATGAATTTCTGGGATTTGGTTGTTTATCATTGTTTTGTTTGATTTTGGTTAGTGATTTTAACTTATATTAATGGGTGAAATGGTTTCCATGTTATATTGTTCACACAAAGGGACTTCTTGTCAGCTCATGGGGATTATGAATGCCCTTCGGGCCATGCCATAGACCAGGTCTGGTCTCATTTTTTATGGAATCCTTCTTAGTTCATGATATCTTTGATGTGGGGAAGAATCATGGGATGGGAATTAAGAATAATATAGGCATGGTAGATCGGTGTTGAGGTGTGATGATATGGGGTGGGGTGGGTCGGTATTTAAAGCGAAATGAGAGGGCGGTTTTAGATTATTATATTAATTAGATTATAATTTTGTATAAATTATAAAAATGTATTTGATTTACGTGGCTATATAAAGTAATTAATGCTTTTTAGTTTAATATAATTATTTCTTACACCATTCATCAATAAAAAATTCATGTATTTGGTATAAAAGTTTAAATACTATAAATTTTTACATTTTACTTTTCACAAAAAAAATCAAATATTTCAGAAAAGATACATAAATTCACCAAAACTATTTTTCAATGTTTATATTTAAAAAATAGAATCCATTTATCAAAAATTATCTTCTAAATATGATAAATTTATTTTTTAATTAAAATCATCATTTATTTAAAAAATACTGATTTTAATATTATAAATGATTTATAACACTTTGAAAAATAAATTAACGTGTTATTTAATTATATTATAAATATTATATGAAATATATTAATTTATGAATCACTTTTCTAAAACAAAATTATTTTTTAAAATATTACCCTATTTTTAAAATTTTATATAAAAATTTATGTTTCACAAAAATACAAACACTTAATTTATCATTATTAAAACATTTATTTACGAATTCAGTGATATAAATATATCATATTTTCATTAATTAGATACCTAAATTTTGTTTATTACTTTATAGGTTATGTTATTATTCTAATGGCCATATTACTTTTCCCAATATTTACATTACTATTCTAACATTCTTGTATCTATTCAATTGGTATATATTCTTTAATTTATATAAATAAATTTTTTTACATTATAAATTTATAATGAATTTAACAATTTAATTCCAGAGTGAAAACAAACTATTCTATAAGTAACTGGGTTATTACACTCTCGGTTATTTAAATAGACATCTAAATGAGGTTTCTCTAAGGCTAGGTAATCATCTTAACGAATTCTTTTTTTATATCTTCATTTACATCCACCAATTATGTAATCACAATTACAATAAACTAAGAGTAGTATCTATCATATAATTATATTTTATTAACTTTATTTAATAATATATCTCCATTTCCACTTACATCAAATGGGAAATGAAGTATTTGATTGTGTGTGCAGCGAACTACAACCACATGATTCGATATAAATCATTTACCCCCAACACATATATCGGTTGGATTTAATAATGGATTTAATGTATATAAATAATATTAAATATATATTTATACTTAGGGAGTTATAATATCAAATATACCTTCTTAATTTATATACAATTTAAAATTTTATAATATCAATCGTTGGCACATCAGATTACCACCTCGCGAAGCATTGTGATTCATTTATCATTTATGCTTTACATGGAAATTAATAAGATTAAATATAATGAATATATGTGATATTTATTACAGGATATAAATTATAGATAATTAAAATATCACTAAAATCATTACCCTTTCACCATTTAATATAATGATATTTTCACTAGCACAAACATATGATCTACCATCACCATGAAGCGATGAAACTCATTTTTTATGTCTAATATTCAAGAATGTTTATTAAAATGTCTCTAATGAAAAAATAATATTTATAATATTGATATCATTTTTTGATAATGGAACTATATTCTTTTTAAAATAACTAAATAATTCATTAAAACCCACAAATGAGAAAATATGACATTAACACCTAAAACAATGAAAATAATGAAATATTGTTATCAAAAGGGTGGTAAAATGTTTTAAGAGGATCATATATGATAATATATATATATATGTGATATTAGTTCTATAATATATTTATAGTAATTATATATTTATATAAAATAGGTTTAGAAAAATATGAAGAGATTCAGACTTGAGGTAATATTCTCTTGTCTATCTTTTACTTCTGTGAGACATATGTGATATTCACCACTAATTGCATTGTATGGTGTATATATTATCCAATTAGATACTTTATATCATGAATATATATATATATGGTATTTAATGACTATTTTTATGTTATTTCATTCATGTATACTATAATTCAGAAGATACCAAATTAGTAAGTGTTCATTTAAAAATATCATCATTATTCCGGATTGTTTATATTTAAGCCTCCCTTAAGGGATTATTTGATATTTTATTCATAGACTCATTGAATATTCTTCTACATTATTTATACATGATATTTTCCAAGTGTTAGTACCATTATTTTTCTCTTTGGCACATAATTTGATTATTAAAATGTTTTCATTAAAATATGTTATCATTTCTAACTTAAGTAGTAAATAAATTCTCCCCCAAAATTAATTTTCACAAAAATGTATTCAAAATAGTTTTTAAATTTTTTTTAAAGATTTATAAATAAATGTTTTACCCAAATTTTATTTTTTAAAAAATATTTTCAAATTAATATTCATGTCTTTTTTCCAGTCAATGCCCTTTGGGATTTTACCGACAAAATGTGAAAAGAATATTTTTTAAAAATGTACTTCATGAATGTAATTTTATGCTATCATGTAAATTCAATATTTTATCACTTATTTTAAATGATTAAAATGTTTATTAAAAAATTGATAATGTTTATTTTCTTAAAAAATGTTTTTGATGATATTTTTATTGGATTTCTATTAATCAATGACGTCAAAAATTTATTTCCCTTATAATGCACTAGAGATATTTAATATTTATATGATCATTATTATTTATGTGTATTTCTTTATGATTTTTTTTACTAACGATGTATGTTTTATTACCATTCACCATATTACACTATAATGTTTATGATTATGTTAATTTTATTGGGGTTAGTATTAACATTTAATATATAATTTTCCAATACACATGTGTATGTAGATTATGTTTCAACCCTTTCATATATGAAATGATTTTGAATTATTATGTAATTTTTGGGATCATAATTACATATCCCATCAATGCATCGATAAGTCTTGTGAGAAAAATCCGGTTTCCAATTTATATAATTTTTTATCCATAGATTTTAACATTATTCTGAATATTTTATACACCATGATTAATATTTCCAAAATTATGTATCCCCTCATTATCATATTAGTTATTTTTTTCTAGATGATTTTTTTAGTTATCTAGTTTAGACATGGATATATATCAAGGTCATGTGATAATTGAAATTTAGTTATTTGAACATCATTTATTCATATCATATCATATTCTATTTTTTGTTTAAATTGATTGTGTTTAAGTTATTTAGCATTCTATATTGGTTATTCTTATTTATTCATGAAATATTCATCTGTATACCAACTCATACTAGGAATCTAATCTCACCCATTTCAAAATTTATATTTTCCTCTAATTTCCAGAATTTTTATTATGATTGATTTGTAGGTTTATTCAATATTAAATAACGATGCACTCAAAAAATTTCTATGTTTTATTTAATGTTATCGATTTTAATGCTAGATTCCAATATATATATAGTTTAAAAATAATAGTAAAATATTCGGTCTTTTTGGATTCCATTATTTATATATTTATCCAATGTAATAAAGTAACTATTAGTTCAAGGTCCTAGGATCGGGGTCTTTACACATTGTTTGATATTCCCCTCTCCGAGGTAGGGTTTGTTTCATCATGTATTTTTTATATTTATCAAAAATTATCTTTCAAAAAGGATGAAAATAACACTTCTATTGGCATTTTCTAGATACTATATTTTTATTTTTTTATTAATGCTCTGATTCCTGCTGATAGATCTACATATGTTTTGGTCGATGAGAACTCCACATGTTTATATGACGATGATTCAAAACACATCACTTTTATAGGAACTCCCAATATAATTCAATATACATTTATTTTTCCTATGACTCGCTGGGTATATTATATATTGATACCGTTCGTGTACTTTTAATAGATTTCTTGTGATTGTATATTGATAAAATATTTATAAAACAAGTTTCATTTCCATGGATTATGTAATAATGGAAGAGTGTATATTTATATAATCTTATGGAACACATGTGTATGGTTTTCATTATGTGATTGGTGGGACTATAATTATACATCCCATCAAGGCAATTTGAATTAATTGATATCTCATGAGATCACATAAAATACGATGGGGATTGGACCCAATATCAGAATGAAAAAAGGTTAGGGGAATGAACCCAATCCATGATGGGACTTTTTACACTATGTGATTATAGTCTTGGAGATTAGCCTTGAATAATGAAATAAATTTATAGGACTATTATTTTGACTCAATTCCTATGATATTTTATGTTTTTTATTATATGCTCTCAAACCTCATGACTTATTAATGATTATTACACACTTTTATGACTTGTGACTTTTAAAATTACTAATCCTTATTTCATGACTAATTATTTAGGCTATATGAATGACTGGATATTTAATTCCTATGTTATGATCATATTATCATTCCATTATTCTTACCTTATTCTTTTATGGGATCATTTATTTATATATTCCTTTCCTTCTCTTACTATGAATCTAAGCGCACCCTTAATTATTTTTCCATTTTAGATTGAGTATAAATAATGGTATTAAGTAATATATTAATTTGTAGGTTATAATGAGAGAATAATTTTCTTTGTGATATGTTGAAGATATTTCATCAAAAACATTTATTTTGAATCTATTCATTGAATATATTAAATCTTTACGGTTCTTGAGAATGAATTATTTTAAGATGTATTGAATACTATTCTAAAATGATGAACTGTTTATATATATAATACCCAGGTAATCTCAATTGGTATCAATAGTGTTTATTTTTTTATATATTTTGTTTTGAGGAATATGAGTACATAACATAAGAAAACATACGATAAACTAAAAATTTATATAAGGTGGACCTAATAATTTAATAGGATGATTAGAAGTTTTATTGATTTAGTACATCTCAATAATTATTTTCATGATTACATAATTTATCAATCTGAATATTATAGATTGATGCTTACACTATATTTTTTTGTTTTTATTAAATGGATATAAGCAGGAGTAATCATACTAATAATGAATTCATTTAACAATGTAATGATTTTACTCTTCAAGAACTTAATGAAATTGTATCTAAAATGAAAAATAATATTTTAATGCCCTCGAAAATCTCTATTTAAAAAAATAAAATGAAAATAAAAATGAAAAATTGAGAGGATAATTCACCATTGAGTTTAATTTCATCCAATATAAACCTTATTTTCTTTGTACTATAATCCATTGGTGGTTGATAAATTCATCAATACCACTAAAAATATATTATCACTTCTATAATTCTCATTTTATGAAAAAATATTCATAAAGGTGTGTAATTTAGAAGGTGAAATAGATCAATGATAGAATCATATTATGAATTCCATGATATAAGAACAAATTAACTTCATGTAATGGGATGAATATTAGAGGGTATATTTCAATATGTACATTCTCTAAATAAATCATAAACATGAAAGGGAATTATTTGAGATTGAGTAGAGAGATGATTAATTTATGGATACTTATGAGGAATATATTAGAATTATTTTGTCATATGATACTATTTTTATCATAAACCTTGAAAAATATTGTTCGGTTCTTCAGGGTAATAAAACCACATGTCCAAATATAATTGTCAATAATATCCATTAGTAAATTTAACTAAATAATTATATGTTATCATGAGGTTGAAATAGAGAGCTAAGATTCCCATTAATCTAATCGATAAATTAAGACAATAAATATGTATTTTCAAGGAGATTATATTAATAATACCCATGTTCAAAAGAAAATGAATCATCATTTATGAAAGATTTTTTGAAAGAAAAACAAGGAAAATTATCTTAAGAGAATATGTAAATGTTATAAGTGTGGGAAAGAATTCTATAGATCCAGTTAATGTTAAAGTGGTATAAATAGGTTAGATAAGGAAATAAATGTGTATATATCTCTAATTAATGAACCACTCAAACCCTAATTAAAAAACTATAAGTATTATGTGTATTATTACAACTAGTGTATGAATCTAAGGGTTAATGATGATAATCAATGTCCATTAAATCTTAATCAAATATATAAAGGGAATTATTATTTTATTATAACTACCAAGGTGGGTAATGAGAATAAAGTGGTAATAGGTATACATATCAGCCACTCTATAACTATAAATTCTTAATTTGATTTGGGTTTTACCCACTATTTTGTGATCTAAATAATTTTTCATGGGTGTCCCATCACAATCTAAATGATTAGAAATTGAATTATTGGTAAAAACACAATGGTAAGATGATTACATATCTAGACATTAGCTTAACTATAATAGAAAAATGTGCAAAATTGATTCCTAAAACCATCTGATTCTCCCTCTAGATGAAGTTGGTGTTATTTTAGGTGTGGATATGCATTCCTTAAATAGATATTATGACAATTTTTTATGATGGTATGCCACATTTAAAATTCTAAATGATCCAATTATTTTTAATTATTGCAAGGATGAATATGAACATATAATGGAAACAAAATCCATTACATATACCATATTACCTATTAATAATGATCCATATCTAAAATGTTGGTAGAGAAACTCAACATTGTATATATATCCATTTTACAAGTGTACGATGACGTATTTTACAACTATTTGTATAGTATTCCAAAAAATTATGTAGAAGAGAATTCAAAAGAACTCATACTAGGTGTTATTAGTATTTCAAGAACTCTTTATCAATAATTCTTTTTCAAAATAATAAATATTGTTCAATGTGTCATTTCATTGATTGATGGGAATATAACATGATTACTATCATGAATAAGTATAATATAACCTATATTGAAGATCTGTGTTATCAACCATGATGATATCAATACTTCTCCATGATTGAGCTTCAATCTGGATATCATTTTTTGGGGGTCTAAATAGATGAAATATGCAATAAAACCTTCCAAATAAGGTATAGTCACTATGAATTTGTAGTTATATAATTTGAAATTACCAACTCCCGGACTATCATCATAGATCCAATTTATAGAATCATTAGATTTTACCTTGATTAGTTTGTGGTCTTATTTATAGTTGATAAATTTATATATTCAATGTGTAAAGAAGGGTATGCATATCATTTGATAATTTTGTTTCCATCCTTGAGGAAGGAGTAAACGTATGAAAATTTTAGTAAATTTGAATTTTGGATGTGATGTTATGGAACTAGTTCACTTAAAAGTAACTATGTCTATTTGTCCATATTGTCATAAGCACACCTCCCTATACACCAATTTTTTAGACTAGTAGAGAGGGTCTATAGTAAAATAGTTAGAAAAATATACCCTCATTATTAGAGTATATCACTATTGTATAATAATAAAAAATAAATAGAATAATAATAATAATAACTAAGAAATTCAAGAATAACCATCCATCACATAAATAACCAAGTAATCACATCCAACAATGTCATATATAGATGATAATCACAGAATTATATAAACAATATAGGTAAAACATGGAAATATTAATCTCATATAATACTTGAATCAAAATACAAAAATTCAATAAAGTAATTTTACCTAGATAGTTTCACAAGACTTATTCAAGTTCTTTTCTCCCCAAGATATATGTAACAATGAAAACATCATTAGCAATTGGAATCCTACATTGTCTGTAACTGTATCCATGAAATATGCCTTGAAACAAAGAGGCGGCATGAGCATGGTTTGAGATATACTTAGTAGTCTCCCACCAACAGTGTATAATTATATTTTTTGATGATCATTATTAATAAATTGTTTGAAGGTAATAATAAATCTATTGGATAAGCGTGGTATATAAATTACCCAAATAATTCTAGGTTCCCATTGAACACCCATCCTCCCCCACATGGTTCATCCTAAGCTAGATTGTATTTAATTAATCAATAAAATAATGATTTAATTTATAATGAAATATCAGGACATGGATAACATCCAATGTAGGCCATGTGTATCTTGTCTAACTAGATGTGGATTAGAGCATTGGTAAAATTTATGGCTCTAACTAAATAAATTATTGTTTTCTATCTTGTCATACATGTCGTAATAATTAATTAATTATTACAAATATTGAAAGTAACTTACTCCCATCCTTGGTGTTCCTAATTTGCAACCCATGTATCAATCTAGGTATAGCATTAAACAATCACCCTATAATAATATCATATCTTTTCTCAATGTAATACTAGTACATCCCTTGTTTTTGTATAAAATAACCACTCACTTAGTCCATTATTGGCATCATATGAAGGGATCCCATGTGTCACTTGTGATGTATAACATAATCATCCCTTTGATGTAGCCCTTGGCTATCCATGTAGGAGTCCAAGTATCACTCGGGTATAATAACAGTCTTCATTAAAAATTCATCCTTGGATGTCCATATAGGAGTCCATGTATCACTTGAACAAAAATAAGATAGTTACCAAATGAGTTCATCCTTGATGTTCATAAAATAAACCTTGTGTCATCCATAGGACATCACACACATTTTTTATCATTAATTGGTCAATATCAAAGAGTCTATCAATAGAAATCATATGTGGGATCCAAAATTTCACTATGGTCATATAAATATTAATAGTTATGGGACTTTATTATAACCATGCCATATAATCTCACAAATTATTTAAATTGGTCATCATAATTACAATCAATTTACTCACCTCACAATGCAGTTTAAATAAGGAATAATCATAGAGGGCCTATCATCACATGAATCCTTCCTTCCATCTTCATCATCCAATTAAATTTTAAAATTTGCATTAAGCATACATGAGAAAATGCAAGGGTAAAATTCCTATTGACAAGGACTTTTATTCCCTCTTATCATAATTAATTTCAATTTACAATTTGAACATTTTATTTGACATCTCATAACAAGGGGAAAACTTTATAAGTGAATTAATGTAATAATCCACAGATAACGGTTTAATAAAATTTGAAACACAACCAATGTGTTAATTAGATTTCAAGGTCCTTGACCTATAATCACACTTCAACGAGTTTCCTGGGTCATCTAAGTCAATCTAATTCATTGAATTTAAATACCAATTCATTTAGTAATCATCACACATAGATTCATGTGGATGGAACAATAAAATATATATAACACCCAAAAGTTAATGGTAATGCATGATAGTATCATCATTAACTTATAAGTATAATACTCATCCAGCAACAACCATTGATTTGATAAAGATAACAAAAAAACCAGAATAGATGATTTCTATAAAAATATGGGATATGTGGCTACAACAAAATTGCATTGCATATAATAAGGAAAATAGTGAAATGTGGAAGATAAATATTGACTTCAATGTTGCACATCTAATGATATGAGTAGTCTCAAGAATCATATTATGGATTGAAGATTTAAGGAAAAATCTTAGTCATAGGTTTTAAGGGAGCTTCAAAATGTATAGATGGTTGTCCATGAGAGAGGAATTATAAAAAGAGAATGTGGGTTACCTATTAAATGAATTAAGGAAAAAATGGAATTTCTTTTCTAAATACTATGTCTCCTAGTATGGATTGTGTTTGAAAACCCAATTCAACAATTATGCACACCTCATAGCCTCAATACCTCATAATAATGGTCATAGTGAATGATTAGTCAAACCATGCACTAACATTTCATTTTTTGACTTATAAAAACTATACCACCCATGCACATGAGTGAAACCTCTATTCCAATGTTTTTTAAATCAATGTGGGTCTGGATAGTGGGTTTCACCACCCCGCATGATTTACTCAAACAATGAAACCTTGGATTCACAATTTCTACTAACCATGTGTCATTGGTACCTTATCTAAAACCATAGGCTCTATGATCTGAAAAGGCCTCAAACCCTCATGTCTCCCCCATAACCCTACCATTAATTCCCATTAGGTCAAAACCAAAAAATTAAATCATAAATAATAATTTTACATACCTCATGTAAATCCATGATCTTAAATTTTCAATATAATGTATCATTATTGGGTTCTCTAATCACAATTGAGGGTATTTCAGTGGATCCTCTAAAAATGATTATTATTGAACAATGGCCCAAACCAACATCAATGATATAAATATGTATTAAAATTTGGTAATATGTATACTACTGATGATTTTTGAGAAATCTATTTCGGCTATCAAATCTTATAACTTTGTTTATATATAATGGATCCAAGTTCCTTTGGATAAATGAATGGGATGAAAATTTTATTGAATTAAAGGGATAGTTAATCAGTGTATATGTCCTCAAAAAACATAATGTAGATAGGGATTTTTGATTTATATTAATGCATCAACAAGGTTACTAGGATGTGTTATCATATATAATGAAATTAAATATTCTTATTTCTCACACAATAAATGTATCATAAGAATAATTTTTTTATATTTATTTAAAAGTAGGAGTTGTAATTTGTTCTTAAAATATTTAAAGGAATTGGTTTTATGGGTAATTCTATGATATATATATATATATATATATATATAATAAAATCTTTATGTATATATTCACATAGAAAGAGTTTAATATTCCCTAAAAATCTATTTGGATCTTGTAAATGATTTTGAATTGTCAATACATTACCTCTCTGCGATAAAAAAAAGGATGTTCATTCTTTAGGTTAGAAGGGACATGGTAGATTTTCCATTATAAGGATTTAATAATAATTGATGCTTATTTATTTGTAGTGGTAATATAGTAAAATCATGAAAAACATGGGTGTTTATGCTCTACATGAGATGGATCTTGCTATCATTTCGGTGATGATGATTGGAAGATAATTAATAACTATTGATTTGTACAGGATGGATAAAAAAATCATGATAGTATGGGATAAATCCTAACTCTCTTAGTAGAATATTCAACCATATATTCATGTTATTATTAAATAATAATAGAATGATTATGTTGACTTTTAAATAAGGTAAAACAAATTCCAATGTTATTTCATGACAATCATTGAATGTTAATGGTCAAGAATAAAGTATGTACCCTATCAATACATGAATTGAAGAATACAATAGATGAATCTCAGAGTTTATAACTATATATTAATAATAGAAGTAAAAAATGATGTATAAATATCTTAAAGATCATTTCATTTATGATATTGGATGTGAGGTATTCTGGAGTATATATCTATATACATGGTATGCTAGTAAGATAATTCTTAGATATACAATTCTTTCAATTTGTTAAACCATTACCCATACATGAGTGGAAATAGGGAAACATCACCATAGATTTAATCATGGTAATTCCAATGAAATCATAAAGGGAATAATAATATTTGGGTTAGAGTTGATCACATTACAAATGCTATGATTAAGAAATATTTATTTCTTGATTATCTTTACACGTTATATGTCAAGAATGTTTTATGTTTACTCAGAGTGCTTCTATCATTCGTACATGATCGGTATTTGTGGTTTATAACAAAGTTATATATAATTTTTCATAATGATATGAAAATGGAGTTGAAAATTAGCATTTTTTATCATCCTCATGAATATGATCAGTCTGAGAGGACCATTCAAACCAAATAATATATGTTGATATCTTTATTTGGTTATTTAAAATGGTTTTTATGAATACCTACATATAAATAATTGAAAAACACGAACATATTGGGATGATATGGGAAAATGAAATCTATTTTGTAACTAATATAGCTGAAGAAATGGAATATTATGAAAACTCTGCTTTTTATTACAAACATAAACATGATTTATTATATAAAACATCACTTGATAAAACAATGAAGATTGAGAGGTTTAGTGTATTTGGGGCTTAGTATCATTACATAAAAACTTGAATCATGAATTACAACATCTTTATTGAAAACATCATTTATATGACCACTACATTCCTTCGTACTTAGCATTGCATGGGATAACCTGAGGACATGCATAAGAAAAGGGTGATCTATAAAGCCCAGTAAGGGTGTACACATGGAATAACATGAGGAGTACAATACATGTTAGACAATAGGAATATCAATAGAGTATATAAGAAACATGAACATAAAGGCATGATAAAGCATGATAATCATAACATCAAAATGTGGCAACAACACTTAACATGGAATTAGCATGAGCCAAAGGCCATTGCACATGGAGCATGTGTAAATCCTCAGTGCACATAAAGCATGAGTAAACCCTCGCTGCACTTGAATTAGCATGAGTCAACACTCATTGCACATGACGTATCATGATACTATAATTTACCCAATGCATTGGAGAGCTAAAAGGGCACACCCTTCATAAACATTTCATTTCATGAATAAGTGTGCCACATGGATCATAAAACATGGATTCATAAAACATAATCATTTATTCCATGATAAATAGATGTGGAATTCATACATAAAACTTTACAATCGATAAGTAAATGTGCATAGACGTCAATACCCTCGATGGAGGAATGGGCATGGTATTCACTACACAATGACATTGGCTTAGAAAATCGGTGCTATTTCTGCAGCGAAACAGCGTGACGTAAGAATTAAAAAAATGATGATGAGAGAGAAAGGGGTTCCTCATAATATTTACATTCAACGGACAGTAAGGAGGTCATATAGATACATGTCCCATAACATTTAATGGAATTTAGGTTCATGATACAAGAGTATTGTTTGAATGTAAAAGAAGAGGGAGAAGTTCTTTTCGGAATTTCGGCATAGTAACAGGTGTACATGGGAGGCATTTAATGAGAGAGAAATGGGTCTCCCATCATTCAAACAATAAGAGGGAAGTATGGGGGAGGTGTGAAACCATACCCCAACATTCATAATTGAAATTAAAAGGGCAATACAACTTAAAGAAAATTGACAAAAATGACCAAGGAAGAAAAAACCCTTACTTGGAAGTGTGCTTCCAAAGGCTAGAGAGAGGCTTGTGAGAAGCTTATTGGGAGCTTGGGACACCTTGGGGAGGATTATAGAGATAGTAGGGCAGAGGTTGGATGAACTTAAAGGGCTTTGAGTGAGGAGGAAGTGGGATCTTGGGTGGGTTTATAGAGGAAAGGTGGGGGATTTCTTTATTATTTAGGTTTGGGACACCATATATTAAATTAATCCAAACCACAAACAATCCCATGATTTTTGCCCATGGTTTTTGGAAAAGGGAAGATGAAAACATTATTTTATAAGGCCAAAGTCCGAACTTCTTAAAATAATAAGGTTGCTTATGTGGAGGTGAGTCACACTCCCATGTAAATTAATTTAAAAAGGCAAAGTGTTGAATAAGTCTTGAGGGGTCCATTAATGCTTTGAAAAATAAGTAAAAAAAAACCCAAAATCATGTTATTTTACTGTTAAAAATTATATTGGCCGAACATAAAGCTTATAGTATTTTATTACATCACTATTGGGTCATTATGATGTCATAAAATACATTATTTATTTAAACGGTATTTAATTTTTACCCAAATATTTGACTGTCTCAAAAAATTATGAAAAATTCACCGTTGGATAATTTCGACGTCCTGATTCCAAAAATAACATTTATTTTATCTAAATAATTTTCTAAATATGTGAATTTTCACTTTTAAAATAAAAACTGACATTTATTGAAAATTCATGGGTTTTGACAGAAATGGATTTCAAACCATAATAAAAAATTTAATTGCATTTATAATATAACAAGATCATTTATATTTAATAAAATTTAATTTAATAATAATAATAATATTTTATTAAAATATTATTTATTAAAATATCCTTTAATTTACTAAAATAGATTTCTTAATTATATAATAATTAAAAACACCATTTGTACTTTAAAAACTATTTACAATGTATAAAAAATGACTAGAAATTATATTCATTATTATATATAAAAATAATGTACATGAACATAGTACTACTTATTTGTTACATAACCCCTTAAAACAGCTGCATAAGTCCTAAGGGTAAGGTGTGCGATGGTGACAAACTCTTGGGGTGGCTCCGATAACATCGCTCGAGTTGTAATTTCAATCAACATCCACTTTTCCCGTAGACGGTCATGTTCGAGCATGACATGATGAAGCTTGGCTTGGGCTTGGTCAAGAGAGAAGCCCAAGGATGCCACCTCTTTTCCGAGCTCCAACAAATCGGCTTCGTATGGGTAAATTCTACAGGATAAGTCCATCGCTTCCTTTTTCTGAGTAAATTGGATTTGTTAAAGCCCTATAATTATACTAATCATGTGATCACCTTTCAATATCTATATTAACAACGGTCAAAATTCTTAACAGAAAACCAAAGAAATTGACATCTCATAAAAATATTTTTCATAAAGAGACATTTAACTGGATCAAGAGGGATTTTCCATTAATGAAACATTGGGTTGTTACAATACTCCCCCCTTAAGAAATTTCTCCCACAAAATTTTCCTTTTCCCACACTAAAAAAAATGTGGGCTACTTGGCTTCATCATATCCTCTGGTTTCCAAGTCGCTTCTTCAAACTTGTGGTTTCTCCACAACACCTTGATGAGGGGCATTGTCTTATTTCATAGAACTTTTTCTCCATGATCTATGATCTTCACTGGTTACTCCTCATAAGAAAGATCATCTTCTAATTGTACCACCTCAGAAGAGAGTACATGTGAAGGGTCCGGTATGTACTTCCTTAAAAGGGATACATAAAAGACATCATGTACTTTGGCCATAGTAGGTGGAAGTGCAAGTCGATAGGCCACAGCCCCGACACGATCAAGAATCTCGAAGGGGCCGATGTACCTTGGACATAACTTCCTTTTATTTCCAAACCTCATGACCTTCTTCCATGGAGATATATGTAGAAAAACAAAGTCTCCAACTTTAAACTCAAGGTCTCGTCGATGGTTATCTGTATAACTCTTATGTTGACTCTGAGCTGCCTTGATATGCTGCAGAATGGTTTTCACCTTCTCCACCATTTCCTCGACCATTTCTCGTCCAACCAGCATACGTTCACCGACCTTGTCCCAACATGTCGGTGTTCTACACCTTTTCCCATGTAGGGCTTCATATGGTGCCATTTGGATGCTCGAGTGGAAACTATTATTATAAGAGAAATCAAAAAGAGGAAGATGTTGACCCCATCCTCCTTTAAAGTCCATTGAGCAGGCTCTCAACATTTCCTCAACTGTTTGGATAGTCTGCTTGGATTTTCCATCAGTTTGAGGATAATAGGCCATACTTAAGTTCAGTTTAGTATTCAGAGCATGTTGAAGACTCTTCCAAAACTTAGAGGGGAATCTTGGATCTCGGTCAGACACAATAGATAGTGGTACTTCATGAAACCTTACCACTTCCCTGATATATATCTGTGCCAGTTGATCCAATGAAAAATCCTCCCGAATTGCAATGAAGTGTGCAGTCTTTGTAAGACGATCCACAACAACCCAGATTGCATTGTTGCCTTTGGATGTCCTTGGAAGTCCAGTGACAAATTCCATGGTGATGTTCTCCCATTTCCATTCTGGTATGGGCAATGTTTGCATCATCCCCTTGGACTTCGGCCTCTCTGCCTTCACTTTCTGACACACCAGGCACACTGATGTATATTCATCGATCTCCTTCTTCATATTATCCCAACAAACGTTTTCTCAGAGATCTCGATACAACATTGTGCTCCCTGGGTGAATAGAGAAATTTGAACTATGTGCATTATCCAAATGTTCCTTCTTCAGCTCTAGACTTGATGTAACACATAGCCTTTTCCCAAACCGCACAATTCCTTCTTCCTTAACATTAAACTCTGAGGATTTCCCCTTTTTGATAGCTTCCTCTTTTTCCTGAATTCCCACATCATCCTTTTGAGCATCCTTTAACCTTTCCAAAATAAATGGATGAGCAATAATTTGTGAAAGGATTGATGATGTTCCCTTATTTATGATTCCCACTTCCATCTTCATCAAGTATAAGAATATTGGATCCTTCTCAATTCTCATCATTGATAGAATTGTGGGGTCCTTTCTACTTAGGGAATCTGCCACCTTGTTCGCTTTCCTAGGGTGATAATGTATTGAACAGTCATAATCCTTGATGAGCTCTATCCATCTTCTCTGGTGCATATTAAGCTCTTTCTGTGTGAGTATATATTTAATACTCTTGTGGTCATTACATATCTCACATTTCTCTCCATATAGATAATGCCACCAGATTTTCAAGGCAAAGATCACTGCCGCCAACTCCGGATCATGTGTTGGATAGTTTCGCTCATGGATTTTCAACTGCCTTGAGGCATAGGATATCACTTTATCATTCTGCATCAGCACAAATCCTAAGCCCTTATTTGAAGCATCACTGAATACCACAAAAAGCTCCCCACTTGTGGGTAATGTGAGCACGAGCATAGTGATAAGCCTCCTTTTCAACTCCTTGATGCTTTCTTCGCATTCATCACTCCAAGAAAACTTTTATCCCTTATGAGTTATGTTGGAAAGAGGGTTGGATAATTGTGTGAAATTCCTCACAAATTGTCGATAATATCTAGCTAACACCAAAAAGCTACGGATATCTGTTACCAATGTTGGCCTTGGCCATCCCTCAATTGTATCTGTTTTGGAGGGATCCATAGATATCCCATGGCTTGTGATGATATGGGCCAAGAATGATACCTCCTTCAACCAGAACTCACACTTGCTATACTTTTCATAGAGATTCTCCTTGCGCAAATTCTCTAGTACAGTTTTTAAATGCTCCTCATGATCCTCCTTGGTTTTGGAGTATATTAGAATATCATCTATAAAGACTACCACATATTTGTCAAGGTAATCTCTAAAGACTCTATTCATCAAGTCCAGGAATATTGCTGGAGCATTGGTGAGTCTGAAAGGCATTATTATGAATTCATAGTGCCCGTATCTTGTAAGAAAAGAAGTCTTGGGGACATCTTCCTTCTTCACCCTTACTTGATAATATCCCGGCCACAAATCCACCTTGGAGAAGTATTGTGCTCCATGCAGCTGATCAAACAAGTCATCGATTCTTTGGAGAGGATACTTGTTATTTATCATGATTTTGTTAAGTTCACGATAATCGATGCAAAGAAGTATTGACCCCTCCTCTTCTTGACGAAGAGGACTGGTGCACCCCATGGTGAAGCACTTGGGCGTATAAACCCTTTATCTAGATTATCATGTAGTTGTTTCTTCAGATCTTCAAGCTCTACAACAACCATTCTATATGGGGTCTTCGATATTTTTAGTGCCCCAGGTATAAGTTCAATTGAGAACTCAACATCTCTTCTTGGAGGAAGATCAGGAAGTTCCTCGGGAAACACTTCAGCGAATTCACTCACAATAGGCATTTCTTCAAGGATGGTTTCTTCCTTGGACTCAATCATCTGAGCCAGATATGTGTACTCATTAGGCAGTAATATCCATTCTTGAGATGATGGAGCTAAAGGACATTCATCTTCCTCCTAACACTTGAAAAGAATTGGGGGTCGATTCTCCACATGGAGTGTGATTTCCCTCTCCCAACAATTTATGTTGGCTCTGTATAAAGAAAGACAATCCATGCCAAAAATGGCATCAAATTCCACCAGAGGGAGTATGATGAGGTTCACTGGGAAATTCAATCCATAGATTAAACAGGGGAGGACTTATATTCATGGGATGCAATGATTGCCTCATTTTCCGTACTCACCGACATCTTTACTTCCATAGTTTGTGGTGGTGCTAGGATCATTCTACTAAACATTAGAGATATAAAAGAACGTGTAGAACCTGAATAAAAAAGTACTTTCTCTATTCTTGAATGAATAACTAGCGTACCTGCCACCACTTCATTGTCGGGGTTCACTTCGACAGAAGTAATGGAAAAATCTCTTCTTTGCTGTATTGGAGGTTGTTGGTTGCCTCCGATAACCCATGGATTAGGGCACTAATTTTCAAAATGACCCGGTTCTTTGAATTTGTAGCATTTAACAATGCGTTAAGGTTCCAATGGAGCATTCCTCTCCTTTGTCACTATCGCCGGTCCTTCTTGCCGATAGTTAATAGCTAGGTGCCCTTCTCTTCCACACCTCAAGCATTTTCTCATCCCCTTAAGTAAATTTTTCTGGTGCTTCTTACCGCACTTTTGGAAAGTGGGGTGCTGGATCTTATTAGCACCATTGGATTTATCCATCGGACCACCAACATTGAATTCAACCTTACTCTTCTTGTCCCCATGATACCCCTGTGATTCCTCGATCTCCATTTCGACCTTGAGGGCACATCGGACAATTTCTTCAGAGATGTCGAAGTCATGGATCACTAATGACTTCCACAAGCTAGGCTTTAGCCCACCAAAGAAGCGGTCGACCTTTCATTCAGGGGTAACGACAAAGCCAGAAGCATATCGTGCAAGCCTTGTGAAGTTTTCCTCGTAATCTCTAACAAATTCTTCATCTTTTTTCTTGAGGGAAAGGAAGTCCCTTTCCATCTTAATCCAGAGCGTGCACGGAAAATATTTATCAAAAGACATCTTTCAGAAATCCTTTAATTCCAATGCCTCGATCTCCTCCTCAGGCTTCATATTTTTTATCAATGTCCACCATTGATCTGCTTCACCCTCCATATGATAGGCATCCATGAGAACCTTCTCTTGTTCGGAACATTGAAGGATGGAGAAGATCTTTTCAATGGATTTGATCCATTGTTCAGAGATCGTGGGATCAGATGATCCACTAAAAGTAGGAGGCCTTTGTCTCATTAAGCTCTCGATAGAGACTTGTTCTTTCTTAAGGGGGGATGAACGTTCCTCTTGACCTGTGTTTCTATTCAATGCTTGAGTTAGCTGAGAGAGAAGGGTGACAAGGTTCACGATTCCTGCTCCCATTGGATTGGGCATCTCATTAGTACAGTTATCACACTGATCTTCACATCGATTGTTAACCCGAGTCCTGCTATTACCAGCCATTGGATGGAATAAAAGGAGTGTTAGGGGCAACACATAAAGAGTAATCCAAAGACAAAAGTTGATGACTTATAAATAAACTTTCATTTCCTTAACTCATGATTCTATAGGCTTCAATCTAGTCTTTTCATGATCTACTTTCTAACATATATTTTTAGGGGATTTTTTAAATTCCCTTAATAAGGGTTCATACTATGCTTGTGAATTTATCAAAACATATCCCTCGGGAGTGTCGTAACCAAGAGTGCAGCAAGGCCCATTGTCATGCACCAGTTCCCATTTGAGTCTAGGGATATTTTTATTATACATAGTCTTGTCTCTAGGGATTTACTAGGGTTTCCTGATCCCAAAAATAACTAAACCTATCCTCTGATACCAACTATGACAACCCTGCTTTTTATTACAAACTTAAACATGATTTAATACATAAAACATCACTTGCTACAACATAGAAGATCGAGAGGTTTAGTGTACGTGGGGATTAGGATCAATACATAAAGACTTGAAACATGAATTAGACCATATTTATTGAAAACTTCATTTACATGACCACTACATTCCTTCATACTTAGCATTGCATGGGATAACCTGAGGACATGCATAAGAAAAGGGTGAGCTATAAAGCCCAGTAAGGGAGTACACATTGAATAACATGAGGAGTAAAACACATGTTAGACAATAGGAATATCAATAGATCATATAAGAAACATGAACATAAAGGCATGATAAAGCATGATAATCGTAACATGGAAATGTTGCAATAACACTTAACAAGGAATTAGCATGAGAAAAAGCCCATTGCATATGGAGCATGAGTAAATCCTCATTGCACATAAAGCACGAGTAAACCCTCATTCTACTTGAATTAGAATGATTCAACACTCATTGAACATGACATATCATGATACTATACTTTAACCAATACATTGGAGTGCTATACGGGCGCACCCTTCTTAAACATTTCATTTCATGCATAAGTGGGCCACATGGATCATAAAACATGGATTCATAAAACATAGTAATTTATTCCATGATAAAGGAATGTGGAATTAATACATTAAACATTACAATAGATAAGTAAATGTTCATAAAGGTGAATACCCTCGATGGAGGAATGGGCATGGTATTCACTACACAATGACATTGGCTTAGAAAATTGGTGCGATTTCGGCAGCATAACGGCGTGACGTACGAATTAAAAAAAAAGGTTGATGAAAGAGAAAGGGGTTCCTCATCATATTTACATGTAATGGATAGTAAGGAGGTCATATAGATACATGTTCCATAAATTGTAATGGAATTTAGGTTCATGATACAATAGTATTGCTTGAATGTAAAAGAAGAGAGAGATGTTCTTTTGGGAATTTCGGCATAGTAACAGGTGTACATGGGAGGCATTTAATAAGAGAGAAAGGGGTATCCCATCATTCAAACAATAAGAGGGAAGCATGGGGGAGGTGCGAAACCATACCCAAACATTCATAATTGAAATTAAAAGGTAAATACAACTTAAAGAAAATTGACAAAAATGAGAAAGGAAGAAAAAAACTTACTTGGATGTGTGCTTCCAAAGGTTAGAGAGAGGCTTCTGACAGGCTTCTTGGGAGCTTAGGGAAACTTGGGAGGATTCTAGAGAGAGTAGGGCAGAGGTTGGACGACCTTCAAGGGATTTGAGTGAGGAGGAAGTGGGATCATGGGTGGGTGTATATAGGAAAGATGAGGGAATTCTTTATTATTTAGGTTTGGGATCCCTTATATTAAATTAATCCAAACCACAAACCATCCCTTGGTTTTTGCCCATAGTTTTTAGACAAGGGAAGAGGAAACCATTATTTTATAGGGCCAAAGTCCTAACTTCTTAAAATAATAAGGTTTATTATGTGGAGTTGAGTCACACTCCCATGGAAATTAATTTAAAAAGGCAAAGTGTTGAATAAGTCTTGAGGGGACCATTAATGATTTGAAAAATAAGTCAAACAAACACAAAATCACTTTATTTTAATGTTAAAACATATATTGGACGAACATAAATCTTATAGTATTTTATTACATCACTATTGGGTCATTATTATGTCATAAAACACATTATATATTTAAACGTTATTTAATTTTTAACCAAAAATTTGACTGTCTTAGAAAATTATTGAAAATTCACCGTAGGATAATTTTGACATCCTGATTCCAAAAATTACATTTATTTTATCTAAATAATTTTCTAAATATGTGAATTATCACTTTTAAAATAAAAACTGACTTTTATCAGAAAATTCACGGGTTTTGACAGAAATGGCTTTCAAACCATAATAAAAATTTTAATTGCATTCATAATATTATAAGATAATTTATATTTAATAAAATTTAAGTTAATAATATTAATATTGTTTTATTAAAATATTATTTAATTAAAAAATACCTTAACTTAATAAAATATATTTCTTAATTAAATAATAATTAAAAACACCATTTGTAGTTTAAAAACTATTTACAATTTATCAAAATTGACTAGAAATTATATTCATTATTATATAAAAAAATAATGTACATGAACATAGTACTACTTATTTCTTACATAACCCCTTAAAATAGCCGCATAAGACCTAAGGGTAAGATGTGCAATGGTGACATACTCTTGGGGTGGGTCATATAACATCGCTCGAGTGGTAATTTCAATCAACTTCCACTTTTCCCGTAGACGGTCACGTTCGAGCTTGACATGATGAAGCTCAGCTTGGGCTTAGTCAAGAGCGAAGCCCAAGGATTCCACCTCTTTTCCGAGCTCTGACAAATGGGCTTCGAATGGGGAAATTCTACTGAATGAGGCCATCGCTTCCTTTTTCTGAGTAAATTGGATTTGTTAAAGCCCTATATTTATACTAATCATGTGATCACTATTCAATAGCTATATTAACAACGGTGAAAATTCTTAACATAAAACCAAAGAAGTTGGCATCTTATAAAAATATTTTTCATAAAGAGACATTTAACTGGATCAATAGGGATTTTCCATTAAGGAAGATTTGGGTCATTACAAATATATTTTTTGATTTATTCAGCAATACATGGAGGAATGTCATAGTTAATTGAAAAATTATGTAGACAATATTCATTGACATATACATCTTAAATTTCATGGAAAATAATTCCTTTTAATATCACTATGGAATAATGTTATGATAATTATAATGAATGTAAATCATAACCAAATATATATCAGTAACTAAGAGATTCTTGTTTGCATTGGGATGGTAGATTATTACTTGAAACATCTTAAAAAACACTCCCAAGTTGATGATGTGTTACATATATCTCAATTGAAAAAGTTCATACCCAAACATTCACATGTACTAAACTTCGATTTTATACCTACATATCATAGAAATTCATATGATAATAAACTAGTATAAATCTTGATTCAAATGGATAATGTAAAAAATTAATATGACTTCTCACCTTGTTAATATTCTATGGAGGAATTAAATATTTTGTAAAGATACAAGGCATCTCAAGGATATTATTAAATAGTGGTATTCTTATTTTTTTTTGTATCATTTTTATACAATTTAATGTTCCAAATTAATATAAGGGTTGTATAATTTGACACCCTAATATATTAGATTATATTTTCCTTTAATAAATAAATTTATTTGATATCTTTGGAATCACATAAAACTAAAAATAACTAAATAATTCTAATATATTATAAAATTTATTAAATTATATGGTAATTAAATGAAATATAATTATCAAAAATAATTTCTAATTCACTTTGGAAATATTTTTGATCCTAAAGATCTATTTTGAAAATTTTTATTTATGATCACTTCTTATTTCATATATGTTTCACATAAAAGTTTATTCAGATTATTAAACATATTAGAAATACTTTTTAAACATTTTAAAATAGAAATCCTTTGAAATAAATTGGTTTTAAATAAAACTTAAATCATTCGAAGGTAAAAATTAATGTCTTATTAATATATTAATTTTATCAACATATAGAGTTTTTATATTAATATTTTAAATTACACATTGTTGAAGAATTATTGTAATTGAATGTATATATAAAATATTAAATCAAATAATTTTTATACATCTAATTGTTTTCACTTGTCATGGAATGGTATTAAATTTAGTTTTCTGCATAATGGATCCTTTTTAAATAGTTGTTATTCTATTTTGAATTCATATTTTAAAATAAATTTATTCTAATTATATTAATTTTATTGGAAAAAATAATTTCCATAATTGTAATTATAATGAATATATTTGATAATTATTCCAATTTATTTTTTGGTCATAATGAATGTTAACCATGATAAAACCTTTTCACTATACTATTGGATAAATGCATTGAAAAGGGGTAAAAATAAATAGATTACTGTTAAAATAACATAAGAACATGTTGAAAAAATATCTATCAAATTTATTTAGACCCAAAAATATCTTATATTTTATTTTTTTCCATTGTATTAACTTTTACCTGAATAATTATTTATTACAATTGTATGTTTTAAGAATTTATTAGAGTGCCACCAAACTCAATTATAAAAGGGAATTTACTTTATTAATATATTCAGACACATAGAGAACAATATATCATAATAGACCTATGAAAATATATTCCCAACTTCCCTCCCCATATCTTAGAAATTATGATCTTCCAAAAAATTTATCCATTGAGGTTAAGGTGTAATCCAATTGAGGATTCCCATGGTAGATGTAATGGCTTTTACAAATCTATTTGAAGGGTTTTCTCTTTTATATCCTCATATAATTAGTATATAACAATATTTACATTATTATACAAGTATAATTACTATAAAAAATGGTTTTCATAAATTTTATATCTATTTCCTATCTCCTCTCCATCATATGAGAAATGAAAACATAATTCATGAATACATATGGATTACCAAATCCACAAAGAAATTTGATTCATTTTTTATGTTTCCCATTCATGGATGATAATATGGATATATATAATGAATACATATTATATTATTATAATTATAATAATAAGAACCAATATTATTATTTACGCTTCTTTATTTCCATTTTGTTGAAATTGAAAGCATTACTTGTGCATACATATGGATAACCATCTTCATGAAGTAATGTAATTCATTTTTCCTCACCATGCTATATAAATAATTATAAAATTGAATATAAATTAAAATTTTGATAAATATAAATTGATTAAAATTATCAATTTTATGAATCCATGAATGTGGTGCAGGTTTTAAAACCATCAAATGAAAATATAATTGTAAAATGCACCAATTCTCCCCTAAATGTGGATTTTAATGAAGAAAGGATAAGTAATGTGTAATTAGAAATTAAAATTTAATGGTATATTATATGATGAGTATGAATATTCTTATAGAATATGTATATAATAATTATAAATTTATTACACAGAAAAATAATATCGCGTAAAATAATCAGGACATGAGTTATGGGTTTATGTAACAATCTCATTTTCAATTGAGAATGTTTAATCTTGAATTAGTTTTATTGAAATTATAATATTTTCATATCATAAAATGCATATATTTTAATATACTATAGTTATATTTTTTCTATCATGTTTTCATTTCATTTTACTCCCTTTGGTATGAAAAATGATTGAGAAATTTGTTTTGGAAAAGACACCCTAATTTCCTCTTTGGTGAGATAAAATTTTCCTTTATATCCTTGTTCCTTAAAATAACATCATGAATATTCACATATAATATCAAATTATTATATAAATCCTCTTTTACCATCTTTTAAAATTATTAATAAGTAATATTTTCTAAAAGGTTGTCCAAATAGTTTTTTAAGGAATGTTTTCCAAAACTATTAATGGAATATTTATTTTATCATTTATCATATGAATGCCATTTCATTCCATCATTTATATTATTTTTTTTAAGATTCCATTATATGTTTCCAACAATATGGTTAAATAAATCACTTTCTCAACATTCTTTTATATTTATTTTAAAAATTAATCATAATAAAATTATATTTTTATCATGTTTTCAAAGAAGGATTTGAATGTTATTTATAAAGGAATTTTTCATCTATATAAATATACATTGATGATTATTATGCATAAAATGGGATATAATTTGATGATACAATCCTTGTTCTTTTTATAGATGAAATATGACAATGAGTTGATGAAAATTTATGAACAACTATCTCTTTTCCATGAGTTATGATATGATGAAATAGTAATTGTTTCAATGATCTTATGGAACAAATATTTACTGTTCTCATTATGTGATATGTGGTACATGAATATTATACTCCCTTAATTTATTGGTTATGTATTGATATGTCAGAAATAAGGTTAAAAATGATGAGGAATAAACCCATTCCATGTTGGAAAAGAGGTTAAGGAGTGAACTGAATCCTTTATCGAACATTCTACACAATTTAATAATGGCCTTAATAATGATAATTAAATAAAGAATGAAATTTCTTTTATTGTTATTATGTTATAATTCCTATGATATGTTCTTATGATTATGATATTTTGGAACTTATCATTAATGATTAATATTTATTCCTCACTCTTAATACACATGTCAACTAAAATAATAAATCTTTATTCTATCACTCATAATTTATGATATATTAAATTTTGAGTATTAACATAATAGGTTATTATCAAAATAACATAAACTTATGATTACCATATTCTTTCATATGGTCATTGGTTGATACCTCTCATTTTTATCGTTACAGGCCACCTAGGCTCCTAAATTCTTATGTTTCCATTTTTCCAATGTTTCAGAAAAATGGTAATGAGTAAAAAATGCATAAGAATGGTATTATAATATTAAACCATTATGGGGTATGTTAAAGATCATTCCTAAAATTATTTTATTATGAATCGACCTTTTAGATACATTAACCCTTTATGGTTTTGGGGATTTTATTATTGTGATATGTATTAAATAACCATTTAAAATGATATAATATGTATGTGTGTAATAATTAGGTCACCATTATATATTGATGTCTATCAACCTATTTGATATTAATAGATTCCCAAAATTATACCTCATTTCTGTAGTTTTTAAGAATGAAAATGATAAAATGGGGGGGGGGGGGTTATGCTTAGGCATGGAATTTTATTCTATTTTTTAAGGAAATTTTTCTTTATTATTCTTATATATTTTGTGTGGGGTGTTCAATACTAAATTAAATTTTTTATGGTTAGTTATATATGATAGAATATCATTAAGGACAATTTTGACTCTATTAATTGATTTTAATTTCAAATAATCAATAAAACAAGAAATCATTGAACCTAATATTTTAATTCCACAAATATTTTTCTGTAATCTATAAAATTCTTTTACCAAATTAATTATTAAAATATTTATTTATTGCAATATTAGTAATTTGAGATTTCCGTTAATAAAATAATTATACACCATCATTGTCAATTAATTAAATGTACATATTTCTTCACTAAAAATTTAAAATAAATTACCATGATGATGGTAAATTATTTATCTATCAAATTAATATTTAGAGTCGAACATATCCTCTTGAGTACTTCATATTAAAAATATTTTATTTTTTAAAATATGATTTTGAAAACTTTTTCTTTTCATTAAATAAAGTATTATAATTTTCAAAATCACAAATAAGTGGACACCAATGATTATATATTGGAACCTTTAATTCATTTGGACTAAATTTACTCATCCAATAAAATTTATTCATGCGTAAGTGTCATTTTTAATGTCTTATAATATTATTTATACACTTAATTACACAACATTTACCTGATTTACAATTTATCATGGTAAAACAATTTCCAAGGTAACTATTTATTTTGTAAAAAATTATAGGAAATTATTTACTAATTTTTAACCATATTATTAATAATATGGAATCCATTTATTCAAATTCAATTAACACAATTTACATAATTTAATTTTAAATTAGTTCCACAAACAAGACGAGAAAGAAAGTTTTTAATGTGAAAATGTTTTAAGGTTTGAAATGACTATATATCCTAATTAAACATGAAGGTTAATAAAATTTCCAAAATTGGATTGATAGGTTTATAATTGATCAAATTTTACATTAAAACCAATTAAAAATATAATTTTTCATTATATATTATCTAGACGAGCATTTATTTTTGAATTAAAATGTTATATTGTTCAATATTCATAAATAAATGAAATTTATTAGAGAAATTAAAAATTAACCCTAATATAATTTTTACACTAATAGGTTACAAATGGATATTTTTTTGTAAAATAAAATATAAAAAATATAAAAAATTTATTTTTAAAACAAGTGTTCAATCAAAATTCATCGAAATTTCCTTTAAATATAAATAGCTTTCTATGCTTAAAATTGTAACTTTTTATATTATGTCTAGAAATAAAACAAAATGAATGATAAATATTAGATTTAATGTATTATATATATATATATATATTTCATTAATAAAATCCATCAAATGTTATCTTTTATTTTTTTCTTATAAAACAAACTTGGTCACATTTAATTAGATTTTGCAGAAAAATTATTTCCATTTATTTTAGAATTGTTTTCATATTCATTTATAATTAACTAGATACCAAATAATTATTTATATATAAATGTGTAAAACATATTTTTAAAATTATTTTCATCAGGTTCATACAATAGATTCTAATAGATAGGTTATAATAGTAATATTTAAATAATTATATATAGTTGTTTGTTTAAGCTCGATGTGGTTTATCATGCATGTTATTGAATATATGGGTTCCTTACTAAGATATTAAGATTTTATATCCCACCAACATTTAATATTTTTTATCCTCATATTTTGTACATGGGTTTAGAAACCATATTTCAACAATTCAAAATACCTTTATTGAAATCCCACATCAGAAAAAGGATTAATGAAACATATACTTAATAAGAGAAAAAAGATAGTATGAGAGTCACTTGAGATAACACACACTAGGGTTCATATTGTAAAACATTGACATGTAAAAGAAAATAAAATTCAATTTCAAATATATAGTAATAGATAACATGGTCATGATAAAGTTAACACTCACAAAACAATAAATCTGTGATAGGTAAAAAGGTATTGATTTCTCATTAAGAAAAGAAAATGGATAACATTTTCATTTCAATATAATTTTAATATATTTGAGGAATTATTTTACTACCTATATGAATAACATATGGAAATATAATTACGTGAAAAGTAGAGTATCATCATTTAATCAATTTCCACTATAATCTCGTTTTTCTCAAAATGATAACTATTTAAGATGAATTTTTCATACATGAATCATTAGAATCAACATCTATGAATCAAAAAAAAATAAAAAAATAGAAAACATAATATTATACTTGTGTTTATAAATTAACCAAAACCAAAATGGTTATTACATGATAGATAATTCTACATAATTAGTAATCTTTTAGAATATAAAAATATTCATTTAATCTCTAAAATTTTATAGTAATACCCATTGTTCAACATAAAAAAATACTATCCTTAAAATTTATCAAAAAGGATCTAAAATTCAATTAAAATAGAAAATTAATAAGTATTATATAGTATTCTGAGATATGTTTTTAGAATTATCTCCGAATAAAATCAATTACTCTTAAAGTATCAAACCATAGATTAATTTCCCTACTAATATTAAAGACACACTAATTATTTCCATGAATATCTTGAATCACCAATATTAAACAAAAAAATCATATATTATCTGAAAATATAAATAGAAACTTATTCCTCAAATATAATTCCACAATATTCTATTTAACTTAATCATATTAATCTTTAAATGTTTGTAATGTCTTTTGATATAACATTAATCACTTAACATCCAATCATTTTCCAATCTCAAGGGGAACTATTACATAACAAATATGTTACAAATAAAATTTTAATTCATCTATAACCTCATTTAACTAATAATATAAATTCATATTAATCATTAATTCACATCACCAAATGGTATGTGTTTTACTATTTTCACCAATCTATTTTGGGATCAATTATTATGGTCTTGACATACGTTATGGGTTATCACCCATATTTGGGTTTTCATTTTAATAAAACTATATTTTTATAATACTTATAAAATTTTATAAATATTAGAACCATCCTAAAAATAAAATTAATATCTTTTGACATCACATTTTATCTCATTCATTTCATTTTTCATCCCGAAACAAAATAGCCAATGATTGCTTCAAAAAAAAATTCCTCAAAAATATAATATTTAAACTCAAATATCCACAACATAAACCCTTATAATGAGATTAATAGAATATGAACTTATGATAAATGTTAAAATTATAAAAACATGATATTATACCTAACTCTTAAGATATATTCACTTGAAAATAACATAATATCAAATTCTATCTAAACACTACTCGGATACAACCTCTAAAGATACGACCTTAAATAAAACATATTCTTGCTATTTTAAAACGAAAAATATCTTTATTATCTCATGTATATTTCTGGTTTATGGTCTTATAGAATTAGTAAAAACTATTAAATTGTAAACCCATACATTACAAGTGGTCACTTGTATGTAGAATATAATTTTTCCACCGAAGTAAACCATTTAAAAATAAAACAAATTTTTATTTCATGACATATGTTAATAAATTTCATCTTGAACTCATCGTTGTCCATAAAAATCCTTAAAATCCTATGATTGTTTTCATAAAATGGGGTGATAAAAATTGTATTATGGAATATAAATGAAAAGAAACCATTAGTCAAGTGAAAACCCATAATCAATTTTCTTAAAATCATGCATTTTTACCCTAAAAAAGTAATAGTCATGCCAAAAACATCATTATCTTACCTTTTGAAAATAAAATTAATTTAATGAAAAATCATAATAAATGATATAAATAAAATTAGGTAATTTGAGAAATCTTTTTCCTTATCACTCTAAAAAATGGAGTCACAAATATGGCTAGCCTCTGACTCTGTAGTACCAAATGCATTGGAGTTTATAATGTTACCAATCATCCTTGTTTTATCATTGAACCATGATTCATTCGTTTATCACATAATAACCCATAATTTTTTTATCTTGTAACCACCCTTCATTGTCATATAACTTAACAACCCATCATCATAAAAAATTCCCATGAATAATAAAATTAACTTAAACCCTGTACAATATTCCTTATAAAACACTCTTTGAAGAAAATTATCTTTCCATTTTGAAATAACTCATTTGGAAAAAATTGGCACATCTAATAGAGAGATTTTTCTCTGAAAGTTACCATATAAAATTTTAATTTATGATTCTTAATATTAAGGCTACATGAAATTATAAAGCTCATTTCATTCTGTATATGTTAAAAATCATTTCTTTTGAATTGTTTTAAAAAGAAATATTAAAAGTTTATTTTTCAAATAATGTCCCTTACTTGTAACCATAAAATATACATTTTTAATGAATTTGAGTGAAATTAAAAAAAAACATTTTAAAAAAGTGATATACATATAAACACCTTCACTAAAACTATTTTGAGAAAATAGACATTGAAGGGAAATATTTCGAATAATTAATCATTAAAATTTTTTAAAAGATTTTTTTAGTTAAAGAGTCCCTCACAGTGAGTCTGAATCATCTTGTATATTATTTCTTATTTTAAATATTAAAAACATAATAATTATTTATAAAAATAATAATCTTTTTCAAGTTAATTATTCCTTTTATATCACTTGTTATCATATAGTAAAAATTACCTTTTTATTTGAGTTCACGTCAGACTCTTTGATGATATTTGGTACTTCATTGAAAAATGACTTTGGTTTATTGACTATAGTAAAACTTTTAACTATTACACCATATCTATAATAATAATAATTACATAATTATAATTTTTATAGAATAATTATACTTTTAAATCCATCCATTCCATGTGAAAAATAATGTATGTAAAACTAATATAGATGGCAGATCGTACGTACGCCTGAGTAACATTTCTATTTTTCAATTATCACTTTGAAATAAATGTTAGAATAATATTATTTTTTAAAAATGATAAGAAGTTCATAAATATAATATTTATTCTCTAACTATACCTATAAATTCCATTAATGTAAAGTAGTTATTAAAAATGAATCGTATTGGTTTATGAGGTGATAATTCACACATATACAAGAACCCTATTATAATTATTCTATGAATAGAAAAGTAAGAATCTCACTGATAAATTATCCTTTAAAAATGATAAATATTTAATGAATTTCATATATAAACATTAATTCCATAGTTATAACAATTTTATTAGTGATGGTTATGGAAAATTAATTACATCGCTTCGTGAGGTGGTAATCCGCCGAACACATGAATGATTAATTATTTTCCCTTTTGACCGAATTGAAAAAGAATATAGGTTATTAAACTGGAATAATAACTTATCATTATATGTATGATATTGGATTAATAATTTCATTGTGGTTTAATAAGATGTACAGTAGGTGAACAAGAAACAAAAATAAAACATTTGATTAAAATTGATACCTCTTCATTGGAAAATCTACTTTAATTAGGAACTTAACACATCTAATGAGAGTGTTATGCCTAAACTAAGGCCTATAGAATTTCTAGATTTATTATAGGAAGGTATTTTGTTTGGAATTGGAAGAAAAGATGTATTTTTATGCCTAAAAAAATTGAATAATAAGTTCACTTTAATAATAGAGGGTTGGGTAACTCTCGAAATTAGAAAAAATATTAAATTAATATAAATTAATTTTCAATTGAAAATTATTTAAATGTAATTTATTTATAATATAATATTATTTGTGGTATAAATACTCAAATACAACAAAAATTAGATATTTTTTGACAAAATATCTTCCCTTATCCTTTTTAACACATATCTAACCTATTTAACATTAATTATTACAATAAAAGTTTTATTTTTTGAGGGTTAATATATTTATAATATATTGCAAAAAAGTACCATAAATGTATCATGGATTCCATTTATATCATTTTTAGAATAGTGTTTCTAAATTTATGATTTTTCAGAATGTTATATCATTTAATAAAATTATATTTATTTTAAAATGTCATTAATGTCAATTTTAAAACAATTCATTACATTTACTTTTACAAATAATTAATAACATAATACATATTAAAACAAAATTTTTTAAAAAACATGTAACATGTAAAATTCATATATAAAATACTTTGATCACAATATTTATATAATATTACATTATTTTTGTATTTTTAATAATATTTATTTTATATTAATTTTAATAAAATATCTATTACATCAACATTGAGTAAGAACTTAAGATAATTATTTTTTTGCTAAAAATTAAAAAATAAATTCTCATGATGATGATAGATCCTTTATATTATTCATTAATATTTATAGATGAATATATTTTCTGTATACCCCTAAATTAAATATAGTTAGTTATTATTTATATGATTGTGACATCATTGTATTTTATTTAAATAAACTATTTTAAATGCCACAATCATATATAAATTGAATACAAAGACCAATTATTAGAAAATTGATTTATTTTGGATTAAATTTAAACATTATATAAATTTTTTTCTTGTTTAATGGTCATTTTATAGTCCTTATCATATAGTTTTTACCCTTAATTACTCAATTTATACATATTTACCATTCACTATGGTAGCAAAAATTTCCAAGGTTATTATTCATCTCAAAAAACAAATAAAAGTTAACTATTTAATAAACTTTTGGGATTATGTTTCTAAATATGTAATCTATTTTTTCATACTAAATTCTAATATTTTATAGGACCTAATTTAAAATTTGGACTACAGAAGAGGTGATAAAATAGGTTTTTAATGTGAAAATGTACAAAAGTTTAAAATAGTTTTATATCCAAATTCAATATGGAACTTTTTTAAATAACCTAAATTGGATATATATGTATTATTTATCTTATTTTACTTTAAAACGAATATAAGTTATAATTTATCATTATAAATTCTTGAGGTAAAATGTTTTTTTCATTTTAAAATTTAGTGTTATTCAATATTAATCCAAAAATTAAAAATATCAGCAAAATACTGAAAAATAACACTAAGATATTTTTTTTATTATTATTTATAGAATAAATTTGATTTTCAATAATAAAAATTAAAAAAATAAAATAAAATTTTAGTTTTAAAATAAGTGTTCCTTCAAAAGGCTGGAAAACTAACATTAATAAATTGTAGATTTTTACACAAAAAATTGGATTTATTTTAATATCATTCCATGAAATCAAGTATGATGAATATAAATAATGATATTAAATATTTTATATATAATAAATAGTGTTATTTGTTTATTTTATTTTTATAAAACACACTTGTGCAAATTTAAATAGATTTTTAAAAAATATTTTCATTTATTTCTAAAAGGATTATATTTGCATTTTTAATTTATTTTCCACAAATTAATTAATTATATATACATGTGTAAACCGTTTTTTCATAATTTAGTAAATTATTTTTTTATTCTCCATTCTAACAACTAGGTTACAATGAAAATATTTAAATTATAATATTTAGTTTTTCATTTTGTCTCGTTGTGGTGTATCATATTCACTATTGAAAATAGTGTTTCCTTTCTATAATATTGATATGTTTTGTGAAATTAGTATTCTATCCGGACAAAAAATATCATCTGTACCACCCATTTCCAATATAGGGTTCAGATACATGGAATAATCATGTAGCACCCCCCCCTCTTTGAGGTAATTATACATCCTTCTATATATTTTTAGTACAAAAAGTGTTTGGGTTGAAATTAGGAAGGTTTGAAGAACATATGGGTTTTTTTATAATTTTATATAGGTATATGATTTTTTAATGTTTTTGGAAAACCATGAATCCTCTATAGGAAAATGTAGGTAATGAGACAAGGGCTAAAGGGAAGGTACACATGTTATGCATGGTTTATGAAAATCATCTCGAAGTCCAGGAGAAATTGTGATATATTAGACTGTGGAATTTTATGTGGTTATCACATTTTTTAGAAGCCTTGTGATCCAAACATGCAAGTTTATACCCTTCAAGAATTGTCTAGTTCACATTTAGTGCATGGTTTACCAAACCGTCTAACTAACCCATTCTCTATTAAAAAACTAGATCCAAAAAGGGATTCTAGGTCGAACTTGTGTTTTATTTATTATTTTTTCTACATAATAGCCCTAACTCAATATTGTTTTCCCTATAAAAGGTATTATAACCTCTCCCTATTTAAATAGAGGCAATTTAAAGCATTCCTTTGGTGAATTGAAGCTATATTCTAATAGAGGGATTCATTATTAATTATTCATGAATATTTTCTTTGGTCAATATCACCCCCTCTCTCAGATCCTTAGATCTACACCCATTGTGGGTAGACAGTTGTTGGTGGATTATATATATGATCATATCTTTTTTTAATGATATTTTAATATATATAAAGTAGTATTGTGGTGATGCAACCTAGTTTTGTGACATTTTTTATGTTGTTTATCGTTTTTGCAAAAAAAACTCTTGTGGTAGGTGGCTTCACCCTTGACTCCTCCTACCATTACTGATTTTATTAGTTTAAATTGTATAATTGCTTAATTTTGATTGTGAAAATGTGGTTCAAATAATGTTATAAATCCTATTTATTGACGATTTATTTTTTGGGGGATATTGTTGAATCACAATAATTAGTTTCCCAATGAACTTTGGTTTCATGATTCTAAAAATATTATTTAAAAATATTGATATGCTATATTTTTTAAATTGATTTTTTGGAAAGGTTTTCAATGAAAAGGATTTTTTTATTATGTGATTTTGAAATAGTTTGGTAGAAATGTTTTTGTATATACATAGTTTTTTTTTGAGTTTATGTTCGATGTGCCCCGAAATAAGGGATGTGTACCAATGGGGTAGTAGAAATTTAACCCTGGATTGGGGGAATGTTAATGGGAGAAATAATGATGTATTAAAGACTTCTCATGAGTATGGAACTATCAAACATGTATTCACATGTGGGTTTTTTGAGGACCATGGAATGGGTATGCCAAAATTGAATGTCAAATGATTTAATGAATTGTTTATGTTCTTTCCTAGGAAAACTATTTACAATGGATTTTGTTTATATTTTACTAAAACAATTATTAATTTTTTTATATAAACAATTTTATATAAATGGGATAACTTGTTCTATCCCATTCGTGTGATTTAGGAAGACATCAAAGAAAATCTACTATGTTGTGTTACTCACCTCGTCTTCAGAGCATTGGTTCTTTTGAAGATATCATCTATTGGGATAATTAAAAAGGTAATGTATCACACGTTTTTAGTATTACCTTGAGATACTTGGGATGTTTGGGGGAGTTAGATATTGGATTAGCTAAATCATTAGAGTCATGTGGATTTATTCGTTTTTCGTATGCTCATTAAAATGATGTTAGCTATCTTAAATTGTGTTAGTATTTGTTTGGTTTTGATATAAATGAAAATTTTGATTTTTCTTTAATTTTTATCATACATCATGTGTTGTTTTATTTAGTTATGGTTTTTGGTTGGTCATTTATCTTAAGAGGGAAAATCATCCCCCAAATTATAAATGGAATCCTAGATATTTATTGTAATCCTTCGGCATCATGGGGTTATCTCTTAAGGCCAATTAATTTTCACTAACCTATCAATAAAATGATAAGGGGTTGGAATTTAAATTTGTTATCACTTTTTTAGTTCCAGTTTTTTTAAGATAAGTGTTATCAGATTGGTCCACCCTTTTTTGAACAAGTGGTCATTATTTTTTTTAGACATGGAGTTGAAATTACTTATGGCATATTCCTTTAGTTTTGATCATATAATTGAGTAAGATTATAGGGAATAGAAATTTATAGAATAAAAATATTTATCCAACATTTTTATTTTGAACTTCATGTTCCTAGGGAGTTGGGTACCTAATTGTTTTGGAATAACTTATAGGATTGAAATTTCATAGACATTGGTTTATCCAATTGGAAGAGCATGAAATACATTATTGGAATTGCTTCCCACTAGGAGTTTAGATTTCATTTATATAAATGACATATTCTTCGATGGAATGTGAAGGAATATTTAATAAATATTGAAAATGATTTTATTTTCAAAACTAAGTTGAAATATTTGAAAAATTGTTCAACATGGAAATGGGTGATTTTAAAAAGAATTTTTCAAATTGTATGATGTGGTAGAATTTGAAATTATAATCCACTATTTGATAGATATTGTCACTAATGTGTTTTTATCATTATAAAGAATGGAACCTGGTATGAATCACAGAAACCAATCAGAAGAAGATGTGGAGAATGTGGTTATACCTGGGCCACTTGTGTACGAACAGATAGTTCAGATTATTATCCAACAATTTCTAGTTGTGTAGATAGGGAGCTAGAGAGATGATCCAAGATAAGTAGATAATTATGTATAGTTCTAGAAATAGAATCCATAAATCTTTTAGGGTGATCCTAAAATAGATAAAGTAGAGGTGTGGCACAATAGGTTGAATCATATCTTCGATTTCATTGAAACACCATCGGAGATGATAGTGAATCTAGTGACATATATGATAAAGGATCATGTACATTAGTGGTGGGACCTATCTGACCGTTCTAAATTAGATTGTGGCCTTGACTGGGAGGAATATGAATAATTGTTTAGCAAACATTTCTATCGTCACACATTCATGTTTTAGAGAAAAATGTACATATTCATCTTGGAGTAGGAAAATATTTCCATCAATGAGTATGAAATTAAATTCATGGATTTAGTTGAGATTTTCACCTAAGGATGTTTCTAGTGCATCCTTGAAGGATTGCATCATTGAATCAAGCATGATATAGGATATTCACTTGAAGATAGGTGTGCTCTATATTATGGACTATTGAGGGATATTAAATAGAATTAATGTTGATTAACATGACTCTCATAAAATAATGGAGGAGGATATATGTTTATACCCATATGAAACTGAGGGAACTCTATTGTTGAGATAATGTAGAAAAAGGAAAACTATTTCCACGGTTGGAGCATGACATAGAATCAGATAGTTTGATCAGAAAACCTTCCTCCATTACCTGAGAGAAAATAATGTTGTTTTTAATGTGGTTTTACTAACCAGATAAAGTGAATGCGTCCATAAAAACCTAGATAATTAAACAACTATGAATAGATGGAGCATATTAAGTGCTATTATCATAATACTTTGTGATTGGGTGGTTGGAAAACATTTAAGTTATTATAGGAATCATATGCTTTGATGGGGAAATGGAAGAAGAATCAATCTTGTCAGTAGAACTGATTTAACCATGCTGCTTTTAGGACTACCATGACTCATTAGGTAGGGAAATCTAAACTAGTCAAAATGGAGTAGAATATTTTGAGAAATCAATTATAAGATGTAAAATAGGTTATGTTGGTTGATCAGTTTGGACTATCTACATCAACATGTATTATTATTTTTAAATCTACTCTTATTAATGTTCTCTTTGATACAAGTGCATTTCATTCATTTATTTCTTCGCAATCTATTTATTATCTATGTTTAAAACATGAGATGATTCCCACTACGATAAAACATCTAACTCCTATTATTAAAAGAGAATGTAGAGCCTTTATTGGTACATAATTTTCTATAATTGTTGATTGAGATAACTAAGAATTATATTTTTCTATGTTAGAGATCCATGTCCATGTTGTAATTCTGGGTATGGATTGGTAGAAAATATTCAAGGATCACATCAATAGTTATAGAAGAAAAGTGAGTTTCACGACTGAGGATGGTGGAAAGAATCTCTTTAGAGTTAAAAAGAATATAAAGGAAAGTACAATGAGCATTTTTTGAATTAGAAGTTAAAATATTTTCTTACTAGTTTGCAGGATTAACTTTGGCATCGATAACTGATATCAAGAAGAATAGTTTCTCTGAAGTCATGGATTAATTTTCAGATGTGCTTCCTGAAACGTTTTCATGGATACCACTGCTATGGGTAGTGGAGTTTATGATTTATTTCTTCATAGGGACCAGAAAAATAACACTTCTTTCTTATAGAATTCCATAAATAGAATAATGGTAGTTTTATGTATAGTTGGAAGAGATGAAAAGAAATAGTTTCATTCGGCCGAGAAAGAATCTATAGGCCACTCGAACCTTCTTCATCAAGAAGGAAGATATAACTATAAGGATGTGTGTTTATTATTGTAAGATTAATCAAGTAACAATAAATAATTAGTATCCTGTTCTATTCCTTAATGATATGTTCGATCAATTAAGGGGAGATTGGTGGTTCTCTAAGATTGACTTGCGATCAGGATATAACCAATTGCAGGTGTGGAAGGAGGATATTCTGAAGACAAATTTTAGAAGAATATATAGACATAAAAAATATATGTTATAGCCTTTTGGTCATATGAATTAACCATTAGTTTTTATTACATTTATGAATTGGATATTCTAGAGATATCTAGATTCATTTTTGGTGGTCATTGTGAACAATATCCCGGTGTATCCAAGGGAAAGCGATTAGCCTGAGAGACACTTGGAAATAATGTTGGGATTATTAAGGGATCATCAATTGTATAACAAACTAAAAAAATATCCTTTTTCGATAAAAGATGTATTCTTTCTTGGCCTTGTAATTTCTTAAATAGGTGTTTCAATGGATCCATATAATAGTGAATTTTTTATCTCCTAGAAACCACCAAAGAATGACTTCAAGATACAAACATTTCATGGTCTATCTTGTCGTTACCAATTATTTATTCATAAATTATCATAGTAAGCTTCACCTATGATAACATTTAAAAATAAGTATATTACATCTCAATAGAGTGAGGAATTTTATTAATATTATCTTGAACTAAAGGCTCTCATTAGATCCTCATTAATCTTGATTTCTCCAAAATCAAGACAAGGGTACATGTTGTATTACAATGCATTGTGATCAGGGTTGTGGTGTGTTATCATTAAATGAGAAAATGTTGGTTGGTATGGTTTACAGGAGTTGAGAGTGAAAGATATGAACTAAAAAAAATTCCTTGAACTTAGCTACAATCTTTTTGGGTTTGAAGACATTGTGACACTACCTCTTTGGTGAGAAATTTCCTCTGTTCACATATCATAAGAGTGTGAAACATATTTTCTCACAAAGGGATTTTAATATTAGTGGAAGAAGATGGATGGTGAATCTCTATAATTTTGACTTTTACTTGTCTTATAAAATGGGTAATGAAAATATGGTGGAAATTAATTAAGCAGGAAGTCATATACTCAGTTGAAAAAAGAAGCTTCTGATGAGTGACATTCGATGTCGGTCCTAGCTGACATGAGTTTGAAATGTGAATACCAAGGTGATATTTGGGTTTTTTATAATTTATTTGATTCTGGATCTTGTGAATATTATAAATGTTTCATTGGAATATGATTCAAAATCTATTTTAATGAGTTCAAAACATAATGGTGGGGAGACTAATGAGGGGTGGAAGCTAGGCCAGGTTATCTCTACAATAAAAAGGCCATATTGAGATACAAGAATGAGTTAGTGAGCTAGAATAACGTATTTCATTTCTACCATAGTTCTGTGCAGTGAATAATGTGTCCATGTATCTTGGATGAAATTGTATCTACCCAGTCCTGACCAATTGATCGTATGAGATCACTACAAGAAAAGACACATATACACACAATTTGTAACCATGGGTATTTCCCTCCAAAACCATGGGGAGTTTACCTATAAATATACCTCTAGTCCATAACCATAATTTATAAATTATCTACCATTGATTTTAGAACCATGGATACAGTTTTATTCCACTATTCCACTAACCTTATACACACAATTTCAATTATGTGGTTATAGGTTTTAGAAAATCACCTATCATGAGTTTTGATCCCTGTACCACCTATATATAATTATTTCACCTAACCACTACTACAAATTAACATATAGTTATAAATTTATACATATATATTTATATATTTATCCAAACTATGATTATATGAGTAAAACTTTTGCAATAGGTGTTCTCGTGAAAAAAATAGGTCCCTTGAAAATATTTTTTCCCTCCTTAAAGTGGGAAATATATACCCATAATGTTTGGAAAACCATGGGTATTCGCATGACATATACCCATGGTTTTTTAGAATCATGGGAATAAGTCTTTAAAAGACCCCAATACCCATTAATTTTTCAAAAACCATGGTTATATGTCTTGAAAAATACCCTATACCAATGATTTTTAAAAAAATATGGGTATATGTTAAAATATAAAACCAATACCCACCATTTTATAAAACCTTGGGTATAGGTTCCCATACAATCCATATACCCATGATTTTAGAAAAAACCATTGGTATAGGGGTGATATATATACATGATTGTTTCCAAAAATGTGGATATAAGGTTATTTTTTAGTTATGGATCATGTTAAACTAGATTTGGATGCTTCATTGATGCACATGATAGTGCGGATTCTAGGAAAGAGAATGTGTTTCATGGAAAAATAATCGGTCTAGTACATGTTTTTTGGAAACATGGTAAGATCTTGGAAGAGACTAGAGAACCTGAGAAGGAAATTAATGAGAAACGGTCGAAAATCTTTTAGGTAATCAATTGTCTTATACTTTCTATGGATGAAAATTCATAAGGTGGGGAGAACGTAGAACCCTAAATTTATGGTAATTAACCCTTATTTTATGTATTTTGAGTATATAATGTGTTTGGTTTATGTTTTTGTAGGTTTGGTGAACTTTTATATTTTTTGGGGGGTATTTCTACATGTCTATGGTAGGTGAATGGTTTCGGAAAATTGTACAACACTTACAGGAAACTATGCATAATGAGACTTTGGTTAAAGGGAATGTAGATGGAAAAAAATATTTTCTGTAAACCACATGGAAACTTAGTTGAAACCATGATATGTGGGACATTTGGATATGGAATGGTGGGTGTATAGTTTTGAAACTATATGAGCAAACTGTGTATGGTTTTACCCTTCAGGTAGTTTCCAGAGCATGAATAGTGCGCAGTTTACTTAACTGGGAGGCTATACCATGAATGGTTAAAAAGTATATACTAAAAAAGTGGATCTTGTTCATCATTCTATTTAATTTTTATTTTTTTTCTAAAATCATTCCTAACATGGTATTTCTCTCTATAAGAGGTTGGAGAACATCTCCCCATCAAATTGAAGGTTATACCAAGGATTCTCTTGGTGATTTGAAGCTATATTCTTGTAGTATGGTGGTGTTCTTGAGCATTATACATGAAATTTTTGATATACTTTTCCCACTCTCTCATTTTTTTATATCTACACCCTTTTTGGGTAAATCTATGGTGGAGGTTACAAATATTATTAGTTTTTTATTACTATTATAGGGGAAGAGATCTAAGGTGGGTTCGTGGAGATTAAACCCCATTTTTTGAAATTTTTCATTTTGTTTATTATTTGTTCCAAAACTATTATGGTGGGTGGGATGAATCTCATCCCCTATAACAATAACTGATAAGATTAGTTTCAAATTGGATTAATTACTTTATTTTTATTGACATAATTTGGAGAAAATAATATTATAAACCATCTATAGCAATGATTAATGGGTTTGGGTAAAATTTTATAATAACAGTATTTAATATTGTAAGGATATTTGGTTTCTTGATTTTAAGTTTTTTATTTTAAAATATCAATTAAAAAGATTTCTGAAATGGCTTGTTGGAATGGTTTTCAACAAAAATGGGGTTTTATTGAAATGGTTTGAAATATTCCGGTTGAAATGATTTTTGGAAAACATGGTCTTTGTGTGAGTTTAGATTGGACATAACCCTAAATATGGGACCTTCTCTAGTGGGTTACTAGGGTCTTGACCATAGATTGGGGGGCATGTGTTAGTGGGACACAATGTGATTGGACAATAGAGCACTATTGGGTATATAACTGAAAAACAATCATTCATGTGTGGTTCTTTTATGAACTATGTAATGGGTATTCCAAAATATAATGTTAAATGATTTAAAGAATTGTTTAAATTTATTTCCTTGGAAAATTGATTAATACATTTTTGTTTATATTTTGATATAAACTATTCTATAAATTGTTTTATATCATATATTTTATATAAATGGTATAACAAGTTCTACCATATTGGAGTGAGCTGGGATGTCATCATGGAAAACCTATTGATTTCTATTACTCACCCAATCATTAGGAATTTTTTTTTGGAAGATATCAACTATCCAGATGTGGTAAAAGTTAAAGTACCACACATAATTAGAACAAACTCATGATACTTGGGTTATTTAGTGGAGTTAGATATTGGATCATATGGATATTTAGATTTAGGTTATTATCTTTTAGTTTAATTTTATTGTCTTTTTCTATTTACATTGAAATTTTTTTCTTCCTCTATATTACTCATTGGTTGGTTTTTGATATATATGAAATATTTGTGTGGCCTTTCATTTTTTATCATGTATCATGTAGTATTTTATCTAGTTTTGTTTGTCATTTGGTAGTTTATTTTAAATCGTAAATCATCCTCTAAATTTTTAGTGAAATTGTTAGTAATTATTTGCAGTCTTTAGGTTTTTGGGGATTTCGCATAAGGACATGAAACATCTCACAATCCTCTTAAGATAATTATATAGGGTGGGACCTTAAAAATCATCTACATTTCACCACTTCCTCATGATCCCAACAAAAACATCAATCAATTTTTGTTCTCTCATCTTATATTAATCTTGAGTATCAATCACACATAAATTGTTCTGGAAATATCGAATCAATGACCCCATAGTATAATGATGAAAAATGTGTGTAAAAGAGGCTATAATGGAAAAATAACAATGTGAGTTCATCATTGGCCATTAGGATCTCAGACAATGATAAAAATTTTATAAAATATATTGGAATGAAACATTGGTGGGGCATAATAAATAAATAGAATCCAAAATGGTAATTAAAACCATGTCATGAGAGGAAGTAAATCCAAGAAATCTAAATAAGGTAAATGTTCATTTATCAACACTCAAAAGGTCCAAAATTCATAAATAACAAGACCTACCTCCATAATAGATTGATCATGGGTGGATAACACATATTTGATAAATGAAGATTAATATCATGATGCATTCATAATTTGTCTCATGAATCCCCTTGATTATTCATCTTTAATAAACATTTTGGAGTCTATTAACTCCAATGGCCCGGTTCCACCTCATAAACCTTTAATATCCCATGGTTATCTATCTATCCTAGGTGATTTTCTATTATATAATTTTAATAGAGTATAGGGAAAGGTCAAATGATTAATAATTGGAATTAAATTATCATTTAATCTATTATCAATCCGGCCAATAGAAAGGTTATATGTAATTTCTGTTTTTGACTAAACATATGGTATGCCTAAGGTAAACCATTCATCTTAGAAACCATGTGGTCTCATTTTTTCCATTCGATGTCTCGATCAGTGAAAACCCATTTCATTAAAATAATATGAAAATATATGATTTAATATATTTAATTTTATTAATATAATAAATTGATGGTCCCATGATTCCCAAAACACCATGCCAAATATGAGAAAATTTATAGAGATACATAAGAAATTATTCAAAATACCATACCCTAAAAAATACTATCATTACATTTCTCCTCCTTCAAGTATTATTTCCTAGAAAACCACAAGAAACGCAAAAAGGTACTGGTACTGAGACCACATCTAGCTATCACACTCCTAGTATCTCTAATAAATGACTCCAATCTTCCAAAGTATGTAAAATAGAAATTATCCATATATACCGGATCTTCACCTACTGATCCTTGACCACTAATAAGTAATCTGAGAAGGTGAGTCCACCATCAATGCATAGCTCCCCATAGTCAATAATGTGTGACCTATCATTCATGAATGTAAAATTTTGTGACACAAGGATTATTCCATATACTTGGTTTAAATATGGGGTAAGACTTCAAGGAATGAAACTGTATCGTCGCTCTGCCAAAACTCATAAGGACTGATCAATCTAAGAAAAAACTATGTACCCTTTTAAATACTCTATAATTCCCATTATGAAAAAAAAATATAATGAATAAATGGTCTCCATGTTCAAAATCCAAGGTTCAATTAGGTATGTTTTTGAAATATTTCTATTGATGATGAGATGTCCTCCAATATCGTGGACCACCTAACAATTTTTCCAACATAACCTACACCAGTTCAATCCCAACAAGAAAAGTCTCATGAATCTAAATTCCTCACAATTGTGGCATTTACGGTCTCTCGTACTATACCTCAATTTGTTCCTTATACAAAATAAAGTGACATATATTATTATAATTAATTTCCAAAAATGTAAAATATTTCAAAAAGATCTATCTGAATAATAACACACATGCGCACAACACTCTTTCAAAAACATAGATGGTTTGGTTAGACAATCCTCATACATGTGGGTGGAATGTTGTTCTTTTCTATAATTAGGTTCCAAAATCCTTTTACAAACTTCTCCACAACCATGATTAATATAAAAAATCATAGTTAGATTTGATTAATGTGGGAACCCCATGAAGATGGATGGTCTCTTAGAGAGACAAACACCCAAACACTCAACCATGCTATTTCCTTAGATTAAAAGGTAGTGTTCTAATTTAGTAATATGGTAAAAAATCACCTATATAGTGTCGTTTAATCTCATTAGATATGGATTCATATCACTAAAACTATTAATATTTCATCCCACTTCCATTTCAAAAAAAATCAGGATTTTGAGATAGAAATTTCAAAACATGGCATCCCTCATTTACATACTAAAAAGTGAGGAAAAAATAAACAAGATTAACAACACCCCCACCAAATTCCATCCTAAAAAAACTTCCACTTTTGGTTATGGAATATGTTTTAATTCCCAAATTTTCTTTGAATTTGGAGGTCTAAAAATATATCAACACATCCACGTATAACACCACCAGAACCACCATTAGTTCTTCGAAAATTATAATGTTATCCCGGCCATTAGGAAACCCATATGTTGAATCTCCGAAGTATATATGGAATGATAAAACATCAGAGTTAATATCTCCCAATTCATATTCACTTTGATAAGGAAGAATCTATAGATTTAACACCATGAAATAAATATATTATAAACCTTTCTCCTCCACCAGGTTTATCTCCAACAAATTCATCTACTTTGACACATCCTCCACCAAATGATAAATAGATATCCTACTAAAGGAATATTCCATAACATTTCCCACCCAAGGATTAGAGAATATCACAAATTCAAATTCTCATGGGAACTCCAAATAATTCTTTTATATAAAGTTCAATTCTCCCTAGGTAGAGATATACCTAAAATATTGGTTGATTGAGAAAAAAAACACTCACCCAAAAGAAAACACATTAAAATATTAAAAGTTAATATTACCATTTACAAACCAAATTTGGGGTCATGAAGTTATTCTAATAGGTTCTCAACTACCTCAAACCTTATTTTTTTACTTTCTTGCTCTATGGAAATATGCATCCGAGCCTAGATCATTATCAATCACAAAACAAAATGCACTCAAGTCCCTCCTCTAGAAGCCTCAAAAAATAGTACTACTAAATATCTTCCATAAATTCTTTATAAATTCACCACCACCCAGGATAATAACATGTCTTCCCATTCCATTTCAATATAGTCACAATGGGTTTTGAAACCAAAAACATACATCACAATCCTCTAAAAATAACATAAAAACAAGGGAATATTTCAAAATATGTTAAGATTATTGGTTCATACAATTTAAGAACTACATCAACCATTCTCGTGTGTATGGATTCTACTTTATCATAGATTTCAGGATCTAGAAATTATTCCTCTAAAATCCAAAATAGATTCATTGAGACATTACTATATTTAGTACTCCTGGAGTATGTATATGACCATCCTAAAATTCCTGGGGTGTACACATAAAAGGAAAAGTATTGGGGACTGTAATAAATAATGGAAACCCCAAACCTATACAATAATGGATAGAATATTTTATTTTTTAAGATATATGAACATTATAGTCGAATGTTTCACACCAAAGTTAATCACCATTAATTAATATTCCATGAGAATCATCAGCATGTTTCCTATGGAATTATATCTACATAAACCCATAATTGGTTATATAACGACCTAATATCCCACATAGAATACCATATCATTCCTTCCATCTAGAAAAATAGGTTTTAAATCCGTGGAAAATGTTACTTTTCCATGTTCATCACCTATTTTGTGTTATAGTGTACAATAAAAATCTTGGAGTTCTCATCCTCCATTTTCATGAGCAACAATATAGATGCCCATGAGGGCACTATAGCTCTAATGAAACACCTCTCTTAGCATCCACCACTACTAGGGTCATACCAGCCAACAAATTATAATTTTATTTTATCATCATACAACCATGAACAAGTTGTTCTGTTTTAGATTTCCCTTTTATAATGAAGTAAAAACTAATCCTTCCTTATTGGACACCAAAAAAACCTCATGGGTCTTATTTATATGATAGAAGCATAACACTATATAATATCTCCACTAAGTATATATTTACACAACCAAAGCAAAGTGAAATAGTCAAAAAAATTTCATTTTTAATCTATAGATGCAAGGATCATGTTAAAGGATCAAAATATACAAGTATAAAATATGGAAAGGTGGAAGGAAAGAGTCACCTACACCTTTTTATAACAAAACTACAACTAATATATAAATGTCATGGGTCATCACTCACATCACATTGGTTCGTCGGGGTCATAAGAATACTCTTCATGTAGTTATCATTCCACTTTCCCACTGGTTCCACATATCCAATGTTTTCATAGACACCTAAGAACCTATAAAATTATGTTGAACATAAAAACCAAATGAACTCATCCACTACACCTTTATAGTGACTTCGTTGGGTAGCACTGACTCGCCCACATGTCTCGAAATAAAATAATAAGAGAATACATTAGGCGGGATTAAGAATACAAATTCATCTTATGCTTCAAGTGACTTCAAAAATAAACTATATGTATATTCATAAACTATATGTGTTTTTATAAATAATTCCAGCTATTAGGAGCTCTATCTAACTATGAGGGGTCCATTAGAAGGCATAAAACCAAATCCATCACCTATATCTAAACCTATATTGCACATGGGAACATTGGAATGTACCCATCTCTTAAAATGTTCTCATCCCTATCCCAGTAGAGGTTCACCCAAACATGGATCTATATGACCACCCCCACAAACATCCTTCTACTTAACAAAGAGGAGTAGTGTGAGTGAAAATTATAGATCGATTTGGGACCACATAATCCAAAAAACTAGATCTATTGCCTAATGTAAATAATCCACTACCAAATTATATATCTATCCATAAAGCTAGAGTGTTATCTATCACTACAAATACCCTATATGAAAGTACATTGAAAATTTTCATCATATCATGCTGGATATATCAGATACTCTACAAATTGGAAATCATGCACCTCGATAACTCGGTGTTTTTTTATGTGCTACTCGTTTTGTGGAAGGACTACTATATTCTATCCTATGTTTAACACATTAAGAGTATGTGCATGTAAGAAAGCATAATCACTCAACTCGTCGACATTCTGAAACTATCTCAGAATCCTTGATGGTTTTCATCTTAAAATATTCATGAAAATTTTCAATGCAAACCATGTTCAAAGAGACTATCAGGGGAGATAACTCAAAAAGGATATTGGAGTAAAAATTAAATTTTTTTACATAATTCATGTACCACTAGTTTCCCCGAAACCAGTTCTTTATTATTGCAACTCCACAAGATGGTAGGCAGGGTCTTGGTTAATGGATAAGTCAGTTTTTACACCATCATTGGGTTCCCTGGCCTAAGAGATGAACATGATACACTCCAATACTATTTCTCTATGTTCCAATGAAACGCCTAAAAAATCTAACTCCAAAAAAATCATCTATAAGATATAAATTAATTAATATAAATCTTACATGAACCCACTATATAGGACCCCACTAGGACTATAAGTATGGAGAGAGTGGAACCCCAAACCCTCCTCTAATAGGACAGGGGCTGATGAAAAGCATTGAGTAGGCATAACACTGAAATTGGAGGTGTTGGAATAAATTTATGACACATTAATTACCAACTGGATCTATAAAATTGTGTAAAGAAATAAAAAATTAGAATCCTATGGAGATTAAAAAAATATTGATACATCCTCTTGGATACATATCAGAGTTCAACAATGAAATACAAATGTATAAAGGTTAAAATACATCCCCATCCAAAAAATATCATGGGGAACCAAAATGAAAGAAAATGATAAAATTAAATTAAGGGATACCTTGGTAGAAGATCACATATTCCAAATACCGAACACAGCCAGCGCAACCATGTACTTATAATCTCAACTGCAACCTAGTCCACCGTAGTCACCGCTAATGTATCCGCTATCATCAAAATATAGAACATGTGTTTGAAACTCTCAAGTCCATGTGAGTATATAAATTCCCATTATGATGATCTGAAAACCAAAAGGGAATAAAAACAATAAAATTTTAACCTCAACTCACAAGCAATAGGGTAATGTGACCAAAAATCATATATAATCACAAAGAATCCCAAGAGATGTGATATATGGGATCTACATATTCTTATAATGATATGAATGATTAGTCATACTATAGCTCAAAAGGTCCCATATATGATAGAATTCCCCATGCACATCCTCGTAAGAATTAGTATGGAGGTCTTACAATTAGCACAATGCTCTATTGCAGAGGGAGTTCTAACTCAAGTGGAGGACCCACTCCTTCCAATGATTCATGGTAATAGAGTAACACTACTAAGATAAAGGGCCATCACCCTCTATTTTTATCGGGGAGTATAGACCCTATATTTAATAATAATATGGGAGGAACCACACCCTTCTATAACAAAAGAGTATCGACCCCAACATATCACTAATATTGAAACATAACTATTTCCATTGGGATAATATTACAAGAATAAGTGACTTGATCATAATATGTTGTTCCATATTATAGATTCTTTTATAAAGGGTTTCATTATGAAATATTTTAAAATATAATAAGAATAGGTTACTTGTGTTCCCAAATATAAATACCAAATAATGATATTTACATAGAAGGAGGATCTAGGGGATGTACATGGTGCATCTCATGAATTTAATGGACGTCCTTGTGTCATGAATACACTAAAAGTTTAAAAGGAAAACTATATAATGATTCATCCTAGGGAAGTGATGCGTGAAACCACACAGGGCTTAGGTTTTTTTTCACTAATCATAGGATTCTCATTTCATGTATGGATACATAGGGTGTAATATTATGGAAATGGTGTGTGGGAAAATACAACTTAAAATATATGTTCATCATTGAACATGGGTTCTCTAATTGAGTATGGGTATATGTCCCGTAATCTATGGAACACAACATGTAAGCCCCATGGGTTAACAAAGAATTTGTTGTCCAAACATGGCTTGGCTACCCATTCGAGGGATAATGGTGTGTGGGTCATCTACATAGCGTGTAATATTTATAAGGGAGCAAACCCTAGCTAAAACATGGATGAGTACACATGTTTTTGTTCTTCATAAGTACATGACATGTATAACATTTTTTGAAGAAACACATGAAATTATCATATACAACGTCCATCACCTCCAACTCCACTCTATCCTTGAAATCCACCATGAATCAAGGATCCCCATTCACCAATATTTTACTATTTACAATGGATAGATATAGGACACTCATTGATTTGAAGAAAAATTACCATCATCTACTTGAAGCACCCCATGGTCTAGATCTCAATAAGTCCCCCATCCTACAATTATTGGATATCCTATGACACAGACACAACACCATCATGACCCCAAATATTGATTTCTAGTTTCCATGTGGCTAGAAATTGAGATTCAGGTATCCTGTGAATGATCCAATATTCAATCCATTTCTAAAAAGGGATTCAGATACTAAGAAACATAATAAAAAATCTACAGTTTCCTCACCATAATTACATATAATTCCATACATTTCAGTCCAAAAAAATCTATGGATATGTTTTGTTAATCAGTATCAAAAAAAAGTTTGATATTATTGAATTGGTGACTCCATAGTCAGACAATGTATAACGCAAAGAACCAAGTTAAGAATGAAATAATAGAAATTCGAAATCATAATTGGAAGTTGTGAGTTTATCCAAAAATCCAAATTTTACCAAAAATATGGATGACAATGTGGTTCAAGAAATGATCAAAATATCAAATGATAATTAAAATCAGATCATGAAAATAATGGAATCCACGATAGCTTATGTAGATAACTGAATCATGCTGAACAATTAAAATGGGAAAATCCTCCAATAATGATCCCTAAATGAATAATGGATTCATCATTGATGAAGAAAATAGCCACTAAGAATGAAGATCAACACCCCTATACATTCATCGGTCATCTCATATATCACCTTAATCGTATGTCATTGATCTCCTTTCCTGAAACAATAATGCCAACAATGGACCTCCTCTCCAACCACTATTCTTTGAGGGTTTTGGGGATAAACTAGGGTTTTTTCAAGACATATTTGAAATATACAGGAGGTATATTATATATTTATATTAAGTTAAATTAATTTATAAAGTAATTTATTTAATTTACCTTCCAATAACTACCTTTGATTGAACATTTGACACTAACCAAACCTATGGTTTACATATGGTAAACACAACATTTATAAAATAACAATGGTATATTATTTTTTATCTGAGGTCTCGATCAATAGAAACACTATTTATTCCAAAAACTATGGGTAGACGTGCATTAATTTAATTTATATTTTTATTATGTTAATTACATGTTCCTATGATTTCCAAAACATTGCACCAACTCCAAATAAATATTTATAGATTCCAAATAAAATATTAAAATGATAAATCTATTGAAATTGTATCCATTACAATTATATATTAATGATAATTTAATTTATAACTGAAGGAAATATAAATGGATTGGATGAAAGTAATTCGTTAAGGATCGACCAGAACATTGGGCAAGGTTCTAAGGATATTACTAGAAAAATACATCTACCTTATGAATATGGTGACACTCTAGATTAAAATAAAAAACATTTGATTCCATGATAGAGAATCTACTTTCAAGACATGGACAGTATATAAGGATATGATTATGATGTTTTCACACCAAAGAGTGACCCTTTTTATGTAGTTTTAAATATTTTACTTTTTTCAATAAAATTATTATGTTATCATTGATGGAGAATTTATAGGATGATTGATAAAGACTCAAACCATATCAAAAAAATATCATGGATGATTTATCAAGGAATATATATCATTAAAAGGAGAGATAAAATCTTCTAGAAGTGGTATTCACCCACTATAAAGAAACAATGTCTCTAAAATTCCAATAGAAAATAATGTTGAAGTAATTGAAATAGTTTTTACTCCAATGAATTAATGGTGTACTACATAATCTACAAAAGATAATTCCATATAATATGTTTGAAGGACCATGAATTAATTAATATTTTCATTTTGAGATAAGGAAAAATAGAATTCCAGACATGTGTTTTGTGTGGTATAATTGGCCTAAAATAACTTTTTAAAACCAATTTGGAGAATAATTTCATCTAATTACCTTAAATAAAGGTTATAAATATTAAATAAGTTTAAAAAACATGAATAGTATCTATGTTATACTAATAAATTGATAATAAACACAAGTACCTAAACTATTTTAAAAATCTATATCATGCTATGGGACAATAATTGAAATATAGTAAAAACCCAAACATTTCTAATAGTAAACATAAGAACCTATGTTATTTTCTACAGATTTTGAGACATGAAATATTAAGAAAAATGTTCAATATCTCACCCAATGTGAAAAAATTCAAATTAATATAGTTACAACATTCTCAGATGATTTATAGGAAAATACTAAATACTTTATCAGGTAGTATTGATGTTATATGGGAGAATAAAAGGGATACGAAATTGAAGAGTTAATGGGATATGAAGGATAAATATCCCACCATGAAGAAGGATAATAAAAAACTATATTTATGGAAAAAATAAAAATCCATAAATAAAGTAGTTAGTAAGGATTATTATGGTTAATAATAAAGACTGATGTAGACACATCATATCCATCAAAAGTGAAATGTCCCCAGATACCTCTTCCATTTATAGATAAGATATTCAAGAAAATGTTAAAGCATGATATAACAGTTTATCTAAATATTCAAGAATCTATACAAAAAAATCATATTCACAATAAAATTCATAAAATTCTTAATATTCCTAGTTTCTCAACGTGATATTATCAAATAAAAATAAATTTGATAATTTTTTAGTCGTTTCATTAAGGGAATAATTCTCAGTTGTAGTTCAAATAATGTTTCCACTAAAACATTGAGATCATATAAGATTACCTATTATTTGGACTATTATATAATGAAACTATATAAAATCCATTTATAACATAGGTGAAGTGGAAATATAATATAATATACTGTTTTCTAGAATATTATGCTAATGAATAAAAAGTCCAGAAGAGTTTATAATCAACAAATGGACAACCCAATTATGTGCCATATTATCATTCTATAGATTATATTGTTAAATATAGGTACATTTATTTCACCCATAAAATTTATTATTTTAGAAATGGATGAATAAGTGGAGGTATTGATCATCAATTATTGAGAATTTTTACCCATGGTGGATTCTCTTATTATAGTTGATGAAGGATATATATTTCCCATGTCATATAGGAAGAAGTAAAATTTTAGTTTATGAAAATAGTAATGTGTAGAGATGAATAAAAATATTACCATACAATCATTACTACTAATTAGGGTAACAGATTGATAGATTTGTATTTGGAGGAGGATATAATTATACTAGATCTTATATATGAGTAAATGGATGGATATGTAAATGATATTTTCAAATGACCATCATATGAATATGGAAACATTGATTGGGAAAAACATTTAGTGGAATTATTTTTTCAATTGATTACCTCATTTGATAATCTAATGAAGTGAGAGTTGAGTGAATCTAAAGATATTTTTTAATATTCATTATTTAGATATATATAGAACATACACCTAGATGTGAGTTATAAACATTAAAATTCGAAAGAAAATTAATTGTTTATATTGTTAAATAAATTGAAGAATAAAATATAATATAGAATCATCAACATCAATGATATATATTCATATATATATACTTATAGGGTAAAACAGACCGAAGGATAAATAATGACTTGGAAACCAAAAATGATTTTGAAAAATCTAATAAAATTATTATTAAAGAAATAATTGTCAAAACTATTAGATATTGATATTATATAAAAAATTAATTCTTAATGGAAGACTTATCTAAAATTTTTATATAAGAAAAGAGGGTTTACTATGGTGAATGAAGTATATGTGTTGATATCTATCATAATTGTAATGGGTTGGAGTGTGTGTGGGGACTATAGAAGGGAAAATAATTAAATACTAAAGGATTACATCCACTTCGATTTTATTTTTCAAATTATATAGTTGTTAGCCAGGAAATATTATTACTACTTACCAGATGGATACATCATATATGACCATATTTTAGTGCCACCAGAATTTTGTTTAAAAATGAATTTTGAAACACACTATTTTCATAATTTTGAAAAAACTACTATTATAAAAATATTTTGAAATAATAATTCAAGAATTATTAAAAAATTTAAATTCAAAAGTATTAATATTATGTGTGTGGTTTGGTAAAAGCATTCATAGTATCCATGAAATAAAGAAATTTTGGCATAGTGATTAATGAAAGTACATTGTATGGTATGCGAAACCATGATGAGTTCCCATTTGTTTTTATAATTTTTACTAAAACATTTTTTTATGAAAATTCAACATCCATAAACTATTATTAATTGATATATAGAACATTATAATTATATTTTGAAAGATATATTGGGATTACCAAAATAATTATTAATTTGTTTAATAATTTCATTTTTTTAAGTGATATTATATATAGATATATCATGAATTTTTATTATTATAAATATTGATTGTGATGGTTTTTAGTTTAAATATAATATAGAATGATATTATTAATTTGGAATAACAATATATTATTATATCATGAGTAATATTAATGTATATAAATAAAAGGAAATTAAAATTTTAATATATGCAATTGTTTTTTTTAATTTTTATTTGTAATTTACCATGAAAAAATAAGACACACTCCTCCCCTTTCTCATTCCATAGATTATATATATAGATGATTGAGTTTTAATCCCATTATTTATTAAATTTAAACCACCATATAGGTTTGAAATAAAATGTGTTTGGGGTATGTTATGCATCACTAAATCACTGTTTAATCTAATCTTGATCCATTATTTCTTTCTCTCAGTTTCTTTGCATCTAGGGTTTTTGTCATATTTATGTTTTTCTTTGTTAAGGGAAAACCCATGAATCTCATAGGTATTTTAGGGTTACAAGGATAGAAACTCCATTTTAAATCAAAATTTATCAATATTACATAAATGTTTCAATGTCTCTTTTTTTGGGTGGTGGATATTGTCTCTCTTTCATTTATTGAGGAAAGATGGGTGACTGTGCATTTTTATTAAATAATTTCCTAAAAAATGATTTTATAATTTATTTATAATGAATATAAAAAATATTTACATGATTATTATGTCAATACCACATTATGTAAAGGGTTTTCATGGATTTCATGATTAAAATTTTATTAATATAATTCCAAAACTAAAGGTGTTCATCAAAATTTGTAATATAAATTTAACAAAAATTATCCAAATTGGTTTTCATATATTGTTTCAATATAATTAAAAAATTAATCATATTAATTTTTAAATAATTTTTTTAAATTATAAATGATCATTGGGACTAAAATAATAATATTTTCATGGTTAACATAAAGTGTATTTTCATGTCACATTGGTGTTCTTTAATAAAAACAATGTTTTGAGGAATAAAATGTCTTTGAAAAAAAGTCTAAATGTTTTGTTACAATACAAATAAATTTAAAATTTAATTTTTTATTATAGTTGAATTATAAAAAGAATATTTCATGAGTTTACATTATATTTGATTCTTAAGGGTATACATCACATAGATGATATTTTTAGTATTTATATAATAATCATGTAATCAGTCCCATTTTTATTATTATTAATTTTTTTTCTAAGAATTATGATTTGTTCTTAATAAATGATGGATTCACTATGAGATTGGTTAGTTGATTAAATTATTCTAAATATTTTCTTTTTAAAATATAAAAAAACATTATTTGAGTACTTTAGTTACATATAAGGGTTTGTAGTGATAGGAAAACATTCTAGGTGGTATTATTCACAAACTAGAGTTTCCAACTTTTTTTATTATCCGCTTCTATGGAAAATTAGTATAAGATAACTATCGAGCTATTTAAATTTGGGAATGTGTTTTTAATTTAGACTCTAACCTCTCTTGTAACTTTATTACTAGTAAAATAATATCCTCTAGATATTTTCATCGGTTGAGATGGTTTTTTTACATAAATCCATGCATCCAAAAAATTTATTTCCTTTGGACTATAGTTTGTATCATATGATTCCATGTAATGAACTATATTATAATACATTTTTTAATTTAAAAAATTGATTATATACATGTATGTTTTAATTCACACAGATAATTTGGTTTTTTAAATAAACGTAAATTGCCTTAAGATTGTTACTTTATTTTCATAAAAACGAAAAGTTTATTTTTTACTTTTTATTTTTAACAACCATGTTAGATTTTTTATTATAAAGTAAATGTATAGAATAATGGAGGAATAGTGTTGATTTTATCTCATGCATTGGTGTGTTTGTAACCATCTCATTCCATGATCTATCTTATATATATAACTGATTTTTTTCGTTATTCTAGATTTGACCATGACTCAGCTGTGAGATTATAGAGGTGCTAAAATACGCAATAGATTGTGTGTCTGTTGGAGATAATTTTAATTCAGGTTTTAGTTTGTGTGGTTATTTTATATTATCCACTCTCTATTGTATAAGTTTCTTTATTTGATTTATTTTTTCATTAATAGAATTATGTATCATGTATGTTTATAGATATATCTAACTTAGGATCAATTTTTCATTGTGACTAATTAAGGGTTATCCATTCCTTAACATTCACATTGATACTCTTGGTAGCTACCCCATCCTTATTCATTTAGGAATGTGCCTAAGGATCATGGTATTTTAGTTCATGTATAGTGTCTTTTTTTCATACTAGTATGTTATAAAATGTTATTAAAGAATTATTGGGTAATTAGTTCAATGTTTCGTGGAAGTAATACCACTATAACATGACATGTGATCCATGAATAATCTTGACAAAAAAATTATAGGAGAACATCAGGTTACCAGGTATTTCAAGGATTATTTGGAGTCTGTCAACCCATTAATGGGTTTTATTTTCTTATCTTTTCCACAGTTAGAGGCATAGAAAATTATTATTCAAGAAAATGAATTGTTATTTCATATTTATGAATTATTAACATTATTAAAAATTAAGATTCCATTATAAAATTTAGTGTTTTCTATAATGGTCATGGATAATATTCTAATAGATTTGGATTTTTCATAATGACATTATTCACTTTTTCATTTTTTGTTCTATAAAATATGTGTGATTGACTACATGATTGAATTAAGTAAATCATATATATATATATATTGATATTTATAATGATGAATAAAATTTTTATAAAATATATAAATTTAAATTTAAATGAAATTGATTATCTTATTACTGTAATGGTAAGGGTTTATATGATAATGAATGATATTATAACAAGCTATAATGATAATGATATTTATAAATGATGTTTATGAATCTTTTTGGGAAAAATAATTTGATTTTAATGTTATTTTAAATGTTTTTATTTATTATCAATTATCTAGTATATGATTTAGAATTTAAGTGTATATGATATGATATTTTAAAATGTTAGAATATAAATAATTTGTATTAATTTGGTATGTTTTTTCAAGAAAAAGTAATGGTTTTAAATTATTGATGATTGTATTTGATTACCTAAATTTTTATTATGTATATTGACCTTAAAAAATGTATTTTAACAAATAAATATTAAATGGTTGTCAAATTATGGAATTTGGTATATCTGGATTTACTAGTTTTTGACTGGGGAATATAAATATTTTAATAACTTTTTTTGTTAATGTTTGGATGAAATCAAATAGAGAATATATTACATTTAATAAAATTTAACAAAATAAAATTATATTTTAGTATAAAGTACAATCTTCAGTGAAAACATAATTAGAAATGTGTTAATAGTTTATTTGTTGGATTAGTTTGTTTTATTTATAATTATTCATTATGCACATGATTTTATGAGATTCAAAATTGTTAATAAGTATACCAATTATGAAATATTAAAAAAATTATTTTTTAATGTATATTCAGTTTGTAAATACATGTGTGTATAGTTATCTCTCTATAAATTAATATTTTGGGAAAGCGTTTACTATATATTTCGAAAAAGTAGTCTATGAAAAAATTGGAAAAGAAATATTATCTTCTTTTGAATCAACCAAGATTTTTGGAATAAATTAATTGGGTAATATTATTTTATGATTTGTATGTCTCAAATCATTGGGAATATTATAATGAAATGATAGTAACATTTAGAATTTTTTTCAAACATTGGTTTTAAAATTTTGTGTTATATGAGATTTTATTACAATGATAAGAAATGATTCTATGTTCTTTGATTTTAATATAATTTATATTATGACTTTTAATTGAATCATTCTGAAATTTTTTCATTATTTCATTCAAAATATGTTATAATTGGATGGTTTTGTTGTTTATAATATTTTTTATTTATTTTATTTTTAATGTTTATAAATAATTGAGTTTGGATTTATTTATAGTTATCTTAAAAACACTAAATTTAAATTCGTTTTGGAAGTGAATTTTTAAATAATCCACACTTATGTGTTTTAAATAGTTTCAAAATTTATTAATATGATTATACTAAATATTAATTTAATATTTATAAATTATGGGTTCATGTTGAATATATAATTAGTTTTACTCTAATGAGATTTTATAAATTAGTTAAATTATTTATTTAGAAAATTATTTGTGTTTGGTTAGTGCATGAGGAGTCTTATTTAGAAAACATTTAGTTATAATTTTATATAAAAAAAATTGTACTATATTTTATATATTTTTTCGATATAAAATAAATTTTCAGTTCATATTATTGATGAATTTTTTCATGGTTTTTAGAATAATTATTCAATTTATATTTTAACAATCCCAACCATATCAGGTATATGGTCTTATTTAGGTGCTGGAGTATTTCAACAGTAGTGTTTTCATGTTTTTATTTTATTTTGACATTATTTTATTTTGAACTTGTATTTTGATTATTGAATTTTTTTTCTTCATAGATAATTGTTTTATGATGGTTTCATTTTATATCATTATTTTTAAATTTTTATACTAATTTAAATGTTATATAGTGATGCATTTGATTTTAGTTATTTTTTTTGTTTTACTTGAAATAGATTTATTTTGAGTTGGGGTTGTGATATTTAAAGGTAATGAATTTGTTTTACTATCATATGGATTAAAAATACATAAATCATGTTTAAATCATATATAATATATCTAAATATAGATATTATATATATTTTTCATTGGTTTTTATTGGAAATTAATAAAATGACACATTTAGTAATTGAATGACCATTGAATTTATCAAATTTATGAGATTTTATAATTTTCTGAGTGATGCATTGACTGTATCTCCTTTAAAATTGATTCTAAAATCTAAAACACGCATATATTAAGGGGAGTTAGTGTTTTATATGTCTTGGTATTTTTTGCTTGTATATATTGAAAAACAATTGGGAATATTTTGAATATATGGTTCTCAGGGAATGGTTTATGGTTTATTCATGGATTTAGAAAGCTAACCAAGACATTATAATGGAATATTCACTGTTAATACATAGTTTTGTCAAATCTAAATTATAATCATGCATGGAAAAATAGAATTTTTAACCTCATTCACAGTTTATTCATGATTTTGTAACCATGAACAATGATCATGCATCGTGCGAAGTGTATAAAAATAAACCTTTTAGTCACCCATTTACCCTAGGGAGTCTTATGTGCTTTCGTTATGGTCCATAGATGTCCCAGATTTCTCAAGGGAAGATTTAAATGGAAATTAAATTTTAATTGGATAAAAAAATGATTCCAGTATCGTATTGGTATCCATAGCCATTAAAATTGATTCTTATGAATATATATGTTAAATTTAATATGGAGTTTATCCAGTGGATAAATTTTTTTTAGTGAAAAAATCATCTATAATTATATTGAAACTATCTTTAAGGATGGTCTACTCAACTTTTATTATCCATTTCATCAGTTCTGAAATATTTTAATAAAATTTGAGTTTTTAAAAACTAAATAGGATTTATGAATAAATGATCATCTTAGAGTGAAATTTACTTAATAAGAAAGTTACTTTTAACAAATTGTATATATTTTTTAATAAAAATGGTTTTATCTAGTTTTATTATTAATTTTTATTAAATAAATGTAAATTAATGGTGTATATATTTCATTTATTTATGAGGTATTTGTTTTTGTTATGATGGATGGTTCTCATAAATAAATACGAGTAAATATATTAATTTTAATGGTAATTTTTTTTATAGAAAAATCATCCTTCTTCGATTATAACTATTCTAATATTTAATAATTAATTATCTAGTTTAATTGATTTTTTAATTCTCATGATAGCATGCAAGATGGTATTTTTTAGGATAGAAATTGTTACAGTGGGGAGAATTATATATCCCAACTTATTTAATATTAAAAATATATTTCTATTTTTTTTGAGATGGAGTGGAAATTATGAACTTTTGAATATTTTTTATTTTATATTGAGTGGGAATATTTTTTAAAATAAATTCATAATAACCATGAATTATAAATTTTTTTGATATTGATTGATTCATAATTAGTGCATTATTTAAGAAAACATGAAATGAAGTCATGCATTATTATAATTTGTCCTGAAATTTCATCTTTCTTGCCCAAACATCTTGAGACCCCTCACAATTGATAGACAGTAAATTATAATGTTATTTTTTAATATTTATTATGGGAATAAAATTAACAAATAATATTTTATTTTTTTATCTTTATTTTAAAAATAAATATGTTAGTGATTACTTATGTGTATTTATGGAATTATTAATATTATAAATTATAATAACAAGGGATTTTCAGTTTAAATAAATTGATAATGATGTTATTATAGTTTTACATACATATGTTTATTATCATGATATTATAAGAATAAAAGGAAATTCAATTAATATAATTACCATTATTTTTGTAACTAGTGATGTTTTTTATTTCGAAATCCAATGAGAAAACATCCACCACTTTCCCATTCCATGTATGTCGTATGTGAGGGGTGGGGTTGGGTTCTCCTTCTTTATAAAATTTTATACTTCTCCTAGGAAAGACCCCCCAAGGGTTTAATGTATGTTATTTATCTCTCCTCCTCGTCTTCTTCTTCTCTTTCTACATTCCTTCATTATTTTAATCTCATCTCTTCTGGGGTTCATGTGAGATTTGTGGTCTATTGATGGTTTTGAAATTTAATTAAAATTAACACATATTAAATGATTAAATTATTATTCATTATGGATTAATAAAATATATCTATGATTTCAATGTTAATATAATATTATTTGTAATGTTTTTCAATGATTTAATGTATAAAATTATACTAATTAAAATCCATGCACTTACTATGTTTGATGAAATATATTATAAGATTTTAATTATAAATAATAAATATTATTTTGATAAAAATTTTCCTTTTGATTTAAAAATAAAATATATCATGTTTAAAATATTGTATTTAAAACTATAAATGTTTATTCTATATGAAATAAAAAATCATGGTTATCATAAAGGTGATTTCCACAGAAGAGGGGTGATGATTTTATAAAAAAACGATTTTGGGAACATAAATTGATCAAAAAACATCTTAAAAGTTTATTCTAATCCAAATGATTTAAAAATTGATTTATATAATATGGTTGTTTCATTGAAATATAATTTCATGACTTTATATTATGTTTTGGGTCATACTGGAATGTTTGGAATAGATGGTAATATTAATAATTTTTCAAAACTCATTAGATTAAGGATTTTTAAATTTTATATAAATATTATTAAATAATTATGTATCATTGTGGATAAATTATTCATGTATTTTTAAGGATTTAATTTACAATATTTTTTATATAAAATTATTGGTTACCTGATATAAAAAATGAAAGGAAATTCTTTGGGTACATAGGATAGTTTCTAGTGGTAAGTATCTCGTTTGGGTGAGAATATGCATTGCATATTTTTTCCCTAATATAGATTTCACACAAAGAATAATATAATAGTTTAGATTCATTATCTAGGTTTTTCTATTTAGGCTATTCAATGTAATTTAGACTAATTAATATCTATTGACTTTAAAATTAGTTTTGGTTTATCCTCTAGTTAGTATATTGTCTAAAAATGATTTGAGGATAAATTCTAGGATCATAGAATTATCTTATGTCAGGAAAATAGGTAATCCCCCATGATGCCTTTATAATAACATTATTATAATACTATTTTTATATTTATAACTTTGATTATGTGTATGCATATTTCCACTAATTTAGAAATAATGCTTATTATAAAAAAGTTTTAAAAATGAAAGGTAAATGTGTATTACATTGTTTCTTGATTTATATTCAAACTAAAATGGTACACTATTATTTTTTATTTAAATCAAACATGTATGGTTTTTTAAAATAAATTTAATGTATGAAATAATATTGTTATCCTATAGGGAATTCACTCAAACCCCGAATACACACTTTATTGTGTATGTAGCCTTATCTTCATGTAATATATCTTGTTCGGACGGACAATTTTCCATTTATAAAGGAGTGAACCTTGGATCCGGAGTGATACTATAGAGTTGGTCATATATAAAAGAATTTTTTTCACATGGATATTATTATAATTATCATTTTAATTCCAATGGTTTGGTCTAGAAGTCACTCATCATTGTATACATTTATATATTTTTTCATTTTGTTATATGTGGAATCAATAATCATGTGTTGTTATTGATATTTCTTATTTAGTATCATTTTTTATAAATTATAAAGGGTAATAAATCCATATATTTTAATTTTAATAACCTTGTCACCTATACTAATATAGGGAACATCATCATTTATCATTAGATTTAGATTTTTCTAAATCAGGTATAATAATCATGTATTTATACTATTTAATTAAAACATCCACTTCCCCATATAAAATATTTTACAACTGAATAATTTCATTTAGTTTTACTAAGAGAGAGGTAGATCTCTAGTAATGTATGGAAAACATTTTTAATGGGATAGTGAAGTAATTATCCTAAGTGTTTATCAATAATTTCTCTATGTATGGAAATGGTTTCAATGTATATATTGAAAATCTTAATTTTATTTAGCAATAATGTAAGGATAAATGTATTTTTATAAACTAGGATAAGATTTATTTTATGGTTCAGGATGTAATAACATGTGGATATAAAATTTCATGATATGGGATAGTGGTTAATCTAATAAATTTAATGGTGATAGTTTAGTTTTTTGGAACACATGATGGTGTGGGGGTCTGATGATTTTTATGACATAGTGAGGTCTATTAAATAGTTGTTTAGGATTTATCACTAACTAATAATCCTCTCAGACATATAAAAAACATTATAGAGTTTCCATTTTATACATTTTTTAAATAATCTCCCAAGGATATGATGAAAATTTTGAACACTACCTCAATATTGGTTCCACAAGAAATAATGGGAACCATTTATTTTATTTTTCAACGATGGTGACTATGTTATGAGTGTTTTTCATGGGAAAAGGATGAATATTTGTTTATAAAAATCTATTATCCATGTATAAATCCTATAAAGTAAAAATTCAATTTCACTATAAGGAAGAATGGTTTGTACACTATGTAATTATTTTATAATAAGTTAAAACCAATTTCTTGTTTTATAAAAACTAGCACTTTTGACCAATAACATGGCACAAAAAATATTTTCCAAATAAAAACAACGTAATTTCATACATTAATAGGTGTATACCGTTACTCTAGATGATTTTTATGATTACAGATAATTATGTTTTGGATAATTTCAAAATTAACTATTTACTATATTAAAACTATCTTTAAGGATGGTCTACTCGACTTTTATTATCCATTTTATCATTTCTGAAATATTTTATTAAAATTTGAGTTTTTATAAACTAAATAGGATTTATGAATAAATGATCATCTTAGAGTGAAATTTAGTTTATAAGATTTTTACTTTTAACAAATTGTATATATTTTTTAATAAAAATGGTTTTATATAGTTTTATTATTAATGATAATTAAATGAATGTAAATTAATGGTGTATCTATTTCATTGATTTATGAGGTATTTGTTTTTGTTATGATGGATGGTTCTCAAAAACATATACGAGTAAATATAGTAATTTGAATGGTAATGTTTTTTTAGAGAAAAATCATCCTTTTTAGATTATAACTATTTTAACATTTTATAAGTAATTATCTAGTTTAATTGATTTTTTAATTAACATGATAGCACGCAAGATGATATTTTTTAGGATAGAAATTGTTACTTTGGGGAGAATTATATCACCCAACTTATATAATTTTAAAAATATATTTATATATATTTTTGAGATGGAGTGGAAATTATGAATTTTTGAATATTTTTTAGTTTATAAAGAGTGAGAATATTTTTTAAAATAAATTCATAATAAAAATTAATTATAAATTTTTTTGATAGTTATTGATTCATAATTAGTGAATTATTTAGGTAAACAAGAAATGAAGTCCTTCATTATTATAATTTGTCCGGAAATTTCATCTTTCTTGTCCAAACATCTTGAGACCCCTCATAATTGATACACAATAAATTATAATGTTATTTTTTAATATTTATTATGAGAATAAAATTAACAAATAATTTTTTTATTTTTTTATCTTTTTTGTAAAAATAAATATGTTAGTGATTACTTATGTGTATTTATGTAATTATTAATATTATAAATAATTATTACAAGGTATTTTCAGTTTAAATAAATTGATAATGATGTTATTATAGTTTTACATACATATATTTATTACCATGATATTATAAGAATAAAAGGAAATTAAATTAATATAATTTCCAATATTTTTGTAACTGGTGATGTTTTTTATTTCGAAATCCAATGAGAAAACATCCACCACTTTCCCATTCCATGGATGTGGTATGTGAGGGGTGGGTTGGGTTTCCCTTCTTTATAAAATTTCATAATTCTCCTAGGAAAGACCCCCCAAGGGTTTAATGTATGTTATGTATCTCTCATCCTCGTCTTCTTCTTCTCTTTCTACATTCCTTCATTATTTCAATCTCATCTCTTCTGGGGTTCATGTGAGATTTGTGGTTTATTGATGGTTTTGAAATTTAATTAAAATTAACACCTATTAAATGATTAAATTATTATTCATTATGGATTAATAAAATATATCTATGATTTCAATGTCAATATAATATTATTTGTAATTTTTTTCAAGGATTTAATGTATAAAATTATACTAATTAAAATCCATGCACTTACTGTGTGTGATGAAATATATTATAATATTTTAATTACAAAAAATCAATATTGTTTTGATAAAAAGGTTCCTTTTGATTTAAAAATAAAATATATCATGTTTAAAATGTTGGATTTAAAATTATAAATGTTTATTCTATATGAAATAAAAAATCATGGTTATCATAAAGATGATTTCTACATAAGAGGGGTGATGATTTTATAAAAAACAATTTTGGGAACATAAATTGATCAAAAAAACATCTTAAAAGTTTATTCTAATCCAAATGATTTAAAAATTGATGTATATAATATGGTTTCTTAATTGAAATATAATTTCATGAATTTATATTATGTTTTGGGTCATACTGGAATGTTTGGAATAGATGGTAATATTAATAATTTTTTAAAACTCATTAGATTAAGGATTTTTAAATGTTCTGTAAATATTATTAAATAATTATGTATCATTGTGGATAAATTATTCATGTATTTTTAAGGATTTAATTTACAATACTTTTTATATAAAATTATTGGTTACATGATATATAAAATGAAAGGAAATTCTTTGGGTACATAAGATAGTTTCTAGTGGTAAGTATCTCATTTGGGTGAGATTATGCATTGCATATTTTTTCCCTAATATATATTTCACACAAAGAATAATATAATAGTTTAGATTAATTATCTAGGTTATTCTATTTAGGCTATTCAATTTAATTTAGACTAATTAATGTCTAATGACTTCAAAATTAGTTTTGGGTTATCCTCTAGTTAGTATGTTATGTAAAAATGATTTTAAGATAAATTCAAGGATCATAGAATTATCTTATGTAAGAAAAATAGGTAATCCCCCATTATGCCTTTATAATAACATTATTATAATACTATTTTTATATTTATAACTTTGATTATGTGTATGCATATTTTCAATCATTTATAAATAATGCTTATTATAAAAAAGTTTTAAAAAAGAAAGGTAAATGTGTATTACATTGTTTCTTGATTTATATTCAAACTAAAATGGTACACTATTATTTTTTATTTAAATCAAACATGTATGGTTTTTTAAAATAAATTTAATCTATGAAATAATATTGTCATCCTACAGGGAATTCACTCAATCCCCGAATACACACTTTATTGTGTATGTATCCTTATCTTCATGTAATCTATCTTGTAGGGATGGACAATTTTACATTTATAAAAGAGTGAACCTTGGATCCGGAGTGATACTATAGAGTTGGTGACTTATAAAAGAATTTTTTTCACATGGATGTTATTATAATTATCATTTTAATTCCAATGGTTTGGTCTAGAAGTCACTCATCATTGTATACATTTATATATTTTTTAATTTTGTTATATGTGGAATCAATAATCATGTGTTGTTATTGATATTTCTTATTTAGTCTCATTTTTTATAAATTATAAAGGGTAATAAGTCCATATATTTTAATTTTTATAACTTTGTCACCTATACTAACCTAGGGAACATCAACATTTTCCTTAGATTTAGATTTTTCTCAATCAGGTATAAAAATCATGTATTTATACTATTTAATTAAAACATCCACTTCCCCATATAGAATATTTTACAATTGAATAATTTCTTTTAGTTTTACTAAGAGAGAGGGATATCTCTAGTACTGTATGGAAAACATTTTTAATGGGATAGTGAAGTAATTATCCTAAGTGTCTATCAATAATTTCTCTATGTATGGAAATGGTTTCAATGTATATATTGAAAATTTTAGTTTTATTTAGCAATCATGTGAGGATAAATACATTTTTATTAACTTGGATAAGATTTATTTTATGGTTAATGATGGAATAACACTTGGATATAAAATTTCATGATATGAGATAGTGGTTAATCTAATAAATTTAATGGTGATACATTATTTTTTGGGAACACGTGTTGGTATGGGGGTATGATGATTTTTATGACATAGTGAGGCCTAGTAAATAGTTTTTTAGGACGTATCACTAATTAATAATCCTCTCAGACATATAAAAAAACATTATAGAGTTTTCATTTTATAAATTTTTTAAATAATCAACCAAGGATATGAAGAAAAGTTTGACCACTACCTCAATATTGGTTCCACAAAAAATAATGGGAACCATTTATATTAATTGTCAACGATGGTGACTATGTTATGAGTGTTGTTCATGGGAAAAGGATGAATATTTTTTTATAAAAATCTATTATCCATTTATAAATCCTATAAAGTAAAAATTCAATTTCACCATAAGGAAGAATGGTTTATACACTATGTAATTCTTTTATAAGAAGTTAAAACCCATTTCTGGTTTTATAAAAACAAGATGTTTTGACCAATAACATGGCACAAAAAATATTTTCCAAATAAAAACAACGTAATTTCATACATTAATAGGTGTATACCGTTACTCTAGATGATTTTTATGATTACAGATAATTATGGTTTGGATAATTTCAAAATTAACTATTTATCAAGGATAGATTTTTAAAACATAATTAGTATCTAGAATGTTTAAAAAATTATGATATTTAAAATATATATATATATATATATATTAGATTTTTGAGACCCAAAATGGTTGTCCCATGACCACTAATTAGTTGGACTGTAACATCATGATATTTTCCTTTAGGTATTTTCTTTGGTTCCTGATGTTTTCTTTCTGTTCCCAATGTGTTTCTATAATAATTTTATGTTTAGATTGGTTTCTGGATTTTTTAAGAGTCTATTAAAATTAAATTCAATAATTATTAAGTATGTTTTCACCCCTAGCAAGAGAATGGGGTCTGTTTAAGCATGAGTACATTCTAGAAATACTTATGGGGTTCTTCATAATGGTTATGTAAGGTTAAGTCACCCCCAATTTAATATTATGTTTAAAATTATCTATGCTATTTTAGGTTTTTTTATGTGTTGTGTAAGGGTATAATTATTTTTATAGAAGTTTAGTAAACGTACCTCATCCTCATTGTAAAGGCAGACTCGATTTTCTAATGTCATTGTTAGTATACTCGGCCACAACATATAGGTATGTTTAGGTGAGAGAAATGAATAAGGATAACCCTCCTTTTTCTTATGTGGATGTTGTGATATGTATAATGGTAAACCTTGTTACCCTTATTTAGTACCATTATTTAAAAAAACATTTTTTAAAATAGGATTTTAATTTTTATTCTTCAATAATAACCTTTACCACTATTTTTATTATTTAAAATGAATGAAATCATTATTTTTGAATTTTTTTGACCTTAGAAAGGTTGTAACTCCAATTTTAAATGATTTAAATCCTTCAACATTCAATATTATATTTAAAATAAAAATTAAATAGTATTTTAATTTATGATTTTATTCTAAAAACTTGATCTCCTTTTGTATTTTTAAAAATACATGAACATTTGTTTCATTATTTATCATGATAATATTTCTCATTTCATAGGGAATATAACTATTAGGAGGTTAGTGGGAGAGTTTTCTTTTTTTATCATTTAATCATTCGACATAGATCTACTCATATTTCCTATTTTGAATCCCTAATTTTTTTCTCTGTGATATAATAATTTATGTAGGTTTTTCATAAGTATTTTTCCTATACTAGAAACTTGAAATTATTTCTAGAATTAAATTTAATTTTAAATTTATTTATAATAATTTAATTGAGAAGATTGAGATGATTTCTTTCAAAAGGAATTTAATTGTGATTAAAACCCCATGTTCAAATTATTTTAGATTATTGGGTGTATTTTTTTAAAATATATAGCTACCAATGAATTTTTTATAAAACATTATATGATGTTGAATATTAAGGAAAATGGGTTTAAATAAAAGTTTATTTTTTAAGGGCATGAATTTAATAAAAACATGATAATAGATTTTTAAATTGAATTGGAATTATAAAACCTGAAATTTGGATTTCTAAACTATTAATAAGGAACTAAATTAAAAAGTTCAATTTAACATTGTTTGATTGTTTTATTGATTTAATGAATATGTGGAATTGAGTAGGCAGTAGGTGGTAAGGGAAATAATTCTAAGACTATGACCCCTAGAAATGGATTGCTAATGAGAACTCTATAAAAATCATCATATTGTTTCCATGATGGTGTGTTTATTGATTCTATCTAAAAGGAATGAGACATAGGGATGTGTGCATTATTTTAGCTGTGGTTTTTTTGACATAGTAGAATGTCCATCTATTATCCATGAACTAAAAACCATAGGTAATATAACTATAGTGTTTTAATTTTAATTTTATTACAAAATTCAGTTATTTATTTTCCAATATTATTATTTCCATATTTTTTTTTGTAATTTATGATTTAAAAAAAGTGATATACATTCATTATAATTCATTAAAAAGGGGTTCTACTAGATATGTAGAATTATTTTTCCAAGACTTTTTTTAATTTAAATTTATTCATGAATGATTTATTTATTTTTGAATTGGTTATTGAACTTTTTGATACATCTTACATTGATATTTTATATCACATTGTTCCATATTCATTGTGTGTTTGTAGATTATTTTATTTTAAGTAAAACAAAAAAGAAAAGTTACACATAGTTATGGATGGTGTACCTGACTTCAAAGAACTTGGGAGATGGCAGTGACATAAGAAGTTTGTTTTTTATTTTTTGAAAAGATAATGGAATTTCATTTTCATTTACTAGAGTTCTTTAGGTTGATGTTTTTTATACATTTTGTAGTTTTACTATCGATGGTTTTCATTCCATACCAATTGTTCTCTATTTGCTTTTTATATTTTCATTTTACTATTTATTCTTATTGAAAAACCTCCCCTCTTGATGTTTCTTGATTGCTTGGTTCTAGTTTCAAGAAAATGGGGATTTGGAACACCCTTATAGACATTTCAAGATTGGTAAAATTACCATTTATGCGACTTATTAAGGTTAATCATCAAAAACTACAATCCATGGAGGTTGAGGGAGTTATTTAATATTGGTATATAGTTTGGGATGTCTTAGAAGACTGGAGATAGGGTTTTCTTGACTGAAGAGGTTGGTTAAAAGTGATTTTCTTATAAAATATCATTATAAAAAGACTTCAGATACCATTGGTAGTAGTAGAAAAGTGTATTTTATTAAATTTGAAGAACACTATATCACCCTCAGTATCATGTAAGTATAATTTTCCTTACACTTTTTAAGGATGTAAAGTGTTTGGGTGATGATTGTGATTGTTTAGAATACATTTTTAATGTTTTTTTACTTTTTTAAATTTTCACACTTGGATAATGGTTAGTGGAAATCATAAAACACCAATATAAAACCATGCAAGGTGAAACATGGGATTCTAGCTAGGTGCATGGTTAGGAACACAGTTTGGCTGGACTATATGGCCACCCAGGGGAAACAATGATAAGTCTGGAATATTTATTCTGCACGTTTGGTGTATGGTTTGCCTTATAGTGTGGGCCAACCTTGTAGGGTGATACTTGAGTAAGATGCTAGATAATTTTCATCACACACATTTCCTAACAATGCGACTAATCATAAACAGTTTAAAATTGATATCCTAAGAAAGTTGATCACACTCATTTCACCTATAATGATATTTTTTCTCCGTATTTGTCAGTAAGTAAGTTTTTATTCTTCTCCAAGGATGTTTATTCATTCCCATTCATCCTTTAAGTGATATTATGTCTTTTTTATTGTAAGTTTAATCTTGTTTTCCTTGGTAAGACTTCACTTTTGTAACTTTTCCTTAGATGGTTGTCTCTTCACTCCCTTGAATTGATAGATCTATTACATTATATATATAACTACGGGTTTTTATTCAAATGATGATGATATATTGTTGTGTTGACATTATGTTGATAAATCTAAGTTGTTGTTTTTTTTGAGATTCAATTTGGTAATGTTGAATTTTTTTTGTTGTTCTTCATTTTTTTGTCATAACTCCTAAGGTATGTGGATTCAATCTCGAATCATATTATAATAACATGATGGATTTATTTCAAATTTATTATTTTACTTAAAATTTATTTTTATTTTAACGTAAGTCTTTGTGGAATCCTTATTTTGTGATGGTTTTGGAAGTATAAAAGTTATGTAAAAATTACTTTGTCAAATGATTTTATAATTTTTATTTTAAAATAGTTTATTGGTTTGATTCATGGGAAAAGGATTTCTAAAAAACAATAAAAATAATATTTCAATGAAATGGTTTTTTCATAATTATATTGGCATGGTTTTTTGGCGTACTTTGTGGTGTGTATTTATATTACATAGAGATCTGGGTTGAAATATGACTTGTAGCTCAGTTCTGTTGGTGTAATGGAACATGGAATACTGGTTATCCATCTGAAGACTTGGTTGATCGACAGGAGAATGATCATGATTATGGAACTTTCACCTTGGAATTCATGTGTGTATTTGGGGAAATCCTAATGAGTTTTAACATGTTTCTTACCGATTGAATGTGTAAGGATGTCATTTGGTGAAATCCTAATGAGTTTCATTACATTCCCTTACATTGGTAATTTGGTGCTTTTGCAGATATTTTTTATCAAAATAGAGGTCAAGGGAAAGTATCACATTTTTTAGTGATACATCATGATAAAAGATATTTTTTTTTTTTTGAGCATGGATCATTTATGGAGCTATCTATTTATGTCTTTAGAGTCATTGGGTTTTTTTTGTTTTGTCTTCTACATTGTATTTTCATGTTTTTAGTCTTTCATTGGGGTACAATGTTTCAGTTTTTTTTATATCAGTGGTATTAGTTTTAGTTGTCTTTCATTATTATCATGTATCATTTCGTGATTATTTATTGTGTGGGTTTGGTTTTTTGGTGTTATTCTTTAAAGGAAAATAAATCATCCCCTAGTGATATTGAAGCCCTTGGAATTCATTCCCATCCCTTGGAAACTTGGTGATGACTCTTAAGGATAAGTACAAATTACACCTCAACTCAAGACATTGAGGTGGGATAGGATGTTACAAATGGTATCAAATTTTTCATTCCTTTACATACAAGTTAAATTAGTCTTTGTTTGTCCTCATATCTTTTTTAACAAGGGGTTTGAGTTTGTCAGTCTAAGAGTTAACCATCATTCTGGTTAGTCCTATAGTTGAGATGGTATAAAGGAGTAAGATTGTAAGGAAATGAAATGTACATCATAAAATGATGTAGATATAATTTTTGTTAAGAAAATCATGTTACTAGGGTGTTAGTTACATAAGTGTTATGGAGACACTTATTTGATTTGGAATCTCATTTTCATGGGTTAGGTTATGATAATAGCATGACATGCATTATATTAATTACATCCCAATAAGAGTGTATATTTAACATTGAATAATTATAAATGATTTCTTTAAAAAAATTATTTTTTAATTTTTTTGAAATTATTTTATAATGTGTGATTTTGAAAAGGTTGTGATATAGGTATTTTGAAAATGGGTTGACTTCCAAAAGCATGGTAAAATTTTACAAAATGGATGAACATGAAAATATTGTATTTTGGAAATCAATGATGTGATACGAGATATGGTATAATTTGAATTATTGAAGACTTTAGTTCCTAAAGAGTGAGACTTATGGAATTTGTTGTGTTTATAGAAAATGGAACCTAATAAGTGTCATATAAACCAATTGGAAGAAGCTACTGAAAATGTGGTTGCATCCAAGCCAAAGTTTAACAAACTGTAGATTTAGAGTATAGTCTAGGATTTTTAGGTTTTTGGATAGGGGTAATCAAAGGGATGAACCAAGGAAAGTGGACCATTCCATCCAATATAATAATAATAGTCCGGCCATTTTTTTGTTGTGATTTAGAACCTGATCAGACTGAGGTTTGGATGAATAAGATGAATCTAATATTTGATTTCCTTATCATAACATATGAGTTAAATTTAAATATGGTGACTTATATGACAGAAGATAATGAATGAAATTGGTGGGATTTATATTATGAATATAAAATTGACCAATTCATTTCTTGGGATAATTTTTATGAATTATTCAATGAACAATTATATCCTAAAAAATTTTCAGATTGCAAGAATGACTAACATTTTTAGCTTAAAATAAGAGATCCTATAAGAGATAGTATTTGAGGTTAAATTTATGAATTTATTCTAATTTTTAGTCATATTTTATTCAAATGATTCCTTGAATGAATGCATTTTTGAATCGGGACATAGGAATGAATTTCATTCAATGATTATTGTGCTATGTGTAATAGATTATATAGAGATAGTTAATGGAGAAATAGTTAAAAACGGACATTATTAAGATATATTGGTGGATGGATCTTGTTGAAATGTATGGGAAATGGAGGGACCTATACATTAGGTAGTAATCAGATGAGGGGCTCATATTTCTAAAGTATGGTGATTACACATAATGGGACACCTAGATCGATGAATATTCCTCCAAGGCCCAAGAGTAAATCTATATGTTTCCAATGTGGTTCGTTTGACCACATGAAGCTAGATTGTACCGGTCCACCAAAATAATTCTATAATTGTAACTATATGGGGCTTCATTAGTGCTATAGTCTCAAGGATCCATGTTCGGGTGTTCTGGAAACTTCTCATGTGTCTTAGACATTATATTCTTAGATAGTAAAAGGGTTGTAGAATAATAGTCATCAGTGGAACTAAGCTATCCATGGTGATTCTAGAAATACCATGACTCTCTAGAAATGGAAATCTCTAAAGGGGAATAAGGAACATATTATTATGAGTAAGAAATTTTATGTTGCTAGTAAATTTATTTTGGATGATCAATCTAGATCATCAATGGCGTGAGGTATGATTATTTTGAATTATATAGTTATGAAAAAAATTAATATGGCTTCATCCCATTTATTTGTTTCTTCTCGTGATACTAATAATCTCTACTTAAAAATTGACCCGATAAATTCTATTTAGAATGTGAAAACTCCTCCCGATAAAAGATAATGTCAAAATTTTTGTATAGATTATCTTTTACAACAGTTAATGGAGCTAAGTCAATTTTTGATATCTTTGTTCATGAGATGGATGTATATGACATACTCCTGGGTATAGATTTTTTAAAAATATTCAAGGATCACATTGACTGTTATGCCAGAAGGGTTAGTTTTAAGGCTATGTATGGCGTCGAGCATCTCCTTAGAGGATAGATGAATTTAAATCCTTGTGCCATAGGTGTGTTGGAAATTTTAGTCAGAATGACCTAGTTTCAGTTGGAAACATTTACTTTGGAATCGATGGAAAATATTGAGAATAGAAATTTCCAAATTATTGTTGATTAGTTTAGGGATTTTTTTCAATAAAATTTCCAATGTTTTCCACCCCAAATAGAAGTGTAATTTACAATTGATATCCTTTATAGGGACAATACTATTTCCATTCAATCTTTTCAGATGGAAGAAATAGAGTTAATGGATTTTAATGTAAAATTAAAATTGCTAGAAAGTAAATGGAATATTTGGCCAAGTATGTCTCTTTGGGGGGCACAAGTTTTGTTTTTTAAATAGGTCGTTGGAACTCCATAGTTATTTGTGTATTATCATAAGATTAACTTGTTATGATAAATAACTTGTATCCCTTAAAAAATTATGATCTCTTTGTTAAAATGAGGGGATCTGAGTGGTTCTCTAAGATTGAATTTCAATCAGTGTATCACCAATAAAAGTTTCAGAAGAAGGAAATTATTAAGATATCTTTTAAGAGTAGATATGGCCATTTGGAATATTTGGTGATTCCATTAATTCATAATAATGAACCATAAGTATTTTTTGAAATTGTTAATTTGATATTATTAAGATATTTTGATTGTTTTGGGGTAGTATTTTTGTATTACATATTGGTGTATTGAAGGAAAAGGTATAAGCATGCGAAACACTTAGAGACAATGTTGGTAATCATCATAGATAATAATTTCTATAAAAAAATTTCAAATTGTACTTTTTGGATACAAGTGGTAATTTTTCTGGTATATCAAATCACTAAAAAATGTTTTTGGGAAGTTCCAACAAGAATAGAGGCTATTGTGTCTTTACATCATGCAATGAATGTCTTTGTGACATGTAGTTTTCTCAGTCTAGCTTGTTATTAATGAGATTTTGTTCATTATTTCGTAAATATATATTTTTTTATGACAGCATTGAAAAGGAAATATGTTCCATTACAGTGGAATAAATATGATCAAATGTCTTTTCATGTGTATAGTGATTTCTATACATCAACACCAATCATATAATTTTTTGATTTGGGAAAATGGTATGTGGTTTATTGTGATGCTTTGGGATCTGGTTTGGGATTTTTCTCATGCTAGGAGATAATTTTATTCTTATTTATCCTTGAAATTACGGATTCATTAGAAAAAATACCCAACACATGATTTGGATTTATCTTTCGTTTCCCAAGATTGTAGTGATTGATGCCATTACCTCTTTGTTGAGAAATTTATATTGTTTTTTGATACCAATATCTTGAATCAAATTTTCTCTAAAAGGGATATGAATCTGAGACAACGAATATATACATCTTATCTCCAAATATTCTATTTTATCTTTTTGTATACACTAGGTAATGGTAATTATAGGGAAGATGCATTAATTATAAAATTTTATGCTTATTTGGTTAAGTGAGATTCTGATTAGTGGTAATTGATGTTGTCTCTAGGGGACCTACAATTGGAATGTGAAGGTTGAGGTAAAGTTTTGGTTTTCTTTCTTGCTGCCTTCATTACTAATTTTGTTAATAAGGTTAAATAGTTACAAACAGCTGATTCCTAATGTGTTTTTATAAGGTAAAAACTCAATAGTGGGGAGAAAATTAGGAGATGTAGGCTAGATGAGAGTTCACTTTTGTGGATTTGAAATCAGATGGTCATAGCTATGGATTTTTAAGAAAAACATATTCATTCATACCACCATTAAAGATGGTATTTTTATCCTAGAATATAAAATATTTAAAAGGCATTGAGGGCACAATTTTGGTGGATCTATATGAAGAGTAAAGTGGAAGAGTTTGTTTCATGATTCTTAAATTGTCTGAAGGTTAAGGCATGGAATTATCGACCTGTATGTATACTAAATTCTATACCTATTCCTATTTGGAAATGGGAGAATATATCCATGGATTTAGTAATAGGTCTCCCAATAATGATTCAAAAAACATAATTCCATATGGTAGATAGTTTATTTTCTCACAAAGTTGCTGCATTTCGTCATTATTAAAATTTCTCATATGGTGGAGAAAAGTTCAAAAATTTATATCTGAGACGTGGTAAAGAGCCATGTAATACCTATTTAGATATATCAGACCAAGATCCATTGTTTATGTCTCATATTAAGATGTCCTTATAGCAATATCATGGGACTCATTTGATTATGAGTATTCCATATCATACTTAGATTAATGGAAAATTTGAACATATGATAAAAATGTTTTAAGACATAATATTATCATGGGTAATGAATTTTAGTGGCTCATAGGAGGAGCACATAACATTTGAGGATTTCTTGTATAAAAATGTTTCCAAGACTCAATACATATGGATCGTTTTGAGAAATTTTGTGGGAGTCATTATTATTATCCATATTATTGGGTGGAAGTAGGTGAGACTTGACAAGTTGGCTCAATCCATGTCTAAGAGACTAAAGAAAATATTTATTCGATCAATAATATAATTAAGATGACATAGAGATGTATAAAATCATATTTAAATCATAGTCGATGTCTTTTTTTGTTTGAGGTGATTGATCATGTCTTCTTGAGGATATATCAAAGGCTTGGGTACTGTCATTTTATAAATCTGGAAAAGTTATCTCATCATAGAATTGTCCCTTTTGGGATAATTAAATGGGTTGGTGAAGTGGCATATCAGTTGGAATTTCCACTAATGCTCAGTCTACTGTGTAATTTGTTTCATGTATCTCAGTTGAAAAATTATCTTCCAGATACTCTCCATGTGATTCAATGGGATCACATTGACAAGGAACAACATTCTTCTTTGGTGCATGTTCCATTTTGAATTATTGATTGGAAAGAAAAAACATTTCATTGTAAAATAAATGGTATAGATCTGGTTTTTGGATGTGGTCATATATAGGATCAAACATGGGAACATGAGAATGAAATGATCAAAATTGGGATAAAAATCCTTCATAGTAATGATGGTTTTCTACTTTCTAGGGATGGAAATCTCAATGAGGGGGGTAATGTATCACCCTCAGTTTCAATTAAGTAATATTTTCTTTATGTTTTTTATTTTTTTAAAGTGTTTTGGTGAATTTTGGGTGTGTTTGGAAAAAATTTGAAATGTTTTTTAGACTTTTATAAAGGGGAACAATTTGATCATGGTTAATGGAAACTATAAAACTTAACCATGAAACTATGAAAGGTGAAACAGAGGATTCTGGGTAGGCACATGGTTAGGCGCACGATTTGGAGAGACCGTGTGACCACCAAGAATAAACCATGAAATGTGTGGTAGAGGTATTATATAGGGTTGGTGAATGGTTTGTCTAATCATGCGGTCTAACTATGTGAGTTGCTCATTGATATAGAAGCTAGCATATCGTCAGTGAATATTTTTCATAACCTTGCAACTAACCATGAAAAGTGTGAAAATAAGATCATAAAAAGTGGATCTCACTTGTTTTCACCTATAATCCACTTTATTTTTTCTATTTTATAAATTAAGTAAATTTTCTTCCAGGTAAATTCTTTGGAGTCTCTCCTCTTAAAATTGTATGTGATTTAAAGGATTTTCTTGGTGTATTGAATCTATATTCCCTTAGAAAGTATTCATTTTTCGAAGTTTTTTGTTGGTATTCTTATCTTCCCACTCTTAGAATCTTAGATCTAGTTATATGTGGATATATATATATGGTTTTTGATTCCAATAATGATGAGATATGGCTATGTTGATGTTATGGAGACAAATATAAGGTGTTTTTTTGAATATTTTGCCTGGATTTTTTGATGTTTTCTTGTCTTTGTTCATTTTCATTATACTACCCCATATAGGTGGATTTACACTTGAATCCTCTAATTATAAAATGAAGGATTTATTTGAATTTGTTTTGGTAAAAATGTATTTTTATTTTTTTTTCAAATCTTAGGGAGACCTTCTGTGCGGATAGTTATAGAATTTTGGAATTATTCAGCAAAATTTCTATGATAAAATGATTTTAAAATTTTGATTTTAAAATATTTTATTTCTTTGATTCGTTGAAAATTTTTTTTGAATGGTTTTCAATAATAATATTATTTTATTGAAATGATTTTTGGAAATTGGTATTGGTATGGTTTTTGGGAAATCATGGTGGTGTGTGTTTATATTTCACATGTAGTCAGGATGAAATTTGACTCACTGCTTACTGCCAAAAGTGTAAGGGAACATAGGATATTAGATTCAGTGTGACTACACGGTAGATTAAAGAGAGACCGCACATGAGTATGAAACTCTCACCTAGGCATGCATATGTGGATGCATGGAAGTGTGGAATGAAATGGGTTATACCAAAATGGATTGTGAAATGGTTTGTAAAACATCCTTGGTTGTTTTCCATGGAAACTAGTTTTTATTTAGGAACCTATTTTTCTATGAAATAGTTTTTGTTTTCAGATAATTTTTTTAAATTGTATTATATAATTTTTTTCATACAAAGTGTTTTATGTAACTTTAATAACATTTTATATTCTAGTGGCATGAGGACGGAAATCATTTGGGTAAGTCATGTTGAGTTTCATTACTCACCCCTTTTTTCACTCTAAGGATTTTATAGATATTGTTTATTAATACACATTGAAGGGGGATGTATCACATTAATTTAGTTGTTCTTCACGGTACTTGGTTTGTTTTTTGGAGTTGGAGCGTGGAGAATGTTTGGATTTTTTGAATTATGTCATTGGTGTATTTGGGTTTTTTTGGTTTGGTATTCCACATTACATTTTTATGTTAGTATTATTTTGATGTGGTACTTTATTGTAGTTTGGTTTTGATATATATGGTGTTACATATTGTTTTATAACATTTCTAGAAATCATCATTTAGTGGTTAATTTTTACGGTGGGTTTGGTTGGGTCATTTTATTTCTCATAGGGAAAATCATCCCCCAGTTGTATTGAATCCCTTTTCATTTATTATCAGCCTTTGGAATCTTTGGGATGTGTCTTATGGACAACTATAAATTCCTCCTCAACTCAAGACAATGAGGAGTGGTATTATGTTACAAAATCACTATATAATGTTCTTGGGCTTGATCTAAGTTTTTTTTATCCCTATTGAATTATTCTTGATTTATTCAATAATATCATGTTTCTTTTCTAGTGTTTCCATTTCTATCAGTTAATATTGTGTATTAACATACCACTAGTAATTTTTTTGAACATTCCTCAAGAGGGTTCTATTGAAGAAACATTGAAAGTGAACCCACTAGTTAATTGAACCCTTTTTATGCTTGTCATCCTTTTAGTCAAATATTTTATCAAGGGAGCTACACATTTCCCAAATTCATATAGGAGAGTTTAACATAGAGGGATGATGATATAGATCATTCAAATGATATTATTCGTCTAATGTGACAATACTTCTTAAGGAAAATTATCCTTAAGAGGTGTAGAATTTTTAAAATGATGATGATAACCTCTTGGAGTTTTGAATTAGTCTTACTTTTTTTAGGTAACTTGTGATGCCTCCAAGAATCAGTTTCTACACAAGTGGTTGTCAGAATTAATAACTTATGTTTGGAGGAATATGGTATTAGAGTGGAATCAATCCAATTCTATTACCATGAATTATTTATATATTGAATAAATTTTCTGTATTAATATATAGAGTTCTTTAAACTTGAGTAATAAATAGAAATATGACTAGGTAAGCCAATTAATTTGTTAAGCTAGTCCACATATTACCTAAGGTGATGTCAAATAAGAATATTTTATAATGTGGATTCGATATGGGAAATTTTCAAAATATATATCATTTTTAATTTTTTTATTTCATTTTATCACATCTTATATGTTGTTCTGGATCGATCATTGATGGTGGTACTTTACTTGGTTAGGAATTCATGGATAATGGGAATTCCTCCTACTCAGAGTGGTAGTTTCAATTGTCTATTTAAAGATATAAGGAAGTGGGGTGTGAAATGTGGTGGATCTTGATATTATACATCATCCATACCATATATATTATCTAGAAATGACCACTTTCATGACTTTATTGTGTTAATATTGGGCATTTGAAGAGGGTTAGTCAAGAGGCACCAAAGATTTGTGATTTCTTTAGTCTCTCGTGAAGTATGTAGACATTCAGAAATTTAATTTATTCTCCTCATAGTATAATAGAATCTTTATCACAAAAAACAACTAATGAAAAATTTTATGCATCAAGAATAATGTCTTTTGATCCATAAGAATAAAGGATGAAGATAGGTCACATGGTGGATGAGTCTATAGTAAATGATGATGTGGATCATATGAAAAAAGGCACCATTATCATTACTTCATATTTAATTACTACTTATTTCATGTTGGATCCTCTCATTATTTTATATCTACCAACATTTTGTAATTATTGAATCTTTCTATGGATATGGTGCCTTATATTATGGATATTTATATGCCCCTTGGGATGAAAAGAGATCAAGGACTCTAATTACCTTATTCTACATTATTTATTTAAAATTAGATAATTCATGGGACTTTTTGGTTTTGGATAAAAAACATATGGATTTCATTCTTGAGATGGATTGTTTGATCAACCATAAATTATATATCATTTATTATGTTTGATGGGTTTCCTTCACACCCCCTATTGGATTTTGTCCTTTTTTTTAATAAAAATGGTATTGGAGGTCGAGTTGACTTGGACCTCACCTTCTAAAGTTGGGTAGGATATTATCCATTCTAGAAAGTAATTTGGAATAGAAATATTTCATTTGTGATCTTCCTCCAATGACTGAGGATTTTCTTGATGGGTTTCCATAAGTATTTTTATTTTTTTCCAGAGGTGATAGATGTGTGTTTTTTCAATTGAAATGGTAACTCTTATCATATGTAAATAGATTAAATAAAGTAGTTTAGAATTAATTTTGATGATCTATTTTACATAGGATTCATCTTCCTTATTGTGTAACCATTTGTAAATATGGTTCATTGTTTCAAGATATACGATATATCCATTTGCCTATATGTTGATTAAAAAAGATAAATTGGATCATGCATAAGAAAAAATTTCCTTTTCCATGAAAGGATTACTTTTTTGACCAATTGAAATGGGGATTGTGGTTATCAAAGACTAATATTTTATCTTGTTATTTCCCTCTTAGGATCAAGGAGTCTGATTAATATAATAATTCCTTCAAGAGATGTTATGGCCATTATGACTACATTTTTTTCTTTTCGATCTAACCAATTCTCTTACAGTGTTCATGACATTGATGAAAATGATTTTCCATGTTTAACTGAAAGAATTTTTAGTGGTATTTTTCAACAAAATCATGGTTTACACTATGACTAGTTTAGAGGATTTATGTCATCTTAGAGAAGTGATGGACATCTTGGGAAAACACAAACCATTATCCATGCTTTGGGAATGAAAATTCATAAATTAGGAGTTATAATTATTAGAAAACATGGTTTATTAAAATTTTATTTTATTTGACCCTAAGATGTTGAATATTTTTATGACCTGGGTGGAGTGTCATATTTTATTTAATATTCTGATATTATTGGGCTTGGAATTGTATTATCAATGATGTTTTGGTTGATTTTTTCTATGTTGACTTCTCTAATGACTAGACCTACTAAAAGGCAGTAATGTTTTAATCTGTTTCAAAATATCAGGATTTCTATGATGAGTAGAATAATTGGTTGACATTAAATCCTATTTTGATTCTTCTAGAATCTAGATAGGTCCATTTTGTATTATATTATACATTTGGATTAATCTTGTGATATGTTATTATTAAGGGGATCCCATATTTTATTATAGTTTTCATTAGATTCGGACTCAATGGATGAAATATCCCACTCATGATCTTGAAATCATCACTATGATGAATTGTTTGAAGACATGGTGTAATTTCCTTTTTAGTGAAATATTATCCATCTATTCTAGTAACTATATATATATATATATATATATTATTATATGGACTATAAACTTCAATTGATATGGTGGGTTGAGTACCAATTATTTTTTTTACATAGAATAAACCCTAGAAAGGGAAATGACTTTTTGGATTATTATAGCATGAAGCATTCATCCTGTGTCATGAAATATTGTTAGGGGGAGTGTAATTTGATGGACCACATTTCTTGTGTACATTTTGGAGTTCTATAAGATGAGATTGAAAATGTCTTGTCAATTATTTGGTTGACATCTTAATTTCTTGGGATGATTCATTAATAATAGATGCATGATGAGGTGTTAAAGGGAATTAGAGATTATTTATATGATGGGGAGACTATAATTAGGTGGTGTATATCTTTTATGGGTACCCTATATATCTATATATATTTTATCATTATTTTACCTTTAATAAAATCTGTAATGAGGGGTTTCTATATTACATTGAGGGTCATACACCATAGCGCCATAAATTTGTTTTATGATATGAGTCAAAATTTCTGATGGAAATTTATGATATAGGAAATTGATTATTTTCAATACCATTTTTATATTGGTCAATAGGTGATGGAAGAACATCATAAGCCTTCGATTTAGTGTCATACCACACTTCTAGTGCTATGTTGGATGTGGAATTATATATTAATGGAATTGGTGATTTGTTTTCTATATACCCCTCTTGTAAAGAATGATATATAGGTGTTTATTAAACCTTTTACCAAATAAATTCAATTTATTCCAATTCATTATACCAAAAAAATCAGTACATGCCAAACATTTATGTCCAAGATATTGTCATGTTTCATGTAATTATGTATGGTTTCATTTATGATTGGGATCCCCGGTTAAATTATAATTCAGTGAAGGGTCGCCTAGAGGTGATGGACTCCCATTTAGTTTTTACCATGACTTACCATCCTCGGATATTTGGTATGAAAGAATGAGATATTCAAATTTATGAGAATAAGATACAAGCTTGCGCCCTTGAATTTTGAGGGACTCGGGATATACATTTCAGAATGGTTGAGTCTACCAATATTAAAAGCTTCCATTCATCTATCCTGAAGACACCCATTGAGACCCTATATTGATGACCATGTAAATCTACACTATGATGGTTGGGTGTTGGAGAAACAACCCAATTAGGAACTATTTTTTTCTATAATATGATTTAAATAATTGAGGTGGTTCATTAAATAATTCCAATGGCATAGAGATCTTACAAAACCTATGTTAATCATAATAAGAACCCATTGGATTTTAGAGTTTTAGAGTTGGTGTTTTTGAGATTTTCACCTCATCTAGGTCACATATGGCTCAAAAAATAGTGAAATTTAGTAACAAAATATATGGGATAATTTGAGTCTCTTGAGAATATTAATAAGTTGTCCTAGAATTTGTTTTATCTACCACAAATGATGTTAATCCATATTTTCTCCCTTTTTTCTAGGAAAAAAGTATATCTTTAATAAATATATTATCTTTTTATGGGAGTATCATAGTGTGAAACATGATTTATCTTTGACCAAGTCTCCAGTTTAAATTTTTGATTCTCAGATATTGTTTCTTATTGGGAAATATGTACCCTTGGTTCGGGTGCTATGGAACAATGGTTCTGACTCATGTGAGTCTTGGGATTATGAGTGAATTACAAGAGAAGAGTTGTCTCATTTATTTTATATGAAGTTTTTTTGATAGTATTTATATGGGTATAAATCATTTATAGAGGGGGGAATTGTAACATCCTAATATTTTATTTTATGTGTGTTATTTTTTTATGTTTTTTTCCATTGGGATTCAAATGTGTTGGGATATTTCTATGCACATAATATCCATTTTTGGAATTATTTTATAGATAATTATTAAAAGAAAATAAATAAATTTTAAGTTCGTAATTATTCTTATGTAGAAAATGGAGACTCCATATGGTTAAAGTCCTTCTACCCCTACACAAGGGGTGTTTTTTATAAGTAAACCTAAAATTTGAGTGGTTATGTAAGCGTAAGTCACCCACTACATAAGGGTAGGGTAAAAATATTAATAATTATCTAAGGGTAGTCTATGATCTGTGTAAGTGAAGTGTGCTTTTTATATGATTTTCTTAAGGGTACATCATTCAATGCATAAGGAAAATACACAAAATATAATTGTTATCCCATGTATTCAATGGTTGTGTAAGGGTTATTAGCCACTAAGATTATTCATATTTTTGTGAGATACCTATTTAAGGGTAAAACCCGTTACACTTACATATAATATATGAGCTATGTGAGAGAAAACCATATTACCCTTACATGGTTCCCTTCTTCTGAAAAAACATTTTTAAAATCTTCTTTTCATTCTTCTTCTTCCATAATGGCATGGAACACACTATTTATGATTTGATAAACTATAAATCATGGGTATTGAATTATTTTGAAGCACTAATGGTAACAAATCCAATTATAAAATGTTATAGACCATTATAATGTGATATTTTTTTAAAAATGATAAATAAAATGGTTATGTAATTTGGTAATTTCTTCTATGTACTAGAATACCTATGTTTTTAAAAAAAACATGAACTTATGTTTATTCAAATTTTATGCCCCTCTTGAGTGATGTTTTCATCATCAAGATGATGGATGATTGATATAATAGATTTTTTTTTGTTTTATTTTGAACATGGGATGTGTATCATTTAATGTTTTTTTCAGATCCCTTATTGTTGTTATATGATTTTTAAATATGGTAATACATTTCTTAAAGAATTTCCTTATTCATGAATCCGTAACTACATGATCAATTAAAAGAATCATTTTAATATATTTTCAGTCCTAGAATTGAGATGATTTGGATTATAGTTTTCAAATGGCATGGAATAGTGATGTGAAACCCATATTCAAATGCAAAAAAAATTAATATATGGATTTTTTAGAAAAGATGTCATGAAATGGAAAATATTTTGATGAAATTTTTTCAGGTTAAATATTGAGAAATAAGGGATTAAATAAAATACTATTCTGAAAGAAATAAGCATCCTAAAAACATAGAATTTGGTTTTTAAATTTAAATGGCATAGAATAAAATGAAATTTTTCATTTGAAATTTGAATGGTGACCTGAATTGATACTGATGATTTACCAATTATTTATTTTTTGAGTAAATGAAAGAAAATGTGAATCTATGTAGTTAATGGTTGTTTAGAGAAATAATTTTAGCACTTTGATACCATTGAAATGTATTAATGGTTAAAACACTATCTAAATAAATTTTTGAATACTTTTCCTTAATGGGGAACTAATTGATTTCTCTTGATGGCCTAATCCTTATGGATGTTTGTGAACATTTATACATGATTTAGTAACTTATTAGAGTTATTATCATATATCCATAAACTAATGATCCTAAGGGAATATGAACATGGTGCATTACTTTGAATTTTATTATTATGGTATAGAATTTATTTAGCTTCATTATTCACGCCCTTTTATTTTATGAATTTTATCATTTAAATTTTTTTTATACTTTCCATATAATAAATGTGGAAGCATATTTATTTAGAAATTTGGCATTTATTTTCCATGGTTTCTTGAATTTAAACTGAACCACGAACATTTCATTTGTTATCAAATTTCTTATTGAACATTTTGTAACAATTTAGTTGGTTATTATTTCCCATAACATACCATTGTCAATGGTAATTTTTTGATAATGTTTTTCTAGTTCCATGACATGTAAAATCACCTCTTGAAGGTGGTAGGTATACTTGACTAGCAGGACCACATTAGTTTGTGATGATAGGAGGAGTTGTTGATCCACATATTTCGAGGAGGCCATGTGATCATGTTATAATTGTATTGAAGATTTTGGATGTTTTTTTACCTTGGGGATTTTTACTTTTGATAACTATCATGGATTACTAAATTTTCTTTTTTATATTCTATTTTTTCATTTTGTTATTTAATTTTACGATGAAATCATTCTAACCCAATGTTTAATGATGTCTTGGGAACTAGTAACTATGCTATTGGGATTGGTGAATCCCTTCAACCCATTTCATAATTGATTCAGGTACCTTTTGGGCATGTTATTTGGGTTATTTAGTAACATGGAGATCTGTATGATATAACCACAATTCACATACTGGTAGAGGAAAAATATGATCTCTAAAGTTAAAAATTACTTTTAGATTATTCATATTCTATTTAGGAAATTTCATGACATGTTAATTTATCAGTGTGTTCCTAATATCAAAGTGTGGTCTTTTAAAATTTAAATACTCTACATGAAAGGGTGGGCACCTGAGTCTAGAAATAATTTTGGATATTATATAACAATGTTTATTGTTTTTTTACATTAGATCGTGATGAAATACTCTTTATATAAGCTTATTATCACTTCAAAAGAACCAAAAACATTGGAAAATGTTTGAAATGTTATGAAAATCCATTATGATGGCTAAAGTACTCTATATTTGTGGATTATACATTATGGGTCCCTTTATGAACACTTTTTTTAATATATACATATTAGTATGTATAGATGAAATGAAAAAATTTGTTAAAATGAAATCTTCCTAAACTAATACAGGGAACGTTTTTACAATCTTTTTAATGAATTATCTTTTTTTATTAGTACATATTTTTTAAACTATTCATTTTTGAATCAGGAACAAACATTGATAAACATTTTTTGAAATGATTTTTTTAGAAATATGTAGTCTTTTACAAAATAAGAATTTGGTACCACCCTTAAATATGTTTAATAGTGAGTATATCAAACAAAAACAAAATGAAAAGTAAATAAAATTAATTCATTGAAATCCAAATATATAGGAAAATGAAACTTGACAATACATTGTCGGGCTATAGAATTACCTATAAGCCATTATTGTGTATAACTCAATTTCATTTTGTTCATGGAATGTATGTCACCTTCTTGTGGAATGTTCCCATTTGTCAAGTTAGGTAGTCAAATAATTGAATTACAAAAAATATATGTTAGTGAAAAAGATACTTTTAGAGACAGATGCATAGTGAGAGATTAAGAACAAATAATATAGGAACATCATCATCTAAAAAAACAAAAAGAGTGTCATACTAAAAACATCATATAATTGTTTACATATGACTGATAAATTAATAATATTTAACTCACATTTGTGATTTTATCATGGAATCTAGAATAATAACTTTTAGAACCCTTTATAAAAAAAAGAAAATTTTCCAATAGAGTAGTGGAAATTCATAGGAATAATGTTCCACTTTTCAAGGTAAATTTAAAATTTTCTAGTCTAGTGGGTAACCTTATTTATTGATTATTATAAAACTCATCATTATTTATATCATAAAATAGTAATGAATTATGTTTATAATAGGTTACCTAGGTATTTAATATTTTTATGTTTTCACTTTTTCATTCATCTTTTAAGTAGGTTTGGAATTTTAGGATACCTGTGACATTTTGGATTTTCTAAGAATGATAAGTAAAAATGTCCACCTATGAACCTCAAAAGTTTTCTATTATGATAATAAATAAAATATAATGGAGTTGAATGAGGTAGAATTATTTTACTGAGGGAAAATAAAAAAATTTAAGCACTCAAAAATCTCATAGTAATGTAATTTGATAGACCATAATTTCATAACCTTGATATTATTTGAAGAATGTATTATGAACATAGAAGAAATTAAATTCCACCAATAATTTGGGAGAACAACCTGTGTTTCTCCGTAATTTTATAGGGTACTATCACTCTACAATAAGGCTTTATTATAAAGATAACATATAGTTATTAGATTCCATGTTCAATGATTAAAAAACCAAAATGTAATTATAAGAAATAAATAGGACAAAAAAATTAATTGGTATTTTATAATATCATATCCCCGCCTCAAAAGAGCATGGGAACTACAAAACATTAGGGATAATTAACATCCCAGATTCAAAATATCCATAGGATCCACACCATGTTACAACCTGAACCCATAATTCTCTAATAGAATTATATAGTAGCCATAACATGACTCCAAATAATATGCTCGAGGTTATAATACATATACCCAAAAATACAGGAGATAGGCAAAAAGCCTGCCCTTATAAAATATATTAAATAAAAGTAAAAATTCAATGGAAAACATAGTCACGGAATGGATTATGAAAGACTGGTTTAAACCTCACCACGAATATCAACCTAGACAAGGACATTAAACAAATCAGGCAAGACATAGGACCAGTTGGAACTAACCTCCATGATTTCTCTCCTGGATAGAGAATCAAAACCCAATTGGCCTCATGATAAAAATGAATTACATCAAGGGAGAGCACTTCTGCAAGACGAAGAAATTCGATCCAGTTAGGGAAGATCTTCCATGGCACATTCCGGGATCGATCTCGAAGAATTTGAACAGCAATAGTTGAGTGGGACTCCAACCATAATTGATGCTAATTAAATTGAACAACATACTTGATTGTTTTAATCATAGCCCAATGTTCTGGCTCAATTGCAAGACCATTTCCAATAAAATTAGAGAATCATCAATTCCCAAATCCAGGGGAAGTTCGAAAAACACCACCGCAACTAGTAGGGCCTGATGAACCTGAGGCCTCTCCATCTATGTTGACATTTACCCAACTAGGGATGTGTTGTATCCATAGAACAAACTTCATAATTAACAATTTCTTGGACCTGCCTTGCACACCAAGTGATCTCAAATGCACAAGATCAGCAACATCGATATTCATTGAGCCTATTTAAATAAAGAAGGCTGTCTAAATTGCACGATGTATGAACAAAACACAAATATGAAAGGATGTCTTAATTTTATTGAAAGCCAAATCATTCTTTACCTTCCAAATGAATGAAAAGACACTCACAGTAGCAGTCAACCGTAGGACGTGAATCTGTTCACTAAATTCAATTATAAAAATGGACTGCAATAGATCCTCAAGAGATTGTAAATTAAAGCAGCAGCTGAAGAGATCCTACAGATAAAACCAGAACCTGCTTGTGAATTGGCATGAGATAAACAAGTGGTGATGTGTTTCATCTGTATCTATATAGAGGAAACAAGAAGGGTCCAACTATACCCCAGTGCGTTGCAGTAGGTACTACACTGGGAGGCATTGATTCCAGATTTTCCACATGATGATCATTGAGTCAGGTGGAATAAACGTAGTCTGAACACCTTTGATCCAAGAGGGTGGGTTTAGGGAAGTGCCACATGACAATATATAAAACTCATTAGTAGAAAATATTCCATTTAAATTGGGCATCCAAACGATAGTGTCAGAGTCAACATAATTGTATCATGAGAACTGTAGTCAAATATTATCAGGTAATAACTCATTAAAATTTAAAATACCATAGATATCACCAATATAATAGTTCATCATGGATGGTGGAACATCAATATCATCAAAGATGGGCTGGGACAACCAAGGAGTTTCCCAATGGTTCAAAGGAGAGTTCTCACAAACCATCCCTGTCGAATTTTCCATCAGACCAGCATAAGCCTGGTTAATGCGAGGCCAAATAGAAGAGGTCATGTAATAACCGTACCCATGCTGATGCTTGTCACAAAACCTATAATAGAGAAACTCTGCAGAGGGGTTGGGTCTGGATAGAAGATTCCATAGAAAATTTTTAATCAAAGCATCATTGAAGAGCCTCAGGTCTTTCACACCTATTCCCCCAAATTGGGTCGATTTAATACAATCTTTCCAGGACACTATAATGAGCTTTCTCTCATTAATCGATCCAGTCTAGATAAAATTCCTAATCTTTCCCATCAAATCATTAACAAGTTCTCCTGACCATCTATAAAGAGAGAATTAGTAGACAAACATTAAGGTAATAACTGAATTAACCAAGAAAATTCTTCCAGCTTGAGACATATTCATTCCTTTCCAGTTCACTAATTAATTAGATATTTTCACCACAATGTCCTCAAGAAAGCATCACTTCCCACTTAACCAAAACAAAGTTACACCAAGATATTTGAAAGGTAGAGTTCCCCTATTCATGCTAAGGTTCAAAGATATTCTATTCTGTTTTGAGATGGTGATACCTTCCCCGAACATAACCAAGGACTTATTCCAACTAATGACCTGACCTAAAACCTCCTCATAATGTGATAATATACCCTTTATAAAGGAAATGGTCCCTTTTTTCACCTTTCTAGATAGTTGAATTTCATCATCATAGAAAAAGTGAGAAAGTGTAAGAATATTCCTCCCAGTTTTTTTCTTCTGGAACCGACCAAAATTAGCAATATCATTTAGACAGCAGCTCATGTAGTCCTCATCAATCACAAAAAGAAGTCCAGAGAGAGGATATATCTACCTTACCCCATGTATACATCGAAATAATTCTCTAGGGGGTCTATTAATTAGAACAGAGAGCCTCAAACTACCCAAAAATGAGCCAACAAGACCAATAAATCTCTGGAAAAAACCATGCATTTGATGAATTGTGAAATGAAAGCTCCACCAAATAGTGTCAAACGGCTTAGAGATATCAATATTCAAAGCCATGTCACCAACCTTTTTTTTCATCTTCCTGGAATTGACACATGATGAAGTAGTGAAAAGGAAATTTGGAATGTTCCGTCCTGGTACAAAACGAAACTATTTATTAGAAATAACCCCTAAGCAATTTCACCAAACTTAAGGGTCATGATTTTACTGATAACATTAGGTATGGTATTCTCAATATCCACTGGTTGGAAGACTTTAATATCAAGGGTACATTCTTTCTTATGGATCAAGGCAATAAAATTAGAGTTCATCCCAAAAGGCTTAAAAGGGGACCTTTAAAAATCCCTTATAATACATATATAATTACAGAAAAAACACAATATTATTTAGTAATATAAATATTGTATTATTTTTTATTACACATTTTATAAAAAAATTAATTTTAATTTTAAAATCTCATCAATATTGTAATGAAAATAGTGATTTATATTTATTCATAAAGATTGTTTTTAGCATATTTACCAAATGAATATGGTTCTATAATGAAAAATAATACAACAATACATGATCATCTTATAGTAATGTCTGAGAAATCTATAAAACTTTTATATTATCCCTTGCCTATATTGTGAACTTTAATCTCCTATATGTGTATTATTTATCTTCTAGGGATATATATTTCCTAATTTCCTCAAATTCAATAAAATAGAAAAGTTTTGGTTTTATCACTATATGTTTTTCTATTCTTAACCCACCTTGTTTATTACATTCCCCTATTTCACCTATTTTCCTATAAAAACATTTCAATCCCCTATTTTTCACCCAAATAACTATAACCATTCAATAATAACCACAAGAACCTATAAAAACACACCTCATAAACTTTTTGATTCATAAATATTCAGCATTGAACCACGGAATCCATGATTGAAGATTCTCCTACTATAAATAAGAGGAAAACAATTGAACTCTCTAAAATAATTCATTTCAACCATATGAAAAAGTATAAACTCAACCACCTACAACCTTAATGTATTCCTACCAATAAGAACCAATCCAATATATGAACATAAACTCAAGACACCTCTCCATAATTTTACATGAGTGAATATTTAACCCAAAACACCTTCATTATTTCCTTATATTCAAAACCAACACTAATTGAGATATACATTCTATATTAAACAGAAAAAAGTATTTTAATTTGATTTTAATTGAACTTCCTCGACATAACAATGATCACAATTGATGAATATATTATCAAATAATTGTTTGAAATGAATTTATATTTTTCTTATAATTGTGGGAGGTGTAATACCCATAGATATATCAATATTTATATTTTATATATTAGTATGATCATAATGATATTTAGATAAAATTGGTTTTGTAGTATTATAACCTCCCATTAGATTATTTTGGTGTGGGTATATGCATTTACATTCATGATTTTGGGATGATAAAGGGATGCTCATATTTTATCATTAATCCGAGGAAGTAAATTACTTATTAATGGTTTTTAGATTTTGAATTAGATCCTATAAGAATTAATGAATCTGTAATGATAAAAAAACTCTTTTGAATAGATCGATTCTTATGTTACTTCAATAGGAAATACCACATTATTTGATCATAAGTGGTGACTCAGATGGAAGTGATGATTGAATTGAAAGGTTTATATTTCATACTATTTTAGGTCTCCAACCATTGAAATGGCCTAGACTTTCACACATTATTTTCCATGTTATATAAATATTATTAAAGGGATAATTATTAATGGATGTTTTGTCAATTCTTTTAGTAATAACATATTTTCCTTCTAGATATCCATTTCACTATCCTTTATGGGAAAAATTTGGTTTCATGATTTATAGCTTTTAATTAATATATGGTTATTATATAGGGATAGTTTCACATTCATATATTGGGAGGATTATGACTAGATTTATATGGTAGAAAATGCCTATAAGGGGTATTATTGAATTAACGTTCATCTTAAAGATACTCTCACACCATGGGCCATACCCAATTCTTTCCTAGAACCTCCAACCCCAGTATACATATTGGTAAAAATAATTATTTTTGATGTATTCACTAGTTTAAATCATATCCATCTTGGCCTAGATATGCACTAGTCAGGATATTCCATTTAACAATCTCCCCCTATCCTCAAACCCTAACACTTGCACCACCAGTATCCCCTAAACACTATTCACCCTACACCACATGACCACTGTTTATTCTGATACCACTCTTTCAAACCAACCATATATAAGTTCCCATTTTTCACATCACTCTTCCCATAACCATTATACTAAATTCCTCTAATAGAATCACACAACTTATTTCTTCCTCCTTCTGTATGACCATTGTCATGCTCTAGGAATCCCAATATCATCAACTACCCAATAGTGTTGCATAGAGGAATGGGAAAGGTAAGATAACAAATACCCTCTATAGATACCAATCATTGATCCTACATTTATATGATTGTCCTTATTCTTTATTATGTATAAGTAACAGGTTGATTCCCTAACAACACATGTAATCACAGAGAATAAAATGGGTGTTATTATTGAGAGGAAAACCACTTCAATGCCCACTTTTGTAGTAGTTATACCCAATAAATGTTATCCAGTATTTATTCTTAAACAATATATGATTCCATACCATATAGAAACCACCCAAAATATAAGTTATCATTTTTACCACCACATAAATGATACCTTTAGTGCCCTTATAGCAAACTTTTATTATTTTTACTACCCAAAATTCTATTTTTGGAAGAAAAAATTATTGGTGAGAGGATGTATCAATATCCGTCCTAAAATTCCGAAACAGCACACTATGTTTATTGAAATTTAGAGATTGTTAGGTGAGATAGTGTAGGTATACTTATGATGAGATTAGTATCTTAATAAATTTTCATTTTATACTTCAAGACCATCAAAGGAGTTAGAGAAGGATTTTAGGGAAGATAAGGTAGACACCTTAGAGTCATAGGATTATTCCATCAAATATTTTTGTATTTGTATTATTTTTTTATGTATTCTCACATATTTTTTATATTCTCAATTATTTATTTTCATATTGTAGTTTATTAAGAAATATGATATTTATTCTCTTACTAAAATACATAGGACATGAAATATTTTTAATTGATACTATATTATTGAGACTTCTTTGTATATTTATTTGATTTCAAATTTACAATGTGTTGAAATTTTTAATGTAGAAATTTAGTGTCCCTAACCTTTAATAAACACATGCTAAATCACTGAAATATATCCCATTCAATGAAATAGGAATATAATATTTAATAAAAATAGAATAACATTATTTTATTAAATGTTTTTTATCCGTTATACCTTTTTATTTATTCATCTTAATTGTAAATTATCTCACCTTAGTTAAACATTAGGGAATTTTTTAAATTTCATATAGGAGAGTGATATTTAGACCAAATTAATTTTTTTCCATTATAAATCTTGGAGAAATAATCATTTAGAATAATTAATAAACCTTGTTTGATAATTTTGATTCATCATTATTATAAATGATTAATGCGTGGGTTGAAATTGTTTAAAGCTACATGAAACTTCTTATTTTGAGTTTTTTAAAATGATTGGGGATATGATCCTTTTATTAGTTTTAATTCACATAAATTTTCATTGTATTGATAGAAAATTTTAATCCATCCCCTGTAATTATTGGCTAATATTTTTTTCATTCATTTTCCCAAGAGTATTTCTAATCCCATTTGGAATATTCTTTTAGTTCCCACTTTGTTTACGGATTGTCATCATATTAATAACTATAAGACCTTATTGTATGATATTTTTTAAACATGATTACTTTAAAACACAATAATTTTATTAAGGCTATCATTGGCAACTGAAGTCTGCCTTGACCATCCTATATACCCATCATTTCATTTTATTATATTTTCATATAGACCCTGATTTTATTATTGGAATCCATATTAAATCTTGATTTATAGTTACAAAACTAATTATTTGGCAGTATTCCATGATTCAATTTGTCTTAAAGAGTGATATTATGTTAATTTATTGTGTTTTTAGGGTGGTATGCTTTGAAAATGCTAAAATGAGGGAAATATTCTCCTATATAAAAGTATAAAGTTTCAAAAAATGTTTAACATTGTTCTTTCAAGGTTCCATTGTTGTTGAAAAAAATAAAATTAAAATAATAAGATGAAAAAAATAAAAGTAGGAACCAATTATGAACCAAAATCATAGAATATAGAAAACTGATCAATGTTTTGAATGTCCATTTTTTTAAAAAATTGGGGAAAATAAAGAGGAAAATGAAGTGGTAGGTGAAAAACATTGAGAGAATTAAGAAGACACTATTTATTTGAAATTAATTGAATATCCTACATTTTATTTTAAAATTTCATTATTATATTTGAGAATTTTTTTTCTATTTATATCATAAACCCTATACTCTAAACCTCAAAACTACCTTTTAAATTCCAGTTGGATTTGTTTTCTTTAATTACAAATGTGGACATTTAGATAACATGAAACACTATAGAAAGAGTAAAATTATTATTGATTGATCATACCTCTAACTAAATTATTTTGAGTAATAATTGAAGTATTTTTTTGAAGGTAGATTATAATTGTCATGAATTATAATTAAATCTTTAACAATAAGTTGGGAATGTCAGATGAGTTTAAAATTAGATTTATATAAAAATATTCTTTCATGCACTCCAATATAGATATGATAATTAATTTTAAAAATTTTTCAATTCTGAGTATTTGTTTATGATAATTATTAATTCATCATTTTTCTTATAAAAATAAGGATATTTATAGTTTTATGTGATAATTCTTCTAGCCATGATAAAATTTTTAATATGGGAGAATTTGATAACATTAAAATATTCATTTTATTTTACATGATTTTATTGAATAATAAGACTCTATACGGCCGATTGTTTTTATTTTCAATTATTTTATTCAGAATAAGGTTTACGGAATACTATTTAAATAATTGGGATGAATTTAATGTTATAGGGGGAAAATAATCTACATCTTGATTTTTTTATGTTTTGATTGTTTAAATAGGAAATAAAAATATAGATGATTTATTGTGTAAAATAAAAAATCATTACATAATTTTTATGTATGATTAAACTCCCAAAAGAACATAAGTGGTATCCATTTACCTACAGAGAAGACTAGTGATCATGAAACTTCTATAAGGGAGATTTTTTAAAAAATATATAGTGAAGTGAAAATCTAAATTGGAAGAAATGAATTACACCATAACTTTAATGGAAGAATGACCAATGTCACACTAATTATACTATGTCAGATATTGATACCCACTATAAAATAATATGTTCAAGTAGGATATTATTAGATAAATTGGTTATATAATTGTTTGTGAGGATATTCCTTTATTTCAAGCAAATTAAAATTCATGTTTATTAAATATGCAGATTATGGAATAGACTATTACATTATATCATAACTGAGAATGTCTATATGAAATAATAATGTCTATTGGATAAAAAAATAGGAACATAAATTATATTTTATATGACAATGTAATAGATAGGGTTGTAATCAGATATTCGTACTATTAATTTTCTTTTAAAAAATTTAACGAATAATTGCCAGTTTTTTATACTTTTAAATTTCTAGAGAGAGATGGGACTTGGATACATTGTTATGGATGTTATGAATCTATTATTTTTTTCAATTTGGATTTATGTTACTATTTTAAATTTTATTCTTGATTTTCTATTCCATTTTCATTTATTATATATTTTATTGAATTAATTTATTCACTTTTCTTTGTTTCTCAATTAGTCATAACTGAGTAATAACATAATGTGATGATAAATTAATTTAATATGGTTGGTTATTTATTTAGAATGAGTTATTTTAATAATTGATAAATTATTTTGATTTACTATAACATAATGATTATATAATTTTTTATTCTATTTTTTATAAAATAATGAAGAGGGATGTAAACCCAATGTGATACATAGGGATTTTATGTATTAGGGTAGTCTTGATGAATATTAAATAGGGGTTGAATATTAAATTATTATAATTTAAGTATGATTATTTAGATATAAATAATTAAATGTGGTGGGACTGTATTAATTTACATTGATCTAATCAAAATTTATTATTGTAGAAATAATTTAAATAATTGATACAATTATATCCTAAATTAAATGAAATAATGTTTTAAAAACACCATCCATAGAAATTAATTCTCTTTATCTTATTTTTGATATAGTATATTTTCAATGTATTTAATCATTTTGTGTTTTATTTTTCTCAATAGAGTTTTATGGTAAAAAATAAATAATTTATTATTTATAATTTTTATAAAATGGATTTGTGAAATTTTATTATTCCTAGTGGTTTGAAATTATATTTTTTAAATAATAATATATTTTATTTGTTTTAGTAAATATTATATGATATTTAAATTATAAACTTTGAATATCATCCATGGAATGTAATTATGTCAAGAGGAGGGTAAGTGAGATATTTTTGTGGGTGATGATATAGAAAACTAGAGGATGAGAATTGATAGATATTTTATTATAATTTTTGAATGCCTTGTAACATGTTTTAATATATATATTTTAATAATATAAATTGGAGAGTAATTTAGGAAATTCCATGGTTATTATGACTCTTTGTATTATTAAAGTAGAGGATCTCCCCATTAGGTTCAATTTTTCACCATTTTGAACATATCTTCATTATTCTCGAGGTTTTGACTATTCTTAAAAGGTAAACCATTTGGAATTTTGTTGAAATGGGGAATAATAAATATATAGATGGATAATGAGGATATAAAAATTGGGATCAAATATTGATTATTGAAAAACATCAAGGAATCGAGGTGGAAACTCAAATTTCCAACCTCTTTACTTATAATTTTCAATATTCCATGATTTTTCTTTCATAACGGATAAATAATATATAAAAAACTAAACTAAGGATTATATGGTTAATTATAAATTTGTTCATTGTGGAATTATATTGACAATATGTATGATGAAAATGAATTTGGTTGAATAAATATTCATTATGAATATTTGAAAAAAATATACATTTTAATATGCGGAAATAATGGTGGAAAATTGATAAAATATAAATAAAATAAAAATTATTTTTTTGATAATATAATCTTATTTAGTGAGAATTGTGACTGAATAATGATATAGTAGACATTATTATAAGGAATTTTGAATACAATTAAGTAATTAGGAAATATTAGTATATACAATTTTAATGAAATTAGTTGTATTGTCCATAGCCCATTCAACATGATCAAACTCAATCTAGATAGAAAAAACATGAGAATAACACCTTGAAATTTTTCATATTATATTTAATAATAGGTAAACTATATCTATACTATGGATAAATAAGACCCACATTCAAGGAACTATAAATACAAGTCAAAATTATGATAAATTGAAATTCATGCTAAACAACTTAATATGAACATTAAATAAATAATCCAACCAAAGATCAAAATCCATCATATATTATAAAAATATTTGATCCACTATAATGTCATATATGTCATGAATAAAGTGTAAAATCTTCCAATAGTTCAGTCGTATACAAAATAGATTCAAAAATATTCAAAATAATAGAGATGAAAAAACTATGTCCCAAGCCCCTCCTGATCTAATATCCCAATCCCATAATGAATCCTCACAAAACAATCAACTAAAACGTCCTTGGACTTACCTACATATGGGTTCATGGATTTTTTAAACCCACTCAAATGACTTTTTAGGGTGTGATAAATATCTCATTTGGAAACTATCAATGGTGCCCCTAAATACCTCTATAAATTCATTTATTTACAAATAGTATGACCTAAAAACAATACATATATCAATCTTATTTTTTTGGATACTAGCCGAAAACATATATGAATTTTCATACCTTCTTTGTCAAATGTAATAATATGATGTATACTCCCATATTTGTTTCACATCAATATAATTAACTGGTTATCATTTCTAATAATAATAATAAAATAAGTGAATGGATCATCACCATAAATGTTGATTATTATTGAATAGGTTGTCATCGATTACAACAAAATAATTATTTAGCAGTTCATCAACATATCCACAATAATATATGGGACTTTTTAATTAACAAATACATGATCATTTATTAATAGTTCATTCTCACTCATCAAAAAATGGGCGAATGGGGCATCCCTATATTCAACAAAAATTTAAATAAGTTATCACCAAAATTAATAATAATGTTGAATAAGTTAATACCATATTCTATAATGAGGTGAATGAGTTATCACTATAAAATTAAATATAAAGGTATATTTTTCATCATCACTAATCAGAAGTGAATGGTGAAATGTGAAATCACCCATCATAAATAGACCATGTTGAATAGGTTATGACTAGTATCACAATATAAGTTATTATATTTTCTATGCAACATAAGCAGATATTTTTATTATTTATCACTAATAAAAAAATGTATGGGGGAATGGGTTATCACCACTCAAATAATAACTAAGGGAGGCCATATTATCACTAAATGAATAACATAGAGAAATATGTTATCAAAAAACATGAAATCATTACCAAATTGAAAAATATATTACTATATGCATAAATATATATAAGGGTCAATGGATAATTAAAAATTAGAATAAATTAAGAAAATGGGAATTAATAATCCCCAATTATACTAGCATATGAAAAGATGAATGGACTATCATTTATAAAAATACATAATTATTACCTAATCATAAGCATGGTTAATGGTTTTTCAAAAAAGTTGTATTTCCCACTAATCCAAATTACTCAATATGCATCCCATGCCCATGGAATTACACACCTATAACACAAAGGTCAAGCTCAGCCTCCACTTGGAAGGGATTAGGATCCCAAAGAGACACAAACCTATCAAGGGTCCCACTATAGTGGTATCTTAAAATATCAAAGACTGATAATAATTATGATTCAATACTTTCCTAAAATATATTCATGCCTCCCATTTCTAAGGAACGCATATGGACTCCTCCCAAGGGTCCCTAACTAAATTCATGGAATTTTACACCATATTTTGATTCTAATTCCAAGTTCACTCTCCACATTCCAAAGGATATAAGAAAATCAGTGATATTGAATATAAAGAAAATATTTTTTCAGGACTATCATTCATTAATAGACCATACACACCCACCATGAAATAATTATTCCATATTTACATCTACTCAATATTACTATAATGTTATCATTTACTCCCAAAGAGTATAAGGGACGTGAATCTCATATAAAATTTTATATAAATTTAGGGATCATCTACATCATAGATGTAGACACCAACTCATTGGCTATCTTGAAAGATTCATTATCAAACAAATAAAACTAGTAAATTATATTTAACCCCTCAAAATATGGATTTATAATGGAGAATAGTGGAAAAGAAGAAGATAACCAACAAATATAGCGATAGATGTCATAGAATCACCTATAGTGATTCATGATAGATAACAAGAAAATTGAATAAAAAATAACTGAGATATCAAGGATAATTGAGAGAAATTGAAGAAGTTGATGATCCATTCATGTTACTAATGATAATGTGATGTAAATTGTTTTTATATTATTTAAATTCATCAAATTAATTTTAGAGAAAAATTATAAAAAAACATTGATATTGGCCTTAATTTTCCCAATCATTTTCACTAGGTACCTGGTACACCATTGGGTTATAGGATATATGTTCTCAAGTAACACGTGGTCCATCTAGGCTAGAAACTCCACTATTTTTTTATATATTTCTTAATGAATCCTATCACAAATTATATATTTTCCACCGCTAGTATGTCTTCTCAATTCCAAACACTTTCCCTCTAGTGCTTAATCCAACAATCCAAACACACAAAAATAGGAATGTATAAAGAAAATTTTAATCTAATTTATACCATTATACGCATGTAAGATTAAAATATCATCATCATTGAGTTACTTATCTGAGAGATATATCATTCACCCTCACTAGAAAAAAGATTCATCCATTTTTCTAACATCTATGACACCTCACTATTATCCTTCCATATACACCTATAAAACAACTACACACATACACAAGGATCCATTTTCCCACGCATCTTCGAATTTTATTTTATATTTCAATGTGTTCATTCAAATAATTTATTATTTTCCTACAGCTTTATATCCTTGAAACTATTTACATGAAAAATCCTTAATGATATCTCTGAAGATGTCATACTTGGAATACATCATACATTTATAAGAATCTTAGAGGATGTGCTAATAGGTATGCAACTATATTAATCCTCTCAAAAACCTAAATTAATCCCAAAAATCTATACGCCTTCTACCCCTCTATTTGAATCTTCATATGTCCCAAAATATTTGACACACTGAAGAATAATTAGTCTTCATCCTTCAACTCTAGAGGTTAATATAAACAATATATGTATGATCATTTCTTTTTTTGATTGTTTTTCATCTACTTCCAGAACATCTAATTCACTATAAAATCACATTAACAATACTAAACTGATTAAATGACGTTTCCCTTACCAGTTCAAAACACATAGGTGAAAAAATGGAATTCCATATATCGTTGTAGATTGTTGCATCTAAATATATACTTAATAACTATTTCTATAAGTGAACTATTCTAATTACAGACTACCTCTTATGATACTCTAAAATCTAGGATGTAAAATCCATGAACTTCCTCCAGTATTTGAACATTATTCTTAGATAATTTATCCTTCTAAGAATGGTATAAAATGATAATATTTACCAAAATTCTCAATTCCCAACAAAAACCTTCCAAAGACCTGATCAAGATCATGTATATTAGCCTAATGTAATTCTCAAAGGTGAACTATGTAACCAGGCCATTTACTATATATATACATATATATAAATTCTAGCTCAATTATAGATTAGTTATCATTGATCGATATGAAATTATCAACCTCAATCAACGAGCCCATAATTACATATAAGATATAACTACATCAAGAAAACATTGTAAAACCTTCCCTAATATCTATAGTAACCTCCTCTTTTTCCCCAAAATAATGGGTAGTCGACATATAAGATCAATGGTTCTCTTGTTTTTTGTTTTCAATTATTGATATGTAACACACCATGATATCGACCCTAAAAATTCTTAATTGTATCAGGCCACCAATAATGCATGCTTATTCTATGATAAATCTTAGTCAATGATAGTTGAGGAGTCTCTATCAAGGTGCATGATCCCTATGTCATCTTCTGACACTTTCTCATAGGTACAATAGATCAACCTATGAGAGAATGGATTTAATAATCATCCAAGGTCCCATATAGTGGTATCTTCCAACATTATATATTTTCCCTTGTCACCTTGTACAATGAGATTATTGAGTGAATCTACTTAAATAAACAAAGTAGTAAAGAGATAAAACTCAGAGAAATAATGGTATCCATAATCTGACACTTTTTAACTTCAAGATGAATAACTCCAAGTATGACCATTTTCATCCACTTATTCCTCACCTCTTTCTTAACCTATGACCATGTATTTTTACTAACTGTATTATTTATAGTGTTCCTCTCCCCAATGGTTTAAATTATATCATCTTCAAATAAATTCATGAACCTGACCTACCACATATTTTGAAGGATTATTTCACACTATGAAAATATTTTTTTTTTCTGATCTTTCGATCAATATATACCATAAATATTACACCCAATAGATAGTTATTAAAACATTTTAGTATATATAAAACCACTAAAACAGAACATAAATAATTTTTTTGTTCTACATATTCTTCCTAAGCTACCTATACCCTTATGTGAACACTTTCCCATCCAATATTAGAACATCTCTAAGACAAAATTAAAATGAATGATAATAAAATATTAAATAATTACATTGATCTAATAAGGATTGGATCAATTTGATCATTAATCTACACTTAAAGTACTTTAATTCTATCTCATGAGGATAATATTACTCAAACATGGCCCCTTTTTTAATAATAACATCAACAGTGTTTCTAAACAAGAAATGTCCTGAATGAATCGCTTGTAGTAGCCAAAAAATCCTAAGAAGATATAAATATCCAATATGTTCTTCGATTTTTCTAAAGAGACCATAACATTCAACATTATTGGGTCTATTGATATACCAACTTATGATATTAAATATACTAATATGTATACCTCTCTAATTTAAAAATGAATCTTTGAGATATTTTCATAATGTTAATGCCCACACAATGTGGTCAATACAATCTCCACGTTTCAAGAACGATATAACTGTGATTGAAACTACAATATAATTTGATTAATGAACATAACCAGAAAAACAAATTAAAGTAAATTCCTTATTCATTATGTTTTAAAACACTACTGGTGCATTTTTTTAATCCGAATGACATCACAAGAAAATTATAGGACATACATTCTCTGGAAGATAATCTATAGAGTATCCACTAGTATCACCCAAATGTGGTGGTATACCAACCTCATATTAATTTATATAATAACGTAGATACTTTCATCTAATTTAATAGGTAATTTGTATGAGGATGAGGAAATTTATTCTTGGTCTCCAAATGATTCAACCTCTAGCAATCAATGAATAGTTGTAAACTACCATTACCCTTTATAGAAAATATAATGGGAGGGATCTATAAGTATTTAATTTTTTTAAATGAATCGCTTCACCTATAGGTCTTCCAGTTAGACATTTAGTTATTTGATGTCTCTTGGGAACATTATTTTTGTGGGAATATATTTTTGATCTACACTTTGAACTATGACGATTATAAACTCGACTAGACTTTCAAGTGGAAATACTATGAAATACTCAAGAAATATATATTAATACTAATCTAAATCATTAGGAACGAAAAAATATCTTATATTCTAATGATTATATAGAATAATTCTCCTAATGTAGGTCATAATCATCCCTATTTTC